>JAKSZU010000007.1:132583359-133783359 GCA_026018925.1 Tupaia tana
AACTCTTGGTGCCTTCCTTTACTAAAAGGATTATCATAAGAATTATAAGAAATGTATATAAACTCTTAGCAGAGTATCTGGCAGCTGGTATCCTGTGACTGTTTATGTTATTGAAAAGGAAGGATTACTGGGACCAGCACGTGGCGTGGTGGTTAAGGTGCTGAACACTCCCACATGGCCGACCAGGGTTCCAGTCCTGAATCTGGTGGCTTGCTTTCTCACTTCCTCTCTCTCTCACTCTCACCCTCTGTCTCTCTCTGGTCAAATTAAAAAATAAATGAATGAATAAATTTAAAAAATAAATAAATTATTATAAAAAAAAAAAGAAAAGGAAGGATTACTAAGAAGTGATTATGGGATATGTTGAATTAATGGAAAAAGTCATCTTAAAACTTCTATTAAGCACTTAATAAATACCAGGCAGTTAGGCAGTCTCTTTCCTTTTTTTTTTATTTTTTTTTATTTTAAAGAATTGTTTTATTTACATTTATTTATTTATTTATTTATTTATTTATTTTAATTTGACCAGAGAGAGCGAGAAAAAGAGAGAAAGCCAGTGAGAAAGTAAGCTACCAGATCTGGGACTCAAACCGTGGTCAGCCATGCGGAAGTCCAGCACCCTTAACCACCACACCACCTGCTGGCCCCAATACCGGGCAGTTCCTAGTGTTTCATGTTTATTCACTCAGGAATACTGCACTGTATTATCCTTTTTTTTTTTTTTTTGGAGAGGTTTTTGCTATAGGTACTTGCACTCACCAGAAAGACAGAGAGAGATAGAAAGTGAGAAATCATCCCCTAGTGCGGATGGCCACGGCGAAATCCCTTCTCCCAGGATCTTGGGTGCGTGAGTTTAAACCACCGGGTCCAGGACTCCAACTGCATTCAACTACATGGGAGTCCAGTGATATAGCCATTACACTAACTGCTGTTCCCTGTATTATCCTTTTTTTTTTTTTTTTTAAGAATTACTTTATTTAACATTTTGATGTATTAATTTGTTTTAATTTGACCAGAGAGGAACAGGGGCGGGAGGACAAAGTGAGAAAGCAAGCTGCCAGGTCCAGACTTGAGCTGCAGTTGGCCAGATGGGAGTCTAGTGCCCTTAACTACCACACCAACTGCCTGCCCCAGTATTACTGTATATTTTTTTAAGTGTTACAGGAATTTGTCAGTGTGCTTCTTCCTCAATGCAAAATGGGGGAAACATAGTTTAATTTTTTTTTATTTTGAAAGATTTTTGCTATAGGGCGTGTACACTTGCCAGAGAGACGGAAAGACAGAAAGCGAGAAATCACCCCCCAGGGAGTATGGCCATTTCGCAATCCCTTCTCCATTCTCCTCCCGGGATCTTGGGCACGCACGCACACCGGTCAGTGTGAGTTTAAGCCACTGAGTCCAGGATTTGAACCATGGTCCACTACATTGGAGTCCAGTGACACAGTCATTACGCCAACTGCTGGTCCCCATAGTTTAATTTTAATAGTTCTGAAATATAGATGTTTTCTCTCGAGACAGCAGTGTGGTATGACCATGAAAGAAAACAGATGTGATCCTAAGCTGCTTTGTTGAAAATAAGTTTTCTGAGAGTACGGGGGCAATCCTTTCCTCTGTACAGATCAGACAAAATCTGGATACTGCTTTGATTGGAAGCATCTCATCCTTTAGGGTTAAAGAGCAGTGTGTATCCAGTGGGAATTCAAATCCCTGCGATTATTATCATAATGGCTGTTGTTTAGTCAGTGTTTGCTCTGTGCAGGCACTGTAGCAAGACTTTGAAACACAGCTTTTCTGAACTGCACAACATCTTGAGAAATAACTCTATTTTATTGAAAGTAAAACTAAGCTTCAAAAAGGTTAAATGACTTGTCCACATTAAATACTTAGTAAATAGCAGAGCTATGTGGTAGTCCTGTGCCTTGACCATCACACCACTGGTGGCCCCTCCTGTAAGGAAATCTTTTTTTCTTTCTGGAGAGGTTTTTTGCTATAGGGCACGTGCATTTGGCAGAGAGACAGAGAGACAGAAAGGAGAAATCACCCCTCCCCCGGGGGGGGGGGGGGGAAGCCACGCTGCAATTCCTTCTCCATTCTCCTCTCGGGCTCTTGGGCACGCACGTACACGCCCGGCGTGAGTTTCAGCCACCGGGTCTGGGACTCAAACCGCGGTCGACTACATGGGAGTCCAGCAACATAGCCGTTACGCTAACTGCTGCTCCCAATTTTTACATAATTGTAAACATGGTATGTAAATTTCCTTGCTGCTGCTTTTTTTTTTTTTAGCGATGATAGAGATTTTTTGCTATAAAACACATATACTCCCTGGGGAGACAGAGGAACCAGAGAAAGAGAAAGTGAGAAATCACCTCCTGGGGTGTAATCCATGCTGTAATCCCTTCTCTTCTATTTTCTCCTCTTAATATTTTGGTCATGCACACACACGCACTTGGTGTGAGTTTCAAGCTGCCGGGTCCAGGACTTCAATCATGGTTGGCCATGTGGGAGTTCAGCACTTTAATCATTACCACCTGCTGGGCCCCCGTTTTCTTTTATTTAATTAATGTATCATAAATGTGTTTGCTGATGGGACCAGCAGGTGGCGTGGTGGTTAAGGTGCTGGACACTCCCACATGGCCGACCGCGGTTGAGTACCGGACTTGGTGGCTTGTTTCTCACTTTCCTTCTCTCTGTATCTCTTTCTGATCAAATTAAAATAAATGAGTGAATAAATAAAATTAAATAAATAATTTTTTTAAAATGTGTTTGCTGAAATGCCTTGTAATTGGCCTTATAAAAGATCATGTGATTATCATTTTAATAGCTATATAATCTTTTCAGTGGATTGTCATAATTTAGGCATCACATTATTGTTGAATGTATTTTTTTTTCCCGAGATTTTTGTTACAGGATGTGTGCTCTCACAAGAAAGACAGAAAGCGAGAAATCACCCCCAAGGGAGTATAGCCATACTGCAATCCCTTCTCCGTTCTCTTGGGATTTTGGGCACACAAGAACATGTGCCCAGTGTGAGTTTTAAGTGACCGGGTCCAGAACTCAAACCATGGTCGACTACATGAGAGTTCAGTGACATAACCATTGCGTCATCTGCTGCCCCCTATTGAATATACTTTTAACCTTTAAAAAATTTTAAATGTAGTGACCAGCAGATAGTATAATGGCTGTGTCGTTGGACTCACATGTAGTCAACCGCAGTTTGAGTCCTGGACCTGGTAGTTTAAACTCACGCTGGAGGCATGTGCGTGCTTGCCCAAGATCCCAAGAGGAGAATGGAGGAGAAGGGATTGCTGCGTGGCCATCTCCCCTTGGGGGGAGGGGTGATTTCTCCCTTTCTGTGTCTCTGTCTTTCTGGCAAGTTTATACACCCTATAGCAAAAACCTCTCCAAAACCAAAAACAAACAAACAAAAAATTTTAAATGTAATGGAGCCAGCAGGTGGCGTGGTGGTTAAGGGGGCTGGACTCCTACATGGCTGACCATGGTTTGAGTCTTGGACCTGGCAGCTTGCTTTCTCACTTTTCTTCTCTTTCTCTATCTCTCTTTGGTCAATTTCAAATAAATAAATAAATAAATAATGACAATGAACAAAATTAAATAAAAAATACTTCTTAAAAATATTTTAATGGGGGCCAGTAGGTGGCATGGTGGTCAAGATGCTGGACACTCCCACATGGCTGACCATGGTTCAAGTCCCGGACATGGTGGCTTGCTTTCTCACTTCCCGCCTCCCTCTCCCTCCCTCCCTCCCTTCATATCTCTCTCTCTCTTTCTCTCTCTCTCTCTCTCTCTGTATTTGTGTGTTTTTCTGTATCATTTAAATAAGTAAATGAATAAATTAAAAAATTAATTATTTTTAAAAATTTTGCTGTAGCTATAAATAGGCATAGCACCACTTTTTTTGCTATGATAAGTTTTCAAGGTTCATAGAGATTTCATTGGCAAGAGAATAAAATAGCATTTCTTTTAGTCTTGATTTTATATGCACAAGAGTGTAAAGGTGTATTTTGGTTTTGTTAATTGTAATCTATACTGCATTATTATATACCGTGTTGTAATTTAACACAACTATTGGCCAAACTTCAGTAGTTGGAACACGTTGACTTCCTTACCATTATTTTTTCCTAGGTCCAAAGTAAACTCTAAAATCATCTTTCCTGTATCCCAATGTAATTTTTTTATAATTCTTTTGCACTGTGTATATAAGGGGTCTTCATAAAGTTCATGGAAATACATATTATGAAAAAAATGCATGATTCAAAGATTTTTGCAACAATAAATTTGTGCTTTACCATTTTCCATGAAATTTTTGAAGCTTCCTTGACTACTTTAGCTGTGTACCCCGGCAAAATATTTTTTATAGAATATTTATTTATTTATTATTGTTATTATTATTACATGAGTTTTGCCAGAGAAAGAGAGAGAGAGAAAGAAAACCACCAGATCTGGGACTCAAATCACAGTCAGCCATATGGGAATTCCAGCACCTTAACTACTACACCACCTGCTGGCCCCACAAAATCATTTTCTATATTGTAAATTACACTTCTTTATTTTTAAGAATGATTTATTTTTAATTTTATTTACTCATTATTTTTTTTTTAAATTTTGACCAACGAGAGAGAGAGAGAGAGAGAAAGAGATAGAAAGCAAGCCACTAGGCTCAGGATTTGAACAGTGGTTGGCCATGTGGGAGTGTCCAGCAGCTTAACTACCATGCTACCTGCTGGTCCCTGCAATTTACACTTTAAAAAAAATTATTTTATTGGGACCAATAGACGGTGTAGTGGTTATGTCTCTGAACTCACATGGCCTACTGCAGTTTACGTACTGGATCCAGTGGCTTGAAACTCACACCAGGCACATGTGCATGTATGCCCAGGATCCAGGGAGGAGAATGGAGGAGAAGGGTTTGTGGTGTGGCCATCCCCCCAGGGGGGTGATTTCTCACTTTCCTTCTCACTATCTCTGTCTCCCCTGCCCCATCCCACCTACCTTTGAGTGCTCACACCCTAAGGCAAAAACCTCTTAAAATAATTTATTTTTCAATAGACTCAATAAATTTTTGGTTATTTTATTTTTTAAATTTTGCTATAGGGAGAATGCATTCATTGGAGAGAAACAGAGATAGAGGGAGAAAGAGAAAAGGCGAGAAAGCATACCGTTGGGGGGATGACCATGCCACAGTCCCTTCTTCTCTATTTTCCTCTTGGGATTTTGGGCACACACACACACACACACACACACACTTGAGCACCGTTTGTTTTTCAATCCCAGACCCACCAGGTCTGGGGTTCAAATTGCACAGCTGGTCATGTGAGATCCAATTATCTTAACAACCATGCCACTGGCCATCCTGCAAGTTATAAGTTCTTGTTTGTTTGAGTTTTAAAAAATATTTTTTCTATAGGGCACGTGTGCTCACTGGAGACAGAGGTAGAGAAAGTGTGAAGTCACCCACAGAAGGGATAATGTCATTACAATTCCTTCTCCTCCATTGTCCTCTCAGGATTTGGGGTATGCATGCACATGTGCCCTGCATGTTTCTTGAGCCCTCAGGTTCAGAGCTTGAACCAGGAGTTGGCCAGATGGGATCCAGACACTTTAACCTCCACATAACCTGCTGGCCCCCTGCAAGTGGCAAGTTTTTGTTTTTTTTTATTGAGAGGTTTTTGCTGTAGGGCATGTGTGCTCACCAGAAAGACAGAAACAGAGACAGAAAGCAAGAAATCACCCCCCAGGGGGGATGGCCACACTGCAATCCCTTTTCCTCCAATTTTCTCTCGGGATCTTGGGCATGCATGCACATGCATCAGGTGTGAGTTTAAGCCACCAGATCCGGGACTCGAACCATGGTCAGCCACATGGGAGTCCAACGACATAGCCAGTACGCCAACTGCTGGTCCCAGCAAGTGGCAAGTTTTTAATTCAACTCAGTAGTTTAAGTTCCAAGAGGGTGATGAATTCCAAGCATCTAGTACAGAATTTGTAGGATTAGTACACAGGGACCCAACAAATATTTATTGAATTGAATGAATGAATGGTTATACATATGAGCATACATAATATCCATCATTGAAATAGCATTCTAAGATTTCGATTTTGAGGTGAGAATTGCCTTTCAGTTCGTAGATAGGGGATTATGATAATTCTGTGGAAAGATGCTAAAGGAAGTTCCTACTCTTGGTACGTCACTGTTCAGTGATAATGTTTGTTCATTGACAGAGACAGATGGCAGATTACTGGATTGTTTTGACTTTTATTAAATAAATAGATCAGTGCCACAGTTTTGTCTTTTTAAAAATGTTTTTGCCCAAGTGTTGCATGAGTTTATTCATGGTAAAATAAACAAACAAACAGCCGGCAGGTGGTATGGTGGCTAGGGCTCTGGACTCCCGCATGGTCGACCATAGCTCAAGTCCCAGACCTGGCAGCTTAAAAATTATGCTGAGCACATGTGCTGTGTGCCCCAAATCCCAATAGAAGAACGGAGGAGAAGGGGTTGTAGTGGGCCATCTTCCCTGGAGAGTGATTTCTCACTTTCCCTCTCTCTCTGTCTGTCTCTGGTAAGTGCACATGCCCATGGCAAAAGCATAAATTAAAAAAAATTTTTTTTTAAATTAAGGTATATGAATTGAGGGAAAAAACTCTTCTCTCCCTACCCTCCAGTATGTCTATCATTTCTCAGACACAATGCCTATTAACAATTTAGTTTGGGGACCAGCAGGTGGCATGGTAGTTGGGGCGGTGGCCTCCCACCTGCCTGTTTGTGGTTCGAGGCCAGGATGTGGTGGCTTGTTTTCTCACTTTCCCTTTCTTTCCCTCTGTTAAGTTAAAACATAAATAATAATAGCAAATAAAATTAAATAAACAATTATTTTTAAAAGATTTAATTTGTCCTCCCAGGCCTTTTTCCTTTGAAAGATTCAAATGTTTCAAGTAAGGTTTAAATGCAGAGAGGGAAGGTGAGAAAGCATTGACCAGGGGGATGGCCATACCACAGTCCTTTTGTCTCCATTCGCTTAGGATGTGGGGCATGCACACACACATGCCCAACGTGTTTTTCGAGTCATCAGTTCTAGGACTTGAACTGTGTAGTCGGCCGAATGGAATCTTAACCATCATGCCACTGGCTGGCCTTTGTTTATTAGTGATTTTATTTTGGTTGTCACTATATAGCTGAATAAAACTTGTAGGCAGTTTATACAACTTTCTGCCTCTTTTTTTTTTTTTTTTTAATCTGGTTTTCTTTTGTTGCTGTTGGAATTATTCCATAATTAATGCTGCGTTTCTCAAGCAGAGAACTATTCTTTAAAGACTCCTCATTTTACTAGCATCCATTTTATACTATTTTTGGATGTTGGTGGTAGTCTGTACAGGTCAAACTGACTTCATTGTTAACTGCCTATATGGAAACCTGTCAGAATATGAAGGAACCATAATATGAAGGAAGACAAAAGATTAAATTATTAAATAATATTCTGTTATCTCTGAAGTAGCAGTATAATCTTCACTTTATTGGTGAACAGAGAAGTTAAATGGTCTCATAGCTAGGAAGTGTTTTACGTGAGAATCAAGTAGTCTAATTCCAGAGCCCCTCCTACTACATCCTAGTACCTCAGGGAGATGGATATATTTTGAATATAGTCTTTGAAAGTATATGTAATCTCATCATATTAAAAATGCCTAATAAATGGGACCAGCAGTTAGCGTAATGGCTATGTCGCTGAACTCCCATGCAGTCGACTACAGTTCAAGTTCCGGACCCGGTGGCTTAAACTCAGGGCGGGTGCGTGTGCGTGCGTGCCCAAAATCCCGGAGAGGAGAATGGAGGAGAAGGGATTGCGGCGTGGCCATCCCCCTGGGGGGTGATTTCTTGCTTTCTGTCTCTCTGTTTCTCTCTCTCTTTCTGGCGAGCGCACACGCGCTATAGCAAAAACCTCTCAAAAAATAAATAATAAAAAAAATTTTTAACTGTAAACATGATGCACTTTTTAATTTTTGAAGAAGAGTGTTTTTTTTTTTTTTGTATTTTTGATGTTTATTTCTTTTATGAAAGAGATAGTCAGACACCTTCTACAGGGTCTTGCCATGCCACAGTTGTCCCTCTAGCTTTCTAGCTAGCCAGGATCACGGGTGTGTCTACAGGTGCACTGGTATGTTGGGGTCAACACAAGATCCAACCCCAGGGCTTTCCAATATGTCTCCAATATTGCACAGGTCTTCTGTTGCCAGTATCAACACAGCTGGGTCTCCACCTGGTTTTTAGTATATGCAAAAGGTGTCAAGTGGTGTGTTTGTGTATGTGCCTGATTCCAACCTGACACGTTGGTTTTGCTGAAGTATTTAACATAGATGTTGGTAGTTGACTTTGTTTCTTTTTTAAAAAAATTAGCATAAAGTGTTTCTGTCATAGGCTCTATTAATATATAGTAATTGAGATAAAAAAACTCACTGTAATAGTGTCTATTATCCATCACAGGCAATTAGTGACATACCTCATAGCAAAGCTTCAGCATTTCATAATGTTGAAAATGTATTTTGCCATTGCTAATTTCTTTTTTCTTTTTTTTTTATAGAAAAAGATGGCAAAGCATTTCATCCAACTTATGAAGAAAAACTGAAACTGGTAGCACTACATAAGCAGGTTCTTATGGGCCCATATAATCCAGACACTTGTCCTGAGGTTGGATTCTTTGATGTGTTGGGAAATGACAGGAGGTAATGATGTTTTATTGTATAGTGAATTTAATGAGAATAATATTTGGTGTATTGAGAAATGACAAGAGGTAACGATGTTGTATGTAGAGAATTAATGAGAATAATAATGGAAAAGGTACAGTGTAATTGGTTAAGGTGTAAATAGTAGATTTATTAGATTAGAATAAGAACTGAAACATTTTTGCTTGTAGCTTCTGGAGTCTGTTTTTGGCTTGGATATGGTTAGGGCTAAATATTGTAGAAGTTGTTTATTCATCTGATCATGAACATTAGACAAGTACAGCTTCATTTGCTTCTTTGCAAATGATATTAAAAGCAGCCATTTAAATTATTTAGTAATCGGTTTCCCTATTGGGACATATAGAGGAATAGATTTAAAAAAAAAAGAACATATCAAATATTTTGTTTAGTTGGGGCTAACATGAATTAAGGAAAAATAAAACTTTGATACCCTCTTGCTCCATGGAAATTAGCGACAATGTAGTTAAACTAAGTTTGGATTGTATGCAGCATATCTAATTTAGTAAATTAGTACATGCTTAATAAGTTTGAGCCTTTTGCTCATTGAAGAATCATTCTTCATTTTAGTTATAGTTGAGAATTTTTCATATTTAGGCTTACAATAAATCTAAGTCTCATTTTATCAAAAAGGGGAGCTAACTTTTCTTGTTATTCCTTGTAGGAGAGAATGGGCAGCCTTGGGAAACATGTCTAAAGAGGATGCCATGGTAGAGTTTGTCAAGCTCCTAAATAGGTGTTGCCATCTCTTTTCAACATATGTTGCATCCCACAAAATAGAGAAGGAAGAACAAGAAAAAAAAAGGTGAAGTTTGCGGGTGTGACGTATTTTACCCCTCCCTCTGTAGCCCAATGTACTGATATTGTTGCTTTATGGAGCGTTAGTTCTAGATTAAGTGTCTTATTTTGCTGGGATCCCCACTTCTTTTTTTAAATTATTTTATTTAACTTATTTTTTTTATCTTTATTTTTATTTGACCAGAGAGGGACAGAATGGGGGGGAGGGGGTACGGTGAGAAAGCAAGCCACCAGGTTTGAGACTTGAACTACAATGGGCCATATGGGAGTCTGGCACTTTTAACTACCACGCTACCTTCTGGTCCCGTGGGATCCCAATTTCTTTTTTTTTTTTTTGGAGAGATTTTCACTATAGGGCGCGTGCGCTCGCCAGACAGACAGAGAGAGACATTAGAGACAGAAAGCGAGAAATCACCCCCCAGGGGGGATGGTCACGCCGCAATCCCTTCTCCTCCATTCTCCTCTCGGGATCTTGGGCACGCACGCACACGCGCCTGGCGTGAGTTTTAAGCCACCGGGTCCGGGACACGAACCGCGGTCGACTACGTGGGAGTCCAGCGACATAGCCATTACGCTAACTGCTGGTTCCCGGATCCCAATTTCTTAAGGCAATTGTTCAAACTCTCTGATGTGAACAGTATTTATGTTATGAGTTTCTGGGAAATAGAAAGCTGCTTCTTTTTGGTTATACATTTATTTTGTTTGTTTAATTGCAAAAAGGTGTTCATAGTCACCAGAGAGACAGGGAGAAGAGCAAGAATTCCCCAGTGGGGCATGGTTATGCTGTAATCCCTTCTACATTTATGCATCCTGTTGGAATTTTGGGCAAGGATTCTCGAACCATAATTATCTATGTAGGATCTGGGTCTTAACCATTAGGCCATGGGGGCCAGCCCCTAGGCTGTATGCGAAAAAGAACCTCCCATTGTCTGTCTCTCCCCCCTACACCTCTGATGAGTGCTTATACCCTAAGGCAAAAACCTCTTAAAAAAAAGAAAAGATTCACCCGTCTTCCATGGCAGCCTTTTTTTTTGTTTTTTTTTTTTGCCGTAGTGTGCTTACATTCATTAGAGAGAGAGAGACCACATACAGGCTCCGCTCTGGAAGGGGTTGACCATGCTGCAGTCCCTTCTCTACTCTCCTCTGAGGAATTTGGGCATGTACACACATGCCTGGTATGATTGTCAAGCTACTGGATCCAGGACTGAAACCATAAAACTGGCCATGTGGGATTAAGTGCCTTAACCACACCAACTGCTAGCCTAGCAACCTCCTATTTTTTTTTTTTGTTTGTTTGTTTCTGTTTTTCCCTGAGATTCTTGTTACAGGGTACATGGACTTGCCAGAAAGACAGGGGAAAAGACAGACAGAAAGCGAGAAATCACCTCACAGGGGGAATAGCCATGCTGCAGTCCCTTCTCTTCCATTCTCCTCTTGGGATTTTGGACACATACAAACACATGCCCGGTGTGAGTTTCAGTCTCTGGGTCTGAGACTCAAACCATGGGTGGCCGCATAGGAGTCCAGTGCCTTAACCACTATGCCGCTTGCTGGTTCCCGACAACCTTTGTTTTATCTTATTACACTAAGTTTCAGGAATGAGCTCCACCATAAACTCAACCCCTTCTTTTTCCTACCCTCTGGTCTGACGTATTCTTTGCTGCTGTGTCCCTTGAGCTTCTAGAAAATTCATGCTTCATTTCATGGTTTTCATCTGTGTTATTTGGTAGGCCTTGCATAGACATTCTTACTGGTTCCCAGAAGGCTTATTAATTATTTCCAGGGTTTGAAGAAAGAGCTTCTGAATGTGCTGTTTATGTTTCTGTGATTCTCTGCTGTGACTGTGAATTAGATTTATAATTTACAAAACTTCATTTATCTAGAGGTTATATTTGAAACAACTTTGGGGCCAGCAGGTGGGTGGTGGTTAAAGACCCTGGATTCCCACATGGCTGACCACAGTTCGAGTCCCGGACCTAGTGGCTTGATTTCTTGCTTTCCCTTTCTCTCTGTCTCTGTCTGGTCAAATTAAAATATGATAATAACAAATGGAATTAAATAAATACATTAAAAAAAAAATCTACTGGGACCAACAAATGGCATAATGATTGTGTCGCTGGACTCCTATATAGTTGACCACGGCTTGAGTCCCGGACCAGTGACTTAAAAAACTCACACGAAGCCTGTGTGTGTGTGCACGCGTGCACACGCCCGCCTGCGTGCCCGAGATCCTGAGAGGAGAAGGGAGGAAAAAGGATTGTGGCATGGCCATCCCCCCTGGGGGGGTGATTTCTCGCTTTCTGTCTCTCTTTCGGGCGAGAGCACGTGCTCTATAGCAAAAATCTCTCGTGAAAAAAAAATACTACAAGGCCCTGGAATTTGATAGAAAGTGGATGAATATGGAAGATCTGTTGCTAAGTCAGGCTATGAAAGAGAGACATTGTATGTCTCCCCTTAACATATACCTACCAACTGTCAGCACTCTATGGCAGAGACTGAAAGACTGGAGGACATACCAGCATTAAAAATTGCTATGGACACTAGAGCCAAAGTGAAAAGAATGAGGGAGGGGAAGAGCATAGGAAAGGAAATTTGGGGAAAAAACGGAGAGGTAAGGCATTTGTGGGACGTGGATATGGTTTATTATTTACTGATGAGGATGTGCATATGTTCTCAACTGGGCTGGACTGAGGTATATGTCACTCTGGGTAAAGTCTCTTTACAATCTGAATAATGTATAATAAATAAAATAATTATAATAAATAAATAATAAAGAAATAAAATAATTATTAAAAAAATACTGAATGCTGGGACCAGCAGTTAGCGTAATGGCTGTGTCACTGGACTCCCACGTAGTCGACCGCGGTTCGAGTCCCGGACCCGGCGGCTTAAACTCACGCCGGGCGCGTGTGTGTGCGTGCCCAAGATCCCGAGAGGAGAATGGAGGAGAAGGGATTGCGGCGTGGCCATCCCCCCTGGGGGGTGATTTCCTGCTTTCTATCTCTCTGTCTGTCTGGCGAGCGCACGCGCCCTATAGCAAAAACCTCTCCAAAAAAAAAAAAAAAAAAAAAATACTAAATGCTTTAACTTTGACAATCTAAAATTTCTAGAGGGGCCAGCACAAGGCATGGTAGTTAAGACACTAGACTCTGACATGTCTGACTGCAGTTTGAGTCCTGGACACAGCAGCCTGAAAAATCATGCTGGGTACATGCCCAGATCCCAGGAGAATGGAGGAGAAAGGATTGTAGCATGGCCATCCCCCCCTGGGGAGAATATATTTATACTTCTGCTATGGGATAAAGCCCATAGAGAATTATTTAAGTGTTTAAGATGAGATTTCATCTATCCTAAAGCTTAAGCTCTGGCTTATAGAGCTTCTTGCCCTGTACAATCTGTAACATGTTAAAAGTAGGTCACGCTATTGCTATATTTTGAGCCTTAGGTGTGGCTGAGGTGTGTTAATAATCACTTACTGAAGTTTTGGAGGGAGAAAAGTAGGCTAATACAGGCAGTTCTCATGATAGGACCAAGAAATGATGTATTCTCTAAGTTCTTGAAACTCCTTCCTTTCATTCTGTCTTAGCCACCTTATACTTCATGCTGTTCTTAGACCCATGGGGGTCTTCTAGTGTGACATCACCTGTTCATTTTGGAAAGGAGCCTATGGGGGATGGGCAAGAACTGGGTAAGAGCTACACCTAGAAGTCCACCTGCTTGGTTTTTCTTTTCTTTTCTTTTTTTTTTTTTTTTTTTTTTTGGCAGAGAGGTTTTTGCTGTCAGGTGTGTGCGCTCGCTGGAGAGACAGAAAGAAACAGACAAAAAGCAAGAAATCACCCCCCTAGAGGGGATGGCCATTCTGCAATACCTTCTCCTCCGTGCTCCTCTTGGAATTTTGGGCTCACACGCACATGCGTCTGGTGTGAGTTTTAAGCCGCTGGTTCTGGGACTCGAACTGCAGTCAACTACATGGGAGTCCAGTGATGTAACCATTATGCCATCTGCTGATCCCACCAACTGCTTTTTTTTTTTTTAATTATTTTTTCAAAGAATTATTTATTTATTTAATTCCATTTGTTGTTATTATCATTTTAAATTTGACCAGACAGAGAGAGAGGGGGAAAGCAAGAAAGCAAGTTGCCAGGTCTAGGACTTGAACTGTGATCAGCCATGTGGAAATCCAGCACCTTTAATCACCACACCACCTGCTGGCCCCTTTTTAACTTTTTTTAGAAAAATTATTTTATTTAACTTTATTTATTCATTTATTTTTAAAAATTTGACCAGAGGGACAGGGTGGTGTGGGGGGTGGTGAGTAAGCAAGCTGCCTGGTTCAGGACTCAAACTGTGGTCAGCCATGTGGGAGTCCACCTGCTGGCCCTAGCAACTGCTTGTTTGTTCTTTTGTTCTGCTGTTGTTCTTTTTAAATTAAAAACTTGTAAAATTTCAGGGACCAGCAGTTGGTATAATGGCTATGTCGCTGGGCTCCCATGTAGTCAACTGTGGTTTGAGTCCCGGACCTGGCGGCTTAAACTCATACCAGGCGCGCGTGTGTGCGGGCCCAAGATCCCAAGAGGAAAATGGAGAAGGGATTGCGGCATGGCCATCTCCCTGGGGGGGTGATTTCTCACTTTCTGTCTCTCTGTCTCTGGTGAGCGCATGCACCCTATAGCAAAAATGTCTCAAAAAAAAAAAAAAAAAAAAAGCTTGCAAAATTTCAGAAGTAACACAAACATATGCAATATAAATGCTTTTCTATTTATAGCAATATATGAAGCATAAATTGAAAATCTTCCCTCATTTTTTAATTGCCAGAGTTACGTGCATTCAGAGAGAGAGAACATAATGCCTAGTAGGTCTTAATTGTGCTGCAGTCCCTTTTCCTCCATCGAGTAAGGATTTGGGGCATGCATATACATGTTCCCAGTGTGCTCTCAAGCTGCTGCTGCTGGGGCTGGAATTCAATCAGTGGTTGACCATGTGACACATGGCTTTCTGTGCATAATAGAAAGCAGGGGGGCCAGTCCCCTACCTTTATTTTCTTTCTTTCTTTTTATTTTCTTTTAAAGAATTAATTTTACTGGGGACCAGCAGTTAGTGTATTGGCTATGTCGCTGAACTCCCATTTAGTCGACCGCGGTTAGAGTCCCGGACCCAGTGGCTAAAAGTCACTCCAGGTGCATGTGCGTGCGTGCCCAAGGTCCCGAGAGGAGAATAGAGGAGAAGGGATTGCGGTGTGGCCATCCCCCCGGGGCGGGGGGTGATTTCTCGCTTTCTGTCTCTCTGTCTCTCTGGCAAATGCACATGCCCTATAGCAAAAACCTCTCCAAAAAAAAAAAAAAAAGAATTAATCTTACTTATTATAGTTCTTTTTCACCAGTTTGCTGCAGGGCATATACTAGAAAGAGAAAACGCAAGAAAGCAAGCCTTCAAGTCCAGGATTCAAACCATAGTTGGCCATGTGGGAGTCCAGCCTCCCAACCACTACACCACCTGCTGCTGGCCCCCTACCTTTCTTTTAATTCTACTCTTTTTTCCATAGATGATAACTGACAAATTTAGAGCACATCGTTCTAGGCCTTTATATATGTGTGTCACACACACACACACACACACACACACATATATGTATAAATAATAATAGTAATTGTTATTATTAATTTTATTTATTATTACTGTTTTTTAACTTGGCCAGAGAGAGAGCGAAAGTGAAAGTAAAAAAGTGAGCCACCAAGTCTGAGACTTAAACTGGTCAGCCATGTGAGAGTCCCGCGCTTAACCATCACACCACCTGTGATCCTTTTTAAAAAAAATTTTTTTAAGAGGTTTTTGCTATAGGGCGCATGCACTTGCCAGAAAGAGAGAGAGACAGAAAGTGAGAAATCACCCCCCAGGGGGATGGCCACGCCACAATTCCTTCCCCTCCATTCTCCTGTCAGGATCTTGGGCACGCGCACACACGCACCCAGCGTGAGTTTAAGCCACCGGGTCCAGGATTCAAACCATGGTTGACCACATGGGAGCCCAGCAACATAGCCATTACGCCAACTACTGATCTCTTAAAATTATTTTTAAAAATATATATTAAATGTCTTTATATAAGAGGCCATGTAGATCTTTTTATTTTTATGTCTGTGGGTTTTCAAGGCTGATTTTTTTTTCACTTCTGTACATATTTGTTGAATACTTATTTTTTCCAGCACTGTGCTAAGTCCTGAGGATACAGCAGCATGAGACAGACTGTCTTTTAGAGCATATACTTTAATAGGTACAGCAGGTGTATTGCTAAATTTATCGAACGAATTTCTTTGCAACTGCAAGTACAATATCATGAAGGAAAAGCTCTTAGTGCTGTGAGCACGAGGGGGTCCTTTATGATACGAGTATATTATGATCTAAGGAGTACATATCGATAGACACCTTTTCTGTTGCGATGCAGCAGTAACTATACTTGACGTATTGGTGTACTGTGAGATTGATTCCGCTTGGTAAGTTTCTACTAGTGAAGCATATGTGTTTTGAATTTTGCATTGTCTTTTTAAAAGATTGTTAGTTTTCATTGGGAAATGAAGCTGTACATTTTTTTAAAAGAATTATGTATTTAATTTTATTTATTATTAGTTTTTAATTTGCTATAGGACACATATGCTCACCAGAGAGAGAGAAAGAAAGTGAGAAAGCAAGATGCCAGGTTCAGGACTCAAACCTTGGTCAGCCATGTGGGAGTCCAACACCTCAACCACCATGCCACCTGCTGGCCCCAGCTGTAAATTATTTTTAAACAAGATTCGTTGTGTAGGGTTCATTCTCTCTGTCCTTTATCTTGTAGGAAGGAGGAGGAAGAGAGAAGGCGGCGTGAAGAGGAAGAAAGAGAACGTTTGCAAAAGGAGGAAGAGAAACGTAAGCGAGAGGAAGAGGAGAGGCTTAGACGAGAGGAAGAAGAGAGGAGACGAATAGAAGAAGAGAGGCTTCGGTTGGAGCAGCAAAAGTACGTTTGTTGAATCACTTTTATTTAAAACAAGAAGGGGGCTACCATACTGTTACTTAAGTTTTTACTGTTGTATGCCTTGTAAATAATTCTAATCCAGGGTTTATATGACGGTGGGTAGAACAGGATTAGCTACATGCAATTTTTATGAATGATATTATTAAAGAAGGCCTTGTCCTAACCATCAGTTGGTTGTAGAAAGAAATACATTGGAAGGATTTGGGTTTAGTTTTCAGATTCCAGGGACTAGAAACAGGATCTGGGATTGCTTAGTAGTTCTCTTTCTAGGTCCACACCATCTCTTATTTTTGCTTCTTTGTCTTACGTCTCTGCTTCACATTCTTTCTTCTCTGTGCAGACTCTCACTCTCTGCTTTGCATGTACAAGGTTATTCCAGCCTGGATTTATGTAGTCTGTCCTTCCATCCATGTGACAGAGACTGGCTGAAATCCATGAGACCACTCCATTTCCAGCACAGAGATCTTGTTGGCCCAATGTATGTCAGGTATTCATCCACAGTCCCTAGTACAGGGAGGCTGAAATGATTTCCTTTCTTTCTCTTTTTTTTTAAGTTTATTTCTTCCATGAATGAGAATGAAAGATAGGCACCTTCAATAGGGTTTCTTTCACTCTACATTCTTTCCCCACCCCATCCCACCCCCCACCATCTTCCCATCCTGGCGAGACCACAGGCATGCTCACGTGCATACTTAGTACGTACAGGTTGAATCAGAAACTGAACCCGGGTCCTCCATGTGGGCCTAGCACATTGTAGAGCAAGCAAGCAGCATGTTATCAGTGCGCCACTGTGGCTGGCCTGAAAGTATTACTCAGTGAGGGCTATGACAGCAGCTTTCTCAAAAGGGACTGATCTTTAAGTCGCCAGGTCCAGGGCTCAAACCGTGGTCGACTACGTGGGAGTTGACGTAGCCATTATGCCATCTGCTGGTCCCAGAAGGAACTGACTTTTTTTTTTTTTTTTTTTTTTTTTGAGAGGTTTTTGCTATAAGGCGCAGGCGCTCTCAAGAAAGACAGAGAGACAGAGAGACAGAAAGCGAGAAATCACCCCCCCCCCCGGGGGAGGGGGATGGCACACCGCAATCCATTCTCCTCTCGGGATCTTGGGCACGCACGCACATGTGCCCGGAGTGAGTTTAAGCCACTGGGTCCAGGGCTCGAACCACGGACAACTACATGGGAGTCCAGAGATGTAGCCATTATGCCAACTGCTGGTCCCCAGAAGGGACTGATCTTTAAGAGGGAACTGTGGGTGAAAGGTGGAAGTGATTAGCATGCACTAAACATTATGGAAAGAAGACCTAGGGTTGTAGGGATGGCAGAGTATACAGGTTAAAACAGAGGACATGAAGGTTCTTTGAGTTTTCCTCATTCTTTCTGCGTAGTTCCTCAGAAAATGTGTTAGCATTGGCCTCAGACTGAACCAGGACCTCATTCTACACTGGAGAGAGACTGAATGCTGCTGGTTTTTTTCCAAGGGCGGGTGGGGTACCCTAAGTGGACCTGGGTATTCAAGAGTTTGTCACGTTATACTTCATTATCTTTTTACTTCATTATTAGTGGATGACTTTGAAATCTTTGTTGAGTTGGTCACATAACTGAAGAAATGTGGTTCTTCTATGAAAGAAAATAAAGGAGACTTGTAGTGGTTTACAGAAATTAGTTTTTTAAAGAGAAGTTTATTTAGGTCACAGTTAAGAAGTCTGAAGTTCAGGGGCTATCTTCTGCGGAGGCTACATGGCCAGAAGGCAGGATCTTTAGCCGAGTGGCTCTTCATAAATCTCTTCTTGTTCTGCTCTGTATCCATGTGAGCCCAGAAATTAGTATCTTTAAAACAAACATGCTTGGGACCAGCAGTTGGTGTAATGGCTGTGTCGCTAGATTCCCATGTAGTGGGCCACGGTTCTAGTCCCGGATCCGGTGGCTTAAATTCAAGCCAGGTGTGTGTATGTGCCCAAGATCCCAAGAAGAGAATAGAGGAGAAGGGATTGCAGCGTGGCCATCACCCCTTGGGGGGGTGATTTCTCACTTTCTGTCTCTCTGCTCTTTCTGGTGAGTGTATGAGCCCTATAGCAAAAAAAAAAAAAAAAAAAAAAAAAAAAAAACACCTCTCCAAACAAACAAACATGCTCAGGTACTATTTTCAGTGTTTCCTCTTTAAGGCAAATTTTCAATATTATTTGCTTTCTTTATACTTACCATGACCACCCATAACACCTTTTAACTAGTCATCTGCCTCTTTCTGTTTTTCATTTATTTAGGTAGCCAGTAGTTTAACACCTCATCTCATGCCATAGATTACAACATCTCGTGGTTAATTAGTATAGTCCTTGGAGCCAGACTGCCTGGATTTGAATCCTGACACTGGCATCTCCTAGAAGTATAATCTTAGGCAAGTTATTGGATCCTGTGAATCTCATTGAGTTGTTGTGAGGACTGTGTGGGTTAATACATGTAAGTGCCTTGAACACACTGCATGGCACATAGTAAGGACACAGTAAATGTTAGTGGTCATGGTGATGGTCAGTGGTGGTGACTTTATTCTCTATCCTAGATTTTCTGTGAAAAACATTAGTAACAAATTAGAGGCCACATGTTGGTTGATACACAATACTAATTAGTCGTTTTTACGGGTTACAAACTATAAAAATAAATCATAAGGGTATTTTATTTTGTCATGAACACTCCTGTAGTCAGACTAGTATATGTTTTTAATGTTTTTAGGCAGCAGATTATGGCAGCTTTAAACTCTCAGACTGCCGTGCAGTTCCAGCAGTATGCAGCCCAGCAGTATCCAGGGAACTACGAACAGCAGCAGATTCTCATCCGTCAGTTGCAGGAGCAGCACTATCAGCAGTACATGCAGCAGTTGTATCAAGTCCAGCTTGCACAGCAACAGGTATGACAGACACCCCCAGAGTTGAGCCTTAGAGAAGGCTTCTAGTTTCATTGGAATTCAAGTTCTTTTTTTAACAGTTGCCAATGAAGTTTACATTATTTAACCAACAGAGTATAAAGTAACTCTCAGGTTTTCTTTCAGGCAGACTTTAGCATTGCACTGGCAATTGTGAGAGGAACAATCTGATACTGAAGCAACAAATGATACAACTACTGTTATGCTGTAAGGGTATTTGGGAGTTGTATGGTCTGAGTGTCATTACAGTGAGTCTGACATAGACTTGTAAGGTGCTTCTGGAACCATGAGAACCTGACTAAATAGCCTTAGTTCAAGAGGTTTTTGTAGGCAGTACAGTTTCAGAGGCCCAGACAGCTTCCAGTGCCACAGGCCAGTTCTGCAGCTTGGTCGGGTCCCTGTTGACTTTTGTGGTAGGCACCATAGCAGGATAGGGCTCACGATAACACACTGGTATTTCTCCTCCAGCTCCCTACCCCTAAGTATAGGAGAAGGTGCTTTCGGGGAAAGAACCTGGGACCAGGGCCTGAGACCACTTGGATTTATCCTAGCTTTGCCATGATCTCAGAGAAGTTACTTCGCTTTGATTTTTCTGTCTTTTCTCCCAGTCTATAAGAATAGGACATAAAGTCAAAACACCTGTTCTGTTAACCTCACGGGATTATCAGAGGAATAAAATGAGAAAATAGTTAATCTGTGCAAGTGTTTTGTACATATGGAAGATACTGATTTTACATTAATTTAATTTTTATCTTGTGGAAGACATAGAATGCCTCCTGAAACTTAACCTAGCAAATTTATTTAATTTTCACTTATAAAGCAGTTAACCACATGTCAGAAAATCTCGGTAAAGAAAGTGTTACATTATAATTACTCAGCATTATGAATTACATCAAGTAGTCTTTGTTTTTGCCAAGCTCTCTAAATTTGTTGAACATATATATGCTTCTCTAAAATACCTTTCCCCTGCCACAAGTCTTGGGCATTGGTGAGAGGTTAAAAAGCATCACAGGTTTTGTGTAATTCATGGGAGGAAGAAAAGGTTGCTAAACCAGAATTTGTTCAAGATAATTGGGATTTTTTTTTTAAGAGATTTTTGCTATAGGATACATGCACTTGCCAGAGAGACAGAAAACAAGAAATCACCCCACTATGGGGATGGCCTTGCTGCAGTCTCTTCTCCTCCATTCTCCTCTTATGATCTTAGGCACGCTTGCACACGTGCCTGGCGTGAGTTTCAAGTTGCTGAATCTGGGACTTGAACCCCGGTTGGCCATGTGGGAGTCCAGTGCATTAATCACTACATCACCTGCTGACCTGTAAATGGTATTTTTGAGGGATTTCTTCTCTGTCCTCTGTAGCCTCTTTCTTCCTCCCTTCCTTTCAATTTGCTCTAGGGTACTAGTACTCACAGAGATAGAGAATGTGAGAACACCCCACAGAGAGGATGGGTGCTATCCCTTTGCCTTCATTTCTCCTCTTGGGATTTTGGGCATGCATGAACATGTGCCCAGCAAGTTTTTCAAGCTACAGGATGTGAGATTTGAGCTGCACTGTTGGCCATGTGGGATCAAGCTGTCTTAACCACCACACCATTGGTTGGCCCAAGCCAACATTTACTTCAGCATATCATTTTCCTTTTCTGCTTCCTTCATAGGCATTGAGGTTTGTTTTGTGTTTTTAATTTGCCAGAGGGCATGTGTACTCTCCAGAGAGGCATGGCAGCAGGGCATACACACCACCTCTCATGGAGCATGGTCACATCTCACACCAATCCCTATTCTATCTCTCCCTCCTTCTGGGATTTTGGCCATACATAAACATATCCCTGGCATGGGTGTTTTTGTTTGTTTGTTTTGTTTCTTTGTTTTTGCCACAGGGCATGGGTACTTGCTGGAGAAAGAGAGAGAGACACAGAGGGAAAGCAAGAAATCACCCCTAACGGCACAGCCATGCCGCAATTCCTTCTCCTCTGTTCTCAGAGTATTGGGCACACACCCACATGTGTGCCCAGTATAATTTTCGTTTTCGTTTTTCTTTTCCTTTTTTTTATTTTTTGAGAGAAGTTTTTGCTGTAGGGCACGTGTGCTCATCAGAGAGAGAGAAACAGAGGGATAGAAAGTGAGAAATCACTCCCCAGGGTGGATGGCCATGCTGCAGGCTCTTCTCCATTCTCCTCTTGAAATCTTGGGCACGCATGCAAACGTGCCCAGCGTGTTTTAAGCTGCTGGATCCAGGAGTCAAATAGTGGTCAACTAAGTGACCTGCAGCCTAACGCCATGCCACCTGGTGGTCTAGCCCAGCATGATTTTCAGACTGCTGGGTTCAGGACTTGAGGTCGGCCATGTGGGAATCTAGTGCCTTAACAACCACACTACTAGTTGGCCCCAACCTAGCATGTTATATAAGCCACCAGGTCTAGTACCATCTTAACTACCAAACTAACTAACCACTAGGCCACAAGCTGGCCTGAGATAAGTGTTTTGTGTTTTTGCTTTTTTTTTTTTTAGAATTATTTAAGTTTTATTTATTTATTTATTTATTTATTTATTTATTTATTTTCATTTGACCAAGAGAGTAGCAGAGTAGGGTGGAGGGGACTGAGAAAGCAAGCTGCCAGGTTCAGGACTCAAACTGCGGTCAGCCATGTGGGAGTCCAGCACCTTTTACCACCATGCCTACCTGCCAGCCCCTAGCCTGAGATAGATAGTTTTAATTGACTAGCTAGTTTTTTTGTTTGTTTGTTTGTTTGTTTTGTTTTGTTTTGTTTTGAGAAGTTTTTACAATAGGGCACATGCATTTGCCAGAAAGACAGAGAGACAGAAAGTAAGAAATCACCCCCAAGGGGGATGGCCATGCTGCAACCCCTTCTCCATTCTCCTCTCAGGATCTTGGGCACGCATGCACTCGTGCCCGGCATGAGTTTAAGCGGTCTGGGACTTGAACTGTGGTAGACTATATGAGAGTCCAGCGATGTAGCCATTACACCATCTGCTGGTCCCATGGACTAGCTAATTTTAATAGACTAGCTCACACATAGTCCTGTTTATAGGTACGAAACTTAATGAGAAGAAAGTTAGTCAAATAGGCAGAAAACAAGATTCTTTTATTTTCCTCTTTCGTTCTTTTGTTTTAATTTGCTAGCGAATATAGGCACGTGCTGGAGAGAGACGGAGAGACAAAAAGTGAGAAAGCACCTCTCGTGGGAAATAGTCACGCTGTAATTCTTTGTCTTCTATTTCTGAGATTTGGCATGCAAGCACCCACACCCAGTGTGTTTTTCAAGTCACCAGGTCCAGGACTCTTAACTGCAGTGTTTGTCATTTAGGATCCAGTCACTTTAAGCACTGTGCGCTGACCCTAGGATTCTTTTATATGAAATTTAAAAAGCCATAATTGAGATTAGAATGGTCAAAGACAATTTATCAAATTGATTGATTGCCTCTGAGAAGAGGTCATTAAAAGGACTGGGGAAGAGACAGAAGGATCTCTGTCCTATAGATATACTAATATTTTTTAAACTGTCAGAGGGGCATGTATGCCAGAAAGAGAAAAGGGGAGAAAACACCTCTCCAAGTGGGGCATGATCACACTACAATTTCTTCTCCATTTCTTCATTCTCTCTGGACTTGGGGCATGCACACACATGTACCCAGCATGTTTTGTAAGACATCAGGGGTAGGATTCAAACTGCAATCAGTAATGTGGGGTCTGGCTCCCTTAACCACCAAGCAACAAGACCAGGCTGATTGTGCTAATTTTTATATAAATACTCGACAAAATTATGAAATAGAAATTGTTCATTTTAAGGGGGTAGTTACTTGATCAGATGTTTCCTAAATTGTTCTTATTTCATTCTGTGCTTTAAAAGTATGTAAATATATCATTGCAGCCTATTGTATGTGATAGATGCACATTCATGGGCAGTGGCAGTCTAGAGAAAGGGAGCTGTTCATTCTGCTAGGGCTTCAAGAAAGGCTTAGTGGGGCTGGCAGGTGGCTTGGTGGTTGAGGCACTGGACTCCCACATGGCCGACCACGATTCGAACCCGGACCTGGCAGCTTGCTTTCTCACTCTTCTGTCTGTCTCTCTGCAAAATAGAAGAATAATGATAATAAATAAAATTTAAAATAAATGTTAAAAAAAAAAAAAAAGAAAGAAAGTCTTAGTAGAGGAGGGACCATTTGAGTTGGGGCTACTGATAGCAACAAAATCAAAATATCACCTCCTATTGCTTTCATGTCTACAGTGAATGTTCTGAGTGTGCTGACTTGTTTTGGTTGTGCGCACTTTTTCTTTCTTTTTTTTCTTTTTTTTTTTTTTTTTTTTGGGAGAAGTTTTTGCTATAGGGCACGTGCACTCACCAGAAAGACAGAGACAGAGAGGCAGAAAGTGAGAAATCACCCCCCAGGGACGATGGCTATGCCGCAGTCCCTTCTCCTCCATTCTCCTCTCGGGATCTTCGGCACACACACATGCACCCAGCATGAGTTTAATCCACCGGGTCCTGGACTCGAACCACGGTCAACTACATGGGAATCCAGCAACATAGCCACTACGCCAACTGTGGTCCCCTGTGTGCACTTTTTCTGGAAGCTGGTACTCTTTCTAGAAAACTAATGTGGAAATTACTGAGAATCTAGGCCATGGAAGAGAAGGCATTTAAAAAGTCCTAAGTGTGTCTTAGCCTGTACGAGCAACAGAAACAGGTGTCGCTGTTTAAATAATTGGTTTGTAAAGGATACATTAAATGAAGTGTGTGTACAGATACGCTGAAACATGTCACCACCTCTAAACCATAGGATTATAAAGGCTTTTTAAAATAATGTGTGTGTGTGTGTGTGTGTGTGTGTTTCAGCTGTAGTGACATACACTTACTTGTTACCTAGTAGTTTCATTTCTTAAAAGTATTCCCAGGTGCTAATCATCAGTAGAATGCAGGGCTGACACTGTGGCCTAGTGGTTAAGGGAGCTGAATCCCACATGGCCAACCACACAGTTGAAATCCTGACCCTGGTGGCTTGAAAAACACACCAGGTGTTGTGTGTGTGTGTGTGTGTGTGTGTGTCTCTCCAAAGTCTAAATAGGTTGGAGAAACTGAGGAGAATGGATTATGGCATGACTACATTCCACGGGGTGGGGGGGCTTCCTCCTTCCCCTTCACTGTCTGTCTTTCTCTCTCTGATAAGGGCAAGTACCCTCTGACAAATTAAAAAAGTGAGTAAGTAGAACAAATAAATAAATTTTGTATTTTCACAATGGAATATACTACAGCATTGCAAATAACAATGCAGAATTACATGTGACCTTACACATTAATCTTATAGCAGTAATGTTGAGTGAAAGAAGCCAAGTGTGGAAAAAGGACTTGTACTATATAATATGTTTATGTGAAGTTCAAGGACAGGCAAAGCAAACCTATAGTGTTGTAAGAACAGTTGTTACCCTTCGGGGAAGGCAACTGGAAAGGGTTCCAAGAACTATTCTGGCATGCAGATAAGTCTTGATCTTGGTGTTGATTTACATAGGTATGTTTGATTTATGAAAATTGACCAAGCTGTACATCATATAAGCACTTCTTGGTGTGTATATTATAATTCAATTTAAAGTTTTTCCCAGAAGTTACATAAATAGATACTAGAATATGTAATAAATACTTAGATATTGGATTATTGAAAAAGTTAGGACGCATTTTTGCATAGAAAAACACAGAAAAATAAATCATGACTTTTTCCAACATCCCAATATTTTAAGTAGTATTAATATCTACCCATTTTGTTTTTGTTTTGTTTTTTAAAGAATTATGTATTGGGAACCAGCAGTTAGCGTAATGGCTATGTCGCTGGACTCCCACGTAGTCGACCGCGGTTCGCGTCTCGGACCCGGTGGCTTACAACTCACGCCGGGCGCGTGTGCGTGCGTGCCCAAGATCCCGAGAGGAGAATGGAGGAAAAGGGATTGCGGCGTGACCATCCCCCCTGGGGGGTGATTTCTCGCTTTCTGTCTCTATGTCTCTCTCTGTCTGTCTGGCGAGCGCACGCGCCCTATAGCGAAAAACCTCTCCCAAAAAAAAAAAAAAAAAAAGAATTATGTATTTAACTATATTTATTTATTTACCTTTAATTTGATCAGAGAGGGACACAGAGAGAGAAAGAAAGCCACCAGGTCTGGGACTTGAACTGTGGTTGGCCATGTGGGAGTCCAGCACTCTTAACCACTATTCCACCTGCTGGCCCCAGTATCTACCCATTTTGATTTAGAAGGGGAATGCTACAAAACAATGTCCTTGGGGTTTCAGACATTTTTGTTCTTCCATTTGACTCTGAAGACATTTTTATTTCATATTTATGAATACATATTTTAATGATACAATTATGTAAACAGTGGCAAATGTTCACTGAGAAAAGTTTTTTAAGAATTTATTCAGGGACCAGCAGTTGGTGTAATGGCTATGTCGCTGGACTCCCATGTAGTTGACCGTGGTTTGAGTGCTGGGCCCGGTGGCTTAAACTCATGCCAGGTGCGTGTGCGTGCGTGCCCAAGATCCCGAGAGGGGAATGGAGGAGAAGGGATTGTGTCGTGGCCATCCCCCCTGTGGTGATTTCTCGCTTTCTGTCTCTCTGTCTTTCTGGCAACCGCATGTGCCCTATAGCAAAAACTTCTCAAAAAAAAAAAAAAAAGAATGTATTTATTTAATTCCATTTATTATCACTTTTTAAGAATTATTTTATTTAACTTTATTATTATTATTTTCCAGTTTGATTAGAGTGAGACAGAGAAAGTGAGAGGGAAAGTGAGAAAGCAAGCTGTCAGGTCTGGGACTTGAACTGTGGTTGGCCATGTTGGATTCCATCACCTTTAATCACCATGCCACCTGCTGGGCCTGTTATCATTATTTTTTAATTTGACCAGAGACAGAAAAAGAGAAAGGGAAAGCAAGAAAGTAAGCTGACAGGTCCAGGACTTGAACTGCAGTTGGCCATGTGAGAATCCAGCACCTTTAACCACCACACCACTTGCTGGCCCCAAGAAAATATTTTGACCTCAAATTCCAATTCATAAAACCTATTTAATTATTTTTTTAATTCTTTGCTTTTTTTTTTTTTAAGCCTTTTAATTCTTAGGTTTTTTTTTTTTTTAAGAATTATTTATGGGGACCAGCAGGTGGCGTAGTGGTTAAGGTGCTGGACATTCCCACATGGCTGACCACGGTTTGAGTCCCAAACCTGGCAGCTTGCTTTCTCACTTTCCCTCTCTCTCTCTCTCTCTCTCTCTCTCTGTGTGTCTCTTTGGTCAAATTAAAATAGATGAATGAATAAATAAAATTATTTAAAAAAAAAGAATTATTTATATATTTAGTTCTATTTGCTATTATTATTTTTTAATTTGATGAGAGACAGAGAGAGAGAAAGGGAAAGCGAGAAACTAAACTGCCAGGTCCAGGACTTGAACCATGGTCTATCATGTCGGAATCCAGTGCTCTTAACCACCATGCCATCTGCTCTGCTGGCCCCTTAGGTCAGTATGTTTTACAATGTGATTAGCAGTTTCCAATTTCACAGAGATCATAATTTCTCTGTAAACATTCAGTTTATTGATTATTTTTGTCCATATTCCATGCCACCTGCTGGCCCCAAGAAAATATTTTTACCTCAATTTCTGATTCATAAAACCTACTTAATTTTTGGCCGTTTTTTTTTTTTTTTTTTTTTTTTTGGTAAGCCTTTTAATTCTTGGGTCAGTGTGTTTTTTAAAAAAGAATTATTTATTTAGTTCCATTTGTTACTAATTTTTTAATTTGACGAGAGACAGAAAGAGAAAGGGAGAGTGAGAAGACAAGTTGCCAGGTCTGGGACTCGAACCATGGTCAGCCATGTGGGAATCCAGTTCCCTTAACCACCACACCACCAGTGGCCCCTTCAGTCAGTATGTTTTACAATGTGATTAGCAGGGGTTTTGTTTTGTTTGTTTTTTTGGAGAGGTTTTTGCTATAGGGCGCATGCGCTCGCAATTTTCCGTTTCACTGAGATCATAATTTCTCTGTAAACATTCTGGTTATTTTTGTCCATATTAGAATTACTGTTCATATTTGAATTGTTGGTTACTGTGGGGGCCCATATCTGATTTTATCATTCACAGCTTCTGCCTTTGTGAATTTTTTCTGTCAAGTTTCTAATTTTAATTTTATCAAGTTTTTCCTTCTGTTCAGTTTTTTTTAAGAATTATTTATTTAACTTTATTCATTCATTTATTTTTAATTTCACCAGAGAGTGAGACACACACACACACACACACACACAGAGAGAAGAGAGAGAGAGAGAGAGAGAAGGTGAGAAAGCAAGCTACCAGATCTGGGACTTGAACCTTGGTCTACCATGTGAGAGTATCCAGAGCCTTAACCACCAGGCCACCTGCTGGCCCCCTGTTTAATTTTTGGTTGTTTTTCTTTTTAATTGCCAGAGGTGTGTACTCACCAAATGGGAGGAGGGGGCATTCTCCCAGTTGGGCATGGCCAATCTTTCTCCATTCTGTCAGGATTTGGTGCACACATGCTCATGTGCTTGGTATGGTTTTTCAAGCCACTAGGGCTAGAATTTGAACCATGCTTGGCCATTTAGTGGTTAAGCACAAAGCACTATGGTGTGGGCCCTCTTAATTTTAAGGACATATGTTGCTGTATTTTAATTGTTGCCTTTTGATAGTTTTATTTTGAATTGATTATTTTGTTTTATTTAAAGAATTATTTTTATCTTATGTATTTAATTAATTTAAATTTGGTCAGAGAGGGACAGAATGAGAGAGAGGGAGAAAATGAGAAAGCAAGCCGCCAGGTTTGGGACTCAAACCAGAGTCAGCCATGTGGGAGTCCAGTACATTTAACCACCATGCCACCTGCTGGCCCCAGTAATTTTTTTTTTTTTTTTAAAGATTTTTGCCATAGCGTGTGTACACGTGCTTGCCAGGGAGAGACAGTGAGGGGAAAAGTGAGAAATTACCTTCTGAGGGGATGGCCACACCACAATCTTTTCTCCTCTGTTCCTTTCCTGGGATTTGGGGCATACATATTTTCAAGCTCCCAGGTCCAGGACTTGAACTGTGTTCATCCATGTGGATGTCCAGGACCTTAACCACTGTGACACCTGCTGGCCTCTTTTATTGATTATTCCTACCTACTTTAATATTTCCTTGTTTTTCTAGTGATTCTCAGATCATAGAAAGGTGACCCTCGCTTAAAATTTTTTTGTCCACATTAATTTTTATATATATATATTTTATTGTTAAAGGGTATATGAGCTCACCAGAGAGAGAGAGAGGAAAGGAGAGAGAAAACACCCCTCAACAAGGCAGGTTCCTACCCACAATCCCTTTTCCTCCATTTTTCTATCCCATCAGGATTTGGGTGCACACAAACACCTGATGGTTCTTTTTTAGAATTATTTATTTTTATTATTATTATTTTTTTTAGTCTGCTATAGGACACATGCGTTCACCAGAGAGAGAGACAGAGGAGAGGAAAAGTGAGAAAGCGAGCGACCACGTCTGGGACTCGAACCGTGGTCGGCCATGTGGAAGTCCAGTGCCTTAACCACTATACCACCTGCTGTCCCCTGCCTGGCAATTTTTTTTTTAAGAATTATTTATATTTTATTTATTATATTTTATTTGATCAGAGAGAGACTGAGACAGAGAGAGAAAGTGAGAAAGCAAGCCACCAGGTCTAGGACTCAGACTGCAGTTGGCTATGTGGGAGTCCTGTGCCCCAGCCACCATGCCACCTGCCAGCCCCATGCCTGGCATACTTTTACAGCCACCAAGCTAGGGTTTGAACTACAGTTGGCCATTTGAGATCTGTCTCTTAACTCCTAGGTTATTAAGCCAGCCATTTATGGTTGTCTTTATTATTTTTTTTTTTTTAAGTTTATCTCTTTGATGAGAGAGTGAGTTGCATGCATGCTGGCAAGATCTTATTTCACCATGATCTTCCTCAGTTTTTCCAGCCAGCCAGGATCATGGGGGCACATACATCCACACTCAATATGATGAAGTCAAGATGGGATCCAAACTCCAGTCCATCATATGACACCCAGCCTTCTAGGGCAGTGCCCTACCACATGGGCCACCGTAGCTGGGCCACTTTCTATTATTTTTAGCTATCAGTTTGATATCCTGCGACTAATATTTGTTATAGATAAGATTAAAAATTCATAAAAATGTATTAATAATTAAGTTCAAGCAGAGTGCTTTAGGAGGGCAAAAGCATGGGGTCAGAATGCTCTCCAGGGTAAATATCCCATTCACTAGCCTTCCTGACAAGCGCATCTTCACTTTCTCTCAACTTATAGGCAGCATTGCAGAAACAACAGGAAGTAGCAGTAGCTGGTGCTTCTTTGCCTACATCATCAAAAGTGAATTCAACTGTAACAAGTGATATGATGTCAGTTAATGGACAGGCCAAAACCCACACTGACAACTCGGAAAAAGAACTTGAACCAGAAGCCGCAGAAGAAGCCCTGGAGAATGGACCAAAAGGTACGGTCTGGCATATGTTCATCCAGCCCAATACCATCATTCAGAAACTATGAAGAGCAAAAATCAGGAAGTCAGGGTAACTAACTTTTTTTTTTTTTTTTTTTTTTTTTTTTTTTGGAGAGGTTTTTCGCTATAGGGCGCGTGCGCTCGCCAGACAGACAGAGACATAGAGACAGAAAGCGAGAAATCACCCCCCAGGGGGGATGGTCACGCCGCAATCCCTTCTCCTCCTCCATTCTCTCGGGATCTTGGGCACGCACGCACACGCGCCCGGCGTGAGTTGTAAGCCACCGGGTCCGAGATGCGAACCGCGGTCGACTACGTGGGAGTCCAGCGACATAGCCATTACGCTAACTGCTGGTTCCCAGGGTAACTAACTTTTGAGAGCAACTAGGTATTTGTGACTATTGAACACTTTTTCACTATTTTTAGTCTGAACCTGATGTTTCTAATGACCTATAGAATAGTGTTAAAGAACAAATCATCAGTCTTTTAGAAACTTTTAAAACAAAAGTTACCTTTTGTTTTTTCTTTAGATGGATTGATTGATTTTTGCTTTGTAACAAATTACACCCAAATTTAGCTGCTTACAATAACATCTTCACATAGTTTTTGTGGCTGGGAAATTTATGAATGGTTTACCTGAATAGTTTGTCTTGGGGTCTCTGGTTACATTGTAGTCTGGGTGTTGGCTAGGGCTCCCATCATGTGAAGGCGTGACTAGGACTACAGAAGTTGCTTCTAAAATGCTAACCTGGCTGGGAAATTGGTGCTGGCTGTTTGCAGGAGATTTCAGTTTCTTGCCCTATGCATCTTCCCTGTAGGATTGCTTGTGTATCTTCAACAAACAGTGGCTGGCTTCCCCAGAGCCCATGATCCGAGAGAATAAAGAAGTGACAGTGTCTTGGGACCAGCAGGTGTCGTGGTGGTTAAGGTGCTGGACACTCCCACATGGTGACCACGGTTCAAGTCCTGGACCTGGTGGCTTGCTTGCTCACTTTCTCTCTGTGTCTCTCTCTGGTCAAATTAAAATGAATGAATGAATACATCAAATTTAATAAATAATTCTTTAAAAAAATTTTAAAATAGAAGTGACAGTGTCTTTTATGCTTTGACTTTGAAAGTAATGTATCAGCACTTATGTATTCTATTGGTCACATATGCCAACCTTGATAAATTATGGGTGGTGACCTCACAAATGATGACTACCTGGAGGTGAGGATTACTAGGGGCTATCATGGACACTGGCTATCATATAAAATTTGAGACTAAAGTACCATATTGCCTAGAAGGTAACAGTTTTAAAACTACTAGCTGTTCGTGAGCAGCTTGATCATATATTTAGCAATTGATTGAAGGGTTTCTGCTGCAAGTGGTACAGTGGTAAGGCAAAATCACACACATGAAATGAAAATTGTAGCCATACTATGATGGAGAAAGAGAGACATGAGTTTGAGAGCATGTAATAACGGGGGTTGTGCCCTGGTCTGGTCACTAGAGGCTTTCCTAAGGGATGATTGAGCTGAAAAATCTGTAGGAAGAATAGGAGGATACTAAGTAAGACAGCATTTCACCGACAATGGTCAGGGATGATGGTCTGGTTCATACAAAATTTTGTTTCAGATTTTCCTTGTCTTTTTTTTTTTTTTTAATAATTATTATTTATTTAACTTTTTTTTTTTTTCTTTTTTGAGGTCTTTGCTATAGGACGCGTGTGCTCACCAGACAGACAGAGAGAGACAGAGAGACAGCGAGAAATCATCCCCCGGGGAGGATGGCCACGCCACAATCCCTTCTCCATTCTCCTCTCGGGATCTTACGCATGCATGCACATGCTCTCGGTGTGAGTTTTAAGCCACTGGGTCTGGGACGCAAACCGCAGTCGACTACATGGGAGTCCAGCGACATAGCCATTACGCTAACTGCTGGTCCCTTTATTTTTATTTTAATTTGACAAGCGAGGGACAGAGAGTGAGAGTGAGAAAGAGAAAGTGAGAAAGCAAGCCGCCAGATCCAGAACTTCACCTGCCGTCAGCCATGTGGGAATCCAGCTCCCTTAATCACCATGCCACCTACTGGCCCCTGGATTTTGCTTGTCTTTTTAGAACAAATAACAAAATAGTTTCAGAAAAGACCTTAAAATCCTTTGGTTTACTCTCCTCTCCTCCTCCTCCCCTGCCCTTTTTTTTTTTTTTTTTTTTTAAAGAATTATTTTATTTATTTATTTTCATTTGACCAGAGAGGGACAGAGAGAGAGAGAAAGCCGGCCACCAGATCCAGGACTTGAACTATGGTTGTCCATGTGGGAGTCCAGCGCCATTAACCACCATGCCACCTGTCGACCCCTGCCACTTTTTTTTTTTTTTTTTTTAAATCAGGAATGTATACTAGTACATCTGTCCTTCAGTATCTGCAGTTTGGTTTCAGGATCCCCACATCCCAACCCAGATAGCAAAATTTGTAGATGCTCAAGTCCTTTATATAAAATGACACATAGTATTTGCATGTAACCTGTACACATCCACAATGTAAATGTTATGTGAAGAGCTGTTTTACTATTCTGTTTAGGGAATAATGAAAAAAATCTGTACGTTTCAAATAGGTGTAGCCATCTTGGGCCTGACTGCATAGTTCACTTTTCATCTGCAGTTGATTTAACCTGCAAGTATGGAACCCATGAGTCAATTGTACCTTCACATAAGAGAAATGTTCTTAGACTAATTCAGGAAAACCTGTTGAGTAGTGTAGTACACATAGATACTGCTCAGTAACAAGACATGGCTCTTTCTCTCAGTCTGTAGAAGTTCCAATCCTTTCTTAAGTTTTTATGTTTCTTTGAGCTTCTTTAGAATAGCTCCTAGAACTTTGGGATACTCAGAGGTAAAGGCTTGTTTTCAGCAGGTAGACTACAATCAAAGCCCGATTTTCTTTGTTCATCTCCTAGGTCCAGATCTCTCCTTGCTAGAATGTCTCCTTAGCTTCAGTTAGGAGGCATCCCTTCCAAGGCCACCCTTAAATCTATATGTAATTCAAGTGTTGAAAAAAAAAAATCTCTGTGATTGTGGATGGCATTTGCTACTTTTAAGTAGTGCGATGACCTCTGAGTGTGTGTCATTGTTAAGTGTAGTCATCTGGGAAGGTTCCATGGGTTCGTTGTTACATTCTTCCAAGTCCTTGATCTAAGCTAGACCATGTTGTACTTGGTCCCCTAGTACAGCTAACCAGATCGTCCTATGCAGATTTTGCTGCCTACGAGTGAAGACCTTTTCTCTTTAGCTTTTAAAATTCCTGTTCCCTTTAGAATCTCTTCCAGTAATAGCAGCTCCATCCATGTGGACACGACCCCAGATCAAAGACTTTAAAGAGAAGATTCGGCAAGATGCAGATTCCGTGATAACAGTGGGCCGAGGAGAAGTGGTCACTGTTCGAGTACCTACCCATGAAGAAGGATCATATCTCTTTTGGGAATTTGCTACAGACAATTATGACATTGGGTTTGGGGTGTATTTTGAATGGACAGACTCTCCGAACACTGCTGTCAGCGTGCACGTCAGTGAGTCCAGCGATGACGAGGAGGAGGAGGAAGGTAGAGCACTGGTCAATATTGTAGTTGTGTGTTTTTTATTGGCGAAAATGGTACCTTGCTCTCACATGCCAGCCATCCTTCCTGATTAATATTTTATGGACAGAGAACAGTCTCTTCGTTAGTGGAATATAGGGCTAAAAACAATGTGAGAGAAGCCAGCCTCGTAGAGGAGGTTAGGGTCTGAACATAATTTTTTCTGATCGTTAGGAATGTCTCTTTGGTGATTTGACTGTTTTACTGCTTTTTGAATACTGTTTTACTTATAGCCTTGTGTGTTAAAAAATCAAATATGAAAGATTAGTTCGAAGAATTTTAAAGGAGCAGATAAGAATTTCTGTCAACCCTAGAACTTACTTGAATTGCTATTTCTGGGGCCAGCCAGTGGTGTAGTGGTCAGAGTGGCTGGATCCCACACAACCAACTGTGTGCACTTTTGAGTCCTGGACCCAGCAGCTTAAAAGACACTGGGTGTATGTACGTACATTTGTGCCCAGAATCCCTAAAGGTGAGGTGGAGAAGAGGGGATTGCGCCATGACCATCTCCCACAGGGGGTGCTTTCTCATTTTCCTTCTCTCACTTTTCTTCGCTCCCTCTCTCTCCAATGAGCACGTGCACCTTCTAACAAATTTTTTTTTTTTTTTTTTTTTTTGAGAAATTTTTGCTATGGGGCATATATGCTCGCCAGAAAGAGACAGAGAGACAGAAAGTGAGAAATCACCCCATGGGGGGATGGCCATGCTACAATCCCTTCTCCATTCTCCTCTCAGGATCTTGGGCATGCACGCACACGTGCCTGGCCTGAGTTTTAAGCTGCTGGGTCCGAGACTCATACTGCCGTCACCTATATGAGAGTCCAGTGATGTAACTATTACACTATCTCCTGGTCCTGCAAATATATTTTTTTAAATTATATTTTTGGTATTAGCTTTAGGAGAGGTTTTTGCTATAGGGCATGTGTGCATGCCAGAAAGAGAGAGACAGAAAGCGAGAAATCACCCCCCAGGTGGGTTGGCTATGCTGCAGTTTCTTCTCCTTTATTCTCCTCTTGGGATCTTGGGCACACACACACACCCGGCGTGAGTTTAAGCCACCAGGTTCAGGACTCAAACCATGGTCGACTACATGGGAGTCCAGCGACATAGCCATTATGCCAACTGCTGGTCCCTGGTCATTATTCTTAAATCTTATACGCATATACAGGAATTCCCCAGAACATCCCTTCTCTCCCCCAGAAAATTCGTATGTTCTTCCTTGTGGAAAGCCCTATTTTACCAGAATGTAATTTTTAAATTTTATTTAAATACACAGGCAAAATCTGGTGTTTTCAAAGACAGGTGTAGGAAGTCGGTTATAAAAGTATTGCTCATTAATTGAGAAAATAGTCTCCTTAATTTTGCTGCTCAGAAAAGTTAGAACTTGGGGTTTCATACACACCAACTAAGCACTTAAATTAATTGGCTTGAGTAAGAGTGATTTGGAGGGAGTGCCTGATGGTGAGAGTAGAAAAGCACCGCACCTCGTTCCTTAAGGCTAACCTTGCAGCGAGCTTGTGAATAGACGGCTTGTTCTTGAAGAGGGTTGGTAATGGTATTTCATATCGATTATATTAGGATAATTGAAAGTGATATTGGTAGGGGTGTGTGGAGGGAGCCTAAAATTCCAACAGCTCTTAAGGTATACAATTATTTTGTCATAGTACCATACCATGCTTCACTCTGAGGCCCCTAGGGTCATGAATAGAAGCACATACAGCAGGTGTGCCATAAACTTTTCTTGAAATTAAATTTAATGTTCAGCTTTACAGAAAAGAATTTAATACTAATCACTTTTTCACCTCTGAAGACGGTTTTAATTCTGTAGAATTATCTTCATGAACCATCCAGAGTGTCTCAAATTCCATTACATCTTGCAGATTGACTATCACTACAGATACAGATTTGAAGTCTTTCATTGGACCATTGGTCTAGGTTTGAGCTGCTATACGTGGAAAGCATGTTCCATAGGCCAGTGTCCGTTGGGAGCTGCCCTGTCCTATGTGGCATTTTTTCTTTAGTAACCTTTATTCTTGAATACCATCAGCAAGTTAAAGCATTGCTCATAAATATAACTGACTAAGCTAGAAACAGAAAAAAGAATGGGAAAAAAAACAAGGGTTGAGAGGGACCAGTAGATGGAGAAATGTTTACATCTCTGGACTCCCACATGGCCAACTGTGGTTCGAGTTCTGGACCCAGTGGCTTGAAACTCATGCTGGTCACGTGTGCGTGTGTGCTCAAGATCCTGAGAGGAGACTGGAAGAGAAGGGATTGTGGTGTGGCCATCCCACCTGGGCGGGGTGCGGGGGTGATTTCTTGTTTTCTGTCTCTCTGGTGAGTGTACACAGCCTGTAGCAAAAATCTCTCTAAAATAAGAAGTGAAAGAGAGGGACCCAAACAGATTGGTCAGGTGTCACTACCATTATCTTTAGGTGCCCCTCAGCAACATCAGGACCAGGGACAAAGCCCTGTGGGGCCTTTCTGATGTATCACTGCGACATGTTAAATACACGGGCAAAATCGGGTGTTTCCAAAGACGGGTCTAGGAAGTAAGTCATAAATGTATAACCTTATAATTATTTAATTTTCGGGACCAGCAGTTAGCATAATGGCTATGTCGCTGAACTCCCACATAGCCAACTGCAGTCTGAGTCCCGGACCCGGTGGCTTAAACTCACGCCGGGGACGTGTGCATGTGTGCCCAAGATCCCGAGAGGAGAATGGAGGGGAAGGGATTGTGGCGTGGCCATCCCCCTGGGGGTTGATTTCTTGCTTTTTGTCTCTCTGTCTCTCTGTCTTTCTGGTGAGCACACACGCCCTATAGCAAAAACATCTCCAAAAAAAAATATTTAATTATTTGTTTAAAAGTTGGTTGATGTAATGTGTTTCTCCTTACCTGCTAGAAAACTTCTAGAACAAGATTACTTTCTCATCTGAGCCCTCAGGTGATGGTAGTTTTGGGGTTGTTGAAGATCACTGGTTAAAAAATGACTGGGGTCCAGTGCCTGTCTTTTTTTTTTCTTTCTTTCTTTTTTGGAGAGGTTTTTGCTATAGGGCGCATGTGCTTGCCAGGGAGACAGAGACAGGGAGACAGAAAGTGAGAAATCACCCCCCAGGGGGGATGGCCACGCCGCAATCCCTTGTCCATTCTCCTCTCGGGATCTCGGGCACGCACGTACACACGCCCGGCATGAGTTTAAGCCACCGGGTCCAGGACTCGAACCGTGGTCGACTACGTGGGAGTCCAGCGACATAGCCATTACGCTAACTGCTGGTCCCTTCAGTGCCTGTCTTGAGGTGGGAACCTTGATGTCTTTGATCAGAGCTCTAATACATGTCCCTTAAATGGAAGACAACATAACCTTTACTTTACTATTCCTGTTTATAAAATGTTTTACATCTAAAACTAATTTATTAAAACTTGTGTATTAAAAGTAACAACAGGTGGGGTTGGCAAGTGGTGTGGAGGCAAAAAGACAAAGCAAGAAATCACCTCCCAGCAAGGGTAGCCATACCGCAAGCCCTTTTCCTCCATTGTACTCTTGGAATTTGGGGCATGCATACACACGCACCCAGTGTGAATTTTAAGCCGCCAGATCCAGGACTTGAATTGCAGTCCACTACATGGGAGTCTGGCAACATAACCATTACACCATCTGGTGGTTCCATAAAATAAATCTTTTTTTTTTTTAATTATTTTATTTATTATTTTTTCACATGAGTTTTGCCAGAGGAAGAGAGACAGAGAGGGAGAGGGAGAAAGCAAGCCACCAAGTTCGGGACTCGAACCGTGGTCAGCCATGTGGGAATTCCAGCACTTTAACCACCATGCCACCTACTGGGCCCAAAATTTTGTTAGTTTTTTTTGGGGGTGGTGGGGGAGAGGTTTTTGCTATAGAGCACATGTGCTTGCCAGAAAGATACAGAGAGACAGACAGAAAGCAAGAAATCACCCCCCAAGGAGTATGGCCACACCACAATCCCTTCTCCTCCATTCTCCTCTCGGAATCTTGGGCACGCATGCACACGCGCCTGGTGTGAGTTTAAGCCACTGGGTCCAGGACTCTAACGGCAGTTGGCTACATGGGAGTCCAGTGACATAGCCGTTGCACCAACTAGTGGTCCCTTCCATAAAATAATTCTTTAAGGGACCAACAGGTGGCATGGTGGTTAAGGGCATTGTACTCCCACATTGCCAACCATGGTTTGAGTCCTGGACCTGGTGGCCTGCTTTCTCACTTTCCTTCTCTCTCTGTCATCTGCAGGGGGCCAACAGATGGTGTGGTTAAGGCATTCCTACATGGCCCACCACAGTTGGAGTTCTGGACCTGGCAGCTTGAAAATCACACTTGGCGCATGTACATGCATGTCCAAAATCCCAAGAGGAGAATGGAGGAGAAGGGATTGTGGCACAGCTATCCCTCCTGGGGTGTACCTTATGACCTGCCCCTATTTCTATCTCCGTGGAGTATACATGCCATATAACAAACATTTTTTAAAAAGCACACCAAGCATGTGTGCCCAAAATCCTAATAAAATGGATAAATAGAAGTAAAGGATGGATTCCAGCATGGCCATGCCCCATTGAGGTGTGCCTTTGCTATCTCTTTTCTCTTCTCTCTTTTCCTCTCTGTCTCTCAGGCCAGCACACACACACACCTGACAATAAAGAAATAAAAAAGTAACAAAAGTGAGAATTTACTACTTCTAAGAATTGTTCTCTCATTTGAAGATTTAGCTCACAAAATGCATTTGTCCTTATATCCTAGAAGAGTACTATGCCACCATGTCTTGTCCATATCTATTTTATATGTTGTTCTTTTGGCTTGATTTTAAGATGAAAGAAAAATCCAGTTTTTGTTTGTTTGTTGGTTTAATCTTTCTACCTTAGGACTCAAAAGGTAAATAGAGGACTTGATTTTCTCTGAAGAAGCATTTTTCTATTTTTTCTCTCTCTTTTTTACTTTAAAGAATTATTTAATCTTTATTATTATTATTTTTAAAAATTTTGCTACAGGCTATGTGCACTTACCAGAGAGAGAGAGGGGAGAGAGAGAGAAAGCAAGTCTCCAGGTTCAGGACTCAAACTACAGTCAGGCATGTGGGAGTCCAGCGCCTTCACCACCACACTACCTGCTGGTTTTGCAGTCTTCTGTTTTTATTCTCTACTCTCTTTATTTTTTCCCAGATCTGAAGAATTTGCTCACATTGGTGAAAGGTGCATTACTATCCCAATAACATTTAGTTTTTAAATTTTGGATCCTGGGTTACTGGTCCAGTCCATTTTGTGAATGTTTATTTTTTAATTTTTGCTTTAGGGTGCGTGTGCTCGCCAGACAGAGAAAGAGAGAAATCACTCCTCCATTGGAGATGTCCACACCACAGTCCCATCTTCTCCTTTCTCCTATTCAGAGTTTGGGCATGCTCACACATGTCTGGTGTGTTGTTCAAGCCACAGGGTCCAGGACTGAGCCGCACAGTCAGACAAGCGAGATCTAGCCATTTTAACAACCACACCACAAGCTGGTTCTGTGGATATTCTTATGGACAGTAGTGTACTTTTTAAAAAAAGCAAGTACATAAAAGAGAAAGAGGAGGGGACCAGCAGGTAGCATGGTGGTTAAGGCGCTGGACACTCCCACATAACCAACCACAGTTTGAGTCCTGGACCTGATGGCTTGCTTTTGCACTTTCCTTCTCTCTCTCTTTCCCTTTATGTCTCACTCTGATCAAATTTAAAAAGTGATAATAAGGGACCAGCAGTTAGCGTAATGGCTATGACTCCCACATAGTCAACCGTGGTTCGCATCCTAGACCCGGTGGCTTAAAACTCACGCCGGGTGCGTGTGCGTGCGTGCCCAAGATCCCGAGAGGAGAACGGAGGAGAAGGGATTGCGGCATGGCCATCCCCCCTGAGGGGTGATTTCTCGCTTTCTAGCTCTCTGTCTCTCTCTGTCTGGCGAGCACATGCGCCCTATAGCAAAAACCTCTCAAAAAAAAAAAAAAAAAAGTGATAATAAATGAATAAATAAAATTAAATAAATAATTCTTAAAAAAAAAAAAAAAAAAAGAGAGTGCACACACCCCAGTGGGAGCCCACAATCAGTTTTCCTTATATTCTCTATTCCATCAAGATGCTGGGTATAGGTGTGCCAGGTGTGTATTTCAGGCTGCCATGGCTGAGAGTTGAAGCCTGGTTGGCCATGTGGGATCTGGCTTCCTCTGCGAAGCTCTGGTGTTACAAGTCTGGCCCAATAATGTACACTTAGAATGGCTCTGTATTTTTCATTTGCATATGAAAGATATTTAATTGTAGGAATTGCTATGGTAAAGTAAATCTGATATGGGCCTATTTAAAGTAAGAGTGTCATCTACTGTTTTTTCAAACAAACTTTTTTTTTTTTTTTTTTTGGAGAGGTTTTTGCTATAGGGCACATGCCCTTGCCAGAAAGAGAGAGACAGAAAGCGAGAAATCACCCCCTGGTGGGGGGGGGGGGGGGCATGGCCACACCACAGTCCCTTCTCTCGGGATCTTGGGCACGCACCGCACACTCACACACGCACCTGGCGTGAGTTTAAGCCACCAGGTCTGGGACTCGAACCACGGTTGACTCTATGGGAGTCCAGCGACATAGCCGTTATGCCAACTGCTGGTTCCGTCAGACAAACTTTTTATGTTAGTATAGTTTTAGATTTGTAGAAAAGTTGCAAAGATAGTACAGAGTACCCATATGTTCACCAGAGAGAGAGAGGGGGGAATCACTCAGGTTCCCCTATTTGTTGACATCATAATTTAGTCAGTTTTTCTTAGTTTTTACTTAATGTTCCAGGAATTCAGTCAAGGATACCACATTGTGGTCAGTCATCATGTCTCTTTAAAATGAGGGTTTCTCAAACTTTCTGCGTGGTTTGTTTTAATTTGCTGTAGAATATGTGTACTTCCTGGAGAGAGAGAGAAAGAGGGAAGAGGAGTGAAGAAAGCACATCCCAGAGGAGATGGCAACTTCTCTTTTGGGATTTTGGCCTTGCATGCCTATGTGACTGATGTGTCTTGTTTTGTTTTGTTTTGAAGAATTATTTAACCTAATTGATTTATTTTAATTTGGAGAGAGAGGGAAAGTGAAAAAGCAAGCCGCCAGGTCCGGGACTCAAACCGTAGTCGGCCATGTGGGAGTCCAGTGTGCTTAACCGCGCCACCTGCCAGCTCCCCCCTTTATTTATTTATTTATTTATTTTAACTTTTTTTAAAAAATTTATTTTATTTAACTTTATTTATCATTTGTTTTTTAATTTGACCAGAGGAGGACAGAGAGAGCGAGCGAGAGAGAGAAAGAGGGAAAGTGAGAATCTGATGTGTTTTTGTGTGTACATGTGTGTGTTTTGGAGAGGTTTTTGTTTTAGGGCTCATGTACTCACCAGAGAGACAGAAAGTGAGAAATCAACCCCCAGGGGGGATGGTCACACCACAATCCATTCTCCTCCATTTTCCTCTTGGGATCTTGGACATGCATACACACGTGCCCAGCGTGAGTTTAAGCCACCGGGTCCGGGACTTGAACCGCGGTCGACTAAATGGGAGTCCAGTGACATAGCCATTATGCCAACTGCTGGTCCCAGAATCTGATGTGTTTTTTTATGCTGGCAGTTTCAGGACTCTAACCTTGCTGTCGGCCATGTGAATCCAGCTGCCTTAACCACCATGCCACCAGCTAGTCCAACTTCCCTTGTTTTAAATTCGGGGTAGCAGCCATTAATAAGCATCACTCAGAACTTAGGTCACCAGAATTGACTCTTCTATGTGATAAACCTGGAAGTCTTTCCTTGAGGCTGTTTATATTTAATATGTTAAGGCTTTTAAGTTGATTCACATTTTTTTCAGTCCTTTAGGTTTCTAGAAATATTTGTATTTTGGCCTCTTACCATTATAGTTCAAAAAACTATTAACTAGGCAACCCTGTAATCAGAGCCTATTTTTTTGCTAATTAAATCATCTCCGGGATAAAAGACCCAAGAAAAATCAAAGGTTGCAAGTATCTCTGAATGTCTATCACTCATGTGACTTTTTTCATTTTCCCCTTTGTATTTAAACTGTACAGAAAGTAGTATTCTTTTTTTTTTTTTAAGGTTTTTTTACCATAGGGCATGTATGCTCATCAGAGAGGAAAGTGAGAAATCATCCCCAGAGCCATTGCCACACCACAGTCTCTTCTCTGTTCTCCTCTTGGGATTTTGGGCACACACAGCACACACACCCCTGGTATGATTTTCAAGCCACAGGGTCTGGGACTGGAACCGCTGTTGACCATGTGGGAGTCCACCGCCTTAACCACTGTGCCACCTGCTGCCCCCAGGTAGTAGTTTTTATAAACTTCCTTACTACTTTCCTAAAATGGGGAGACTTTCATATTGTTGAGGAGGAGAAGGATCAGAGCAACATTTTTCTTGGTCATACACAGATGAGTGGGATTCTTCCTGTGGGGAGGATTTAGAAATTGAACGGAGGGTCCAGCGGGTGTTGTGATGATTGAGGTGCTGGACACTCCCACATGGCCAACCTCAGTTTGAGACCCAGACCTGATGGCTTGCTTTCTCACTTTCCTTCTCCCTCTGTGTGTGTGTGTATGTGTGTCTGTGTGTCTGTCTGTCTGTCTTTGATCAAATTAAAATTAATTAGTTCTTTAAAAAAAAGAAAGAAAGAAATTGAATTGATATGGAAGAGGGTTAGATGGGTCCCAGAAACAGGAACAGTGGTCAAGGGCCCAGAAAAGGGACAGGATGCTGACTTCTACCACCACCAGATGTCTGTCACTGGGGTCATAACAGTGCTTAGTGTACATAGCAAAAATTCAGGTGTTTGATTTAATGAACAAATGCTTTCTTACATAAATTGTAGAATGGTTTGAGATGATTCCAAACGAATAGTTTTACAAAGGATAGAATTTAATTGCTTGCTATGAATGTTATCTTCCTGGATCTGTTCATTTACTTGTCTTTATTTTTTCTCATAGAAAACATCAGTTCTGAAGAGAAAGCCAAAAAGAATGCCAACAAGCCTGTGCTAGATGAGATTGTGCCTGTGTACCGACGGGACTGTCATGAGGAAGTATATGCTGGCAGCCACCAATATCCAGGGAGAGGAGTCTATCTCCTCAAGTTTGACAACTCCTATTCTTTGTGGAGGTCAAAATCAGTCTACTACAGAGTCTATTACACTAGATAAAGATGTCGTTACATAGTCTGGAGTCTAGGGTTGGGCAAAAGATGGCATTTAATTTGGAAATTTCTTTCGACTTGCGTGGAGCATTGGCGTCAGTGTTTACCTTATTGATTTTGGTCTGATGGTTTGTGGACTCTTGTTGGGAATCAGGATTTCCTTGGGACTCTTTAGCATTAATACTTTGGGGTTAAAAGGGATTCCTCAGACTCATCTAGCCCTTGGGTGCTGACCAGAAGAGTCACTAGTAGATGCTGAAGTTACATGAGCTATGTATTAATATTTAATGTCTCCAAAATAAAACCTCCCGACATTGATCCAACCTGGCTGATGGTTAGTCAGTCCATTGCTGCCTGCTCCATGTGTTTTATGAGAGCCTGTAGTTACAGTGCCCTCTAATTTGAAATCTTAGGTAAGTAGTCTGTATTAGGTGCAGCTGGCTTTGATTGAAGGTCATCATTTTTAAAATTTAAAAACTTTTAAGACCTCACAAATTACAGTAGAAAAAGAAATTGCCTCAATTTGATCTGTTCTGAATGACTCAGATGGTTTTTGCTTTGAGTGCAGCTGTTTAGTTCAGAGTTATATTACAGAAAATTATTTTCTGAGATGATCTTAAAGCTAGAATGTTCAGACTTAGTAGATAATCGAAATATCAAGATACTTAGAACATTCATCATCTTTCTTTGTGAGCTTCCACAGACTTAGTCTCCTCTCCATTTGGTATTCATACTACGGGTAGCAGAAACAAAATTAATTCACTTTTGTTTTGAGTTAGCACCTCAGATTGAAACTTTTTTTTGCATGAAGTATACAGTTAGGGATTTTGTAAACTCAAATTGGCACCTACCAAATATAAAATCATTTCAGTATAATTAAGTGTATGAGGAGTAACATTGCACTAATAATCACTGCCAGAGACCATGCATTTTCTTTTAATTTGTTACCACTTAGGCACAAACCCTACATGATTCCAGTTTGGAAGTACTTAATACAAAGAATTGGAAATGCATATGCCCATGTTTAAATTGTATAGCTTTAATCTATATTATGTCTTCACTGATGGGAAGAGACACATCTTTGTTTTCCTTACTGAAAACAAATATGAATTAATTTCCTTAAATTTGTATAAGTGATGGCTAGTCTAGAGATCCTCATTTTCAGAAGGGAGGGTGGCATAGATAGAAAATTACAAAGATGGAAATAGCACTTCATGTTACTGTTATATGTTGTTACTGAAATACTTAGATTTTTAACACTTCAAATCACAAACCACTTCTGGTAGGAGGGGTTCCATTGAGTAGCTGCAGTATATACAGTTCACACACATGAGCTGTTTGAGTTTTTTGTGTGCTGCATTTCTTTCTGTTTTTTTAATACCTGGTTTTTGTACATATCTAACTCTGTTCTATTTTGGTTGTTCAGAAACTGGATTATTTTCTCCTAAGCAGTACTTCATTTGTGTTTTTAAATTTTGATTTAGAAGTAGTCCCAGCTCATAGATGTCCATACTGTTACAATCCAGAACACTGTCAGGCTGTCTGACAGCTCTCATGTACATATGGGTTAGAAACCATGGAGTTAGGCACTTCCTGGCTTTTTTTTTTTTTTTTTTTTTTTTTTTTTAATGAGGAAAATACTGTATTTAAAATGTAAAATAAACTTTTAAAAGCAGGCACTAATATATATTTCTTCTAGCCTTTGATTACAAATTTGCCCTTGCATATGTTAAGATGAATTATCTTCTAAAACCATTGTTCTTGGGAGCAGTGTATGTTACTTCACATAGCAGCAGTTCCTGTCATGTGTTCACATAAGAACATTTTTTATTTTAAACTTTTTTATTGCCTTTAGTTGTTAACTAGTCCAGTACAAGTGCGATTTAAAAGACCTTGAAAATAATATATTTAATCAATTAAAATGTTTATCTGTAACTTGTTGATGTTTCATTAATATAGCTGTCCTCTGAACATTTAAATTGATCTTTTTCATTTGGGTAATACAAAAAAATGTGTAAATAATCTTTTCTGTTTTAAAAAGGATCTAGCTTCAAAAAAAAAAACCCTCTTTCTGACTGGTAATTTAGCTTTTGCTATGAATTACCCTACTGAGTTAAAATAGATTTAAAAGTTTTCCACTCTTCTCAGTGCAAAGGAAAGCACTGAATTTTCTGTCTAACTGATTGGATTACAGTGTCTCCCTGCACCACTGTGGGTAGCATGTTCTATGAAGTACAGGGAGACAGCCTATCTTACAGTCACTTGAGGTGGAGCCCCTGCTCCAAGTGAGCATAGCAGAGCTCATTGCGGAGAGTGCCAGAGACTACGCTTCTAAGAATGACACCCCCCCCCCCCCCCCCCCCCCCGCCCCCGGCAGTGCAGCATGACTAGTCTCTTTTCTCTTTTGAAACTTGGAGAGGCAGAATGAGGTGATCATGTTGGTGTTTTTGCTGTGTGGGACAGTGGGGTACCATGAAACCAGACTGAAGAACTAAGAAGAGTTGTTGATGGGAGCCCATCATGGAAACCGTGCTGCTAAGTCTAGACCATCTGTCTTATGGAAGAGGAAAAGCAACCAGTTCAGGATGATAAAGGCTTGTTAGTAACGCCTTGAAGCTTGGAGTATGACCGCCTACAATCAAAACGACCTTTGCTTTTATCCCCAACTTTTTCTCACTCCAGTGCTTCTGTCAGCAAGCAAAAAATACATGCCTGTGTATCTACTTAGGTTGAGTAAATCTTACCTTCTTTTGTGTTCACTAACTCTTCAAAATATCTGTGGATCAGTGCTGCACTTTTATCTCATTCATACATATTTGCCCACAATTCTTCAACCAGAAAGGTAAATCCTTGTTATTTTTATCAACTGGATTTTTTTTTTTTTTTTAAGATTACAGGAGCCAGCAGGTAATGTGGTAATTAAAGGTGCTGGATTCCCACATGGCTGACCGCGGTTCGAGTTCCAGACCTGGTGGCTTGCTTTCTCCCCTTTCTCTCTCTCTCTCTTCTCTCTCTCTCTCTCTCTCTCTCTCTCTCTCTCTGGTCAAATTTAAAAAATAATAACAACAAATGGAATTAAATAAGTAAATCTTAAAAGGAAAAAAAAAGATTACAACACTTTTAATTTAGTACAGTGTTATTTCCAACTGCTTATTATTTCGCTTGACTTTTTTTTTTGTAGTGAAAGATGGTTGTGTTTTATTAGTTAATATGCCATGTGTAATTAGGATTTGATTAAGGTACTTAATTTAGTACCAGGAAAATAAGAGGCTGACTTCTCCAGAATTGAAATTGGCACCTTAACTCAGGCAGTTAAACATGAGTTAACATGGAAATGTTAACTGTTTTTTAGATTTTTGTGATAGTGTACATGCACTTACCGGGGGAAAGAGAGGGAGGGAGAAGGAAAATGAGAAATCACCCCCTGGAGGGGATGGCCACATCACAGTCCCTTCTCCATTCTCAGGATTTGAGGCACGCACACTTATGTGCCCAATGTGTTTTCCAAGCCACCAGATCTGGGACTGAAACCGGAGTTAGCCATAATGGTATCCAGTGCCTTAACCACCATGCCACCTCCTGTCCCTAACTTACTTCTTACAGCTGTAATGAAAACTTGGGTCTCATTGCTTCATTCAACCCTATGGTGAACTGATAACTGAAAGGGGGTTTTTTTGTTGTTTTTTGGGGGGAGGTTTTTGCTATATGGCGTGTACGCTTGCCAGAAAGATAGAGACAGACAAAAAGCAAGCAATCACCCCCTAAGGGGGATGGTCACGCCGCAATCCCTTTTCCTCCATTCTCCTCTTAGGATCTTGGGCATGCACACATTTGTGCCCAGTGTGAGTTTAAGCCACTGGGTCCGGGACTCAAACTGCAGTCGACTACATGGGAGACCAGTGACATAGCCATTATGCCATCTGCTGGTCCCCTAATAACTGAAGTTTATTTCTGAAGAGTTGAGTACAAATTGGATTAGAAAGGCTGATTTTTAAAAATCTTTGTAAAAATAATTAATTTTACATATTATTTTAAATTTGACCAGAGAGAGAAAGGGAAAGTGAGAAAGCAGGCCACCAGGTCCTGGACTCAAACCATGGTCAACCATGTGGGAGTCCAGCACCTTAAGCACCTTGCCACCTGCTGACCCCTTTAAAATCTTTTAATGGCTGGCAAGAATGATTTTTTATCCTTTTCTGGAATCATTAAATACCTTTTTTTTTTTTTTTTTTAACTTTACTGTAGGGCATGAGCACTCACTAGAGACACAGAGGGGAAGTGAGAAAACACCCCCTTGGGGGATGGCCACACTACAGTCCCTTCTCCATTCCTCTCAGAATTTTGGGCATGCACATGCAGTCACACACACACAGTTTTTCAAGCCGTCGGGTCTGAGTCTTAAACCACACAGCCATTTGGGATCCAACAGTGTCAACATCATGCCACTGATTAGGTAACACACTCTGACAAAAATGTAGAAATTAACTATTCTGCAAGGTCTGCATTTTGCAACTTTTTAAATTTTAGGTTTTGTTTTGAAGAATTTTTCCTGTTAGTAAGTATTGGTCTATTGTGTTCTTTTAATCTGCTATGTGCTTTTCCATAGGATGGCTCTTTGGCCATTTTTCTGTTGTTGAGCATCTAGGTCGTTTCTGATTCTTTTTTATCATTGTTATTACAAGTGGTATTCTAGATATATGTCTGTCTGCAAATTTGCATGACATTTTCAAAAGTAGATACCAAGAAGTAGATGCCGAATCATAAATTCCTTCCATTTTTAATTTTCACTCCCAAATTATTCTGCAGGATGGCTGAACTAATTTCACTCCAAGCAGTAGTAGGTGAGAATACTACTTTCCCCTGCTAACACTTCATATTATCAAGGCTTAAATTTTGGTGGTTAGTCAGGTGGATGAAGAATGAAATTTTATTTCAATGTGTTGCTATGATAATTAGTAAGATATTAAGGATCTATCTTTATTGGTCATTTGTATTTCCTCCAAAAAATTGCCTGTTTGTATGCTTTACCCATTTTTCAATTGAATAACTTTCAATATTAATACTACTTAAAAACTGGTTTGTATACTACTCATCCATTATATATAAAGTATTTTCTCCCAGTTTCTTGCTAGTCTGTTAGTGTGTATGTGTGTGTGCATGTGTCCATGCATGTTGTTGGTCATGGATGTTTTAAATTATGTTGTCAATTTTATTAATTTTTTTCCTTTGTGGATTTTACTTATTCCCATATATCTGACTGTGTTTCTGAACTCTTTCCTGTTTATCTGTTTGGCCACTTACATGTTACTGTCGCACTTTATTATAGTTTTATAATGTATTTTGGTACAAGGCAAATACCTGTTATTTTTCTTGCCTGTTTTTGTACCTTTATTCTGTGTGAATTTGATCATGAATTTCATATTAATTTAATCATATTTGTGTTTTATGAAAAACGTAAGGGAATTTACACTGGAATATGCATTGAGTTTATAGATTAATTTGTGCAAGTTTTGTTTTTTGTTTTTTTGGGGTTTTTTTTTAGGTTTTTGCCACAGGGTGCGGGTGCTCACCAGAGAGATGACAAAGAGGGAAAGTGAGAAATCGCTCCCTGGGAGGATGGCTATGCCACAGTCACTTCTCTGTTCTCCCTTCTGGATTTTAGGGGCACATGCACATGTGCCCAGTATGATTTTCAAGCCACCAGGTCTAGGACTCTATCTGTGGTCAGCCATGTGGGAGTCCAGCACCTTAACCACTACTACGTTTCTTGGCATTTTGACAAGTGTTCCAAAGTGACCTTAGGTGCCAGCCATGGCGTGGTGGTTGAGGTGGCTGGATCTCATGTGACCAACTGCACGGTTTGAGTCCCAGACCTAGCAGCGTTTAAAAAAAAAAGAAATCAGGCGCATATGTGTGTACATGCCCAAAATCCCAAAAGGAGAAATTGACATGTCCATCCCCTATAAGCAGAGTTGCTCTCATGTTTTCCTCCCTCTCTCTCCCCCCTCTTTTTTTTTTTTTAAGAATTGTTTTTTATTTTACTTTATTCATTATTATTATCATTATTATTTTCCAGTTTGATCAGAGAGAGACAGAAAGAGAGAGAGATAGGAAATGAGAAAGCAAGCCGCCAGGTCCGAGACTTGAACCGTGGTCGGCCATGTGGGAGTCCAGCGCCTTTAACCACCATGCCACTTGCTGGCCCCTCTCTCCCCTCTTAAGTGTACACACCCTGCAGGGGGGTGGGGTGCATAGATTGCTTTTTTTGTTAATTTTTTTTAAATCATGATAGTGTACTCCCTCTTGTAAGTGAGAGCGGTGAACACCCTCCATGGGGTCTGTTCATGGCCAAAATCCCCTTCCTTCAGTCCTCTAGCCTGTCAGATCTTGGACACTCATGTGTATGAACCGTGGTTGCCATGAGCGATCTGGCTTCTCTTTACCAACATGTTACCACTGTGCCATTATAGCTGGCCCAGGTCACCTTTTTAAAAATTGCTAATAGTTCTGTGTTCTTAAATGGGATCTTCACTAGGAGAAGTGGAAGGTACTACCCTCAAGTGGTCTTTTCTGCCGTTATCAGGATACTGAATAATCTGGGGCAACAGAGACTCAAAAATCAAGTAACTCAAGTATGATCATCTAGTTTCACGTGTATGCCAATGGAAGCAAGTAGTGCAGGGAGGGTGGTTCTAGCACTTCACGAAGTGGTTAAGAGCCCCAAATCGCTTTCATTTTGCTGCAGGTTTCTATATGCATGGTTAGAGACTGGCTTATCAAGAGTGTAAGGAACAGGAGATGTGGGAGCGCATGCCCAGGGTAAGGGAAAAACCCTTCCGTTCATGTCGCATTGGTCCATTCGCAATACTTGTTTACAAGGCCTCCTCTAGCCAGTGTCTAGCTGGGCAGTCCATCAAGTGTCTAGCTAAAACAGAGGGGCGAGTATCTGTAAAAGAGTTTTGGTAACTTCCCTTGTAGTCTGTTTGCTAATTCCAGTTATAATATCTGAGGATACAGAGGAGTATAGACCACAGTGTGAAGTCATGTACCTGTATCATCCATATTGATGGATGCTAGCCAGTTTGCTTTTTTGCTTCAGATCTTGGCTAGGTAATAAACAATGAAAAAGTTGAGCCCTGGGTACCTTTTATGATGACCATTTCCCTTCCCCAAGATAATTTTCATGATTTTGATGCTTATTTCATATTTTTTATAACAAATATGCCATATGGAGTAAATAGTATAGTTTTGTAGAATCTTTTTGAACTTTTTTATAAATTATTAAATTTGACAGAATTTTCTTAATCTGTGTTCTATTTGTTTGCTTGCTAGCTAGAGGGTACCTGTACTCACTGGAGAAAGAGAGGGAAAGTGAGAAAGTCATCCCCAATGGGGAATGGTCACACATCACAATTCCTTCTCCTTCTCTCCCTCTTCTCAGGATTTTGGGCTTGTTTGCATGTGCTCCTGGCATGTTTCTTGAGCCGCACAGTCAGCCATATGGGATTTAACCACCATGCCATGGCTGGCCTATCTTGTTTTATTTATTTATTTATTTAAAGAATTACCTATTTATTTAATTTTATATGTTGTTATTTTTCAGTCTGAACAGAAAAAGTGAGAAACCAAGTTGCCAGGTCCAGGACTTAAACTGTGGTTGGGCATGTGGGAGTCCAGCAGCACTTCAACCACCAAGCCACCTGCCAGCCCACCTATGTTGTTGTTAATTATTAGATTCATATAGTTCTATTATCTAGTACTCAACCTTGTGGATACTGTGTATACTATACTCATTCTCTCTGTTAAGCATTAGGGTTTTTCCCAGATTTTTACTGTGAGTTGAGCATCCCTAATCCAAAATGTTCTAAAATCTCATGTTTTGAGCATCGACGTGACACCACAGAAGGAAATCCCACACGACCTCATGTGATGGGTCGTAGTCAGCATACAGATGCACAACATGTGGTTTATTCAGCATCACCGAGGAGAAAAGAGCAGCCCCCTTCAGCTGCAGTTCATCCTCCATGCTGGCACACCCACAAAAGATAATGAAATGACACTTGTGCCGGCCAAGCACTGCAACAGCAAGTAGAGAATTACCTTCAGGTTATGTGTACAAGATTATATGAGATAAATGAATTTCTTGCTTAGACATGGGTGTCTAAAGAATACTCCAAGGTATTCTTATTTGCAAGTATTCCAAAGTCCGAAACACTTCTGGTCCCAAACATTTCAGATGAGGGATATGTAACCTGTATTTTAAACATTCTTATACACATTCACTTATGCTCATGTGCAAATGTTTCTCTCGTGTGTATACCAGTAAGTAGAATTGTTAAGTAATAAGCTATGCAGATCTTCATTTATTCTAGGTAATGCAATATTGCTCTTCAAAGGTGGTGCCAATTTAAACTCCCAGTTGCAATATACAAGAATCCCTGTGTTCCACATCTTTGCCGACAGCTGGCAGATTTTTTAGTTTTACCAGTTTAATGGGATTAAAACAGGATCTCCTCTGTGGTCTAATTTGCATTCTCTTAATAACCAGGCCTTCTGTGAGTTTCATGTTTCTAAACTTTGTTCATTATTCTGTTGGTGTTTCTTGATTTGTGAGAGTTCTTTTAAATATTATGGTTATTATGAGGTTTTTCTGATCATGTGCATCACAAATAATTGGTGCTGTGCCTTTTTTTTTTTTTTTTAAGAGATTTTTGCTATAGGGCAGGTGCACATGCCAGAGAGACAGAGATAGAAAGCAAGAAATCACCCCTTGGGAGGATGGCCACACAGCAATCCATTCTTGGGATTTTGGGCACACTCGTACATGTAGGCTGAATTTCAAACCACTAGGTCTGGTACTCAAACCATGGTCAACCGTGTGGGAAGTCCAGGCGATTGTAACTATTACGCCATCTGCTGGTCCCAGGGCTGCACTTTGGATTGCCATTTTACTTTATGATCTGTTGTTTAGACATTTTTTCTTTTAATATAAATGTATTAAACTTTCATGATTGTGCTTTCCATATCTTTTTAAGTTTTCTTTCCAGCCCTGAGGATATAGTTTTCTGTGTTTTGTTTTAAGCATGCAAAGCCCACTTTATTAGAGGGAGGCTTATTCCAGGGGAGGCATAGCAATGGGTTTAGGAACCACTGTGATAGGATCTCACAGTGATGGAGAAAGACTGGACTAAACACCATCTTCTATATTAAGTATTGTGCAATGCAGTTTAGGTCTCATACACATCTAAAATGTATTAGTATAATTTTGGTTTGAGGTAGGACTCATACTTTATTTTTCTATAGGAACAACTAAATAGTTATTTAATATATACTTACACATATGTATGTATGTTTCTGGGGCTTTATTCAAATTAGTTTTTTTCTTCTACTGCTATCGCACTGCCTTCATTACTTTAGCCTTAAAATAAGTTTTAAAAACTGCTACAGGAGAACCAGCAGTTAGCGTAATGGCTGTCACTGGACTCCCATGTAGTCGACCGTGGTTCGCGTCCCGGACCCGGTGGCTTAGAACTCACGCCGGGTGCGTGTGCGTGCGTGCCCAAGATCCCGAGAGGAGAATGGAGGAGAAGGGATTGCGGCGTGACCATCCCCCTGGGGGTGATTTCTCGCTTTCTGTCTCTTCTGTCTCTCTCTGTCTGGCGAGCACACGCGCCCTATAGCGAAAACCTCTCCAAAAAAAAAATAATAATAATTTGGGCCAGCAGGTGGTGTGGTGGTTAAAGACACTGGATTCCCACATGGCCGACCACGGTTCAAGTCCCGGACCTGGCTGCTTGCTTTCTCTCTCTCTCTCTCTCTCTCTGTCTCTCCCTGGTCAAATTAAAATAAATAAATAAAGTTAAATAAAATAATTCTTAAAAAATATTTCTAAAAAAAGAATTATTTCTTTAAAAAAAAAAAAGAATTGGACCTTTTTAAATTTCTACTATTATTTTTTTTCTCTCCAGCTTAGAACAAGACCTTTGACACCAGCATTGAGATATGGCAGATCAACCAATTCAGTGATAATGTTTTTTCATTTCATTTATTTTATTTTTAAGGTTTTTGCCATAGGGTATTTGCGCTTGCCAGAGAAAGACAGACAGTGAGAGGGAAGGTGAGAAATCACCTCCAGGGAAGAATGGCCACACCAAAATCCCTTCTCTATCCTCCTCCTGTGATTTTGAGCACAAATACACACGCACCTGGCATGATTTTCAAGCTGCCAGATCCTGTATTTGAACTGTGATTAGCCATGTGATAGTCCAGCACCTTAACCACCATGCCATCTGCTGGCCCCAGATTGATGTTTTTATTGTGATAAAATAACATGTACCTTAAAATTAACTGTATTTAGGGGACTAACTGGTGGGTGGTGTGGTGGTTTAGGTGCTGGGCACTCCCACATGGCCAACCACGGTTTGAGTCCCAGACCTGGTGGCTTGCTTGCTTTCTTTCTCTCTCTCTCTGGCTGATCAAACTGGAAAATAATAATAATAAAGTTAAATAAAAATTTTTTTGGAGAGATTTTTTTGCTATAGGGCACTTGTGCTCACCACAAAGACAGAGGCAGAGAGAGAGAAAGCAAGAAATCACCCCCCAGGGGGGATGGCCATGCCACAATCCCTTCTCTATTCATTCTCCTCTCAGGATCTTGGGCACGCACGCACATGTGCCTGGCATGAGTTTAAGCCACCAGGTCCGGGACTTGAACTGCAGTCAGTTACATGGGAGTCCAGTGACATAGCCATTACACCAACTGCTGATCCCAAATAAAATCATTCTTAAAAAAAAAAAATTAACCATATTTAAATATGTAGTTGACTGACATTATGTACATTCATGTGCTGCACAACCATCACCACCATCCATCTCCCGTACTTTTTCATCATCCCAAATTGAAAGTCTGTAGCCATTAAGCAATAACTCCCATTACCCCTTCCCCCAGTAATCACTTGCTCTCTAAATTTGACCACATCAGTTATCTAGGTAGAATCATGCTGTATTTGTCCTTTTGTGACTGGAGTATTTCACCTAGCATAATGTTTTCGAGGTTCATCCATGTTGTATGTACCAGAATTTTATTCCTTCTTAAGGCTGAATAATGTTTCACTGTATGTACCACATTTTGTTTATTCATTGGTGGACATTGCAAATAACATTTCTCTGAACACGGGTGTACAGATAACCTCTTTGCGACCTTGCTTCAATTCTATTGGATATACCCAGAAGTGAGGTTTCTGAATCATGTAATGGTTTTCTTTTTCATTTTTTAGGGAACCCCTATACCCTTTTTCACAGTGGTTGTACCATTTTATTGATACTTTCCCAACAGTGCACAAAGGTTCCTGTTAATGCATATCCTCACTTGTTTATTTTATGGAGATAGGTAGGTAGATGATAGAGGATGTCTCATTGTGATTTGGATTTGCAGTTCCCTAATTTGTGATGTTGAGCATCTTTTCCTGTGCACATGAAGATACATGTATCTTCTTTGAGGAAATGTCTATTCAGGTCCTTTGAATTGGACCTGAAAATTGGACCTGTTTTTGTTAAATTGTAGAAGTTTTTTTACATATTCTGAATGCGGTTCCCTTAATGGGTGTATAATTTGTAAATATTTTCTCCCATTCTGTAGATCAATTTTTTTAAAGGCTGCTGCTTTTCTACCCAGCAGCACGGGCAGGATTTCTGGACCTTTTAAACAGTAAATGTGGAGAGGCCTAGAGGGGAGAGAGAAAATGGATAAGGCTCTCCACATCCACCCACTGGGCTTCAGGATTACACTGAGAACTTGCTTGAGTCAGAGTATGATGAGGACAAAAATTTGTCATTCAAGTATGAATTTGTCATTCATATTTTGTTTTCCTTTTTTTTTAAAGTTATTTCTTCCATGAGAGACAGGCATCCTCAACAGGATTCCCATGCCACAATTCACCCCCAGTCTCAGCTGGCACAGGCGTGTACTCAGTGTATTCAGGGAAGTTTCAGGACACAAACCTGGGACCTTTCCTGTATAGGTCCAGTTTCATCACTACTCTGCCACTACCTGCCCCAGTTATTATGCTTTGAAGTAGGCATTCAGTAAGGGATTTCCTTTGTGTCTTTTTTTAAAGAACTAATTAATTTTATTTTTTATTATATTTTTTTAAAATTTGTTATAGAGTATATACACTCACTAGAGAAAGAGAGATTTGTGTCCTTTTTTTAAGAACTAATTATATTTTTTATTATATTTTTTAAAAATTTGTTATAGAGCACATACACTCACTAGAGAAAGAGAGAAAGCAAGCTGTGCTGAGTCACGTGGGAGTTCAGCACTTTAGCCATCACACCACCTGCTGGCCCCTCCTTTGTGTCTTAAAGACCTTTATATGACTAAGTACTCTTCAGAGTACCTCTCTGCCCTCTCCCCCTTTTTTAAATAATTTGCCAGAGGGCTTATGCACTCACCAGAGACAGACAGGCAGGGAAAGTGAGAAGGCCCCTTCCTTCAAGGACAGGATGGTCACACCACAGTCCCTTCTCCATTTCTCCAGTCCTCCTTTCAGGATTTTGGGCATGCATGTGCATGTGCTCAGTGCTTTCCAAGTCCCCAGATCCAGGACTCAGACTGTGCAGTTGGCTATGTGGGATCCAGCTGCCCTAACTGCCATGCCACAGTCTGACCCATGACACTTTTTTTTTTTTAAGTTATTTTCTCAGCAATTTGTGAGGATACTGGGAATTGTCCAGAGTAGAGGGGGGTTAGTTCTATATTGTTGGCTACCGTAATGGTCAGGGACTCCTCAAAGTCAGAGTCCAGCCTTTTTGAATAAGGCAGCCAGTGGGGCCGGCAGGCGATGTGGTGGTTAAGGGCGCTGGACTCCCACATGGCTGACTGTAGTTTGAGTAACAGATCTGGTGGTTTGCTTTCTCTCTCTCTCTCTCCCCCTCTCTGGTCAAATTAAAATAAATAAATTTTTTGGAGAGTTTATTATTATTATTATTTCTTTTAATTTGCTACAAGGCTCAGGTGCCCACTGGAGAGAAACACAGAGGGAAAGTGAGAAAGCAAGCCATCCTTGGAGAGGTTTTTGTTATAGGGCACGTGTGCTCCCCAAAAAGAGAGAGACAGAAAGCAAGAAATCACCCCCCAGGGGGGATGGCCATGCCGCAATCCCTTCTCCATTCTCTCAGAATCTTGGGCACGCACTCACACGTGCCCAGCATGAGTTTAAGCCACTGGGTCCAGGACTTGAACAGTGGTAAACTACATGGGAGTCCAGCAACATAGCCACTACACTATCTGCTGGTCCCGAATAAAATAATTCTTAAAAGAAAAAGAAAGAAAGAAAGCAGACAGCCAGCAGTAGCCCGAAGCCTCATTGTCTCCTGGAACAGATACCTGTCCCCAGAAACCTTGCACAGGGAGCTGACTGGGAGGGTGGTAGACAGTCTTCCCTGGAAGAGAATTATATGCCTCTTTGTATAATTCAGTCCCTTGAAGGATGAAAAACTCTGTGGCAAAGATTACTCCATTTGTTAATATCCCGTGAATTCTGTTTCTGCCTGCGGATTGTAGACCTTTGCAGCATCTTGGGAAACTCTTCCCATCTCACAAGAAAGGAGTACGAATATGAGTGCACATACCAACAGCCAGTCCTGGGGTAGCTGAGATGGAAGTGAGGGTTTTTGTTGTCTCTGGCCCCGAAATGGGTGCACCACAGTCACTGAGCCTCTCTGGTATCACTGCTGCTGTCCAGGGCCTGAGCAGGCTGTGTCCCTCTTCGTCTTCCTTTTCTTCCTAGGACCACCCTGCCACCTTGGCCCCAGTGCATGGGGCACTCTCGATTTCCTGCTGCCTCTCTAGGCGTGCAGCCACCCTCTCCACGGCTCTCCTTTGTCTATCTGTCTCCTAACAGGCCAGTTGCCTTCTCCCTCCCCCAGCCTGCAGTCATGGACCCCCCCTTCTGTACTCCAGGAACAAGTGTTCCTGCTTACTTAGCAGGTTGAAGGAGGTCATGTGTGGAAAAGCCTTCAGCTGCCAGTGAGAAGTAAACCATGGTAGCAGCAGTTCGGAGACCCTGGGTTGAGGGGCTCCACATTTGGTCTTCAGACCCCAAGTATCAGCTGTACTAATACATGAACCCCTGGAAACCTGTGTGCAAGATAAGGCATGGGGACTTCTTCCCAGTGTTCACCATTTGCTAAGGTCCCGGTGACCACAGAAGTTAGTGCTCACTTTCTTTCTTTTTTTTTTTTTTTTTTGGAGAGGTTTTTGCTATAGGGCGTGTGCGCTCGCCAAACAGAGACAGAGAGACAGAAAGTGAGAAATCACCCCCGGGGGGGATGGCCACGCTGCAGTCCCTTCTCCTCCATTCTCCTCTTGGGATCTTGGGCACGCACGCACACGCGCCCGGTGTGAGTTTTAAGCCACCGGGTCTGGGACGCGAACTGTGGTCAACTACGTGGGAGTCCAGCGACATAGCCATTACGCCATTTGCTGGTCCCCCACTTTCTCTGCACTTTTGGGGTGAGCCTCAGCTCACCCCTTCCCTGACTCCAAAGCGCAGCTCTAGACTGTAATAAGAGTGGGTGGTTTCCCTAAGAGGAGTGTCATTTCCTCCAGAGCAGAAAGCAGAGAGGACCTTGGCCTGGGAGCGTGCTGGGGAAGGCTGGGCTGGCAGGAAAGGGCTGTGGGCGTGCAGGCTGACCTGGTCCCCAGACCTGCAGCTTCCGCAATTCACTGCTCCTAGGTCACTAGGTGCTGCCTCCAGGGATGTCACCAGGCTGCCTGAGGCCAAGGTGAGGAAAAGCAGCTTTGGCTCCACAATGCTCAGTGACAACTTGTCCCACAAATTCTCCTTGAGCATCTGCTCCTCTGGGGCCAGACACTGGCAGTTGTAGGGCGGGGAGCCCAGCATGGGCCCTGCTGTAGGCTGACATCCTGAGGGCAGAGACAGACCACTAAACAAGGAAGCAAAATGACAGCAGATAACGAAGAAACAGCAGTGAAGGAAGTAAAGACCATGTGACACGGAGGCTGAGCCCACTGATCCAGTCTCGGGGGTCAGGGGAGGCTTCCCAGGAGGGGCTGTTTTGTCTGAGGCTTGAGGATAAGCCAGTTCTCTGCAGATCTGGGGACAGAGACTTCCAGGAACGGGACAGCAAATGCAAAGTGGGAGGGGCGAATTTGTGTGCATGAAGAAAAGCAGAGTAGCCAGAAGTGAGAGGAGGGGAGAGGCGTAGTGGGTGAGATCAGAGAAGAAAGAGGAAATGGAGTGTGATAGACCAGGGTGAGGGGTTCAGATTCTATTCCAGGTGCAGTGGGGGCCGTAGGTGGGGTGTTAAAGCCAGGCCGAGACCTGGTTTCTGTTCTGGAGCGATTTCTCTGGTTGCTGCATCTGAGTGGGAAAGCAAGACTAGAAGCAGGGAGTCCAGGTAGGAGGCTCGAACCAGGGGCTGCAGTGGAGACAGGCAAGTGGAACTCAGGGTAAATTTGGGAGAGCGTGCAGACAGGTGACAGGACCTGTGTGAGCAGCAGACGATTTCTGGGCCAGGTTATACCGAGGGCCACCCATCTGATGTGGGGAGGGGGTGCTGGAGCAGGTTCTCTGCTTGAGACCGTAGGCTATCCGCCCTAACATGGAGCAGGCTGTGGGGATGAGTCTTGGTCACCCCGGTGGAGATGCCTGGGGAATGGGGGGAAGGCCCCTGCCGACACTGGAGGCAGGAGGGGGCATGTTGCCCTGGCTGCCCACAGTGGAAAAGGAGATGCCCCGTTACACTAACCCGACCAGGCACTGTGGGGAGGACCACTGACTCCCCCAAACCCTCCTGCACCCCACGTCAGTGAACCCTGACTTCTAGACTCCCCCTCCTCCTCAGGTTCCGAGTCCTACTAGCCCCGCCCCCCCCCCCAAGGGTCTCAGGCCTCCGCCCTATAGGGCCCTCCCAGCCCTGGCCCTCTGCTGAGGGACTCCCCAGCCTCCCAGCCTCAAGGTTGGTCTGATCACATCCCTCCTTGGCTGAAAACCCTTTGGATCTCCCAGAAAGTGCAAGACACAAGGCAAGCAGAGCTATTTACCAAGCTTACCCACATCCACTGACCTCCCAGCCTCTTACTGCTCACCACAGACCCCCAGGGCTTCCCAGGGTTACCCTTCTGGGCCCGTTCTTTGAGGGAATGCCAACTGGTTAACACCTCCACCTTTAGAATCTGTCCTCCCAGCAGACCCTCCTGCTGGCCCCATCCTCACATGGCCTCTCCCCATGGCCCTGACATAGGCCCTGGAGCAGGCTGGACCCAGCCATGTGCGTGGGTGCATGCCTGGAGTGCAGGACTGTCATCTACGTGTCTCATACGTCCTGTGTCGCAGCGAACAATAATGAGATGGCCACCATCCCCTTCCCAGGGACAGGAGGTGAAGGGCCAATGAGAGGAGAGCAATAGACTTTTTTTTTTTTTTTTGGAGAGGTTTTTTTTTTTTTTTCACTATAGGGCGCGTGCGCTCACCAGACAGAGACATAGAGACAGAAAGCGAGAAATCACCCCCCGGGGGGATGGTCACGCCGCAATCCCTTCTCCTCCATTCTCCTCTCGGGATCTTGGGCACACACGCACACGCGCCCGGCGTGAGTTTGAAGCCACCGGGTCCGGGACGCGAACCGCGGTCGACTACGTGGGAGTCCAGCGACATAGCCATTACGCTAACTGCTGGTTCCCAAGAGAGCAATAGACTTTTCAGAAAGGAGAAGGTCGTGATGGCTTTGTTGAGTGGCATCGGGGACACGGGCCAGAGTGCTCTCCCTAGGTGGTAGCACCCGGCAGGAGCTGCCTGGAACAACGTCCCCTGCTGCCAACACCTGGCAGGTCAGCGGCATAGTCAGTGGCCCTCAGCCTGCGCACGCACAGCTGCTTTGAGCTAGCCTTTGGGGATGGTGACGAGCCCCCAAGCCAGGATCTCATGCAGCCTCCCAGCCTGGCCTTTGCTCTTCAGTCCCACCTACTAGGCCTCAAGGCAGCGCGGGCGGTGGCTCAGGAGTGCTGTGTGGGGCAGACTCCAGAGCCTGCTGCACTGGGTGTTGTCTGCCTGGGAGGTTCCGCATCCGCATCGTGCCAGGGTTCAGCTAGGTGAGCAAACAGGGTTGATTGCTCGCCCAGCCCAAGGCGACCTCCCTGCCCAGGACCACACCCTACCCCGCCTGACTTTCTTCCTGCCCCACCTCCCTGTCTCTCCCCAGTCCCGAAGCTCTCAGGGTTCTCTGAGCTTCACTGGAGAGTGAGTGAGAAGTAGGTACACGCCATGACAGGCAGGCAGTCCCTACCAGGCAAGGGATAGTGGCAATCTATACCAAGCAAAGAGGAAGTGGAGGCCAGACTGCCGGGAGGCGGCGTGTGTGTGCATGCATGTGTGTGTGTTACGTGTAGGCCATCAGACTCTCGCTCCTTGATGTAACTAAGACCCTGTTTTCCAGAGTCAGCCGCCTGAGGTCCACCCGTGAACATGTGGGCGAGTGGCTTCATTGCCTGTGCCCTCGTTTCCTCTGTCGACACTGGCGCTAACTACCTCAGACTTCGGCCTGAGAGGGAAGAGTTAATACTGGAAGGGGCGTGGCCGGCACCTGGCACTCCTAAGCTTCCGCAGATGTGGTTATCGTTCTTTACTGCGGTTCCCAGACCCGGAACCTGCCTGCCCAGATCCTGCCGGAAGGAAGCAGGGTGAGTGGACACCCGGCCCAATGGCCTCTCCTGACGCAAGGGGTCCACAGCTGAGTCCCTTGGTCTAAGGCAAGTGCATCCTTCTATCTGGTCATCTCCTAGGGGCGTGACCAAGAGTCACTAGCTCCTCAGTCCTGACACTGACCTCCCAAACTCCTGGTAGGCCTGTCCTTATGTCTTCTTTTACTTCTTTAAACCCCGGTAGAGTTTATCACAATACTGTAAATGAGCCTGTCACTGAGAAGTGTGATATTTTGGGCCAGCAGGTGGGTTAGTAGTTAAGGCGCTGGACTCACACATGATCAACCATGGTTCAAGTCCCAGATCCAATGGCTTGAAAAATCACACTGGAAACATGTGCATGTGTACCCAAAACCCCAGGGAGAGGATCGAGATGGGACTGCGGTGTGGCCATGCCCCATGGGGTGATTTCTCACTTCTCCTCTCACTGTCTCTCTCTAGTGTGTGCGCACCCTGGCAAAAACCTTAAAAAACAAAGTGATATTTTGCTCACCAGATTTTTTTGGCCTTAACTTTTTATTTTTTAAAATATTGTATTAAGGGACCAGCAACTGGTGTAATGGTTACGTCACTGGGCTCCCATGTAGTTGATCATGGTTTGAGTCCCAGACCCGGTGGCTTAAAACTCACAGCAGGCACACGTGCATGTGTGCCCAAGATTCCTAGAGGAAAATGGAGGAAAAAAGATTGTGGTGTGGCCATCAACCCGGGAGATGATTTCTCGCTTTCTGTCTCTCTCTGTCTTCCTGGCAAACGCACACGCCCTATACCAAAAATCTCTTTAAAAAAAGAAAAAAAAATATATATATAGTATAAAAAGATCTATCTTGGGGACCAGCAGGTGGCATGGTGGCTAAAGCACTTTACTCTCACATGGCTGACCACATTTTGAGTCCTAAACCTGGTGGCTTGCTTTCTCATTTTCCCTCTCTTTCTCCGTCTCTCTCTCTCTCTCTCTCTGGTGAGCGCAAGTCCTCTATAGGAAATTTAAATAATAATAATAATAATAATAAATAGAATGAAATAATTCTTAAAAAAATAATCTGGGACCAGCAGATGGCATAGTGGCTACATTGCTGGACTCCCATATAGTCAACCATGGTTTGAGTCCCAGACCTGATGACTTAAAACTCACGCCAAGGGGGCTGGCAGATGGAGTGGTGGTTAAGGTGCTAGATTCCCACATGGATGATCGTGGTTTGAGTCCCAGACTTGGCAGTTTGCTTTCTCACTTCTTTTCTCTCTCTCTCTGTCTTTTCTGTGGTAAAATTAAAAATAAATAATATTATCAAAATTAAGTAGAATAAGTAAATCTTACAGAACACACACACACACACATAACAACTCACGCCAGGCACATGTGCATGCGTGCCCAAAATCCAGAGAGGAGAATGGAGAAGGGACTGTGGTGTGGCCATCCCCACAGGGGGGTGATTTCTCATTTTCTCTCTCTCTCTGTGTCTCTCCAGTGAGCACATGTGCCTTATAGCAAAACTCTCCCTAAAAAAAAATCTAGGATCTGGCGGGTGACATGGTGGTTAAGAGCACTGGCTTCCCACATGGCTGACCACGATTTGAGTCCCAGACCTGGCGGTTTGCTTTCTCATTTTCCCTCTCTCTCCCTCCCTCTCTGGTCAACTTAAAATAAATAAATAATTGGGACCAGCAGTTAGCGTAATGGCTATGTCGCTGGACTCCCACGTAGTCAACCGCGGTTCGAGTCCCGGACCCGGCGGCTTAAACTCACGCCGGGCGCGTGTGCGTGCGTGCCCAAGATCCCAAGAGGAGAATGGAGGAGAAGGGATTGCGGCGTGGCCATCCCCCCTGGGGGGTGATTTCCTGCTTTCTATCTCTCTGTCTCTCTCTGTCTGTCTGGCGAGCGCACACGCCCTATAGCAGAAACCTCTCCAAAAAAAAAAAAAAAAAGAAAAAGAAAAAAAAAAAAAGAAAGAAAAATAAATAAATAAATAAATAATTCTTCTTTTTTTTTTTTTTTTTTGTAAAGAAGAAAATAAAATTTTTAAAAAAATCTATCAGGGGCTAAAAGGAAAAAGAAAATTTTAAAAAATCTATCAGGGCCAGGAGATGGCATTGTAGTTACGGCACTGGACTGTCACATGGTGGGCCATGTTTTAAGTCCTGGACCTGGCATCTTAAAACTAACACCCGGTGTGTGTGTGTGTGTGTGTATGTGTGTCCCCAAAATCGGAGGAGAAGGGATTGTGGTATGGCCATCCCTCCCGGGGGGTGATTTCTCACTTTCCCTCTCGCTGTTTCTCTCTCTCTCTCTCTCTGGTGAGCACACATGCCCTATAACAAAAACCTTAAAAATTAAAAAAAAATTGAGACCAGCGGGTGGCATGGTGGTTAAGGCACTGGACACTCACTCCCACATGGCCGACCACAGTTCGAGTCCCGGACCTAGTGGCTTGCTTTCTCAGTTTCCCTCTCTCTCTCTTTCTCTCTCTGTCTGTGTCTCTCTCTGGACAAATTAAAATAAGTGAATAAATAAAATAATTCTAAAAAAAATATTAAAATTAAAAAAAAAATCTAGATTCCTGGGACTAGCAGTTACCGTAATGACTATGTCGCTGGACTCCCACGTAGTCGACCACGGTTAGAGTTCTGGACGTGGTGGCTTAAACTCACGCCGGGCGCGTGTGCGTGCATGCCCAAGATCCCGAGAGGAGAATGGAGGAGAAGGGATTGCGGCGTGACCATCCCCCCTGGGGGGTGATTTCTCGCTTTCTGTCTCTCTGTCTCTCTGTCTGTCTGGCAAGCGCACGCGCCCTACAGCAAAAAAAAAAAAAAAAAAAAGATTCCTGACATTCTTTTTTAGATTTTTGCCACAGGAGAGTGTGCTCCCAGGAGTGAGACAGAGAGGAAGGGTGAGAAAGCAGCACCCGGGGGGAATGACCATGCCGCTTTCTCTGCCATTCTCCTCTCCAGATTTTAGGCACCCACGCACCTGCACTGGTGTGTTCTCCAAGCCACTGAGTCCAGGACTCAAACCATACAGTCAGCCATATGGGATCCAGCCGCCTTAAACCTCCACGCCACCCCGCTGACCCAGTCAGTTTTTATATGTTGCTTTAAAATAAATAAATACAAAGAACCTGGGGAGGCCTGCTCCCTTTTTCTCTGCCACACTTCCTCCCTCAGGCTCTGCATGATGATCTGGGCCCAGCTGGACCCACAGGGGCCTTAGTCCCCTGATCACAGTTCATTGGTGCTGGGGGAACCACCTGACCCAACCAGCTCACCTCGGTTTGTATTTTTACTTCTTCCATGGGGGAGGTAGATACCCCCATAAGGTCTTCATGTCAAACTCCAACTCCAGTGCAGCCAGCTGCATCATGGGTATATGTATGCACCCACTGATGCACACAGAGAGACCTAGGGATGTGGACCTGGGGCCTTCCCGTGTGGCCCAGCATCATGGAGCATTGAGCTACCACCACATCCCACAGCAGCTGGGTCCCTCCCTCCCTGCCTCCCTTCCTCCCTTCCTTCTTTAATTTTTAAAAATAATTTATTTAATTTCATTTATTATTATTATTATTATTATTATTATGTTATTTGACCAGAGAGAGAGAGAAAGAAAGTGATAAAGCAAGCCACCAGGTTCAGAACCGGAACCACAGTCAACTATGTGGGAGGGAGTCCAGTGCTTCAACCACCACACCACCTGCTGGCCCTATTCCTTTTTTTTTTTTTTCTTTTTTAGAGAGATTTTTGCTATAGGGTATGTGCACTTACCAGAGAGACACAGAGACAGAAAGCACCAAATCAATCCCCCAGAAGGATGGCCACACCACAACCCCTTCTCCTCCGTTCTCCTCTTGGGATTTTGGGCATGCACACTCGCCCGGTCTGAGTCTTAAGCCACCAGGTCTGGGACTCAAACCCTGGTCAACTACGTGGGAGTCCAGTGATGTTACCATTGCGCCATCTGCTGGTTCCCCTATTCATTTTTATTTTTAGAGGTTTTTGCTATAGGGCGCGTGCACTCACCAGACAGACAAAGAGAGACAGAGAGACAGAAAGCGAGAAATCACCCCCAGGGGGGATGGCCACGCCGCAATCCCTTCTCCTCCATTCTCCTCTTGGGATCTTGGGCACGCATACACACGTGCCCGGCGTGAGTTTTAAGTCACCAGGTCCGGGACACGAACTGCAGTTGACTACGTGGGAGTCCAGCAACATAGCCATTACGCTAACTGCTGGTTCTTCTTCTTCTTCTTCTCCTTCTCCTTCTCCTTCTCCTTCTCCTTCTCCTCCTCCTCCTCCTCCTCCTCCTCCTCCTCCTCTTGCTCTTCTTTCTTCTTCTTCTTCTTTTTCTTTTATTTTTAAACAGGGTCTTGCTATGGTGCTGAGGTCAACCTGAAACTCATCACCCTCCTAGCTTAGCCTTCCGAGTACCTGGAGCTACAGGTAGGTATGCACCACAGCACCCCGTTGCTCCCAGGTTCTTTAATTTTTTTATTTTTATTAAATTTTTGCCACAAGGTCCTTGCCACAGAGAGAGACAAAGACAGAGAAAGTGAGCAATCACCTCCCAGGAGGGATGGCCATTTTACTCTCAGGATTTTGGGCACACATGCAGACATGTCTGACATGTTTCAAGCCACCAGGTTCAGGACTTGAACTGTGGTCAGCCATATGAGAGTCCAGCACCTAAACTATCACATCACCTGCTGGCCCCTGCCTCCAGGTACTTTTTTACTTGTTTTTTTAAAAAATAATTACTTGTTTGGGACCAGCAGATGGCATAGTGGCTACATCGCTGAACTCCCACATGTCTGACCAGGGCTGGAGTCCAGGACCCTGTGGCTTGCAGATCACACTGGGCCGTGTGCATTCGTGCCTAACAACCAGGGGGGGTCTCACTTTCCCTCTCATGTGTTGTGTCTCTTCCCTGCAAGTGCACAGGCCCTAAAGGCAAAAAGTTCTTAAGAAAGAAAAATTACTTATTTTATTATTCTTTTTTAATTTGACCTGAGAGAGAGAAGTGAGAAAGCAAGCCACCAGGTCTGGGTCTCAAACCACAGTTTGCCATGTAGGAGTCCAGCACCTTAACCATCACACTGCCTGCCAGGTGCCTCCAGGTGCTTTTAATTTGAGAGTCTCTGGGTGACTGTGTGCAGCTGGGTGGGGGAGTTTGCGGTGACAGACAAGAGGAGGCATTCCAATACATTCCCCGTGGTCCCAGGCCTATTTGAGTTGGGTTTCTGTGGTTTAGTCACCTCCTCCTGGGTGGCCTTCGAGTGGAAAATGAGGCCAGAAAACCTTCTCGGTGTTCTTGAAAACGTCAGCACCTGAGCCCCACCTCCAACCTACTGAGGCGGGCCCTGGTCACCTGCCATTTCCCCGTATTTAACAGAGCATGACGGAACATGGGTGTGAGAAAGGAGCCCACGCAAAAGAGCGCCCTTCAGGGCTCAGTCTCGCCCCTCCAGCCCTCCGCCCTGCTAGGATCTGGCAGGTTTGCAGGCCCTCCAGCCTGAGGATTCCAACAGGCTCTGCCCATGGCTTCCAGCCCCCCAGCCGGGGATGTGGCACGGAGGCTGGGCTGGAATCCGGGATGCTCTCGCTGTGTCTGGGCGTCGTCCAGGGTCTTACAGGAACCCACAGTTCAAGTCGGGGGCCGCTGATGCGGACTGGGAAAGCGGCCTGGCAGGGCTCCAGAGCTCAGAGCTGTATCCTGGGGGCTGGGCGGGGGCGGCCTCTGGGGTTTTAGGGGAGCCCGGCTGCCGGGGATGGAGGAGGCGTACTTTGTTTCGGCCGCACCTTGGCAGTGGGCGGACGTGGCGAAGCGCCTGGGTCCTGGCCTGGCGGGATTCTCCCCACTGAAGGAGGGGCGCCCAGCGACCGCCCAGCCCGGTCCCTTCCTGGCTAAACCTCAGGCTGGCCAGGGGTGGGGGTGGTGCTTCCTTCCCCGGTCCCCCCGCTGCGTCCAGAAGTCATTTAGGGCGGCCCCGAGAGCAGTTAGCGTAATGGCTATGTCGCTGGACTCCCACGTAGTCGACCTCGGTTCGCGTCCCAGACCGTGTGGCTTAAAACTCACGCTGGGTGCGTGTGCGCGCGTGCCCAAGATCCCGAGAGGAGAATGGAGAAGGGATTGCGGCGTGGCCATCCCTCCTGGGGGGTGATTTCTCGCTTTCTATTTAGGGCGGCCCCGAGGGGCGGAGCCATGCGGGCGCCACCGTGCCACCCAGTCCCCGCCCCGCTATGGCCCAGTTTGCTCCCTGGCTGCTCCCTGGACCTGAGGTTGCTTCTAGGGAGGAGGCCACCCTGACTGCAAGACTCAGGGTTGCCCTGGTCGACGAGCCCTGCATTTCCTGCCAGGCTGCCGAGTCAGTTACCGGGGAAAGTACTACAGCCGGCAGCAGATTGGATGTGCAGGTCTGGGACGCAGGCCTTCCTTCAGACTAGTCCTTCTCGAAGTTTCGGCCCCAACCAGCAGCAAGCACAGCTGCAGCACCTGGAAACTTGTTTAGAAACGCAGATGATTGGACTCTGCCTGCTGAAGTGGAAACTCCCGGGTGTGGCCCAGCCTCCTGCACTTTAATAAGCCCGGGTGTTTCGGGTGCACCTACAGTCTGAGAACCACTGCTTCATCGTGTCTCCCGCTGCTCCGTGCCTGGGACTCAGGGCAGCAGGAGTGTGGGAACCTTCCAGGTCCAAGCAGACTGAGGGCTGCTCACCCCTCGCTTTAGGTCTTGGGTTTCATAATCCGATGCTGTGACATGACACCGGTTACAAAATGCAGTGTGGCTGTGCAGTTAGGGCAGGGCCAGCTCCTCTCTGCTCCAGTGCGTTAGCTGGGACCTGGTGCGGAGCAGCCAGAAGTCTCGCCAGTCCCATGTCTCGATTCTATGGACCGCAGCATGGCGGCTTCAGTGAGTAGGCTCAGGGACCCCAGGGGGCATGTCCCCAGAGAGAATGCCAGGTGCGAGCCCTAGCACCATGGAACATCACTGCTGAAGCAGCCACAGGTTCCCCAGGTCCCAGGGGACGAAACTGACCCCTCCCCCAGGCTCCATGGAGGCGAGTCAGGGGTGTCGTAACAAGCACGTGTGAGGGGCTGACAGGTGGCAGTGGTTAAGGGCGCTGGGCTCTCACATAGCCTGCAACAAACTGGGAACAGGTCTGGAACCCAGGCCTTCCTTCAGACCTCGACTGCGGTTCGAGTCCCAGACCTGGTGACTTGCTTTCTCACTTTCCCTCTCTCTCTGTCTCTCTCTGGTCAAAAGGAAAAATGATAGTAAAAAAATAAAATTAAATAATTCTGTTTTTTTTTTTTAAAGGAGCACGTGTGAGGGAGATGGGGCAGCCATCTCACGGGACCAGCCCTTCTTGTTTCTTGCCCCAATTCTGGAAATTGAGCCAAGGGAGTTCCACCAGCCAAAGTCCACTCTTCCTCCTCCGCATCCTTCCTATCCCCAAAGTTAGCTGAGCACTCACAGTGTGCCAGAACTGGGGCAAGGGGCTAATGCATCTCTGCAAATAAATGTATCTGTATTTTTAAAGAATTACTTTTATTTACTGTTACTTATTTATTATTGTTTTTAATTCAACCAGAGAGAGAGAGAGAAAGCAAGCCACCAGGTCTGGGACTTGAACTGCGGTCAGCTGCAGTGGAAGTCTAGGGCCTCAACCCTGCTACCTGCTGGCCCCTAAATTTTATTATTAAAAGAGGTCTGTGGGACCGGCAGGTGGAGTGGTGGTTAAGGGCACTGGATTCCCACATGGCCAACCATGGTTCAAGTCCTGGACCTGGTGGCTTGATTTCTCACTTTCCCTTTCTCTCACTTTCTCTGTATCTCTCTGGTAAAATTAAAAATCATAATAATAACAATGGAATTAAAGAAATAAATAATAAAAAAAAAAAAGAGGTCTGTGCTCCAGTTCTGGGAGGCTGAGACTGTGTCTCATGCTGGGGAGGGACAGGCCTGGGAACTGCTGGGGGCGGGTTCTGAAATGAGGGACCAGGTGGGAGGGTACCAGGAAGGAGGGAAAGCCGCACCATTGCAGCTGAGACGCTCCTGGACAAAGATCACAGCCCTCTTCGCCTGGGCAAAGGTTGCACGGTTTCCACAGCAGCTCCCCTCATTCGCCCTGCTAGATTCCATCGGTGCTGAGCAGTCTCGGTTAGGCAGCATCCGTCCCTCTACCTGACGCCGAGCTCCTCCCAGGGCAGGAGGTCCCGGGTCATCACTGAGCCTCAGTACCAGCCCAGAAGCCCTCTCCCCAGTTCCCCACCCCACCTTTTGTCTCCCACAGGGGCAATACAGGCCGGCATTCCCCCGTCCCGCCCCCCGCACCTGTAGTTTCCCTCCCACCGCTGCCACTGGGAGCACTTTCCGCACTTGGGTAAATCAGGAGAAAGCAGCCGCTGCTTTGGGCGGTAGCAGCCAGAGCTGGCGGCCGGGTGCAAACTACATAACCTACCACTCTTCTTACCCCACTCCCACCCCACAGCCTCCCAGGCGACTAGCGAGGCAGCAGGCGGTTTCCAGAGAATTCTCCTCTGCCTTCTCGGCGCTGAGTTAGATTAGCTAAGGAGTTAGCTGAGGGGCAGAGCCTGGATCCAATCATCCTGCCAAGCGCCGGCCTCTGAAGCCAAGGCCTCATCTCACTGGCTCTGGCGCCATCTCGTGGATACATGAGGGCCTGCAGGGACCACCGCTCTCTGTGCCCCAGAAATAAAACCAGGGACTCACCAGCCACACGTTGGCGGTTGGAGATTTTATATGTATTTATTTATTTGTTTATTAAAAAATTTGCTACAGGGAGAGATAAAGTGAGAAAAAGTGAGAAAGCATCCCCCAGGGAGGATGGCCTAGATGCCATCGGTTCTCTCCCATGTTTCAGAATTTGGGGCACGCACCTGCGCACACCCAGCACTTGGGCAAATTAGGAGAAAGCAGCTCCTGCTTTGGGCGGTAGCAGCCAGAGCTGCCGGCCGTGGCAAACTACATAACCCTCCATTCCTCTTACCCCACTCCCACCCCACAACCGCCCAGGCGACTACCGAGGCAGCAGGCCTAGCAAGCTGCTGGGTGTGGGACTCGAACTGTGCCATCGGCCATATGGGATCCAGCCACCTCGACCGCCATGCCACTGCTGGCCACCTTGGGACGTTTGAGTCCTGAATTCACAGCCCTCCCCACCCAGCTCAGCATGCGCTGCCAGCTACCCCCTCAAGGCCAAGTCAACCGCCCTCACTTCACACCAGCTGGAACTCAAGCCTCTTCCCTTCAGACCCTAGTGCCTCTCAGAAGTGGGATTCATCACAACGGAGCAGAGAGAACAGCCCGCACGGCTGCCCGGAGATAACGGCCAGCTCCGCGGTGCGGCGCTAACGAGCTGCTCAGGAGAAGCGGGTCCCACACGGTGGCGGTGGTGGGAGCCCCTGTGCGGGTCAGCCTGAAACACGCCAGCACACGGGCCAGCGCCCAGGATGCGATGGGCTGGAGAAGCGGAGAAAGTGGGTGGCAGCTGCTAGACCTCGTGAAGGTGCTCATCTCGCTCGCCCTTTTTCTCTATTCGTGCCCACGTGTGCTCTATCATGAATAAAGAAGAGAATTTTAGGGGTCAGCAGGTGGCGTGGTGACTAAGGTGCTGGATTCCCACATGGTTGATGACAGTACCAATCCTGGACCAGACGGCTTGAAAAAAATCACACAGGCACATGTGTGTGCATGCCCAAAATCCCAGGAGGAAAATGGAAGAGAAGAGATCACAGTGAGGCTATCTCTCCTGGGGGGTGATTTCTCACTTTGCCTTTATCTCTCTCCAGCAAGAGTGCACGTGTCCTATGGTAAAAAAAACCTTTAAATTTTTAAGAAATAAAGATAGTGAGCACTCAGGGACCAGTAGTTGGCATAATGGCTATGTTACTGGACTCCCATGTAGTCGACCGTGGTTCGAGTCCCGGACCCGGTGGCTTAAACTCACACCAGGTGTGCGTGTACCCAAGATCCCGAGAGGAGAATGGAGGGGAAGGGACTGCGGCGTGGCCATCCCCCCAGGGGGATGATTTCTCGCTTTCAGTCTCTCTGTCTCTCTGTCTTTCTGGCAAGCACACGTGCCCTATAGCAAAAACTTCTCTAAAAAAGAAAAAAAACAAAAACAAAAAAAAAAACCAATATGCTAAGGCCAGCAGGTGGTGTAGTGGTTAAGGCACTGGCCGACCATAGTTCATGTCCTGGACCTGGTGGCTTGCTGTCTTATATTCCCTGCCTCTCTCTGGTTAAATAAATAAATAAATAAATAAATAAATAAATAAATAAATAAATAAATAAATAAATAAATAGATTATTAAAAAAAAAACAGGGGCCGACAGGTGGTGTGGTGGCTAAGGGTGCTAGACGCTAGACCCCCACATGGCTGACTGCACTTCGAGCCCCAGACCTGGCAGCTTGCTTTCTCACTTTCCCTCTCTTTCTCTGTCCCTCTCTGGTCAAATTAAAATAAATAAATGAATAAAGTTAAAATAATTCTTTAAAAAAATACAGCTTGATTCCATTTATTGAAAGAGGCAAATCTAAATCTGACCTATTGTCTACATACAAGTTTTTTTCTTTTCTTTTTTCCTTTTTTTTAGTTTTTGCTATAGGGTGCAAGCACTAGCCAGAGACAGAGAGAGGGAAAATGAGAAATCAGCCCCTATGGGGGATGGCTGTGCCATAACCCCTTCTCCTCAGTCTCTTCACAGGATTTTGACACTCTCGTACATACAACCAGCCTGGTTTACAAGCCACCAGATCTGGGACTCAAACCATGGAGTTGGCCATGTGGGATTGAGCATTTAACCTCCACGCCACCTGCTGGCCCCAATATTTGCATACAAGGTTTAAAATATATAGGGAGGGCGGGCGGCAGGTGGTGTGGTGGTTAAGGTGCTGGACTCCCACGTGGCCGACCATGGTTCAACTCCTGGATCTTGCGACTTTTCTTTCTCACTTTCCTCTTCTCTCACTCTCTCTCTCTCTGGTCAAAATTTTAAAATAATAAATAATAATAGCAAAATTAAATAAAGAAATAATTTATATATATATGTGTGTGTGTGTGTATATATATGTGTGTGTGTATGTATGTGTGTGTGTGTGTGTGTGTGTGTTTATATATATATATATATATATGGAGGGCTGTTCAGGACACACGCCAAACTTATAATGTTTACCTCCAGGGAGGAGAGAGGGAGTGGGAAAGGAGACCTTTCCTTTATACATTCTTACTGTATATCTTTTTCAGTATTTAAGACAGAACATAGGGGCTGGCAGGTGGCATGGTGGTTAAAGGCACTGGATTCCTACATGGTCAACCGCAGTTCAAGTCCCGGACCTGGCAGCTTGCTTTCTCCCTCTCTCTTTCTGTCTCTGTCTAGTCAAATTAAATACACACACACACACACACACACACACACACACACAAAATAACAAATGGAATTAAATAAATAATTCTTAAAAAATAAAAAAAAAAAGGACAGAATTTAGCAAGAAGCTGTGTCAGGGCCCGGATGCTGGCGGGGGGTGTGACTCGCTAAAGCCAGTTTTCACATTGTGGGAGGTTATTGCCTGGGTTCTCAAGACACCTGAGGGCCTAAAAAGCTTGGGAGGTCCCGTGGGCCTTCCCTGGCCTGGCAGGGCGGCACCTGGGCAGGTAGACCACGCCACCTCCAATGAGCACATCTAAGGGAGAAGCTCCAGAGGGCCCCCAGGCCCCAGAAGCATTTGCAGAAGTGCCGCCTATGCCCACGGTGGAAACTGTCACTTCGTGGAGTGTGAACTCTGGTGCTCCTCTCAGCTAGGCTCCGTCCACTGGCAGGGGCGCTTCAGAGGTGCCTCACTACCCTCTGGGACCTGCTGTGTTTTGAATAATGGTGTCCCTTCCCAAATTCAGTTGGGGGCCAGCAGACGGCGCAGCGGTTACGTCGCTGGACTCCCACATGGCTGACACGATGGCTTGAAAATCAGGTTGGGCATGTGTGTGTGTGTGCCCAAGACCCTGGGAGGAGAATGAAAAAGAAGGAATTGGGGACCAGCAGTTAGCGTATGGCTATGTCGCTGGACTCCTACGTAGCCGACCGTGGTTCGCGTCCCGGACCCGGTTGCTTAAAAGTCACGCCGGGCACGTGTGCGTGCGTGCCCAAGATCCCGAGAGGAGAATGGAGAAGGGATTGCGGCGTGGCCATCCCCCCTTGGGGGGTGATTTCTCGCTTTCTGTCTCTCTGTCTCTCTCTGTCTGGCGAGTGCATGCGCACTATAGCAAAAAATTCTCCAAAAAAATAAAAAAAAAAAAAAAGAAGGGATTGCAGAGTTGCCATCTCCCAAGGGGTGACTTCTCACTTTCCCTCTCACAGTCTCTGCCTCTCTCTCCAGTGAGTGCATGTGCCCTAAAGCAAAAACCTCTCGAAAACAAACCAAAATTCAGTGGAAATTTAATCACCACTGCAAAAGTGTTAAGAGCGATGCTCGCACTCAGGCCGGTTGCGCCGTGGTCAGGCCCTGTGCACTGGGTTTAGGATCCCACGTGGCTAACTGCAGGTGGAGTCCCTGAAAGGACACCCTCTTGGTGTCCTGAAAGACATGCTGGTGTGTGTGTGTGTGTGTGTGTGTGTGTGTGTGTCCAAAATCATGACAGGGCCCGGTATGGTGGGCTGGATTGTGGCATGGAGTCCATCTCTCTGTCTCTGTCTGTCTCTCTCAATGCACAAAATCCTGCCGGAAAGGAGATCAAAGAAAGGAAATTGTGGAGTGGTAGCGAGTGCATGCGCCCTCGGCAAGAAAAAAATTACAAAAGGTGATCAGGTCCCGGGGATTTTGCCTTATGAATGGGATTAGCATCTGAAGGGGCCTTTCTCTTGCCCTGTCCCTTCAGCCAGTTAAGGACGGTGTCTGTCCCCTCCAGAGGACACAACGGGGAAGGGGAGACCAGGCCCTTATCAGACCCCAAACCTGGAACAGGGGTCCACTACATGAGAGTCCAGCGATGTCACCACACACGGCCTGCTGGTCTGTGTATTTGGCTTCCGAAGCACAGGTCCTCCTGGACCTCATCCCCAGGGGACTCCTCCCTGCTCTGGAACCCCCCTACGCGGCTGCCAGGCTAAAACAACAGTAAAACACCTACTTTCCCCTCCTCTCCGCCCAGCCAGGGCCCACACCCTTCAGCACCACCTCTGACGTGCAACGGACAGGAGTTACTGGGAACCCGCCAGGGACCAGGTTCTGGGCCGCAGGGTCGCAGCCCGTCCGGGGGCGTTTTCCCCAGCTCCTTGCTGGGAAGGCTTCCAGCAGCCCCTGCTTAGCTCCTCCAGCGCCCCTCCCGAGCAGCCTCGCCTGGACAGACCCACGGCCGACGCCGCCACCTGACCCTCCCTGAGAGCTGCGTCCCGCCCGGCCCACGCGGCCCGCGGGTCACTCCTCCCTCGATTGCACAGTCCGGAAAGTGGTGCCTCTAACTGGGCTCTGTAAACAAGGGCGATCTTCACGAACCAGGACGTTTTATTTTAAATTATAACTTAAAACCTGAATTAAGAAAGTATTTATTGTGGGGGGTTCCTCCACTGAACTGTGCCCCCCGGTAACGATCGGTGCTGCCCGCTCCCCACCCCTCCCTGGGAGTGGGGGATGGGGCGCAGGAGGACTAGAGAGCCTGGGGCGGGGCCCCGAGGGGCGCCACCTGCCCGCAGCCCTGGACCCCATAGGACGCTGGCCGTGCTGTGCCCCGTGGCCAGCCACTGCCGCGCCTGTGCCACCCACGCCCGCGGTGACGCGCCGGGAGGCCCGGGCAGCTGGGCTGGCTCCCCTGGCGGCCCTGGGGCGGGGCTGCGGCCGCGGAACAAAGGGGCGCGGGCGGCCTGGCGGGGTGTCAGCACTGCGCCGGGCGGGGGCGGGGGCGGGGGCGGGCAGGTGAGCCCCGGGCGGCGGGGAGCGGGGCCGGGGCGGCGACCCGCGCTGAACCACAGCCACCGTTTCCGTTCGGCGCCCCCGCCCGCCCCCTGCTCCCGGGCTCCGGCCGCGGGCGCCTCTCCGCGAGCCCGCACGGCGTCCCTGTCGCCGTCGCGGATTAGGCTTTACACGACGTCGTCCCGCCGTTTGTGGTTAAGGACGCGCAGCCACCCCGCCCGGTCGCCCCCGCGCGCAGCGTCCCCGAGCCGCTGTCGCCCCGCCCGGCTGCAGGCCTGGGGACTCGGCGCTCCCCGCTGCCGCGCGCGGCGGCCACCAGGGGGCGCCCGCAACGTCACCCTGGCCGCCCACGCGGGGCCCGCCGCCACGCCTCCAAGCCGGGCCCTGCGCAGAGCAGCCAGGAGCTGCTGGCGGAGTCGGGGGACCGTCTCAGTCCCCGCCCTGTTCCCGCCCTCCTTGCGCCTCGGTTTCCCGCCTGTGCGCGGAGAGCCCTGGCTGCCTGTCTGCTGGGGCGCGGCTCCCGGGCTCCCCAGGCTGGTCGCGGAATCGCGACCCGGAACCTCCGTAGGGGACTTCTCAGCGCCGCAGGACGACGTCATGCCACCCGCCTTCTTTTAGAGGATGGAGCCCAGGCCTCTACATCCCAGGCGCTCCTGTCCCCCACTGTGACTGTCCCTACTCCAGACACGCCTAGGAAGCCAGGAGCAGGCCTCCTTTGAGTATCTCGGAAAAAGGTCGTCCTGCCCCGAGACAAGCAGAAGTAATTATCTGCTTAACAGAGGGATCCTCCGCTCTCAAAATATTTGCAAAGGGATTTCTTACTGAGTAAGTCCTAGGCACATCACGTGTGTAAACCGCATATAACAGGCCAGGGAAGTTGGGAATTAATCCTTGTGTAAAACAAAATGCTCCTGGGACCGGCAGATGGCGTGGTAGTTAAGGGCGATGGACTCCCACATGGTGGACCATGGTTCAAGTCCTGGACTTGGTGGCTTGCTTTCTCCCTCTCTCTCTCCCCCCTCTCCTCTCTCACTGTCTGGTCAAATTAAAATAAATAAATAATAAAATAATTACTTTTGGGACCAGCAGGTGGCGTGGTGGTTAAGGTGCTGGACACTCCCACATGGCCAACCACGGTTCAAGTCCTGAATCTGGTGGCTTGCTTTCTTGCTTCCTCTCTCTCTCTCTCTTTCTCTGCCTCTCTCTGGTCAAATTAAAATAAATGAATGAATAAGTAAAATTAAATAATTATTCAAAGAAGAAAAATAAATAAACAAAAGAATTACTTTTTAAAAAACAATACTGCCTTGGTTGAAAGTTATAGGGCCAAAGGATTGGAAGGGTCTCACCGGCTAGGTGCTCGGGGTGCTGCAAAGGCCTCCCAGCCTGCTGCTCTCCTTCTCCCTCTATAATACTTCCACCCCAGTGCGGCATGGGGACCCTGCCCCTCCTGCCTGGGCATCCTGAGGTGGGGCTCCTCCCAGCCTCATTTTCCTCTGGGCATTCCACCTCTTAGGAGTAGAGTGGAGTAGTCTGGCTGCTCCACTTGGCTCAGCTGGAGAGACCTGGAGACCACCCAGGGAGCACCTCTCTGGCCAGTCAATCTCGGTATATGGGGCAGGGTCTCCCCGGTGAGTGGTGAGTGAGTGACTCCCCTGCAGCATTCCTGAACTTGGTAGGGATATCTCTGAGCATAGGGCTCCATGCAATGTCTGGGTCCCCTCTTGGCCCAGCAGCCCCAGTCCACCCTGACCACTCAAGCCCCGCCTTTGTCCCAGCCCTTCACAGCTGGGCAGGGACCTGTTAGCAGATAACACTGCTCACTCACTGCTGTTAAGTCTGCTGAGATTGGTGGATTATTTTTTTTAATTATTTTATGTATTTGTTTATTTATTTTTAATTTGACCAGAAAGGGAGGGAGGAGAGAGAGAAAAAGAAAGCCGCCAGGTCCAGGACTTGGATCATGGTAGGCCACATGAGAGTCCAGCGCCCTTAACCACCATGCCACCTGCTGGCTCGAACATTTGTGGATTTTTTTTAAGTCTAAAAATTGAATGGAACACACATGGCTCACCCTCTCCTTGGCTGTGGAAGAGGTAGAGCCAGTGGCAGGATTTGGGGGTTGTTCCTCTATTCTCCCTGACCCAGGAAAGCTCTTCCCCTGATGGAGGGTGAGAGTTGAATTCTGAGTAGACGATGGGGAGGTGCCTGACCTGGGACCTCAGGTGGAAATTACCCAGCTGCCCTCACTATAACCCCACTCCTGTCCTCCCCCAACACCCCAAGTCCTGAGACCTGGGAGGCTTAGAGCCCATTTGGAAGACAAGGGCTCCATCCCTTTTGTGGTTCATGCAGAACACTCATAGAGCAGAATTCATTAATTTTTTTCTTTAATTATTTTTTATTTAACTTTGTTTTTAATTTTTTAAAGAATGATTTATTTAATTTTTTGGAGGTTTTTTTATTTTTTTCTGTAGGGCGTGTGCGCTCGCCAGAAAGACAGAGAGAGACAGAGACAGAAAGCGAGAAATCATGCCCCCCCCAGGGGGGGATGGCCACACCGCAATCCCTTTTCCTCCATTCTCCTCTCGGGATCTTGGGCACACACACACACACACACACACACACACCTGGCCTGAGTTTAAGCCGCCGGTTCTGGGATGCGTATCGCAGTCGGCTCCATGGGAGTCCAGCGACATAGCCATTACACTGACTGCTGGTCCCTATTTAATTAATTCTATTCACTATCATTAATTAATTTATTTAATTTCAACAGAGAAAGACACAGAGAGAGAGAAAGAGAAAGTGAGAAAGCAAGTAGCCAGGTCCAGGACTTGAACCATGGTCAGCCATGTGGGAGCCCAGTACCCCAACCACCATGCCACCTGCTGGCTCCTTATTTTTAATTTGACCAGAGAGGGAGAGAGGGAGTGAGAGAGCGAGAGAGAGGGAAAGTGCAAAAGAAAGCCACCAGGTCCGGGACTCAAACCATGGTCAGCCATGTGGGAGTGTCCAGCGGTTTAACTACTACACTACCTGCTGGCCCCTTCTTCTTCTCTTTTTTTTAATGAATTATCTATTCATTTATTTAATTCCATTTGTTAACGTTATTTTTTTACTATAGAGAGAGAAAGGGAAAGCAAGAAAGTAAGCTGCCAGGTCCAGGACTCAAACCATAGTCAGCCATGTGGGAATCCAGAGCCTTTAACAACCACACCACCTGTCAACCCCAAGAATTCATTCATTTTCTATTTATTCATTCATTTCCCTCCATCCATGGTGCCTGACACTTAGAATCAGGATCTCTACTAGGAGAGAGGGTGGGATGAATAGAAAGATTTTTTTTAGTGATTTATTATTGTAATTTTAAGTTTACCACAGGGCACATGTGCTCACCAGAGAGAGAGAGAAAATGAGAAAGCAAGCCACCGGGTCCGAGATTCGAACTGCTAGTGACCATGTGGGAGTCTAGTGCCTTAACCACTATGCCACCTGCTGCCCCCATGATTTATTTTTTTACATTTGCCAGAGGGTGTGTGTGCTCACCAAAGAGACATAGAAAGAGAGAAGTTACCCCATGGGGGACAATCACCCCACAATTCCCTCTCTTCCATATTTCCATCCTCTCCAGATTTTGGGCACACATGCAACACGTGCCTAGAGTGTTTCTCAAGCTGCCAGGTCCAGGATTCCCATCGCACTTGGTCCTGTGGGATCCAGCCACCTTAACCCCACACCACTGATGGCCCAAGGTTCGTTTTCACAGGATCCCTGGAGAGAGCTTCTGACTTCCAAATACTGGAGTGAAAACTCTGCTGCTTACCAGTCGTGTGATTTGGGGCAAGTCGCTGAACCTCTTTGTGACTCAGTTCCCTCATTTATAAAGTGGGACCAAAATCGCCTTGCCTGGAATCTCTGCTGTGATTTGGCCATAAGGCTGTGAGAAGTGCCAGTGGAACTTCCTGTTACCACAGAGAAAGCCTGGGGTTGTGGGGGTTGTAGGGAGAGCCCAGACCCTCCCCTGGAAGCCCACGGGCTCTCCATCTTCCCTTCCTGACCTGGGGCTCCTCCATGTCTGGCGCCGCCCATGGGCATGCTGTGTGTGTGGTCTGGATAGTGAGGGTCACTGAGGGACCTTTCTAGGACAGGGACAGCTAGCCCACAAAAGGGAAGTGCTCTCTAGACCACCCAAGTCAGCAGGCCCCGCCATGTCCCGGCTCTGCCATTTGCCCTGTGTGGCCTTCTGTCAAAGGGCCTGCTCGGAAGGTCTCAGACCTCCCTGCAGTCAGCCATCAGTCAAGCAGAATTTATTGTTTCATCCAGACTCTTTCTCTCCTCCTTTAGAAACATATCCCAGCCTAATGGTCAAAGGAGCCGGATCCCACACGGCCAACTGTGGTTCAAATCTCAGCCTAGCAGCCTGAAATACAGTCTCGGCCCATGTACATTTGCCTTCATTCCTGAAACCCCCAAAGGATGGAGAAACGGAGAAGGGATTGTGGTGTGACCATGCCCCAGTGAGGGGTGCTTAGGCCTTCTGTCTCTCTGTCTCTCTCTGGTGAGTATAGGCACCCACTAGCAATTAAAAAAAGAAAAAAGGGCCAGCAGGTGGCGTGGTGGTTGAGATGACTGGATCCCACTTGGCCAACTCTGTAGTTCGAGTCCTAGATCTGGAAGATTGAAAACCTTGATGAATACATGTGACTGTGCCCGAAATCCCAAGAAGAGAATGGAGAAGAAGGGATTGTGGTATGGCCATCCCCCAGGGATTATTTCTCATTTTCCCTCTCACTGTCTCTCCCCTGGGAATCCACTCACCCTGTGGCAAAAATCTAAAAAAAAAAGATAAGACATATGCTCCCACCCCTGGACCAGGAAAATGCTTTTTAGCACCCAGGTGTAACCGCCCCTCCCGCACCCTGCCTCCTCCTCACCAGCGTGTTCACCCAGCAGTCAGGGCCCCTGCCCTCAGGAGAAAAAGGTGATTCCCTCTTCCACTTCCTCTCTCTTCCCCTCCTCCACTCAGTGGGCAAGCAGGGTCAGGGAGAGCACAGACACCACAAAGCACCCCCTCGGCAATCCCAACCACCTGGTGAAGCTGGACAGGCCACCTGAGGCCAGGAGCCTCCAACAGGATGCCCCCTAAGACAAGTATACCGTGCATGTCTGCCTTCCTCATTCCCCCACCTCTCTGCTGGTGCCAGGGACTTGGTTAACGAACCTTCCACCACCGAGAAGTGGCACACCCTGTAGGGACAGAGGGTCTGATGAAGGAGCACCTTCCCCCAGCTCTCCTTCCTGACCTAGTTCCCCACACACCAACAGCCCTGTCAGACAGAGTACAGTGGCATTTGCCCCCACCAAGATGGCTAGAGAGAACCCACCCGTTTCTCACTGGGCCCAGCCAGTCCTCAGGGTCTCCGCAGTGGGGGACCTGGAAAGGCCGTGCAGAGATTGTCCTGGTAGTGTAGGTCCTTAGTCAGCCCGAGGTAGGGTGAAGGTTAACATCCCTCTGGGCCCAAGAAAGGAAACACATTTTCAGGATTTTTCTTTTAAGGGTTTTTTGTTTTTGTTTTTGAGAGAGATTTTTGCTACAGGGGGTGTGCACTTGCCGTAGAGAGATAGCCAGAAATCACCCCGCGGGGGATGGCCACACCGCAATCCCTTCTCCTCCATTTTCCTCTTGGGATCTTGGGCACGCACGCACACATGCCCGGTATGAGTTTTAAGCCACCGGATCCAGGACTCAAACCATGGTCGACTACATGGGAGTCCAGCAACATAGCCATTACATCTGTTGGTCCCTTAAAAAGGTTTTTACCTTAGGGTGTGTGTGCTTATCCGTGGTAGAGAGACAGACAGACAGCCACACTGGGGGGGGGGAGTGAGAAATCGCTCCCCAAGGGTAATGGCCAGGGAACTCCTTTTTCTCCATTCTCCTCCCAGGATCTTGGGCACAAACACACATGCATCTGGCATGAGTTCCAAGCCACTGGGTCTGGGACTTGAACTGCAGTTGGCCATGTGGGAGTCTAACAACATAACCGCTATGCAATCTGCTGGGCCTCTTTTCTTTCTAAAGAATTATTGATTCAATTTTATTTATTATTATTTAATTTAACCAGAGACAGAGAGGGAAAATGAGAAAGCCAGCTACCAGGTTCAGGACTCGAACCACGGTTAGCCATGTGGGAGTCCAGCGCTTCAATCTACCCCACTAGCCAGCCCGTTTTGTTTCTTTCTTTCTTTCATGAAAGACAAGCCCTTCCTGTTTTTAAAATTTGTGCTATAAGACGTGAGCTTACTGGAGAGAGACAGAAAGAGGGGAAGTGAGAAAGCGCCCCCAAGGGAATAGACACGTGACACTCCCTTCTCTTCTGTTTCTCCTCTCAGGATTCTGGGCATTCACTCACATGCGTCCAGTGTGCTTTTCAAGCTATCGGGTCTGGGACTTGAACCATGCAGTAAGCCATTTGGGATCCAGTGGCCTTAACCAACCATCATACCACTGGCTGGCCCCAAGAAAGAAAAGCCCTTTCTTTTTTCTTTTTGAGAGAGAATTTTGCTGTTGGGCATGTGTGACCAGCAGTTGGCATAATGACTATTAATTAATTTTGTGGGAGTCCGGTGCCTGAACCACTACACCACTGACTTGCCCCAAGTCAGACAGCGCTTCACTAGGGTCTCATGCTGTGACCACCCTCCTCCTGGCCCTCCCAGCCAGCCAGGACCATGGGCTTGTGCTGTGGGTACAGGTCGACCGGGAGCCAGACCTGCCATTTCATCTGCACCCCGCCGCACCTGAGCAGGGGGGTGGTCACTGCTGTGCCCGGTGGGGAGAGTCAGCCAGAGTCCCTGAGGCCCTCTGGCCCTGCCCTCTCTGGCCTTGCCTAACATTGTCATCTGCACCCATCAGGCCGGAGCACAGTAAGGCAGTCCCACCTCCAAGGGCCCCATTATTTCCCCCACACCCCTGGAAGCCAATGCCTCCCACCTGGAACACAGACATGTCTGCCTCCAACAGGAGCCGGGGAGCTGGGGCCAGGGAAGGGAAAAGGTTTGACCCTGAATGCCCTCCTGGCTCTTTTGAGTTTTAAATGTGAATGTGTCATCTCCCCCAAAAGTAAAGAAGTAAAGTGAAGTAAAATACATCTAAGAAGCGACACACAGAATGGGGGAAAGGCACGCAGAAGAGTCACACACACCTTTGAGAAAATCTGCCAGTGAAAGGTCCCAAGTGCGAGGCTGATTCCGGCAGGGTTCTGCGGGAGGCCGTTGGGAGGCCCGGGAGGCCCTCGTAGTGTAGCCTCAAGTGCAACTGCGGTGCTGGGGGTGGGAGGAGACAAGGCAGGGGCTGCTGGGATGCCCTCATCCTCAGGGCTCAGCCTCTGCTCCCCGTTAACCTCCCGCTGCTCGGTTAGGGCACACAGGGCTGCTTCCTCCGAGTCCTCATCGGCCCGTCCCACCTTCACGGAGTTTCTCCTACGTGAGAACCCTGTCCTGTTCCAGGGCCACCCGAATTACCCGACCATAGCCCTCCTTTCCGTAAGCCCCAGTAAAAGCTCTTTGTCCTGGAACCAGCAGTTAGTGTAATGGCTATGTCGCTGGACTCCCACATAGTCCACTGAGGTTCGAGTCCCGGACCTGGTGGCTTAAACTCACGCCGGTTGCGTGTTCGTGCGTGCCCAAGATCCCGAGAGGAGAGCGGAGGAGAAGGGATTGTGGCATGGCTATCCCCCCTGGGGGGTGATTTTTCACTTTCTGTCTCTCTGTCTCTCTCTGTCTTTCTGGCGAGCGCACACACCCTATAGCAAAAACCTCTCCAAAAAAAAAAAAAAAGCTCCTGTCCCTACAACTCAGGGTCAGTGCAACATTCTGCATCTGGCCCCTTTCCTCTGGCCCCTTTCCTCTCTCGGAAAGTGAATAAATTCTCTCTCTCCAACGCCCAAAGGTGTGGACTGTCAAGAACATGAGTGAAGAGGAGGAGGAAAAATGAGAGGGCTCTGACCAACTGACTTGGAAGCAGAAACCATTTTACTGTGGGAACTATTTCCCCTCAGTACTGAGCAAGGGTGCCCAGGCTCAGGCTATGCCCTATCCAAGCACGCAGGCGTCCTTCCAGGTGACGGCAATCAGGGACCTATCCCTGGTTCCCAGTGACGGTGCACTCCGGCCGGTGGAGAAGACAGGAGGAGGGAGAGCAGTCTGCTCCCCATGGGTACGCTTCCTGCCACCCTCAGTGGTTCGGAAGGCTGCATGCAGATGCCAGTCTGCATCCCATGCTCGAGAGACTGAGGGGCCTCGCTGTACACACACCTTTGACTGAACACTAGGACTTGCACACCTGCAAAACTGACATGCATGGGCCTGGCTGAAGGCAAAAGTGGGGTCAGACTTGTAAGCCTGCCTGAACTTTGAGTTCCCCAACATCCACACAGATCCCTTAGCAAAGTGTGCGAGCTCCAAATGTTTGGCATAACCTCTGACCAGTCACAGGCTCACAAGGACAACCCCTAGAAAGGAAGGCTTAAAACGAAAGTCAAGGGGGACCAGCAGTTAGCGTAATGGCTATGTCGCTGGACTCCCATGTAGTCAACCACGATTCGCGTCCCGGACTCGGTGGCTTAAAACTCACACCAGGCGTGTATGTGTGCGTGCCCAATATCCCGAGAGGAGAACAGAGAAGGGATTGCGGCGTGGCCATCCCCCCTGGGGGGTAATTTCTAGCTTTCTGTCTCTCTGTCTGTGTCTGTCTGGCGAGCACACGCGCCCTAAAGCAAAAACCTCTCCAAAAAAAACTAAAGTCAAGGGACCAGCAGATGGCGTAATGGTTACCTCGCTGGGCTCCCACATAGTTGACCACGGTTCAAGTCCCGGACCTGGGAGCCTAAAACCCACCCTGGGCATGTGTGCATGCATGCCCACAATCCCATGAGGAGAAGAGGTGAAAGGATTGTGGTGTGGCCATCCTTTCTGGGGGGGAGGGGGTGTGATTTCTCGCTGTCTATCTGTCTCTCCAGGCGAGCACACATGCCCTATAGCAAAAATCTCTCTAAATTAAGAAGGAAAAAACTGAGCAGATAAAGGCTCATAAAATGAAGATAATTATATATATATATATATATATACATATATATATATATATATATATAGTTTCTGCCATAGGGTACATGTGCTCACTAGGGAGAGAGAGGGAAGGTGAAAATCACCCCTGAGGGGGATGGCTGCACCATAATCTGCTCTCCTCCATTCTCTAGAGATTTTTGCCACATATACACACGTGCCCAGTGTGATATTCAAGCCACTGGATCTGAGGATGGAACTGAGGTCAGTCATATGGGAATCCAGCACCTTAAACACCACACCACACCACTTGCTGGTCCCTACTTGTCCTACGACATTCTGAATAGAAAAAAACTTAAATTTTTTTTTTTTTTTTTTTTTTTTTTTTGCTATAGGGCACATGCATATGCTGGAGAGAAAGAGAGAGAGAGAGAGAGACAGTGAGAGAGAAAGTGAGAAATCACCCCCAACACACCCTCCGAGAAAGGTGGCCACGCCACAGTCCCTTTTCCTCCATTCTCCTCCTGGGATTTTGGGCACACACGCACATGTAATTTTCAAGTTGTCAGGTGTAGGACTTGAACTGTGGTCAACCATGTGAGAGACCAGCGCCTTAACCACTGCGCCACCTACTGGCCCCTAAAACTCATCTTTAGAGAAATAGAGCAGAGCTGTCAGCACCTGCACACTGTGAAGAGGCAGTGACAAAATTCGTCCACGCGAGCCATCGGACAAGCTGACAAAATAAGCACTAGCAATGTCCAGGGAAGGGGTGCAGCATCCAGAGTTGCTACAATATATTCTCTAAGATCCATTTTTTGGGACCAGCAGACGGTGTAAAGGCTATGTCGCTGGACTCCCTTGTAGTTGACCGCGGTTCGAGTCCTGAACCCGGTGGCTTAAACTCACGCTGGATGCATGTACGTGTGTGCCCAAGATCCTGCGAGGAGAAGGGATTGTAGTGTGGCCACCCCCCCACCCCCCCCCCCCCCCCGGGGGTGATTTCTCACTTTCTGTCTCTGTCTCTCTGGTGAGTGTACGTGCCCTATAGCAAAAATCTCTCTAAAAATAAATCCATTTTTCTTTTCTTCTTCTTTGAAAGGGTTAAATGTTCCCCTCAAGTGCTTTAGAGATGAAAAAAGGTTAACTCAGTCACTCTGGCTCCTTAGATATTTTGATTGGAAAGGCCCATCTAAAGCTCCCAGGTGCTTCAGGCATTCTCTCTTTCTCTTCCCCTCAGTTGGATCTTCCTAGACTTCATTCCTGACCTGTGTCTTCTAAGTTCTTGCTTTTGGACAAAGATTGTAACATCTGGGACCAGCAGTTAATGTAATGGCTATGTCTCTGGACTCCCATGTAGTCGACCGCGGTTCGTGTCCCGGACCTGGTGGCTTAAAACTCATGCCAGGCGCATGTGTGTGCGTGACCAAGATCCTGAGAGGAGAACAGAGGAGAAGGGATTGCAGCGTGGCCATCCCTCCTGGGGGTGATTTCTCGCTTTCTGTCTCTCTGTCTCTCTCTGTCTGTCTGGAGAGCGCATGCGCCCTATAGCAAAAAAATAAGAAAAAACTCTCCTAAAAAAAAAAAGAAAAAAGATGGTAACATCCATCAACAGTTGGCACCCAAACTAAGGACAGAATACATGGCAGGCTACACGGCCAGATATGACATCCACAGAGATAACCAAACAGCCCAAGGACCAGCAGATGTCCTGTCCCAGATGTCCTGTCTCAGCCTAATTACCCAACCATAGCCCCCCTTTCCGTAAGTCCCTATAAGAGCTCCTTGTCCCCACCCTTCCAGACCAGTGCAACTTTCTGCATCCGGCCTTTCCTCTCTCAGAAAGTGACAAAATTCTATCAGTTTTCTCTCTGAGTTTGTGAAATCTTTTAGTCTGCAACAAAGACCACCCTAACATTCTTACTTTAATTTGCCAGAGGGCCTGTGTGCTTGCCAGAGACAAGGGAAGGAAAAAGTAGAAAGCACTCCTCGCGGTGCGTGTTCAGACAGCACTCCCTCCTCCATTTTTCACTTCTTTTAGAATTTTGGGCACGCATGCACACACGCCTGGCATGTTTTACACACTGCTGGGTCCTGGACTCAAAGTGCAAGGTTGGCCTGTGAGATCCAGCTGCTTTAACCTCCAGGCCACAGGCTGGCCCCCCAAAATGTCCATTTTTCAACAACAACAACAAAAATGCAAGATGTGCAAAGAAAAAGGAAAGTGTGACTCTGGGAGGGAAAAAAGTCAACAGAAACTCACTGAGCCGCAGATAGTGGACTTGGCCTCTTTTCTTCTCTTTCTCTTTGTTCCAGTTCTCAGGACAGGCTCAGATGGGGTGTGGTGTCCTCCCTGATCCTATCAAATGTGAAGGAGGGAGGCTGGGCGGGGAGAAACCGTAATGACCTACCTCTTTGACCCAATGCATGGATGTCAGTTCCCAGAGTTAAGAGGGGTCACTGGTTCCAGTCTAGATAGACATCCCCAAAAGTGTCTGTCACCTTCCTTCCTTCCTTCCTTTCTGCAGGGTAAGCAGTGACGCCCCACGGAGCCCAAGGGCACTCAGTTCTCACCCACCAGGAGGAAGGCATCCACCAGCTGTTAGCCACTCCCTTCTCCCCATGGAGGGACTGCAGACAGACTTGGAAGGGGGGGGAGTGGTGGGAAGAGGGGCCACCACTCCTGCCCATGCTCCTTTTAGTGTCCCAGAAGTGGTACTAGCATTCCATTTCCTGTACATCGCATTCGGAGAAATGGTATTGGATTCTCCTCCTCCTCTCTTCCCTTGGACTCTTTCTGCCCATGATGAAGATGGGGCTGCAGGCCCAGCGCATGGGTGGGAGCCCTGGCAACACTCAGGGTGGGCCTGTGTGAAACACAGCTCCAAAGTTGTAAGGCGCAGACAAAGGAACCAGGAACAAGAAAAATAAAAGGTATTAAAATAGGCTTAGCTACTTTGGGGTTTTCCTTTGTATTTATTTTTAGCAAGGATTGTGTGCCTAACTCTGCATTAAAATAGCTGATGCTACCAGTCATTGTTCCAGGCCTGTGCACACTGCAGCCTGGCAGGCTTTCTGCAGCCAAGAGTGAAGGCAGCTGGCAGGGCCTGGCCCACCCAAGCTGAGGAGAGGGCGTTTATTTCACGGACCCCCCTCACAGATCCCTCCTGGGCGTGAATACAGACAGAAAGACAGCGCTCTGGGTATGGCTCGGAGCTGGGAAAGTTCATGGGAGGCAGCCCTGCCTGAGGAGCTCAACCTCCCAAATGCACCCCTGCAGGCTGCGGCCAGTGGAAGGCAGATGTTCCCTGCTGGAGACAGATGTCACAGCCAGCTCTCCTCACACTCCCTTAGGGACTTTCCTTTGGGGAAGATGTTTTCGTTTGCAAGACCTACCTTAAAATGCCAGTCTGTCACATCTTCCTTTCTGGCCCAGTGGCCAGTGGGGCTTGGCTACCTAGGAGAGCACTTATGCCTGGGACAGGGGAAAGAGGACAAGAAAGGGAGGGACCCTGGAGGCTGGAGTGAGAAGGTACAAGAGACGCACTTTCTCTTTGCCCAGAGGGTTCCAAGTTTTGGCCCCGGTGCCAGTGAGCTCCATTCAGGGCTGGACAAGGTCCCTGAGCAAGAAGGTTCTATAGTGTCTACAGCCGACTTCAGAACACTGGGAAGAGACACCGAGATCCCTGGGTGCTGATGACGGCAATTTTTTAAAGTTTTTTTTTTTCTCCATAAGGTACATGTCTTTGATGAAGAAAGACAGACGGACACACACACACACACACACACACACACACACAAAGTACCTCCCTGGGGGGATAGTCACACCAGTCCCTTCTCCATTCCCTTGGGATCGTGGGCATGCAGGCACACCCACCCAGCATGTGTTCCAGGCCAGGAGTGTAACTGCAGAGTCGGCCATGTGGATTCCAGCTGCCTTAACATCCCACTGCTGGTGGGCCCTGTGACTTCGATTTATTATTATTATTATTTATTTTTTTTTTTTGGAGAGGTTTTTCGCTATAGGGCGCGTGCGCTCGCCAGACAGACAGAGAGAGACATAGAGACAGAAAGCGAGAAATCACCCCCCGGGGGGATGGTCACGCCGCAATCCCTTCTCCTCCATTCTCCTCTCGGGATCTAGGGCACGCACGCACATGCGCCCGGTGTGAGTTTTAAGCCACCAGGTCCGGGACGCGAACCGCGGTCTACTACATGGGAGTCCAGCGACATAGCCATTACGCTAACTGCTGGTCCTGTGACTTCGATTTATATTCTGGACAGATAGCATTCCAAGTGCCTTGTCAGAGGTGGTAATGTCAACCACTTCAAATGTCTTTATCTAAATATGCACCTGAAGAGTGTTAAGAATACAATTTTGGGGCAGCAGGTGGTGTGGTGGTTAAGAGCACTGGAATCCCACATGAGCAACTCTGGTTTGAGTCCCTGGCCTGGCATCTGGCTTTCTTGCTTTCTCTCTCTCTTTCTCCGGTCAAATTAAAATAAATGAATAAATAAAGTTAAATAATTCTTTTTTTTAAAATAATGAAAACTACAAATGCTAAATATTAAAAAAAAAAAAAAAAATACGGTTTCTTGGAGCCAGACAGGTAGCTCAGCCCTAACACGAGGCTGGTAGAGGCTGACTCACATGCGAAGGTTCTGGTTCTGGGTTTGAATCACAGCTGGGAGCCAGGGACGGGATCTGAGCATGAAGACCCTGTTGGGGATGCCTCTCACGGAAAAAATAAATGGAAACTTTTTTTTGGTAAAATCTTTTTGAAAAGCTAGCATTTCTGGCAAAACGATTGGTGTTCCAGATGTGATTGGCTAGAAAGGCTGAATAGGCATTTCTGCCTGGGAATGAAGGGGATTATGTAAACCTGGAGAGCTCCCAGCCGCTCCAAGTCTAGAGATTATTTCTATGGTGGTTCCCTTGGGGGAGGATTCTGTTGGCTGATAATACAGGAAGAATGAAGTTGCCTTTGCTTCCAAGGGACGCGTTCATCCAAGACATGTCAAAAATGGGGACCTGACTGCAGGGCGGCAGCACTATGACCTCGAGCAGGTCATTTACCTTTGAGCTCCAACTTGCACTTCCTAGATTGGAGATAACGATAACCTCGCAGGGTGGCTGGAGAAGGAGACAAGCTTTAAAATGTCAAGTTTCTAGAGCAGTGCGCGCCCGGGTGGGAGGGGAGCAAGGTCAGCCGGCTCCGCGGGAACGCCGCCAGCGCCGCCCTGCCGCCCGCCCCCATCTGGCGGCGCGCTCTCCCGGGTGCCCTCCTCCGCCCCGAGCCCGCGCCGCAGCTGCGCCGCCCCTGCCTCCCGCGGCGGGGGTGTCTGCGAGCCCGTGGCCCAGGCTGGCCGAGGACAGGGACAAGCGCCCGGGCGGCAGCGGCAGGTCCCTCCGTGTCGGTCCCCGGCAGCACAGCACTTGGCCCTCACCCCCGCCCCGTCTTACAGCAGCGGCCAGGAACTCAAATGTTAATGGGTACGAACTTCCCGGAAAGATTCCCGTCGCCTGGACCGGGGACCCGCCTTGTGCACCGACAGGAATAAAGGGCAGCTCCGGGGCCAGGCGTCCGGGGGCTGGGCCCGCGCCGCCCCGCGCAGGATCCCGGCGGCGACAAACGCCCGCTGGGAAGGGCTCTCCCAGCCGCCGGCGGGACGGCGGGCTAGGGGCAGAGGCGCGCTCCTTACGGGCCGGGCCTGGCGCGCGCGCGTGGACGCGCCGCAGTGGTGCGCGCCCCGCCCGCCAGCCCCTCCCCCGCGGGGCGGGGCGTTGGCGCCCGGGCGGCCACGTGACGCGCGCGCCCGGGCCCGCAGCTCCGCCTCCGGGGTGAAGCCTGGCCCTCCCTCCGCGCTCGTCCCCTTGGGCATCCGTCACTTAGGATACTCCAAACAGGGCCCGCCGGGGGTTACAGACGCGCTTTGCTTCTCGGGGTTCTCCTTTCTACTCTCCCGGGATTTCCTGGAAGCGACGTTCTAGCCAGGAGACCAGCTCGTCTCTCCGTGTCTCGTTGTCTCCCGGGCCCTCCGGAGGTTCGAGGCCAGGAAGCCCCGCTTCAGCTCCTGCGTTCCCAAGACGCTACGGGGACGGCACCTGCTCTCTCCTTGCAGAGGGCAAAATTCCAGGGCAGGGAGGTGCCCACGTGCCACCCCGGCACCGCGTGGAGCTAGCGGCTTGGGCTCCCCGACTTTGGCTTCGGGCTTCTGAAGGGAGCATCTGTTCCTGGATTCGCTTTAGTGTTTCTCCCTGGAAGACGTGGATTCATTAAGTTAAAATATTTATGGATTGCCTAAGCAGTTCCAGGCACTATCCTAGGCACTGGGAATACAACTGCAAAACCAAACAACACCCATGGGGACCAGCAGGTGGCCTGGTGGTTAAGGCGCTGGACACTCCCACGTGGTCGGCCAGGGTTCCAGTCTTGAATCTGGTGGCTTGCTTTCTCATTTCCTCTCTCTCTTATTCTCACCCTCTCTCTCTCTCTGGTCAAACTAAAAAATAAATGAATGAGTAAATAAAATTTAAAATTATTTTAAAAACACCTCGCTCTCAGAGCTTGTGTAGTAATGGGAGACACTGAGTGGTATAAGTAAAATATATAACATACTAGCTAGTTCTAAAGATGAAAGGGGCTGGAACAGGGAAGGAAGCTGTGAACTGGGCGTAGGGAGACGTGTTTACCTTTTGGAAAGGGTGCCTGCCTCGCTGAGGTGACAGTGATATTTGAGTAGAGACCAGAGGGAACCAAGGTAGCCAGCCACGCAGATAACTGGTGGCCTTCACTGTTCCAGACCCCTAAGGAGGTCACTGTGGTTGGGGCCAGTGCAGAGAGGAGGTGCCTGGTAGAAGCTGGGACTGCGGGCCAGCAGGTGGCGTGGTCGTTGAGGTGCTGGACTCCCACATGGCAGACCTTGGTTCAAGTCCTGCACCTGGTGCTTTGTCACTTTCCCTCTCTCTCTCTCTGTGGTGAGTGAACGTATCCTACAGCAAACGTTAAGTAATAATAATACAATTTTTTAAAAGGCAGCAGCAACTGGGGCTGGACAAGTAAGAGAAGACGGGCCAGATCTTGGAGAGAGTGTCGTGGACCACATAAGGACTCAGCCTCCCTCCTGGGTGAGGTGAGAGCCACTGCAGGTGGTCAGCAGAGGAGTGGCATCGTCTGACTTTGAGAAGCAGTACCAGGGACCAGCAGATGGCATGGTGGTTAAGGCCCTGAACTCCATGGCCAACCATGGTTTGAGTGCTGGACCTGGTGGCTTGAAAATCACGCTGAGCACGTGTGCGTGCATGTCCAAAATCCCAGGAGGAGAACGGAAAAGGGATTGCCATGTGGCCACATCTCCTGAGTGGCTGTTTCTCGCTCTTTCTCTCACTGTCTCTCTCTAGTCAATGCACACGCCTTATGGGGAAAACCTAAAAAAAAAGCACTGTCTGGGGCTGCAGTACAAGAACAGGGACAGAAGTGAGGATCCCATCCAGGAAGCTCACACAGTAATTGGAGGGGAGATAAGGGAGTCATAAGGTGTGGCAGCGAAGGCGCTGAGCAGTGGTGGGATCCTGGAAATCTACTGAAGGAAAAGCTGACTAGGTTTATTGTCAGGTCAGGTACCAGAGGAGAGAGAGAGAGAAGTTAAGCAGAGTATGAAGTTTCTGGCCTGAGCAACAGGAAGAAAATGGCCACTACCCCGGGTGGCATAAACTGGCTTTGCTAGTGTGGTAGGCGGGGTGGTTTGGGACAGGGAGGGTTGAGACTGGATGACACAGCTGAGCAGAGGTCTGAGTAGACACTGGTTAGACAGGTCTGCAGTGCAGAGGAACGTGCAGACAGGAGAGCGCCGAAGTTGTCGGGGCGGCCTGCAGGCAGTGAGAGCCACACATCCAGTTGGGTGGCCTCTGATCATGTGTGGCGATGAAGCACTTGACATTCATGGACATTATGTGACTGAAGAACTCATTTTTTTTTTAATTTAAGAATTATTTATTTTATTTTATTTATTCATTCATTTATTTTAATTTGACCAGAGAGAGATACACAGGTGGCAGACTATCTGGTTACCCAGTGATGAGGTACGTCTGATTCACCAGTGGCTCCATCAGTGTGGACTTGTGCCAGGGAGGAGTGAGGCTGGTGGCCAGAGGACAACAGCCTCCTCAAGGGTGGGCTTTGGCTCACCTCCTCCAGCAGATCCCTACAGTGAGCTCTGAGCAAGGCAGGCTTGATCACACTACTCCCCACTTAAAACCAGGATAAGGAGGACCAGCGGATGGCATAATGGTTACGTCACTGGACTCCCACATAGTCAACCGCGGTTCAAGTCCCAGATCCGGCGGCTTAAAAACTCATGCTGGATGCAAGTACACGTGTGCCCAAAGTCCGGAGAGGAGAATGGAGGAGAAGGGATTGTGGTGTGGCCGTCTCCTCTAGGGGGTGATTTCTCACTTCCTGTCTCTCTGTCCCTCTCTGTCTCTCTAGCAAGTATACGTGCCTTATGGTTAAAAAATACCAAACAAACAAACAAACAAAAAACTCTTTAAAAAAAAAAAGAAGATAAGGTACAAATATCCTGAGAGAGAGAGAGAGAGAGAGAGAGAGAGAGAGAGCAACTTCCCCCACGCCCATGGGGCATAGTTATACTGCAATCCCTTTTTCTTCATTTCTCCATTCTGTCAGGATTTAGGACACACACACACGCGCGCACACACACACACACACACACACACACACACACACCTGGAATGTTTCTGAAGCTACCAGGTCCAGGACTCAAACCATATGGTTGACCATGTGAGATCCAGCTTCCTTAACTCCTAGGCTACAGGATTGGCCCAAGAGGGTCTCTGAGGAGGTCATTTTTTTCTCTCTCTTTCTCTTTCTTCTCTCTTTTCCCTTCTCTCTCTCTTTCTTTCTCTCAAAGAGAGGAACAGAGAGGGTAAGCAAGAGTGAAAGATAGGTACCTTTGACGAGGTCTCACCATGTCACAGGCTCCTGCTCCAGACTCCAGTTAGCTTGATTACAGGGGTCTACTACCCCTGGCTTGTTTAGGGAGCCACACCTGGCCTCCTATGTGGCCCCAGCCTTGTGCAGAGGTGTCATGCCTCTGTGCCACTGTGGCTGGGCTGCAGAAGTGGTTTTGAAACTGATGCTTCCTTAGCGTGAGGAGGCCTTGTTGGGCAGGGTTTGTTTGCGTCCAGAGACCTCCCTGAACACACCAGGTGTGCGTGCGCCGGTGATCCAGGGCTGGCTGGCGGTGGGTTGTAGTGTCGGGACACCAGTGGGGGTGCCTCTCTATCTGCCTCTCTCACTCATGGGAGAAAAGAAAGAGGAAGAGAGAGAGAGAGAACAAAAGAAAAGAATATATGAACTTTATGGTTTCTTCATTCTGTTGTGAGATAGTGTTCTAAAGAGGTTAATCCTATCTCTAAAAACTATGCCGTTTGAAGAATTTAATAAAGCAATGAAATATGCATGTAATATTCTAGATGTAATTACGTTTAAACCTCTCATCAACTAAAGATTTGTTTGCAGACAGTTCTCTAATAGAAATGCAACAAATCTTTTAGGGGACCAAGCCTGTGAATTTGCCATATTCAACCTAAGCCCCAGAGTACTGGTGTTACATTGTGCAGCATCTCTTCTGCATCCCCCCCCCCCCCCCCCGCCCAGAGATCTGGCACCTCCCTACCTCCAGCCTTTCGCTTCGTTTTCCTTTGTCTCAGTTATCTCTCTCCCCTTCCCATCTACCCAAATCCACCTCCATTGAACGACACTGTCTGCCCCAGTCTTCCCTAATAATGCCATCCAAAGGCAGTTTCTCCCTCTTCTGGATTTCCATAGCCACCCTTGCTGGCACCAGCTATGTGGCTCCCATCAGAGACCTTAAAGCAGAATAATTCCCTGAGCACTGCTTGGCTTTTTCCTCTCTCCGTTTTCATGTCTCCATTTTGGCCAAGCTCCTCTGTGCCTTTGCCTCAGGGAAGGTTAAATCATAGGGCTTGAGGCACTTATACCCTGTATTGCTTAGACCAAGATTAAGGGGCTTTAACAGAGAATCCAAAATGTAGTTATTTGAACGAGATAGAATTTGCTTTCTCTCTCATACACCAATCCGGAGGTGGGCAGTGGTGGTCTGAGGTGGGTAAGCTGCTCTGCTCCATACGGTGATGCAGGGACCCAGGTTTCTTTCTGTTTGGTTGTTTCTCCATCTCTTGGGGTGTTGTTTTCATCTGATGGTTGCAATTGGGACACCACCCTATTTTTATTCTAGTCCATGAAAAAGAAAGAGAGGGTGCTAGCAGGTGGCATGGTGGTTAAGGCAGCTGGACTCCCACATGGCTGACTGCAGTTCAAGTCCTGGACCTGGCAGCTTGCTTTCTCACTTTCCTCTGTCTCTCTCTGGTCAACCTAAAAAAAAAAATAATAATGACAGTAAATAAAATTAATTTAAATTTTTGGGACCAGCAGTTGGCGTAATGGCTATGTCACTGGACTTCCATGTAGTCGACCGTGGTTCAAGTCCCGGATCCAGTGGCTTAAAACTCATGCCGGGTGTGTGTGTGCGTGCCCAAGATCCCAAGAAGAGAATGGAGGAGAAGGGATTGCAATGTGGTCATGCCCCCTGGAGGGTGATTTCTCACTTTCTGTCTCTCTGTCTCTTTCTCTCTTTCTGGCAAGTGCACACGCCCTATAGAAAAAAACCTCTCCAAAAAAAAAGAAAAGAAAAAAGAAAGAAAGAAAGAAAGAAAGAAAGAAAGAAAGAAAGAAAGAAAGAAAGAAAGAAAGAGAGGCCCAGCCTAGTGGTACAGTCGGATTTGTGGCCAAAACACCCCCACATGGCCTTCCTGTGCAGGTGCATGGCTTCCAATAGCATAGGGCTTGGGTTCCAAGAACGAGCAGACCAAGAGAGAATGAGAGCAAGCCAAAGCGTGTGGCCTTTTCTGAGCTAGCCTGGGAAGTCACACGACCTCTTCTGCCCACTTTCATTTCTTAGAAGGGCTCACTGAGAATGGTTTGTACTCAAGGAGAGGGGGATTAGACTCCACTTTTGGATGAGAGAAATTTCCAAGAATCTGTGGACATGTTTCAAAATATCTGGTGCACTAGGAACGAATGTTTTTCAAAGAGTAGATAAACAGGGGCCAGCAGGTTGTGTGGTGGTGAAGGTGCTGGGCTCCCACATGGCTGACCGTGGTTTGAATCCTGGACCTGGCGCTAGCTTTCTCACTTTCTCTAGTGAGTCCTCGTGTCCTATAGCAAATTTAAATAATAATAATAATAATCATAAATAAAATTAAATTAAAAATTCTTTAAAAAAAAAAACGAAGAGTAGATAAACTATCATCCTTCAGGTCATGGAATATTACTCAATAGAAAGGGACAAACTTTTCTTTAAGAGAGATTTTTGCTATAGGGCACAAACATTTGCCAGAGAGACAGAAAGTGAGAAATCATCCCTCAGGGTGGCACAACGCCACAATCCATTCTCCTCTTGGTATTTTGGGCACGTATGCACATGGACCTGGTGTGAGTTTTAAGCCTCTGGGTCCAGGATTTGAACTTTGGTTGGCTACTTGGGAGTCCAGCGATATCACCATTACGCCATCTCCTGTTCCCACGAAGCAAACTTAATACATCCAAATACAGATGATTCTCAAAGGCATTGTGTTGCGTGAAGAAGCTGGTTATATGCTCTTTGATTCCATTATATGGCATGTGGAAAGGACAAAACTTTAGGGGATGGAGAACGAATTGATTACCAAGGGTTAGAAATTGGGAAGACTGGGGATCAACAGATGACATAATGGTTATGTCACTGGACTCCCACATAGTCGATCACGGTTTGAGTCCTGGACCTGGGGCCTTGAAAATCACTCCTGGTGCATGTGCATGCATGCCCAAGATCCCAGGAGAGTGATGAGTGGAGGAGAAGGGATTGCAGCATGACCAGCCCCCTGGGGGGTGATTTCTCACTTTCCCTCACACTGTCTCTGTCTCTCTCTTGCACTGTCTCTGTCTCTGTCTCTCTCCAGCGAGTACATGTGCCCTATGTCAAAAACCTCCAAAAAAGGAAAGTTGGGAAAAAACAGTTCAGTTACAGAGGGAGCAGGAGGCAATTCGGGAGTGATAGAACAAAGTGGCCATGACAGGAGACTCTTCCTGAGCTCAGCAACATCAGCTTCCGCTCGCCGAGGCTGACTGCCTGATCTGCCAATGGCAAAGGCCGACACTGACCCCCTTATGGCCTGAGGGGGTCCCCAGCCAGCCACCAACTGGCAGGTGGGTCACATAGGACTCTTCATCACAGAAGGAGCAGAGAGCTGTCCTTGGTGAATTATAGGATCCTCTGGATGGGTTTGCCTTTCCTGCTCAAAATGCTTCTGCCAATACCACCACGCATGGACGGACAGAACTCTGTACTCGCCGTTCTGATGTTCTACACGACATTGCTTCTTTTTTTTTTTTTTTTTTTTTTTTTTTTCACGACATTGCTTCTGATCAAGGATGTCACTCCACATCAAAAGAAGGGCCTGTGGCCTGTGCCCATGGAATCCACCACTTCTGACACTCAGAGCTGCTGAGCCATTCATGGGAAGGTGGAATGGCTGGCTGATGTGGTGCCTGTCCGGGCTGACCACTTTGAAGGCAAGGGTTTCTCTCTGTTTTTATCAGGATGTAGTAGGTGCTTTGACTTAGAAACCAATGCAATGGAACCAGCAGTTTGCGGTGTAATGGCTATGTCGCTGGACTCCCATGTAGTTGACTGAGGTTCGCGTCCCGGACCCGGTGGCTTAAAACTCACGCTGGGCGCGTGTGCGTGCGTGCCCAAGATCCCGAGAGGAGAAGGGATTGCGGCGTGACCATCCCCCCTGGGGGGGTGATTTCTCGCTTTCTGTCTCTCTGTCTCTCTCTTTCTGTCTGGCAAGCACACACGCCCTACAGCAAAAAAAGTCTCTAAAAAAAAAGAAAAAGAAAGAAAGAAACCAATGCAAGGTGCTGTCTCTCCCCAGCCTCAGTATGTGAGCCAGGAACTAAGGGACGGGAGTAGCTTCTCTCACTGTTACCCCAGCTAATGCTTTCCTCGTGGTTCAAATTTCTGTATCAGTCAGGATCTGGGCAGGGGGCTTGCTGGTGGCATGGAGGCTAAGGCAGCAGGATCCCACATGACCAACTTCACAGTTTGAGTCTCAGACTCAGCAGCTTGAAAAACACACCAGGAAAAAAAAGAAAAAGAAAAACACACCAGGGGGCCAGCAGATGGCTTAGCGGTTAGGTCACTGGACTTCCACATGGCCAGTTGTGGTTTGAGTCCCAGAGTTCCGTTAGCTTGGAACTCACGCCGGGTGCTTGTGTGTGCGTGCCCAAGATCCCGGGAGAATGGAGGAGAAGGGATTGTGGCATGGCCCCATGGGGGGCGATTTCTCGCTTTCTGTCTATCGCTCTCTGTCTTTCTGGTGAGTGTATGCACCCTATAGCAAAAATCTCTCCAAAAACAAGAAAAAAAAGAAAAGCACACCAGGAATGTGTGTACATGGGTGTATTTCCCAAGATGAAAATAGAGAAGGGTTTGTAGTATGGCCACCTCCCCTGGAGATAAGAAATGTGGTCTCTGACGTCTCCTCTCTCTCTCTCTGTCTCTCTCTCCGTCTCTCTCTGGTGAGCACACACACCCTATAGCAAAAGCTAAAAACAACAACAACAGAAAGGACCAGTCAGAAGACAGAAACCACACCAGTTACCAGGGTTTTTTTGTTTGTTTGTTTATGTGTTTGCCATAGTGCCCTACTGGTGGAGCCTAACAGGGAGCCAGGCCCAGCACCTTAAAACAGAACTGGCCCAGGGCAATTCACAGATAGGCAAAGCCCTTGAGATAGGACCCTGATCATTCAAGTTTGGAAAACTGTGATCAATTTGAGCCTGGGTCCTTATAGGACTCACGAAACCTAACGTTTTACACACTTCCTAGTTAGCTAAATTCATTCCTCTACCATGACAAGTCAAGAGCTCTCCGAACACTCTCCTTCTGCGACTGCCATTTCATCGCCCTGAGCTTCAGTTTCTGGATCTCTGGAATAGGGAAAACGATACTCATTCCTCAGGGCTGCTGTGCCGATATGAGAACAAAATCTTAGCGTGGTGCTTGGCACATGGCAGAGAAGAGATTCAGAAACATCTGTTCACCTCGCATATGAAGCCAAATAACCCCCGTAAACTGTTGTGAATCATTTTCAGTATTAAGTGCTAGCGTTCTTTATTTCCCAAGAGCGGGCGCCTTTAGAAGTCCACAGTGCCTCCTCCCGCCCACCCACCCACTCAGCAGAGCAGAAAGGAGGCTCTGGGGAGAGCCCAGGCGGAGCAAGGCTGAAATCCCTGAGAGTGGTGGTGCATGCCTCTCTCTGGGTGCACCCTTTTCTTGAGAAGACATGCCTCCGCTCCCCTGAGGACAGTTTTAATCTGCCTTTCCTCTAAAACTATCATGTGCTCTATTTTTGGGGGCGGGTATGAAGGCCTCAGCCTTATAAAATGGCCCTGCTAAAACTCTGGAGCTGGGGCATGGATCATGGTTCAAGGGTAAAAGGCCGTGCTCTGCACGGCTGGCTCAACGGGAAAGTTATGTCAGCCTCTGGAGGCCTCCTGGAGGATGCTGGGCACAAGCGTCTCATGGTCTGGGGCTGGCTGAAGCTGGGGGTGGATGACAGTTCAAGCCCCTTTCAAGCCCCTGGGGATACTAGAGTGCATGTGCGCGCTCGGAAGGAAAATAAAAAACTTTAAAACTTGGTTAAATGTAAATAAGAAAAAACTTCTGGGGGCCAGCAGGTGGTGTGGTGGTTAAGGTGCTGGACACTCCCACATGGCCAACCATGGTTCGAGTCCCGGACATGGTGGCTTGCTTTCTCTCTCTCTCTTTCTCTCTGTTTCTCTGTGTCTCTCTATGGTCACATTAAAATAAATGAATAAAATTTTTTTTTAATTACCAAAGGCCCTAAAGTGCTTTAAAAAAAAAAAAACAAACAAACAAAGAAAAGACTTCTGGGCAGCAGTTGGGGTGGGGCAGAGAGCCTAGGCAATGCTGTCATGAAGGTGATATTTGTCCTTAAGGTCCCTTACAACTTCAGCTGCTCTCCCCAGTCAATGAGAGAAGGTGGATATGGTTTTTTGTTTGTTTGTTTTGTTTTGTTTTGAGAGAGAGATATTTGCTATAGGGCACGTTTCATCACCAGAGAGACAGAAACAGAAAGAGAGAAATCAGGGGGGGCAGGCAGGGTGGAATGGCCACACAGCAATCCCTTCTTCATTCTCCTCTCCAATATCTCAAGCGCACATGCATACATGCCCGGAGTGAGCTTTAAGCTGCGGGATCCAGAATCTGAAAACTTGGTCAACTACGTGAGAGCCCAGCGACGGAACCGCCACACCATCTGCTGATCACAGATATGGTCTTTAAGAAGCCCTGGGAGCTGGAGCTGGCAGGTGGCACAGTGGTTAAGGATGCTGGACTCCTACATGGTGGACCACAGTACAAGTCCTGGCCCTGGTGGCTTTCTCCCGCTCTTTCTCTCTCTTTCTCTGTCTCTGTCCCTCAAATTAAAACAAACAAAATTGGGACCAGCAGATGGTGTAATGGCTACATGTAATGGCTATATCGATCAGGGTTCGAGTCCTAGACCTGATGGCTTAAACTCACGCCAGGAGAAGGGATTGTGGCGTGGATTTCTTGCTTTCTGTCTTTCTAGGGAGCGCATGCACCCTATAGCAAAAACCTCTCAAAAAATAGAATAAAAAAATAAAGTCAAATAAAATAATTTTTGAGAGGTTTTTACGATAGAGCACATGTGCTCGCCAGGAAGAGAGACAGAGAGACAGAAAGCGAGAAATCACCCCCCTGGGGGCATGGCCACGCCGCAATCCCTTCTCCGTTCTCCTCTCGGGATCTTTGGCACACACGCACACATGCTCGGTGTGAGCCACCTGGTCCGGGACCGCAGTCAATAACATGGGACTTCAGCGACATAGCCATGACGCCAACTGCTGGTCCCATAAATAAAATAATTCCTTAAAAAAAAAAAAAGAAGAAGCGGCCCTGGGGGCTTCCCTCACCAGTCCTGTTACACAGCAGCTGCCTCTAGCTGCTGAAAGTCACTTAAAGACCCTTTCCACCAGGGTTCAGGATTCCCTCCTCAGGCCCAAGACCACCTGTTAGCTGGTCACTCTGCACAGCCCCATAGGACCGGCCCCAAAGACCCACGCTGAAGCCTCACCGCCTGTCTGCTCCTGGGCTGTTAGACCCGCTCACCCTCAGGCCCCGGGGAAGGTTGCCTGGCTGCCCGCGCCCGCCCCCAGTGCGCACTCCTTCCCCCCGCGCGAGATCTATGACTCAAATACTCGGCCCTCGCCTCCTGGGTGTCCCCTACACATGCGACCTCTTTGCGCCGAGGAGAGGGGCTGGTCGTCCTTCCTTCCAGCCCCTTAGCCTGGGGCCTGAATCGAAGATTCTGCTTAACCCAAGGGTTTCCAGTCCAGTCGGCCCTGCGGAGTCCGGCGCGCGGTTTCCTCGGCGCAGTAGCTCGCGGGGTCGCAGGGACTGTCCTTTGGAGGCATGTGGCGTCTTGGACTTGTCTCCGACAGCTGTGTTCCGATCTGTTCAACCAGGTGCAGGTGGTTTAAAGCCAGGTGGTTTAAAGCCAGGTAGTTTAAATGCAGAAGCCCACTTTTGCCCGGCGGAGGGACAATGCTGCGGGGGACAAGGGCAGGCGCGGGGGACAGGGACCTTGGCTGCCCGTCAGCCCCCTCGGCGCTGTTCAGGTGCTGCAGGTTCCGAGAAACCCCCCACCCCACACCCCCGGCTCGGGCGGCGGCTGAGCACTAACCGGCCTGGCTTCGCAAAGGCCGGAGGCCGCGCTTACCGCCCCGCCGGGTGCGCGGCGCCCGCAGGGCAGCCACTGCAGCTTGCAGGCTCTCGCCGCCGGCCGGGCCCGGGAGGCGACCCGAGGGGCCGGGAGCTGCCGAGACCACGTGCGCCCGCCCCTGCCGGCCCGAGGCGGGGATGAGGCCTCGGGCAGACTTCACCACCGCCGGGCAGTGGGGGGCAGTGGGGGCCGCCGGGCCGGGGAGTACCGGACCGCGCTGGCTGAGCGGGCGCTGCAGGGGCTCGGAACGCCAGGGCAGCCCAGGGCAGTGGCCTGGGGGGGCGGGACACGGGGGCGTGGTCTGGAGGGACCGCGCCACGTGACCGTGGCGAAGGCACGCGGCGCATCGGGGCGCCGGGCGGTGGAGGGGTCGGGGTAGCGTTTTAGACATGTCCCTCCGCTCGCGAGGGTGAGCGCAAGGGATGCGGAGACAGGCCTGCTGACCCGGTGGCTGAGGCGCCCTGAACCTCGGCGCTCCGGGCCCTGGCAGGGACCCTCCCTCGGGCGCTCGGAGGAGGGCCTCATAGGGGCCGCTTTCCCCAAACCCCTTCTCCCCAGACTGCGGCAGTGCTCCTCTGGAGTGCGCCTTGGCTGGCCGCTCCCGGCCCTGCGAGCCGGACTCGCCCGGGAACGGCAGGAAGGACCCGCTGCGCGACCATCTGCTGGCCAGCCTGGAGCCAGCGCGGCGGCCTTGGCTCTGCTGGCAGCGAAGCCACCGAGCGCTCCCACACGCCATCAGCCGCACAGGCCCTGCACCTACGAAAGCCTGCATGGCATGCCTCGAGGGTGTCCGAGGCTGGTGACGCCTTTGCGCAAACCCGCCTCTCTCCACCTCCCTCCCGCCACTCCACCTCCCTCCCGTCTGCTCGGAATCAGAACTGCTCATTTCGGGTCCAGTTGTGATGAAGACCAAGTAAAATCTCCCGCGAGCTGACCTCACCGACGGGGCTCCAGCTCCGTGCTAAGCACTTGGCGTGTCTTCCCTCCTGTAATTGCCAGACGTGCTCCTGTCACGTCTGGTGTTTTCCCATTGCCAGCACTACTGGAAACAGCTACTAATACTAAACTTTCTGAGAGGTTTTTTTTTGTTTTGTTTTGTTTTTTTCTTTGCTATAGGGCAAGTGTGCTTGCCAGAGACAGAGACAGAAAATGAGAAATCACCTCCCCACTAGGGGGAATGGCCACGCTGCAATTCCTTCTCTATATTCCTCATGGGATTTTGAGCACACAAGCACAAGCGCCAAGGGTGAGCCAGGTCCAGGTCAACTATGTGGGAGTCCAGTGACATAACCACTATGCTATCTGCTGGTTCCTACTATTAAACTTTTTAAATCAACTCAAAGTTTAACCTTACGGTTTGATGTACTGTGCTTATTTTACTAATTCATATGCATTATGTAAACTTTTTAAAGAGATATTTTTGCTATAGGGCACTTGTGTTTGCTGGAGACGCAGAGAAAGCCAGAGAGAAAGTGAGAAATCACTCACCCCAGGGGAGATGGCCACACCACAGTCCCTTCTCCTTCTACTCTAGGGATTTTGGGCACACACAAACTCCTGCAGGGCTGAGCTTCAAGCTGCTGACCCAGATTCTAACCATGGTCAACCACATGGAAGTCCAGCGCCTTATCCACTATGCCACAACCTGGCCATAGAGATATATAAATCTTTTTTTAATTATTTATTTAATTTTATTTATTCATTCATTTATTCTAATTTGACCAGAGAGAGACAGAGAAAGAGAGAGAGGGCAAGTGAGAAAGGAAGCCACCAGGTCTGGGACTCAAACTGTGGTTAGCCATGTGGGAGTGTCCAGCGCCTTAACCACCATGCCACCTACTGGTCCCTATAAATCTTTTTTTTTTTAAAGAGGTTTTTTGTTACAGGGCGTGTACGCTCTACCAGAGAGACAGAAAGCGAGAAATCACTCCCCAGGGGGGATGGCCACTCGGCAGTCCCTTCTCCTTCATTCTCCTCTCAGGATTTTGGGCACACACATACACGCGCCTGGTGTGTTTCAAGCCACTGGGTCTGAGACTCAAACTGTGGTCGACTACATGGGAATCTTTCAACATAACCATTACGTCATCTGCTGGTCCCGAGATAAATAAATCTTTTTTTTTTTTTTTTTGGAGAGGTTTTTGCTATAGGGTGTGTGCGCTCGCCAGACAGACAGAGAGAGACAGAGAGACAGAAAGCGAGAAATCAACCCCCCCCGCCAGGGGGGGATGGCCACGCCGCAATCCCTTCTCCTCCATTCTCCTCTCGGGATCTTGGGCACGCACGCACACGCACCCGGCGTGAGTATAAGCCACCGGGTCCGGGACTCGAACCACGGTCGACCACGTGGGAGTCCAGCGACATAGCCATTACGCTAACTACTGGTCCCCCAAGATAAATAAATCTTAAAAGCATTCATTCATAAGTCACCAGAAATCACCTCATGTTCTACCAGTGATCTCTAGTGACTGGTAAAGCTAGGTTTGTGGAAGTGTCCTGCTCGCAGAAATGCAGAGGCCAAGCTAATCTTGCTCAGTGCTTGAAACCGCCTCAACCAGACATTGGTGACTATGAGTGGGGGTGATCCCCACGGAGCTGAAACACAAACACTTGGATGCCCAGATCTAGACTGGGCAGGGATGGGAAGGGAGGGATCCTCAGCCATGTCTGCAGTCTCTGCAGTGGAGGTAAGAACCAAGCTACCTCACCAGGCCCCTGTGAGGATTGTATCCAATAAAATGGTGTTTAGTATAGTGAGCGGCTCGGCAGATAGCGAGCACGCAATGCATTCCTACCATTAAAAAAGGCAGCGTGGCGGAGCTCTAAGGGCACACATGCACATGCACCTGACGTGTTTCTCAGGCTACCAGGACCAGGACTCAAACTGTGTGGCAGACCGTGTGGGATCCAGCTCCCTTAACCACCAGGTCACGGGCTAGCCCTCCACTTCCCTTTTCCTTTTCCTTTTCCTCTTCCTTCCTTCCTTCCTTCCTTCCTTCCTTCCTTCCTTCCTTCCTTCCTTCCTTCCCTCCCTCCTTCCCTCCCTCCCTCCCTTCTTTCTTTCTTTCTTTCTTTCTTTTTTTGCTATGGGGCACATGCGCTCGCCAGAGAGACAGAGAGACAGAAAGTGAGAAATCACCCCCCCCAGGGGGGATGGTCACACCACAATACCTTCTCCTCCATTCTCCTCTCGGGATCTTGGGCACACACACACATGCGCCCGGCATGAGTTTAAGCCACAGGGTCCGGGACTTGAACCGCGGTCGACTATGTGGGAGTCCAGCGACATAGCCATTACGCTAACTGCTGGTCCCTCTTTTCATTTTTTTTTTAAATTCTAGCCAACAAGTCCTCATTTATAGAGGACCTCAGTGCTTTTTTTTTTTTTTTTTAAGTTTTATTTAACTTTATTTATTTATTTATTTATTTTAATTTGACCAGAGAGGGATAGAGTAAGAGAGAGGGAAAGAGAAAGAGAAAGAGGAAAGTAAGAAAGCGAGCTGCCAGGCCTGGGACTAGAACCGTGGTTGGCCATGTGAGAGTCCAGTGCCCTTCACCACCACAGCATCTGCTGGCCCCTCCACCACTTTTCTTTTTAAAGGCATTTTCCCAAGTGTTTGTTTCAATTTTTTTTTTTTTTTTTTTTTTTTTTTTTGAGAAAGAGATTTTGGCCATAGGGCATGTGCGTTCACTGGAGAGGCAGAGAGACAGAGAGACAGAAAACAAGAACTCATCCCCCCCGCCCCGGGGGATGGCCATGTGGCAATCCCTTCTTCTCCATTCTCCTCTTGGGATTTTGGGCACGCACGCACATGCGCTCAGTGCGTTTTAAGTCGTATGGTCCAGGGTCTCAAACTGTGGTTGAGTACGTGGGAGTTCAGTAATGTAACCATTGTGCCATCTGATGGTACCTTCCTTTTTTTTTTTTTTTTTTTTTTGAGAGGTGAGTTTTTTCTTTTTTCTTTTTTCTTTTTGCTATAGGGCACATGCGCTCACCGGAAAGACAGAGAGAGACAGAGAGACAGAAAGCGAGAACCCCCCCAGGTGGGATGGTCATGTCGTAATCCCTTCTCCATTCTCCTCTCAGGATCTTGGGCACACATGTACACGCGTCCAGGGTGAGTTTAAGCCACTGGGTCTGGGACTTGAACCATGGTCGACTGCATGGGAGTCCAGTGACATAGCCATTACGCCAACTGCTGGTCCCTTTTATGTATTTTTAAAATTTGGTATTGGGCAAGTGTTTGCCAGGGAGAGAGGGAGAGAGAGAATGAGAGAAAGCACCCACAAGTGGGGATGGCCACGCCACAATCCCTTCTCCATTCTCCTCTCAGGATTTTGGGCACACGCGCACACATCCAGCGTCTTTTACAAGCTGCCTGGCTGAGACCCAAACAACATATTCAACCATGTGGGATCCAGCTGCCTTAACCAACGCAGCACCAGCTGGCCTTGTTTTGAAATTTTTTAAATTAAATTTTGTTTTACTGGGCCAGCTGATGACATGATGGTTAAGGAAGCTAGATCCCATATGGTCAACTCTTTGGTTCAAGTCCCAGACCCGGTGGCTTGAAAAACAAATGTGTGAGTGTGTCCAAATTCCCAAGAGAATGGAGGAGAAGGGACTGTCGTGCGGCCATCTTCCTGAGGGGTGATTTCTCACTTTCCCTCTCTCTATCTCTCTTCGGCAAGCACACACACCCTATGACAAATAATCTAAAACAAACCAAAAAAAAATTTTTTTTAAATTAAGATGTGTTTTACTTTCCAGAGGGAGCCTGTGCTTACCAGAAACAGAGAAAGAGAGAAAACGTCCCCAATAGTGCATGGCCATGCTGAAACCCCTTCTGTTCTATTTTTCCATCCTGCTGGGATTTTGGACATGCATGCACGTATGCCCCAGCATCTTTTTTCAGCCACTGAGGCCAGGATTCGAACTGTGCCTGGCCATGTGGGATATAGCTCCCTTAAATACTAGGTTACAGGAGTCAGGCCAAAGCCCTAGTCTCTCTTGGGTTCATCCAAATCAGGTTTTATTTTGTTTCATCAAAATCGTTCCTATTGGGGCCAACAGGTGGCATGATGTTTAAGATGCTGGACTCCTACATGGCCAACCATGGTTCGAGTCTTGGACCTGGTGGCCTGAAAATCATGCCAGGTGTGTGGGCATACATGCCCAAAATCCCACGAGAAAAGCGGAGAAGGGGTTGTATGTGGCCATTCCCTTTGGGGGGATGATTTCTCACTTTCCTTCTCACTGTCACTCTTTTCTGTTTCTTCCTCTCCGGGAAGCACACACACCCTATGGCGAAATCCTAGAACAAAACAAAATGAGTTTCTATTGGGATCACCGCTTACCTCCACAGGGTCCAATCCCATGGTCAGTTCTCTCTTTTTTTTTTAAAGAATTATTTGACTTTATTTATTTGTTTGTTTATTTATTTTAAGTTGACCGGAAAGCGACAGAGAGAGAGAGAGAGAGAGAGAGAGAGAGAGAGAGAGAGAGAATGAAAGAAAGCTGCCAGGTCCGGGACTCAAACCACGGTTGGCTATGTGGGAGTCCAGCGTCCTTCACCACCACGCCACCTGCTGGACCCGCTGTGGTCAGGACTTAGACCTCTCTCTGCCTGACTCTGTGTTAGTGGTGTTTGACACAGTAGACCACTTCCTCTCTTTTTCGGACAACTTTCTCCTTTGACTTCCCGGTCATCACGACCATGTGGCTTCCTTCTCTTAGCTCCCTCTTCGTCTCCTTGGAAGCTCCCCCTCAGTCCCTAAACTCTAAGAACCTTAGTCTTTTTTTTTTTTTTTTTTTGGAGAGGTTTTCACTATAGGGCGCGTGCGCTCGCCAGACAGACAGAGAGAGACAGAGAGACAGAAAGCCAGAAATCCCCCCCCAGGAGGGATGGTCACGCCGCAATCCCTTCTCCTCCATTCTCCTCTCGGGATCTTGGGCACGCACGCACACGCGCCCAGCGTCAGTTTTAAGCCACCGGGTCTGGGACGTGAACCGCGGTCAACTACGTGGGAGTCCAGCGACATAGCCATTACGCTAACTGCTGGTCCCAGAACCTTAGTCTTTGAACCACTTCTCTATCTACACCCACTTCCTTGGTGACTTCAGGTAGCTTCTTGGCTTTAAGACCGTAAACCTGCTGCTGACTTCCAAATTCCTATCTTCATCCCAAATGTCTTTTCTTTTCTTTTTTTTTTTTTAAATTTGTCCAAATTTTATTCAGACATTAATTTAGACTTTTATTGGGTCCGCTTTCAAGTAGGAAGTCTAAAACAAAGACGAATAACATATTCATTCTTTTTTCCCTCATTCTGTTCTTTTCTGAGGTCAATATTGCTTAAGGTTATAAAATGAAAGTTCTTTTTTTTTTTGTTTTTTGTTTTTTGTTTTTTCTTTTTGTCTTTTTTCCCCCTCTTTTTGTTGTTCCAAATATCTTTTCTAAACCCGAGGCATGTCCGAGTCTACCTGAATTCTCCACTAGACAGTCTAACGAAGCCTCTCCACCTCGGCATGTCCAAGCTGGCTCCTTATACTTTCCCTCAGCCTTTCCCATCTTGAGTAAGAGCAACCCATCCTCACAGCTGTGCAGGCCAAAATCCCAGCATCATTAACCCTTTTCTTTTCCTTATGCTCACACCCACCAGCGAGTTCTAGGTATCTTATCTTTTTAAAAATATCCAGAGTGAGGCCATCCAGAGCAGATGGTATAATGGTTATGTTGGTAGAGGCCCACATGGTTGACCATAGTTCGAGTCCTGGACCTGGAGGCTTGAAACTCAAGCTGGGCACGTGTATGAGTGCCCCAAATCCCAAAAGAGGAATGGAGAAGGGATTGTAGTGTGGCCATCCCCCTGGGGGGTGATTTCTTGCTTTCTGTCTCTGTCTCTCAGGCGAGCACATGTGCCCTATAGCAAAAATCTCTCTTAAAAAAAAATGTCCAGAGTGACACTTGGCACTACCTCCACTGCCACTGCCCAAGTCCAAGCCACTGTAATGTCACACGTAGGTTTCTGCAGTAGCTTGCTAGTTTCCCTTCCTGCGTTGCCCTTCTTGCCCGCAGTCTATTCTCCACACAGCAGCTGGTGTGAGCTTAGTAAAATATAAGTCAGACCATTTCAAGACCACCAGAACTCTCTGGAGGCTTCCCATCTTGGTGTCCTTGAAGGACCCAAAATGCCCTACATGCTCTGGCTCCTGTTACATCAGACGTCCCTCCTGTCTGTCCCCTGGCTCTGCTGCAGCACCGGCCTCTCGCAGGTCCTGGATAGACCTGGCTGGCTCCAATGGGACCCCCAGCAGGGTTTACAATACTCTTCTAACCCATCCTTACGGCTTGGCCTCTCATTTTCTTTAGGACCTTTATTGGAAAGACACTTCAGTGTCTTTTTTAAGTTATTTATTCATTTATTTTCATTTGACCAGAGAGACACACACATAGAGAGAGGGAAAGTGAGAAAGCAAGCCCCAGGTTCAGGACGTGAACCGTGGTTGGCCATGTGGGAGTGTCCAACACCTGAACCAAGCCACCTGCTGGCCCCACAGTGTCTTTAACTTCTTTTTTGTTTTTGGAGAGATTTTCGCTATAAGGCGCTTGCACTCGCCAGACAGAGACAGAGAGACAGAAAGTGAGAAATCACCCCCCAGGGGGGATGGTCACGCCGCAATCCCTTCTCCATTCTCCTCTCGGGACCTTGGGCACGCACGCACACGCGCCCAGAGTGAGTTTTAAGCCACCGGGTCCGGGACGTGAACCGCGGTCGACTACATGAGAGTCCAGCAACATAGCCATTAGGCTAACTGCTGGTTCCCCACAGTGTCTTTAACTTCTAACACCTACCCCCTTTACGACATTTCTTATCCAGTCTTCATTTTTTTCTTAGTACTCACCACTAGTAGACAATTTTTGTTTTTATCTTTCTTGTGTTCCTCTCGGTATAGCTCCATGAGGACAGGGAGCTTTTGCTTGGTTCACTTCTGTATCCCCACAATAATGCCTGGCACATAGAAGGCATTGCAAAAATACTGAAAGACTGAACAAGGCACAGGGAGACTGGGTGACTGCCCCAAGATCACTCACAGACTGGCAGCTTGTCTCCAGAGCCTGAATTCTTTAAATTTTGCTATAGGGCATGTGTACTTGCTGGAGAGAAAAAGAGAGGACCCCCCTTCCACTCCCACAAGGGAGGTGGCCATGCAGCACTCTTCTCCTCTCAGAATTTTGGGCAGGCAAGGGTATGCATCCAATGTGTTTCAAGCCACTGGGTCCGAGACTTGAACTGTGCAGCAGGCATGTGGGATCCAGCTACTTTAACCAACACACCACCATTCTCCCATAAACTCTTACCTGTGAGGCTAAACTAAAAATAACTTCCTTAAAAATTCTTTGCTCATTGACTAGGACTTTCCAAAGAATGTTCCATAATAGTGGTGAAAAGGAGAGAATGGCTTTGAGAATGCCTGTCAGTAGGGGTTTCACCCCTTACCTTGTTACTGATTCTACCTATTAGCGTAATGGCTATGTCGCTGGACTCCCACATAGTCGACCATGGTTCGAGTACTGAACCCGGTGGCTTAAACTCACGCTGGGCACGTGTGTGTGCGTGCCCAAGATCCCAAGAGGAGAATGGAGAAGGGATTGTGGTGTGGCCACCCCCCCTGGGGGGTGATTTCTCGCTTTCTATCTGTCTGGCGAGCACATGCACTCTATAGCAAAAGAAAAAAAAAAACCTCTCCAAAAAAAATAATGAAATTCTCAGTGCTTGAGTAACTCCAGGGTTAAATACATGGCATCGTACATAGCCAGATCTTTAATGCATTAACGGGCTGAAGACTGTTACTTGACTTCACGAGAGACCATTAAACATGTTAAGCTCCATCACGCACTACAGGTTTATAAACGCACATTCACCCTGCACAGATTTAACCAAGTACTTCCAGGTGATACTGTTCTAACTATAACCAGCTAGGCTTGACCATCAGCGTTTCAGAATGCAACATATCCAAAGAGTTAAGATTACTGACTTACTAACTCCAAGTTTGAAAAGAATAGAAATGAAGATAGTCCTTTGTAAACTTTCCCCACCTCTCAAGATAATAGGCAGATTAAGGTACAATGAAAGCACTTGATACTAAAGTGTTATTTCAAAATATGGAAACTTCGGATTAATCACATGGGTAAGGTTGATAATAAAGACCAAAAGCAGGAATAGTTTAATGTATTTTAATAGCAAACTTACAGGAACAGCACAGAAGACAGACAACATTAAAAACATGTACTTGCATGTAGGACAACTCAGTTAGAAAAGTATAGTGAATGGATGGAATCTACTGTATGATAAAAATGCTACAAACACCATTTAGTTGCCGTCAATAAGAAATTTACTTGTTTTAAAAAAATCCAAATGCTGGCATTGTCCAGAAAAATTTAACAGGTTTATTTATAATCATTATAAAGTTGAACTGCTGAAACTTGTTCACCGAAACATTTTGACTTGCATTAATGCTTTACATCCCCGCATTTATATTAAAAATCCACACACAAATGAAAATGGAAAAACTGCCAATACCCGATTTCTGTCCCCTATTTTCCACTTGCAATCATATACTTAGGTACCTTTTGACCCCATGGAAAAAAAATCTAACGTTCAGAACTACCAATAACAGGAAGAAGAGAAAAAAAAATTTTTTTTTTTTTTTGAGAATGAAATGTTTCCCATCATAGTGGATTCTTAAGCACGTTCTCCACGTATGCGGCGTGCTAGCTGGATGTCTTTTGGCATTATTGTTACACGTTTGGCATGGATAGCACACAGGTTGGTATCTTCGAAAAGGCCAACCAAATAGGCCTCACTTGCCTCCTGCAACAGGAATGAAGACAGAATTACCAATGGTTATTTCCAACAGTTAATACATACTTTATATGAAATAACACAATGATTTCTTTTGTGTGGATGTGGCGTTCTCTCGAAGACACATCTTGCCTCGAAGACACATCTTGCTGTTATGAATCCTCCTCCCACAACTTCCTAAACAGCTGGGACTACAGGTGCCTACCATAGTGCTTCTGGCTTTTTAGGGTGGGCGAGGAATGGAACCCCTGCCTCCCCTGTAGCCTCAGTGCTGAACAGCAGTATCCAGTGAGTACTACTGAGGACTGGGCCGCGATGAGGTTTTCAAACCCTTTACAAAATATCTTGAACACAGAAGAAACCCAATTTAAACTCTTAACATTATATCCTCAGCCTTACAAAGATAAATGAAATCACACTCAATACAAACACCCTGGCCCAGTCTCCTCATTCGGAATCTCACACTTGAACATCTAAATCTTTGCCTCATCCAGTAGTGTATGACAGTTGACAGCTGGCTTCCATTCATTATGTGGTCCTCTTTACACCTCAGGTTTGTTTTTTTGCCAGAGTACATGTGTAAGACAGAGGGAGAAAGTGAAAAGTCACCCCTGGGGTGTGGGGAGGCATGCCACAATCCCCCTCCATTCTCCTCAGCATTCTGGGTGCACATGCACACACACTGGGTGTGACTTTCAAGCCACTGGGTCTGGAATTCAAACCATGGTTAAGTCATGTGGGAATCCAGCACCTTCACCACCATGTAACCTGCTGGCCCCACAGCTTTTCTCTTTAAGAGAGATTTTTGCTATAGAGTGCATGCACTTGCCGGACAGACAGCAAGAGGGAGAAAGTGAGAAATCACCCCAGGGAGGATGGTCACATCGCAAACCCTGATCCTCTGTTCTTGGTATTTTAGGCACGCAGGCACACGTGCCTGGTATGAGTTTGAAGCTACCAGGTACGAGATTCGAACTGTGTTCAGCCATATGGGAGTCCAGCGACGTAACCATTATGTCATCTGCTGGTGTCCTCACACTTGTTTTATCCGGAGTACTTACAGGTCACAGAACACACCAGATTAGTCCCTTATTTACTAGGTCATCAAAAAAATGTCATAACTACTTTTTAGAATGCCCAATACATACCTTTAACTCTTATGCCTGGGAGACATGCCCTGCTCCTACTAAGTACCATGCCCGACGTATCCCTATCTATAACGGCACTTGCTGCCTCTACCTTCAGTACTATGGGGTGGTTGGAAAAGTTGTGCATTTGCATAGAAAATCACGTCATGACTTTTCCAACCACCCAATAATGGTGATCCTTCCAGTTTTCAAGATTCTTTCAAGGTATCTTCCCACCCCTACCACCACTTAACATCTACTAGTTGGGGCCAGTCACCGTATGGCAGGCTGTGGAAAGTCACTGCACAAAACTGACGCTGTATGAGAAGGTCTAGGGTTCAGATGCTGGGTCAACCTGAACGTGCCACGCATGCCGGTGATCCTGACTGACTGGAAGGGAGGGGAGAGTCCCGTAAGGAGTGCCCTTTTCTCTCATGAAAAGAAAGCTTAAAATTTAAAACGAAGAAATTTCTATATTTGAATAGTCACTAGCCTGTTTTGGATTTGGAGCACTAAAGAAGTTATCCGGCCCTCTCCTTTATATTCACGGGGGCCAGCCTTGTAGCCTGGGTTAATGGTTCTGTACCCCCACACAGCTGACCACAGTTCGAATTACTAATCTGACACATGTGTGCCCAAAGTCCCCATGCGATGAAGAAATGGAGAAGGGTTTACAGTGACTATGACCCACCCAAGGATTCTTCCTTCCCTCTCTGGAGAGGGCATGAGCCCTCTGACAATGAAAAAAAAAAATATATATATATATATGGGGCCAGCAAGTGGCATGGTGGTTAAGGTGCTGAACTCCCATATGGCCAACTACAGTTCAAGTCCTCAACCTGGAGGCTTGCTTTCTCACTTTCCCTCTATCTCCCTCATTTGCTTTCTGGTCAAATTAAAAAAATAATAATAATAAATAAAAATGAAATAGTTTTTAAAAATGAAACATAGTTAAGGAAAAAATAGCACACGGAGTTCCTATAGTTTTTCTTAAAAAAACAAAACAAGGGACCAGCAGTTAGTGTAATGGCTATGTCGCTGGACTCCCACGTAGTTGACCGCGGTTCGCATCCTGGACCCCATGGCTTAAAACTCACGCCAGGCGCGTGTGCGTGCGTGCCCAAGATCCGGGGAGGAGAATGGAGGAGAAGGGATTGCAGCGTGACCATCCCCCCTGGGGGGTGATCTCTCGCTTTCTGTCTCTATGTCTCTGTCTGTCTGGCGAGCGCACGCACCCTTATAGCGAAAATCTCTCAAAACAAAACAAAACAAAAAAAAAAAAACAAAAACTTGCCATTTTAGTCCCAATTAAAACATTTTATTTTTCAATTTTGGAATCTTCACATAATTACAAAACTAAAATAATACAAAATATCTTGGAACAATTTAATCTCACAACTTTACATAATACACAAGTCAGATCTGCTATATAGATCTATCTACTCTTAGGTTTTTGACGTAGGGCACTTGTGCTCACAGAACAGAAGAGACAGAGAGAAGGAAAGTGAAAGGTCACCTCCCCCAGGGAGATGGCCACGTGACAACCCCTTCTCCACTCTCCTCCTGGGATTTTGGGTACAGACACACATGCCTGATGTGATTTCCAAGCTGCGGTTGGCCATGTGGGAGCCCAGCACCTCAACTACCACATTATCTGCACCCCCCCCCCCCTTTTTTTTTTTTTACCAAAAGTTAACTTTTGCAGTAAACTATGGAATATTTTTATCTTGGAGCCAACAGGTCATGCATTTACGAGAGACCTAGAGGAGGAGGAAAAGCACTGCCAACGGAGTGTGATCATGACCAAACCCCTCCTCCACTTATCCATCCTGTAAGGATTTTGACAATACACACATACATGTGCCCAGTGCTGTTTTTCAAGTTGGCAGGGCAAGATTCAAACTGTGTGCTTGGCCATGTGGGATCTGACTCCCTTAACCACCAGACTACAAGGCTGGCTCAAGATTGTCTTTAAAAGCATCAATATAGCAGAAATTAACTCAAATGGCAATTTATATTTATTTACAAAATTCAGTTATACCTTCATTATAACCTTATCACCGCTCTTCCGTAAATTTTGTTTCACCCAAATTTTACTCCTACACATCTTTCTCTAGCATGTTATCAAGAAACCCCATTCAAATTATAAATAAATAAATAAATAAATATGTAAAAGGGGCTGGCAGGTGGCGTGGTGGTTGAGGAATTGAACTCCCACATGGCCAACCATTGTTTGAGTTCGGGACATGGTGGCTTGCTCTCCCCCAAATCCCTGGTCGAATTAATTAATTAAAAAAAAAAAAAAAAGAAAGAAAGAAAATCTTATTTACCTACCCTTTAATGTCTGGCACTAGACTAGTCCACGAAAGAGAAAGTATTTTTGCCTATGTTTCCAGTACAGGTAACCCTGAACCCCTCATTCGCCTGTACCACAATACTGTATCAGTATCTTTTAACACTCTTAAGTTCCTTGATAACAGATCTCATTTCATACTTACAATGCTTTTGACCAAGATGTTTGATATTTGCTGTTGTTTTTATATCTAACTCTAATTTTAAAATCTCTTTTTTATGCAATTAGTCTCTTATTTTACCTATTCCACAAGTATAAAAGTCAAAGTCTTTAGTATTCATGGACTCATTTTGGGGATATTCTAGAAATGATTAAGATGTTTGCAATGTGCATTAAATACCAGAATTGATGTTTTTCAGGGGAGAAAAAGGCAGTTTAATCTTGATTAGCACAGAACCTCTAGGTTATTCAAATCTAAAATGTTTTTGCAAAATGCAGCACTATAAACTGCCATGTGAACAAGCCAACAGTTCCCAGGGTTCTGAGACCTTTTCGAGTGTAACCTGTCGGCTCACCTGGACCACTCAGATGTGGCATGTGGCAGCTGGGGTTCCCACTGTTGTATTAGAACCTAACTACTGGTTTGAAGGCTGTGTCTGGTCAGCTCTAGAAGACTCAATACAGAGTATTTGACCATGACCCACATATTTCCAATTCTATCACCAATGTCCCAAAGTCCCTTACAATTAAAGCTGTAAAGGGAATTAAAGACATTCATTTATGACCCAATGAACATAATTCTGGGATAATGGCCGAAGAAAAACCATCTTACAGTGGAAATAATGTTAATTTACAACGTTTTGAGTACATTCAATGCCTGATTCTTCCACTATTTCAAAACACAGTCCTTTTTTTTTTTTCTCTTTTTTTGGGGAGAGGTTTTTTCGCTATAGGGCACGTGCGCTTGCCAGAAAGACAGAGAGAGACAGAGAGATGGAAAGCAAGAAATCACCCCCCAGGGGGGATGGCCACGCCACAATCCCTTCTCCTCCATTCTCCTCTCGGGATCTTGGGCACGCACGCACACGCGCCCAGCATGAGTTTAAGCCACCGGGTCCGGGACTCGAACCGCGGTTGACTACATGGGAGTCCAGCGACATAGCCATTACGCTAACTGCTGGCCTCAACACAGTCCATTTTTAACAAAAATAAAATTTAGTCCAAGCTCTGACATTATAGAAAAAGACTTAAATTTAGTCAGTCAATTCCTTTAAAAAGAAGTTCTTCATTTAATTGTATTTATTTGCTCATTCATGCATTCAGAGGGACAGAGTGAGCAACAGAGAGAAAGCAAGCTGCCAGATCCAGCGCCCTTAACCACCGCGCCACCTGCTGGCCCCTTGATCAGCCAATTCTCGATTATCTATGGCAAACTCAAGACCCCTTTTTCTTCCCCATTCTCCTCTACTATTATCTCCCCTCCTTTGGTTGTACAGCTTAAGCATTCCTAATCTAAAAATCCAAAGTGCTCGAAAGTGGAAAATTCCACATCTAATTTCGTGCGACAGTTCATAGTCAAAACACTGCAGATAAAAATATTCTATAAAATTACCTTTAAATTATGTGTATAAGGTGTGTCGTAAATATAAAATGAATTTCATGGGGACCAGCAGTTGGTGTAAAGGCTGTCACTGCACTCCCACACAGTTTACCGTGGTTCGAGTCCCAGACCTGGAAGCTTAAACTCACGCCAGGCGTGTGCCCAAGATCCTGAGAAGGGAGGAGAAAGGATTGTGGCCAGTGTGGCCATACCCCCCTGGGGGTGATTTATCACTTTGTTTGAGAGTGCATGTGCCCTATAGAAAAAATTTCTCTCTCAAAAAAGAGCTTGGGTTCCACCCCCAAGACATCTAATTATTTTCCAAAATCTAAAAAAAGAAAAGAAAATTTCGAACACTTCTGGTCCCAAGCATTTTGGGTAAAGGACTGTATCATAAAAGTCTGAAAATTTTAACTTTAAAGCCAAAAATAGTGATCTTCTATCAAACTATTTCCATTACCAAGTTCTCCCTCTATATCTTTAAGAGAACTAAAGCTATGCATAAAGCAAATACAAAACAAATACACGTATGGGGCTGGCAGGTGGTGTGGTGGTTAGGGGCGCTGGACTCCCACATGGTTGACCACAGTTGGAGTCCCAGACCTGGTGGCTTGCTTCCTCAACTTCTCACTCTCTCTCTCACTCTGTTTCTCTCCGGTCAAATTAAAATGAATAAAAATAATTTTAAAAATTTAAAAATTCACTTATAACAAAGACTACTCTTTCTAATAAAGATCTAATGCTAATGAAACTACAGGGACAAGAGATGAACATTTTGCCCAGAACCAACATAACTGTACATAGTAACAAATAAATAATATTTAATAACAGAAATTTACATGTGAATAACTTTCAAAATGCAGAGTCATTTATCTGAATTATTTAATAATCACAATTTACAAGGCTATATTACTGACAAAGGCCCAAAACGCTAACTTTCAAGTCCAGTGCTGTATTTTATTTTTTTTAAGCATAATCCTGTCAACTAGAAAACAAAACTGGCAGTTCTGTATCAATGCTTGGAAATCTTAGAAATATCTGTATTTAGTAATAAAATGGAAATGGAAGAAAATCAACCATTAAAGTAGAAAATAAAGTTTTAAGTAACAGCCTGGAAAAATTTTAATAGTTGAAATTTCAGTAATTTCAACCCAGAGAATTTAATGGATGCCTAGTCCTGGAATTCACCAATCAAATGAAGTTTAGACTAACCATAGAAACAGCTCAACCAATTACAGCTCAGGGTAGAATCCACCTATCAAATCTTTTTCACATATAAAGCAAAAGCCCGGCACAGCAACAGCAGCCTTGAAAACCCTCCAATAGAGTGGATGTACATTCTGGACCCTCCCTGCAAAAAGCTTCTGATACAGGTCTGCAAAGGTGCCTAGCAATCTGCATTTTAACCACCCTCAACCTTACGTTTCTGCTGGAAATGATGGTCTTACCATGTTCTAGGATATGTAGACCTAAAGAATGCCAACGACACAATATAAACAGGCTACTTAGGCGACTAGTGTTAATCACACCTAAGTACTTTACAAAATATCTCACTTGTGGGAATTCAAGTTTTGATCCTGGCATAAACTACAAATATTTTGAATACATAATCACCTCTAGAACAGTATTTCTCAAAGTCCTGACACTCCAGAGCTAAGATTAAGCTCAATATGCTACCCATTTATTTGGAAATCCATAATCCTCTTTAGCAAACAAGTCTTCAAATCCTGTCCCTTTACATGTCCAGCATCATCTTCAAACACCATTTCTCCCTATTGTTAATCGGATCCTAACTACCATTTGCTGTTCTTCCTTTTATCTTAATGTATAATTATTTAGTGTTGCCAGTTCCCATCGTAGGCATTAAGCTTTTTCCACATATATCTGTTTCTTCAGGTCCAGAAGGACATTCAAACATTCCATTTACGCTAATCGCTATTTGAAAATAAAGAGTCCTGTACCTTCTTACTGTTGTGGAGTCTATAAATCAAACCAGGCTTACTTTAAACAGATTTTTAGAATATTGTTTGAAAAATTTAAATGATATAACGGAAGGTGTACTAAGCTTTGGAATGAAATGGATTCAAATTATGATTCTGCCATTTTCTGTGTGTATGACCTTGAGCAACTTAACCTTTCTGAAGTTTCTCCAACACTGAAATAAGGATTATCAACTACTTCACAAGCTTATGATTAAATTACTCAAGCAGATGCAAAGATTTAGAACTGTTCTTGGTATACATGAGGAATGCAAACTCTTCCCCTACCCATCATTTTACCTGCAAAGCACCAATAGCTGCGCTCTGGAAGCGCAGATCTGTTTTGAAATCCTGAGCAATTTCTCGCACCAGACGCTGGAAAGGAAGTTTGCGAATCAGAAGTTCAGTGGACTTCTGATAACGTCTAATTTCACGGAGTGCCACAGTACCGGGCCTTTAAAAAAATCAACATTAAAGAAACTGTTACCAAATACATAAATAACACAAAATCGCAAGTGGTTAGCTTTAAAGAAGTGTAGTTTTTATCAAAAAATGAACTGATATTATTCACCTTTAGCATCAAATTTCACTTAATTTATGACCTGAACATTCAAGCCTATTAAGTGTAACAATACCTTCAAAACAAGAAGTATGAAATTAAAGTATATTCCTGCCAGGAAGTTTATCAAAACCCTATTTTCATTTCCTTAAACGTGTACATGTTTACACATAAAAACCATCAATTTCTGTTAAGAATTACAACTTGGGAAGGTATTAGTTGTCAGGATGCTAACAAAGATTGTTTAGACTTTCTTCTCAATTCAGTACCACGATCCTCCTTCCCACCTGTACACTTACTTTAAAAGCTGTTAAAGACCCAGCAACACAATCCAATGAGGTTCATTTAATAATGTATTGGTGGTATTTAAGTTCAATTTCCCAGAGCATCCATATACTCTGACAAATGACTAAATGTGAATATTCTTGATTGTGCAGCACTTCTCAAAACAAGAGTTGTTGTTTTCGTTTGTTTTTACTAAGTAACTGCCAACAAATTTCCGAATTATTTCTTTCACGGCGTAAGCTTTTATTTTAGGTTAACTGTTAAGACTTGCAAAGCTATGTTAAGTATGGTCAACTTCTGCCCTCTAATGGCAGGTGCCCTCAACAACACTACTCAGGTAGTTCAAAAGATAATACAGAAGTAAAGAACCAAGGAAATGAGGAACAGAACTTTACTACAACTGCCTTGATCTTATTTTGCCAAAAGGAAGGAAGGATATGTGCAAAAATTGTATTTAAAAAATAAGTGAGCTTTTTTCCAAAAGCATAAAGTTAATAGTTAATTAATAAGTTAACTAAAAGACAAATATATACTATTAACATTATCAGTAATATATTAGGTCTTAGGCTTCTAGGTCAGAATATGACTTCAAAATTAAACACGTTTCCACCAAAAACCAACACTCGATGTATGCATATATTCGAGCAGTAGTATATGCTAAAAACCGGTGAAAACAGTTTCCGAAAGCAAAAGTTTTCCGGTTATTCATCTTTTTGTTCGATTACATGGATACTGTCCCATCTGTTTCCTCTTAATACCTGTAACGATGAGGTTTCTTCACCCCTCCAGTAGAGGGCGCACTCTTGCGAGCGGCTTTTGTAGCCAGTTGCTTCCTGGGTGCTTTACCACCGGTGGATTTGCGGGCTGTCTGCTTTGTACGAGCCATGGTAAAGAGACCTCCTCACTTACCTACCAGCATTAAAAGAAACACGAAATCACCATATGCAACTACTAAATACACAAGTTTTTCTGCTCCTCCCACCCCTCCCCCCAAATCTGTAAATTATGAGTATAAAAAAGTCCGTCATGTTATATAATTCCAAAGGGTGCAGATTACGTCTACCATCTAAATATGACTTCCTGAAACAAACTATAGTACTAGAAAATTGTTAGCATTAATACCAATCATCTCTCAAAAAATGCCAATTCGGGGCGACAAACGGACAAACAAAAAGACCCCGAGCAGCCCTTGATCCAATTTCTCTAATTAAAGTAAAAATTAGCAATGTCTGTAAACATTCGATCCACAACCAAGTCCAAAGAACGAAGCCACACACCACAGGAAGGTCGAGTCAAATTACGGCAAAAAAAAAAAAAAAAAAAAAAAAAAAAAAGGTTTTAGTCCCCCCCCCCGCCCCCCCCCCCCCCCCCCCCCGCGTCTGGCAGCCGATGGATTGCTGTAAATATCTAAAAACATTTTTGGTTTTGCACCTTTTGCAGTTAGGTTACCAAGAAGGCGTCTCAAAAAAGCAAGAGAAACAACAGCAACCACCAGCGAGCATTCTACAAAGCACCGTCCTCGCAGGCTCTTCGCAATGCAATAAAAGTGCCCCCGCACCCAGGCTTTAATTAACGCACGACACCGGCCGACCGGCCCACCCCCAGCACCACATAAACTTTTGGTTTTGCCTCCTCCGGGGCCCTCGGCACAGGGTCCCCAACCTGCCCGCCTCGCTCGCAGCGCCTCGCGCAGGCACCAACTCGGCTCCCAGAGCAGAACAAAATGGAAACAATCGCAAAACGTATCCGATTCCCTTCCAAAGAGACAAAACAGCAAATCGCTCGAAAATACCCTATTCCCTGCCACGTGCCGCCCTCCAAAATGCAAAAGTTTTTTTTTGCATTTCAAATGCATCAAGTTTCCGCTTCTCCAAAAAAGGGAAAAAAATGTCCCTCTTTAAAAAATCTTTCCTCCTTTTTTGAAATGGGGAAGAGAGAAACGGGGGAAAAAATATGGTCGGTGACCAGAGAAGAGAGACAAGATGGTGAAGCTTAGCAACAACTGTGGGGAGGCAGCAAAAAGCGAGTTAACCCGGGGTGGGAAGCGGCGGCAATTTCCACCCCTTTCCCGCCCGAAAACTGGGGCCCGGGGCCCGGGGGCGGTAGTTAAGAGGCCCGCACGGGTCGTGGTGAAGGTTTGGGGTCCGGGGAAGGGGCGGCGGGCGGGATTTCAGCGAAGAAAGAGGAGCCAGGGGCGCGGGGAGGAGGGAGAGAGGCTCGGCGCCGCGGCGGTTGCTGCTGTTGGGCTGAGGCGGCGAGAGACGGGGGAGCCGCCGCCGCCGCCGCCGGAGGGAAGAGGGAAACTCGCTCCTCACCTCCATTTCTCCGCCAAAAAGTTTGTGGGCTAAGCCAGAGGGGGCTCTGGGTCCCCTCCTGGCCCCGCCGGGGCCCGGCTCGGAGCTGACGGCAAGCGGGGCTCGGTTGCGGGGAAGCGGGCAGACGGGGAAACTTACCCCCCTTCTTCGGCTGGAGCTCGGCGAGCTAGAGGCGGCGCTGGCGTTGGAGAGCGACGGCGGCGCGGCGGCGGCTGCGAACACAATTGAAAGATGGCTGACACCGAGGCTAGCCCCCAACACACGCCGCCCCGCCCCCGCGCCGTGCGCCAGCCAATCACACACAATGGAGGGAAGGCTGGCCCCGCCCCCGCTCGCGCCCCGCCCCCACCCCCTCCCCCGCGCGCTCGTTCGCTGGCGCGCGCTCGCCCCTCCCCCGCGCGCCGCCCGCTCCCTCCTCCCGGCCGCCTCGCGCCGTGTGTGTACAAACACAAAAGACACGCCGAGGGGCCGCCGGCTCCTGCCGCGACGGCCGCTAGCCCCGTCTCGCCCCCGCCCCGGACCCGCGCTCCCACCCGGTTCTGTGCGCACACGTCACCGCACCCCTGGAGACCGGGTTTGGGGCGCCGTGGGGTGGGGGAGGGGAAGGCGGGAGGAGGCGCGGCGGGTGAACGCCCCGCCTGCGGGCGCCTCGGGCCGCAGCGGGGCGGGGAGGGTGAGGGAGGGGCCGCCCCGCGCGGGCCCCAGTGCGCGCCCCCGAGGCTCCCTGGGGCCGTGGGGGTGGGGCGGAGGGGCTGGCCGGCGTGCGGCGCCCCAGTTGAAAACACTCCCCGACGGGAAGCTGGCACCTAGAAGCCCGACGTCCCGAGCCCACTTTCGGTTGGGGCTGCTGCGGCCGCTGGCGTTCCCGCCTGCGCTCAGGGCCAAGTGCGGCCGGGTCCTGCGGGTCGGGCCCGAGTCCGTCCGCCGACAACTTTATCCGCTTTGACTCTGGCTCGGCGGAGGCGGGCGCCTTGCGCCGGCTGCAGACCGTTCGGCAAGAGGGCAGCCGCTGGCAGGTGTTGGTCCCCGGGTGGAGAGGACCGGGCTTGCCTTCTCGGGCCGGGGTGCGCGATGCAAGATGGCTGTATTTTGTAAGCCTTTTAAAACAATGTGCAGAACACTCGGCTAACTGCACCAGCACCCGAGCGCCGGTCCTGCCAGCTTGTCCTGCCAGCCAGTGTGGGCCCTGGAACCGTGTCAGCTTTCGGTAGGATCGCTTTGGGGGGCAGTCGCCAGATACAACGGTAGACAGATTTTGTCCGCAGCTTCTAAGGGTTTAGAAGAGGCTGAAAACGGTAGAAACAAACAAACGTGGTTTGGGGGTTATTACATTCACTTTTCCAATTTTCTTCATAGAAAACAGACTTCACCGCCCAGGTTACCCTCATTAACTGTCAGTCGATCGGCCTTAGAACAGCTGAACCCTCCGTAGATGGTTACTGACAACGCTGCACAACTGTGTGTGAAGGTTTTTTGTAGAAGTGCCGCGCATCCCTCCCATAGGATAGGGAAGGAGATTACTTTCATAGTTGAAGGGCACCAACTACACAGCATCTTAGCCGTAAACATTATCCTGAAACAGATATATGGAAATCAGATACGAGGGAAGGGATGGATTTGTCCAAGGTCACTTAAGTGAGGAACAGACCCAGGAGAGAGAAAAAAAAAATCCAGGCCTCCTGTTTCATTATTATTTAATGAATGTTAAGTGTCCGTGGTTGCTGTGCAGTACACATGCAATCTGCGATCCTATTCTAAAAGCACATATGCAAAGAATCTAGGCCAAGCTGCCAGCAAAGAATTCCTATCATTTGAGCCAAGAAGAGTTTGTTTTGCTTGTTTTTGTTTGTTTGTTTTCAGAAAATCAAAATATTTGTTGAATTTATCCAGGAAGGCTGTTCTACATCAGTTACATTCATCAGGTCTTCAATAAATGTTAAATGATATAAGTAATATTCACTTTGGGGACCAGCAGTTGGCATAATAGCTATGTCGCTGGACTCGCATGTAGTTGACTGCAGTTCAAGTCCCAGACCCAGTGGCTTAAACTCACGCCGGGTGCGTGTGCGTGCATGCCCAAGATCCCAAGAGGAGAATGGAGGAGAAGGGATTGCAGTGTGGCCATCTCCCCTGGGAGGTGATTTCTCATTTCTGTCTTTCTGGTGAGCACACGTGCCCTATCGCAAAAACCTCTCCAAAAAAAAAAAAAAAATCACTTTGTATGCTAGAGTCTTTTATAGCTTCTACTTCTTAAACTATTTTTAAGGCAGACAAAGGCTACTTCAAGTGAAATAGTTTGAATCTTGGATTATCTGAACCAAATCAGTTGTCCATCTTTAACATGGAAGTGGCCACATTTGTGTGAAGGTAGGCTAGAAGTTCTTGTAGGATAGAGTCCTTAGGCATTCAGGTAGTTGACTGGTTTGCCTCCTTGTGGCTTCGGAATGTTGTCTCAGTGAATGAGTACTGAGTGCCACTTCTGTGCTGGGCACAATTCTGGGTGCTGGGAACACGGCAGTGAGCGACATGAGCTAGGTTCCTTGTGGGGCTGTGGTCCCTGGAGGCGTTGCCTGCTAGGGAGAGGAAGGGAAGAGGGCTTGGTAGCTCCAAGAGTGGCAAAAATTGTAGCTAAAGGGAGAGAACAGATGATGGAGGAGGAGAGCTGCCAGGGCGAGAGGCAATTCTAGGGCCAGACAGGGCACAGTCCTGTCATGTGACAGTCTGCGAGGGTCACCCAGATAGGAAGATTCCTGGTTCAAAACCGGAGACCTCTGTGGGCCGGGGCTGGATCTGGATCTGGGTCGTGGTGTTAAGACCCTGTTGGGGGTGCTGTCTCTGTCTCTCATGAAAGAACGAACAAACTGAAAAAAGAAAAAAAAGATTCTAAAAGGGTACCAGAGGTCAATCCTTTTTTTTTTTTTTTTTTTTTCCTTTTTCTGGTGAGGTTATTGCTATAGGGCACGTGCGCTCGCCAGTCAGACAGAGAGAAAGCGAGAAATCACCCCCCAGGGGGGATGGCCACGCTGCAATCCCTTCTCCTCCATTCTCCTCTCAGGATCTTGGGCACACATGCACTCGCGCTCGGCGTGAGTTTAAGCCACTGGGTCTGGGACGTGAACCGCAGTCGACTACGTGGGAGTCCAGCGACATAGCCATTACGCTAACTGCTGGTCCCTGGAGGTCAATCTTGAATTGGCTCTACCTCTAGAACTCTTGGGCTAATAATGGCTTCAATATTTGGAGTTTAAAAAAAAGGGGGGGGAAGGAGAGTAAAACCTTTGAAGTTAAAATGCTTTCCCCTAGAGTAGAATACATATATGGCCACTAATTTAGATGTGTTTCTAAATCAAAGTAAAAAAGAGTGGAAAGGACTTTTTTTTTTTAATTTGCTTCAAGGCATGCACACTCACCAGAAAGAAATGAGAAGGCAAGCCTCCAGGTCCAGGACTTGAACCACATTCAGCCATGTGAGAGTCCAGCACCTTCACCACCACACTACTAAGTAACCCTGAGTGGAAAGGATTTTAAAAGCACCACTATTCCTATCTGCTGGCTCCTGTCAAGTGCCAAGATGTCTGCCTCGAGAAGATGTTTTTTGGCTGCTCTAGTGGCATCTCTACGCACACTTTGTCATATTGCCCTTTATCTTTATCTCACTGCCTTAAATCTGTCGTTCCTTTCCTTGCTTATTGTCTGTTTTCTCCTCAAAGAATGTACTCTAAAATTTAGGGCTGCAATGATCTTATCTGTTTCTTTCTACTGACCTAGCTGTGCCTGTACCTCCTTATTAGGTAATCTCATCCAGTTCCATGTAGATTATCATATAGAGGTGCCAGCGGGTGGCATGGTGATTAAGGCGTTGGACTCCCATATAACTGACTGCAGTTTGAGTCCTGGACCCGGTGGCTTGAAATTCATGGCAGGTGGGACCAGCAGTTAGCGTAATGGCTGTGTCACTGGACTCCCACGTGGCCAACTGGGGTTTGAGTCCTGGATCCGGTGGCTTAAACTCACACCAGGCTTGTGTGCATGCGTGCCCAAGATCCCAAGAGGAGAATGGAGGAGAAGGGACTGTGGCGTGGCCATCCCCCCGGGCGTGATTTTTAGCTTTCCATCTCTCTGTCTCTCTTGTCTTTCTGGCGAGCGCACACACCCTATAGCAAAAACCTCCCCCCCCCACAAAAAAAAGAAAAATCACAGTGGGTGTTTGTGCGTGTAGATTATGGCATGGCCCTCCCCTTGGGGGGGATGATTTTTCACTCTTTCTCTGTCTCTGGCAGGTGCATACACCCCATGACAAAACCCTAAATTACAAAAACCCCTTTCGTTCATAAACAATACAAAGAAGTGAAACAAAAGTAGACTAGTGTATGAACTCCTTATACCATCACTCAGCTTCAGAAATTTTTAGTGCATGACTGATTTTGTGTTCCATCTACACCTCAACTCACCCCTCCTACCCTACCCCCTCTACTTGGATAATTCTGGGGAGTAAATCCCAGACAACAGCATTTAAGCTGTAGGTAGAGTTCAGTACAAATTCTAGGAGCCAAGTAAATGACTGGATGCGCCTTTCTAATCTCTTGTGCTCCACAGATTCTCTCTCTATATATATATATCATACTTTGTAGAAGAGTACGGACCATTTGTCTCCAACCCTCTCTCCAAAACCGTCCCACCCCTCATCTTTGCAGTTAGTGGCACTACCATTTGTTCAATTGGTTAAGCCAGAAAGTATAAACTTCCTTCTTGAGCAGCCTTTCCATCACCCCCAGAGCCAGTCCTGTAGTTCCTATCTCTGAAATGTTCCTCACAATGACCTCCTCCCCCTCCTGACCTCTCACCTGGCTTCCCACTGTGACTCCTATGTGACCTTTCTCCTTCCACTCTCACACCTCTGTATTCCTTTCTAACACAGCATTCCCAGATTGAATGTATGGAATGCAAACCAGATTAGGTCACACCCTTGCAAAATCCATCCAGTGGCTTCCCATGGGTCTGGGTTAAGCTCCACGTGTGTGGGATGTGGCTTTGCCCACCCCTCCCTTCAGCCCTGCACTGCAGACCAGACTGGCGACCTCTGGCCCATCCTTCTGCCTTAGGGCCATTGTTCTTGCTTTTTCCTAGCCTTGACTCCTCTTCCCCTAGCTTTCCAAGAAGTCGCTCACCATCGTCTAAGGCAGCATTTCCCCCCTTCCCCATGTCACTTTATTCTTAGAAAAATGATCATATTTGTAAGGTACACTGAATAGTGGGTGAGATTCGGAGGCATTCATGTGGAATATGTTGTAAAGATTCATTATTTTTATGTTACATCATCACTATAAGGTAAAATATTAAATTTTAGGGAAAATATTAAACTTGGATAAATCTCTCAAATAAGATTTTCAAATGTTTTGGTTTTGCTTTATTTCATGTCAGAGAGTGTACCAGAGAGTGAGCGAGAGCGAGAATGAGGGATAGAAAGAAATCACCCCCAGCAGGGCCAGATCTTGTCGCAATCCCTTTCCCTCCACTTCTCTACGGTAGGATCCCCTGGCACACGCCTGCACACCTCACCTGAAGCCAATAAGACCAGGATTTGAACCACAGTCACGTGGGATCTGACTTCCTCTGCACAGCGCCTAACAATTGCGCCATAGGGCTGGCTCTTAAAAGTCTTTATTGAGAAACTGAGCTTACTTCCTTCAACAGTTTTTTACATCATGTTTTTTTCTTGAAATGGCTATATGAAATTTCTGGTCAAGATTTTATTTTATTGTTTTTTTAAAGAATTTTTATTTATGTATTTGTTATTACTATATTTTTATCACAAGAATTTTGCCAGAGCAAGACAGAGTAAGAGGGAGAGTTAGAAAGCAAGCCGCCAGGTCTGGGACTCGAACCGTGGTCGACCATGTGGGAATTCCAGCACCTTAACCACCATGCCACCTGCTGGCTCTACTTTATTATTTTATTTTATTTAAGAATTTTTTATTTAACTTTATTTATTATTATTATCATTGTTATTTTCCAGTTTGATCAGAGAGAGACAGAGAGAGAGAGAGAGGAAGTGAGAAAGCAAGCCACCAGGTCTGAGACTTGAACCGTGGTTGGCCATGTGGGAGTCCAGCGCCCTTAACCACCATGCCACTTGCCAGCCCCTCTACTTTATTATTTTTTAAACCCAAGCATTTATTGCCTTATCATTGAAATCCTTAAGATGAACTGGATGCTGCAACAGCTGCCCTCTTGGGTTTGGGTGTTGTTCCTTCACGGACTCCATGCCTGAATCTACACTGTACCATTTTTAGGTGCCTCATTCGACCAGTCCCAGTGGTATTTCACCTCTTAAACTAGGCATTCCAGTTATACTTTCTCTTGCGCTTGGCAGGGTAGCTGCATCTGCCGCAGGTCGACTTCTGGAGGATGTAGGCCTTAGAACCACAGCGGTGGCACAATGTGTGCATCTCATTGCAATGCTTCCCAGACGATAATGTTCCCCGCGCCATCTCACTTCTGTCCCTGATTGGGACTTTATAATGATTTCTTCAACTTTCCAATCATCCTGTTGTTGACTTTGTTCACATAGATAGGTGATGAGAAATTCAAAATTTGGGCCCTCTGTAGCCTATTGGTCAAGGAAGCCTGATTTCACATGGCTGATGGTGGTTTCAGTCCTCGCCTTGGTGGCTTGAAAAATATGCCAGGCCCCAATCCCGGCAGGATGGAGAAGTGGAAAACAAGAGATTGCGGCATGACTATATCCCATTGGGGGACACTTCCTCTTTCTCTCTCTGATGAGCACACATGCCCTCTGGGAATTAAAAAAAATTAAAAATCACTTTTTTAGTCAATTAAAAATGGTTACGTCATTGGTGTCCCACATAGTTGACCGGTTTGAGTTCTGGACCTGGTGGCTTAAAACTCACACTGGGTTGGGGTAATATCACCAGCAGTTGGCATAATGGCTATGTCGCTGAACTCCCATGTGGCCGACTACAGTTTGAGTCCCAGACCTGGTGGCTTAAACTCATGCCAGGGCACGTGTGTGTGTGTGTGTGTGTGTGTGTGTGTGCCCAAGATCCCAAGAAGAGAATGGAGGAGAAGGGATTGCGGCGTGGCCATCCCCCCCCCCCCCCCCCCGGGTGGTAATTTCTTGCTTTCTATCTCTGTCTCTCTCTGTCTTTGTAGTGAGCGCACACACCCTATAGCAAAAACCTCTCAAAAAAAAAAAAAAAAAAAAAAAAAAAAACACAAAAATCTCACTGGGTTGGGGTAGTATCACCAGCAGTTGGCATAATAGCTATGTCGCTGGACTCCCATGTAGTCAACCATGGTTTGAGTCCCAAACCCGGGGGCTTAAACTCACACCAGGTGCATGTGCGTATGTACCCAAGATCCCAAGAGGAGACTGGAAGAGAGGGAATTGCGGCGTGGCCATCCCCTCTGGGGGATGATTTCTCACCGTCGTTCTGTCTGTCTGGCGAGCACACATGCCCTATAGCAAAAACTTCTCAAAAGAAAAAAAAAACAAAAAACACGCTGGGCACGTGTATGTGCATGCCCAAAATCCTGAGAGGAGACTGGATGAAAAGGGATGGCGGAGGTGACTTCTCACTTTCTGTCTCTCTGTCTCTCTGTCTCTCCAGTGAGTGAATGTATCCTATAGGGAAAATCTCTCTTGAAAAAAAATGTGCAACAGTTGAAGTTATGTATTTAAAATTCTTCCCTTTCTTTCATTGACAAATGTAATCTTGAAATGTCTTATGAATGGATATTGAATCCAATTAAACTTTTTAAGGTCAAGTCATTAAAAAAAATGTGGCTAAAATAGTAGAATGCACACGTGCTGCTAAGCAGTCACGCCGCGGCTGCCGTGGACACCACAGAAAGGGCCTTTAAACTACAGATAAAGAGAGGGGCCTGAGAGGACAGAAATTCAAGTCTGTACCAGGAGCCTTGTTCGACCTCGTTGTCCCTAGCCCTGTCGGGCTGCATTTGGGGCCACACCAGTGCTTCTTGGGCATGGGCACTGATTGGGCTCCTGGGCCCTAGGCGATGCTCTCTGCCCTGAGAGGCTAAAGCAGGCGCCTAGGGCCAGAGTGCTTCCTTGGCTGTGTTCTGCATCTCATTTGAAACAGTGAGCAGTGGGTGCCACAAGTCTGTTCAGCACTGTGGGGACCCAGGGGCACAGGTTAGGCCTCTCTGCCTTGGGTGCCTTCGAAGGAGCTCCAGATAAGGCCGTGCACAGCCAGGGGCCCTGGAGCCTCAGGCTGAGGGGATTCTATCTCCTGGCATCCCATAGGCCATAGTGAAAAGCAATGGGCCGCTCTATGGTCTCTGCTCCAGTGTCACCCCTTAGCCTCCCTTGAGTCCCTGTCTTCCTTATTCTCGCCCCTCCATACAAAGGGACCTCAGAAAGTTTGTGGGGGAAAAAATGAAATTAAAGTACGAGTTTATTTTGGTGCAGAAGTTTTCAAAATGTGTGCATAGGTTTTTCATCATATGCATTTCCATGAAATTTTTTTGAGAGGTTTTTGCTACAGGGCATGTGCGCTTGCCAGAAAGACAGAGAGAGACATAGAGACAGAAAGCGAAAAATCACCCCCCCCAGGGCGGATGGCCACGCCACAATCCCTTCTCCTCCATTCTCCTCTTGGGATCTTGGGCACACACACACATGCACCTGGCATGACTTTAAGCCCCTGGGTTTGGGACTCGAACCGCCATCGACTACATGGGAGTCCAGCAACATAGCCATTACGCCAACTGCTGATCCCGCCATGAATTTTTAAAAGAAAATTAATTAATTTTTTTTTTTTTTAATTTGAGGAGAGAGAGAGAGAGAATGTGAGAGAGCAAGCCACCAGGTCTGCGACTCAAACCGTAGTTGGCCATGTGGGAGTCCAACACCTTAACCACCACGACACCAGCTGGCCCCTCCATGAATTTTTTAAAAAGAATGATTTATTTAATTTTACTTATTCTTTATTTTAATTTGAGCTGAGAAAGGGAGAGAGAGAAAGTGAGAAAGTAAGCCACCAGGTCCGGGACTTGAACCGTGGTCAGCCATGTTGGGGTGTCCAGTGCCTTAACCACTATACCACATGCTGGCCCCAGCTTTTCCATGAATTTTTTTAAGTCCCCTTGTATTATGCTGTCACATTTCTTTGTTTCTGTTTTTATTTGTTTACTTTAGGGTCCATATGCTTGCTGGATAAAGACAAAGGAGGGAGAGAGGGAAAATGAGAAAGCACTCCCCGGGGGGGGGGGGGATGGCCGCTCTGGAATCCCTTCTCTCCCATGCTCCTCTAGAGATTTTGGACCCGCACATGCATGCACCAGTGTTATCTTTCAGGCTGCCAGGTCCAGGACTCAAACCATGCAGTCGGCCATGTGGGATCCAGTCGCCTTAACCACTGTGCTGCCTGGCTGGCCCGCTATGTCACACGTCTGGTTATTTCTTTGATGTCCACTTTCACAAGCTGACATTTTGTTGACTTGTCTGCTGGTTTGTGGTCTCTTCTAGTAGACTGTGAACTTAGTGAGGAGGAACCTTCGTGTTTTATACACTGTTTTTTCTCCAGCTACTTACGCAGTACCCAGCTCATGCCAGACACTTAATAAATATTTGATGGATGAGTAAGCAAAAGTGACCATATTTTACTGAGTTTTACAATCAGGCGTAAGATGCACTTTGCAGATATTCAAATCTGTACAAAAAAAAAAACTATCTAATTTTAGAGTTAGTGGCTATGGTATGTTCCTCAGTATTCTCATCAGAAAAAGGAGTGATATTTTTTGCATGGTGAAGTTGTGAGGATGAAATGTGCCCCTTTGAGCAGGGCTAGCCATCATTATTAATGTTCTATGAATTCTGAACACTCACTCGAGCAATGGCGTGTGCCCTTCTCATTCTTCCCTGCCTACCAGGCACCCTGGGGGTGCAGATGCGCTCACTGTGGAGTTGAAAGATGCTCTCCTGGTATCTGCCCAGAGTGCCTTCCAAGGAGCTCCCGACAGGGCTGCGCACAGCCAGCGGCCCTGGTGCCTAGGGCTAAGGGCACCCTATCTCCTGGCTTTCCATAGCCCACAGTGAAAAGCAATAAATCGCTCTATGGTTTCTGCTCCAGTGTCGCCCCTTGACCTCCTCTGAGTCCCTGTCTTCCCTGCTCCCACCACCCAGTACAAAGGGACTTCAGAAAGTATGTGAGGGGACCAGCAGGTAGCATAATGGTGATGTCACTGGACTCCGATGTAGTTGACTTTGGTTCGAGTCCCGGATCTGTAGCTTAAAACTCATGCCATGGGGAGTGTACATATGTGTCTAAATCCCGAGAGGAAAAGGGATTACAGTGTGGCCATCCCCCTTGGAGGGGGTGGTTCTCACTTTCTGTTTCTCTGTCTCTCTGGTGAGTGCACATGCCCTATAGAAAAATCTCTTAAAATAAAAAGTATGTGGGGAAAAATATGAAATTTTCGTTTGCGAGATCTTCATGTTTTCTTCATAAAGGAATACATGAGTGTATGGCGTCTATGTAAGTCTTGGTGAACTAGGTTGGTGTGCCTTGCCTTGAGGAGGGAGTGCAGAAAAATTCAAGTGGTTTCTGAGACTGCAAGGCCCAGAGCCACACATTAAACCACTGTGAATTCATACACAGAAATGCCACCTGGCGAAGCCCTCTGGTGGATGGCAGTCTTTGAGACACTCCCCAAACCCTCCCATTTTTTTTTTTTAAGAGATTTTTGCTATAGGGTGTATGCGCTCGCCAGAAAAAGACAGACAGAAAGTGAGAAATCACCCCCCAGGGAGGATGGCCACGCTGTAATCTCTCCTCCATTCTCCTCCTGGAATCTCTGACACGCACGTACGCACACGCGCCTGGCGTGAGTTTAAGCCACCAGGTCTGGGACTCGCACCGCGGTCGACTACATGGGAGTCCAGCGACATAGCCATTACGCTAACTGCTGGTCCCTCCCCAAACCCTTCCTTTAAACTTCAACATCTGATATAATGATCTTGATGCTGCTTTTTAAATTTTTTAAAGAGATTTTTGCTATAGGGTGTGTTCACTCACTGGAGAGACAGAAAGGGAGAGATCACCCCCCAGGGGGAATGGCCACACCACAATCCCTTCTCTATTCTCCTCTTGGGATCTTGGGCAGGCACACGCACACACACAAGCACCTGGAATGAGTTTTAAGCCACCGGGTCTGGGACTCAAAATGCAGTCAACTATGTGGGAGTCCAGCGAAGTAACCATTACGCCACCTGATGGTCCATGCTTCTTAAGTATTCATAACTGGGTATAATAAAAAGCTTACGGTCAGTTCTGTGGTACAACAGTAATGATCTGCTCGAGAGAAACGGGGTCCCATGTTGCAATCAAGGTTCAAATCCCTGGCCTGGTCAGCCGGAAACATACCAGGCATATGCACACGTGCCCAAGCCCGAAGAGACTGGAGGGCTGGAAGAAGGGGATCATGGCAGGACCAGACCCTGTGGCGGGTACTCCTGTCTCTTGTGCTGTCTCTCTCATGTGTATGTGGACGTGCTCTATCATGATTAAAGAAAAAATTGTTAAAGGCTTTTAAAAGGAAGGGAGATTTTTGTTTGTTTGTTTTTAAAGGTTTTTGCCTTAGGGCCTCACAGCAGGGGGTGGGGATGGGAGACAGAGACAGTAAGAGGGAAAGTGAGAAATCACCCCCTCCTCCAGCGGTGATTGTCATGTACCAATCCCTTCTCCTCCATTCTCCGCCTAGGATCTTGGGCATGTACACACATGCACCCGGTATGATTTTTTTTTTTTGAGAGTTTTTTGCTATAGGGCACGCGTGTGTGTTCGCAAGAAAGACAGAGAGCGACAGAAAGACAGGAAGCGAGAAATCATCCCCCAGGGGGGATGGCCACACCGCAATCCCTTCTCTTCCATTCTCCTCTCAGGATCTTGGGCACGCATGCAGACGCGCCCAGTATGAATTTAAGCCATTGGGTCCAGGACTCGAACTGCGGTCGACTACATGGGAGTCCAAAGACATAGCCATTATACCCCCTGGTATGATTTTTAAGCCACCAGGTCGAGGACTCAAACTGCCCTCAGCCATGTGGGAGTCTCTGCTGGCCCTGATTATCGTGTTTTTAAAAGCTTCCCCTCTTAGGGTGGCTGATGGCATGTAAGGTAAGGCAGCTTGATCCAACATGATCAAGAGTGTGGTTCAAGTCCCAGACCCAGTGGCTTGAAAAACACTCCAGGTGCATGTGTGTGTGTGCCCAAAATCCTAAGAGGAGAATAGAAGAGAAGGGATTGCAGCATGCCCACCCCTTCTGGTGGATGCTTTCTCATTTTCCCTCTCTCTCTGTCTCTTTCTCTCCCCGGAGAGCTCATACATCCTATAGCAAATTAAAAAAAAAAAAAAAAGTGGGACCAGCAGATGGTGTAATGGTTACATCGCTGGACTCCCAGGGGTTTAAGTCCCAGACGTGGTGGCTTAAAACTCACACCAGGCGCATGTGTGTGTGTGCCCAAGATCTTGAGAGGAGAATGGAGGAGAACGGATTGTGGCGTGGTCGTCCCCCAGGGGGTGATTTCTCGCTTTCTGTCTGTCTCTCTTTGGCAAGCATATGGGCCCTATAGCAAATACCTCTACAAAATAAATAAAATAAAATTTAAAAAAGCATCCCCTCTTATCTATGAGCCAGATTATTTTACAACAAAAAACAAAGACACAGTTCCATGGATGCTAACTTTTCTCCTGGGGAAAGGAAGTGAGTTTCCTGGGGTAGACTGAGCGCAATACTGCTGTGCGGAGGTCACCTGCCACAGGAACAAGGTCTTGAGTGGCCAGGGACACCCAAACTGCCTTTTCAAATAGTTCAGGCAACAAAGTTCCCCTTCTTCTACAATCAAGAAAGAAAATAAATTCTCTTTTATATAGACCCCCCTCTCACATCCAGTATTAATAAGAACATCTAACATATTAGATGGGTTAACTCACCCCCTTATACTAAGAATTCATTCATTCATTCTTCCTTCCACTTGCTAGGGGTGTACTTGCTAGAGAGAGAAAAACACTCCCATGGGGAATGGTCACGCTGTGATCTCTTCTCCATCTCTTCCTCCTTTTGGGATCTGGGCATGCGTGCAGTACACGCAGTGTTATTCAAGCTGCCGGACCCAGGCCTTGAACTACTCAGTTGGTGGTATAGGGTCCAACCACCTTAACCACCAGGCTAGAGGCTGGTCCCAAAGTGTTTCTCTTTTTTTTTTGGAGAGGTTTTCGCTATAGGGCGCGTGCACTCGCCAGACAGACAGAGATATAGAGACAGAAAGCGAGAAATCACCCCCCAGGACGGACGGCCATGCTGCAATCCCTTCTCCTCCATTCTCCTCTCAGGATCTTGGGCACACACGCACACGCGCCCGGCGTGAGTTTTAAGCCACTGGGTCCGGGACGAGAACCGCGGTCGACTACGTGGGAGTCCAGCAACATAGCCATTACGCTAACTGCTGGTTCCCCCCAAAGTGTTTCTTTTCTTTTTTAGTTTTTGTTGTCGGTTCAGAGAGAGAGAGGGAGAGAGAGGAGAAAGAGATCATCCCCAGGGGATGGCCATTCTTTATTCCCTTCTCCTCTATATTTCTCTTAAGATTTTGGGCATGCATGCGCATGCCCAGTATGATTCTTAAGCCACTGGTTCTAGGACTCAAACTGCACAACTGGTCGTGTAGGATCCAGTGCCTTAACCTCCATGCCACCTGCTGTGCCAAGATTTTTTTTTTTTTTTTTTTTTTGAGAGATTTGTGCTATAGGGCTTGTGTGCTTTCCAGAGAGACAGAAAGTGAAAAATCACTCCCCAGGGGGGATTGCCATGCCACAATCCCTTCTCCATTCTCTTCTTGGGGTTTTTCATATGTGCCCAATATGAGTATTTTTTTAAAATAATTATTTTTATTTGTTATTTGTTATTATTTTTTTTTGGAGAGGTTTTCACTATAGGGCGCGTGCGCTCGCCAGACAGACAGAGAGAGACATAGAGACAGAAAGCGAGAAATCACCCCCCCGGGGGGATGGTCACGCCGCAATCCCTTCTCTTCCATTCTCCTCTCGGGATCTTGGGCATGCACGCACACGCACCCGGCGTGAGTTTTAAGCCACTGGGTCTGGGACACGAACCGCGGTCGACTGCATGGGAGTCCAGCAACATAGCCATTACGCTAACTGCTGGTTCCCCCCCAGCATGAGTTTTAAGCCACTGGGTCCAGGACTCAAACCTACGTGGGAGTCCAACAATGTAACCATTATGCCATCTGCTGGTCCCCACTTTTTCCTTTTTGGTAGACTATTCCAATCAATCATTTTAATTGCACATGGGCCAGCAAGTGGAGTGGTGGTTAGGGGTGCTGGACTCCCACATGGCCAACCATGGTTCAAGTCCTGGACCGGGCGGCTTGCTTTCTGTCTCTCTCTCTCTCCTTTCCTCCCTCTTACTCTGAGCCTCTCTGGTCAAATTAAAATAAATAAATAAAGTTAAATAAAATAATTCTTTGGGGCCGGCAGGTAGCATAGTGGTTAAGGCAGCTGGACTCCCACATGGCTGACCATTGTTTGCTTCCCAGATCTGGCAGCTCGCTTTCTCACTTTCCTGTTCTATCTCTCTCTGGTCAACTTCAAAAAACAAAACAAAACAAAACAAAACAAAAAACCTAAAATAATGATAATGAATAAAATTAAACAAAAAATAATTCTTTAAAAATAATTCTTTAAAAAAATAAATAATTTTAATTGCACAACATTCAAACTTTAATTGTAAAATGTTTCCTCAACAATGAAAAATACTAAGTCCCCTCAGTATAAAATCCGTGTATCTTCCTGTACAGAGAGAGAGAGAGAAACAAAACTCCCCCAATAGGACATGGTCATGTCCAATCCCTTCTCCTCCACTTCTCTATTCTGTTGGGATTCGGGGTAAATACACACACACACACATGCCTGGTGTGTTTTTCAAGTCAGCGGGGTTGGGATTTGAACTGTGGTTGGCCATGTGAAATTGACCTCTTTAACCACCAGGCCATGGAGCTGGCCTGATATCTGTATATCAACACGCATCAACATGATATTGATATGAAAACGTTTCTTGTGTTTTCACAAGAATAGGAGCTTACGTGAACTTTGAATGATGAATAGGATCTGGTCACTTGAAGAGGAGGTGGATGATGAAGGTGATGGTCTGAGTAAAGTACAGAGGCCAACGATTTTATATCAGCGGGCATGTATTTCAACAAGGGATCTCTGGAGAGGAGTCGAGGAGATCAGGAACTTGTCCTAGATGGCCTCGTCTGTTAGGCTAAGATGCTTGAGATGTGGGAGAGGCTAAGGCTTATTATTATTTTCTTTTTCTTTTTTTTTTGGAGAGGTTTTTGCTAAAGGGCGCGTGCGCTTGCCAGAAAGAGAGAGACAGGAAGTGAGAAATCACCCCCCAGGGAGATGGCCACGCTGCAATCCCTTCTCCTCCATTCTCCTTTTGGGATCTTGGGCACACATGCACACGCGTCCAGCGTGAGTTTAAGCCACCGGGTCTGGGACTCGAACTGCGGTTGACTACTTGGGAGTTCAGCGACATAGCCATTATGCTAACTCTTGGTCCCGAGTGAGAAATCATCTTTTGGGGGGATGGCCACACTGCAACCCTTTCTCCTCCATTCTCCTCTGGGGATTTTGGCCACACACATACATCCAGCATGATTTTTTTTCAAAATTATTTTTTATTTGTTCATTAATTTTATTTTAATTTGACCAGAGAGAGACACACATGGGTGTGGGGAGAGAGAAGGAAAGTGAGAAAGCAAGCCACCAGGTCCGGGACTCAAACCATGGTCGACCATGTGGGTGTGTTCAATGCCTTAACCACCATGCTACCTGCTGGTCCCCTCCAGCATGATTTTAAAGCCACAGGACTTGAACTGCGGTTGATCACGTGGGAGTCCTGCACCCTAACCACCATGCCACCTGTTGGTCTGCTAGGGTAAGGCACTTTAAGGAGGGAAGAGATATGACTGGATTTTCTTGTGTGATTATAAATATACCCAGAGAGATGCTGTGGCAAGTCGAGATGCAGAAGCCATAGGATCCTGGAATTCACTCACTCTGTTCCTCTGGAATTTGATTTTCAGACTGCCAAATGAGGCTGAAGGGCCAGGACACTGGATCAGTTTTAATAAAACGCACAAAACCAGAACAAAAGCGTCTGGCCCTTTGTAGGTGTCCTGTGAATGTGAGTTTCCCCTTCTTATTCAAAGAGCAGCTATTAGATTTGTGTCTGGCCACTATTAATACATTAGAAAATACTAGAGTCATATCCAATATTGCATCTATGCGTAGAGTTGGCAAGGCCAATGTGGGCCAAATGCTTCCCATGGTATTAGCATAGAAACTGGAACCTTTGGGCCAGCAAGTGGCATGGTGGCTAAGGTAGCTGGATCCCACATGGCTGGCTGCAGTGCCAATCCTGGACTTGGCAGCTTGAAAAACATGCTGGGCACCTGTGCATGCATATCCAAAATCCCAAAAGGAAGGAGAAATGGAGAAGGGATTGTGGCATGACTGTTCCCCATGGGGGATGATTTCTCACTTTCCTTCTCCCTATCTATATCTCTCTCCAGTGAGTACATGCACCCTACAGCCAAAAAAAAGAGGAAAAAATTTTTTAAAAAGAGAAGTTATTGTGTCATGATGTATTCCTCTATTTTTCTATGCAAAAACGTGTCATGACTTTTCTGATGACCCAATAAAACGCACAATTCACTATACATTAGAAATAAAGATGGGGGACTGGCAGATGACATAATGGTTATGTCATTGGACTTTCACATAGTTGACCGCGGTTCAAGTCCTGGACCCGACAGGTTTAAACTCACATTGGGTGCATGTACAGGCATGCCCCAAATCCCGAGAGAATGGAAGAGAAGGGATTGGGGTATGGCCATCGCCCCTGGAGGGTGATTTCTCGCTTTCTGTCTTATTGTCTCTCTCTGTCTCTCAAGTACCTTATAGCAAAAATCTCTCTTAAAAAAAAAAAAAAGAAAGAAAAAAAAGAAAGAACACAGCAACACACTCCTTCTCACCAGTTTTATAAATTAAATTTTGCTCGTAGATATAAAAAATAAAGGGCCAGCCTGTGGTCTAGTGGTTAAAGGAGCTGGATCTTACATGGTGAACCAAGCAGTTTGAATCCCTACCCCAGGAGCTTAAAAAATGCAGTAGGGCGCCCCACATCCCGAGGGGATGGAGAAATGGAGGAGAAGGGATTGTGGTATGACCACATCCCATTGGGGATGCTTTCTCCTTCTCTCTGGCAAGGGTATAAGCCCTTTGGCTAAATAAATAAATAAATAACAAAGGATCTTCAGAATGGTCCTCCAGAAATTGCTGGGAAAGAGATGTGTGTGTGTGAGAGAGAGAGACAGAGAGACAGTGAGCAAGAGAGAAACAGACCTGTGTGCTTAGGATTCGGTGAAATGGGACCCACGTTGCCTTAGGGAATGGGGCTCAGATGCGGAAGGGGAAGAACTGGGGAGCCGCTTACAGAGAAAGAGCGGGCCTACTCCCTGGTAGCTGGGCTTAGCTGAATATTCGCGGGGAGGTTCAGAAAAGGGAGAGGAGAGACACTGAGGGCAATGTCTCATACTAGAAGATTTGGCCGAAGACTCTCTGTTGAGTGTGGAAACAGTAGGATTGTTGCTTTTTCTCCAGGAACTCACCTGAGGAGTCTGGTCCCCTCTGGCTGGTTGTGCTAACAGGGAACTGTTCATGGGCACCTGCCCAGGAGGCTTCCTAGGAATTTGTTGAGCAAATTTCTTTGATGCCTGGGATTTGATGTTTGCCAAGAGTCAGTCTGAGCAAATTCCTAAATGTTGAACCTGAAAACAAAATCCTCACTATTGGCAGGAGCTGCAAATCACTTCTCTCTCTCCCAGAGAACTGCAGTAGCACAGGCTCCTTCATCCACAGAACACACGCCTTGCTGGCCTCCGGGTGATCTAGCCTTGTGTTCTTGTCTCTCAGAGGTTTTCTAGAGAGGTTTTTTTTTTTAAGTGGTTTTGCTATAGGGCATGTGAGACAGAGGCAGAAAAGCAAGAAATCACCTCCCAGGGAGGATGGCCATGCCACAGTCCCTTCTCCTCCATTCTCCTCTTGGGTTTGGGCACACACTCATGTGCACCTGGTGTGAGTTTTAAGCCACTGGGTCTGGGACTCGAACCACGGTTGACTGCATGGGAATCCTGCAATGTAACTATTATGCCATCTGCTGGTCTCTCTGGGGAGTTCTAAGTAAGCATATGCTAAAGCCTGAGTTAGGAAGGCAAGGGGATGAGCTTTCAAATACTTAAAACAATTTTTAAAATTTATCATTTTTATTATTAATTAAAAAAAAAATTGCTACAGGGCACCTGTGCTCATCAGAGAGAGAGGGAGAGAGAAAGTGAGAAGGCAAGCTGCCTGGTCTGAGATTTAAACTGTGATTGGCCATGTGGGAGTCCAGGGCCTTAAACACTACACCACTTGCAGACTCCTCAGATACTTTTCTGGTCTGTGTTAATTCTACTCCTCCTCTTCTAGGCTCTTCCTTTCTCTCTTCATCTTCTTCCCCCTTGCCCCTTTTTTTCCCCCGTCCTCTCACTCCCTGTTCTGGCCAAATGGATTAGGGAGGTAGGGGAAAAATCAGGCCTGGGAAATCAATTCTTATTTCTTTTTGTTTTTTGTTTTTTTAGAGATTGTTGCTATTATAGGCCTTGTGTGCTTCCTGGAGAGTCAGACAGAAAGCAAGAAATCAACCTGCAGGGAGGATGGCCATGTGGCAATCCCTTCTCCTCCATTCTCTTCCCAGGATCTTGGGAATGCACACATACACACCTGGAGTGAGTTTCAAGCAGCCGGGTCCAGGACTCGAACCCTGGTCAGCCATGTAGGAGTCCAGCAACATAACTGCTACTCCATTTGCTAGCCTCTCAGGTAATAAATTGTAAAATCACTAATAAACAGATGTATACTACTATCATTATTATCTCATTTATTTAAATAGCATAAGCAATCAAAACAAATAATTCAGAATTAAAAAAAAAATCTTGGGGCCTCAATTACTTTCCTGACTAATTTGATGAAATACAATAGGTAGGTAATTGGTAAATGTGTTTTTCACAGGTTGTATCTATTTAGTCTGAAATCATAAAATAAAGATGCAGTTGATTGTTTTGTGTTTTTTTTTTTTGAGAGGTTTTTGCTATAGGGCATGTGCGCTCGCCAGAAAGACAGACAGAAAGTGAGAAATCACCCCCCAGCGGGGATGGCCATGCAGCAACCCCTTCTCCTCCATTCTCCTCTTTGATCCTGGGCACACATGCTCCCAGCATGATTTTAAACCACCGGGTCTGGGACTTGAACCGTGGTCAACTACATGGGAGTCCAGCGACATAGCCATTATGCTAACTGCTGGTCCCAAGATGCAGTAGATTAATGCCTACTTATACATGCTTTTAGAAAATCTTTACTGTGCTTTAGCACCACCATCCCACCAATGTTGGTAACTCATGTGATGGAAGTAGGAGAGTAATAAAACATACAGAATAAGGAGCAGCCCAGTCTTCATAGTGCGGCGGTAGTATACTGATCTGCAGTGCTGGAAACCACATGGCCAACTATGGTTCAGATTCTGGTCAAGGGAAAACATGCTAGTCCCAAATTCTGACTAGTGGGTGCAGGAGTAAAGAAGGGGATCACAATGCGATAGATCTTGTCAAAGTGCCTGTCTCTCGCTGTGTTTTTTTTTTGGAGAGTTTTTTGCTATAGGGGTGCATGTGCTCGCCAGAAAGACAGAGAGACAGAAAGCGAGAAATCACCCCCCAGGGTATAGCCACACCACAATCCCTTCTCCTCCATTCTGCTCTTGGGATATTGGGTGCGTGAGTTTAAGCCACCAGGTCCAGGACTCGAACTGCGGTTGACTACATGGGAGTCCAGCGACATAGCCATTATGCCAACTGCTGGTCCCTCTCTCTGTTTTTTTTTTTATAAAATAAATAAACTTAAAAAAAAAAAAAGGTTTGGCCAGCAGGTGGCGGGGTAGTTAAAGGTGTTAGATTCCCACATGACCAACTGCAGTTCGAGTCCCAGAACTGGCAGCTTGCTTTCTCTCTTTCCCTTTCCCTTTCTCTCTGTCTCTCCTCTAGTCAAATTAAAATAATAATAATAATAATATGAATTAAATACGTGAATAATTCTTTAAAAATAATGTCCAGCTGTTGTGCCAAAGTACCAGTGCCCTGTGAGACTGAAAGCCATGTGGCCCCTGACTGTGAGTTCAGATTCTGGGTCACTTTGAAAACACAATGGGAACTGGGTAGGCGGGTGCTCAAGATCTTGAGGACCTGGGGGCTCAACAAGACCCTGTTAAAGGTGCTTCTCTCTCTTGCACATGTGCATGCTTTTTTTTTTGCCATAGGGTGTACATGTTTGCCAGAGAGAAACAGAGACAGAGAGAGGGGAAGTGAGAAATCATGCTCAGGGGGGATGGCCATGCCACAATCCTTTCTCCATTCTTCTCTTGGGATTTTGGGCATGCATGAACAAACACTTAGTGTGATTTTCAAGCCACTGGGTCCAGGACTCAAACCATAGTCAGCCATTTGGAAGTCCAACATCTTACCCACCATGCCAAATGCTGGACTCTTCCACTTTTTTTTTTTTTTTAAAGAAAAAACCCATGCTAGGGACCAATGGATGGGGTAATGGTTAAGTCACTGGACTCCGTGTAGTCAACCAGTTTGAGTCCTGGATCCAGCAGCTTAAAACATGCCGGGTGTGTGTACATGCATGCCCAAAATCCTGAGAGGAGAATGGAGGAAGGGATTGTGGTGTGGCAATCACCCCAGGGGTGATTTCTCAATTTCTCTCTCTCTTTCTTTCTAGTGAGTGCACATGCCCTATTGCAAAAATCTCTCTTTAAAAAAAAAAAAGGAATAAGGAAAACTCAAATACCCAAATACTCACACTTTCATAGTTTTGTGTTGTAAAGTAGACCTCAGAAGCAGATTAATGCCCCAGACGTTATAAATCTATGTGGTATATTAAAGCAGAAACATGGACATAAGGGGCCAGCAGGTGGCATGGTGGTTAAGGCGCTGGACTCCCACGTGGCTGACTGTGGTTCGGGTGTGGGACCTGGCAGCTTTCTTTTTTACTTTCCCTCTCTCTCTGTCTCTCCAGTGAGCACATGTGTCCTATAGCAAATTTAAAATAATAATAATAAATAAATAAAATCTTAAGAAAGAAATATGAATATACAAGCAAACTGTTTTAGAGAAAGTTTGCTTTCTTAACTTTCAGAAACACAAAATGACCATACTTATTCTGTTGAGTTTTTTTTTTTTTTTTTTTTTTTTTTAAGAATTATTTATTTTGGGACCCACAGGTGGTGTGATGGTTAAGGTGCTGGACACTCCCACATGGCTGACCATGGTTCAATGCCCAGACCTGGTAGCTTGCTTTCTCACTTTCCTTCTTTCTCTCTCTCTGTTCAAATTAAAATAAATGAATGGATAAATAAAATTAAATAATTATTATTTTAAAATTTTTATTTATTCTTTCATTTATTTTTTTAATTTGACAGAGAGAGGCACAGAGAGAAAGAAAGAGGGGAAGTGAGAAAGCAAGCCACCAGGTCCGGGACTCAAACCGTGGTCAGCCATGTGGGAGTGTCCAGCGCCTTAACCACCATGCCACTTGCTGGTCCCCTTAAATAATTCTTTTTAAAAAAGAATTATTTATGTTATTTATTTATATATTTATTTATTTTTACTTATTATTATTATTATTCAATTTTGACAGACAGAGAGAAAGTGAGAATGAGAAAGCAAGCTGCCAGGTTCATGGCTTGAACCGTAGTTGGTCATGTGGGAATCCAGCATCTTAACTACTATGCTACCTGCCCACCCTGTTTATTTATTTTTTATTATCATTATTATTCTTTAATTTCACCAGAGAGGGAGACAGAGAGAGGCAAAGTGAGAAAGCAAGTTCCAGTCCAGCACCTTAGCCACCATGCCACCTGCTGACCCGAGTTCTTAAATTATTATAACTTCTCCCATATATTTCCTAAATATCATCTCTTTCTGTGCAACTAGATGGCCCTAAGGCTTCATTCCTTCCAAGATCAGAGTCAAATCCCTGTGTTACAGGTTAAATTGTGTTAAAATTCAAGTATTAAAATTCTAATCCCCCAGTACTTCAGAATGTCACCTGACAGAAATAAAGTTGTATCAGTTGTAATTAGTTGAGATGAGGGCAGGATCAACAGGTGGCGTGTGGTTAAGGCACTGGGTACTCCCACATGGCCGACCACGGTTCGAGTCCTGGACCTGGTGGCTTGCTTTCTGACTCTCCTTCTCTCTCTCTCTGGTCAAATTAGGAATAAATAATAATGATGATAATAAGTGGAATTAAATTTTAAAATATTTTTAATTAAAAAAATTGAGGTCATACCAGAATGTGTGTGTGTGTGTGTGTGTGTGTGTGTGTGTGTGTGTGGGTAATAACCTAATATGACTATTGTCCTTATCAAAGGGGGCTGGGCTGGCTTTGTGGCCTAGTGGTTAAGTGAGTCAATTCCCACATGGTCAACCACAGGGTTCAAATCCCACACTGTGACTTGAAAACCACACCGGCCATGTGCACATGCATGCCCCAAATCCCGACAAGATGGAGTAACAGAGAAGGGATTCTGGCATGACCGGGCCCCATTGCTTTCTCCCTTTCTCTGGAAGTACATGTGCCCTGTAGCAAAATTTAAAACAAAAGTTTATTTGGCTGGCAGTTCTGAAGGCTAGGAAATCCACCAGCATGGCACTGGCATGAGGGTTGGGCCTCCGTGCTAGGCGTTCCAGAGTGGAAGGCAGCCGGGCCAGGCAACTCAAGACCAAGTGTTGGAGATTGGGAAGAAAAAAAGAGGAAAAAAAAAAAAAAAATCCAGGGCAGAGACATGAGAGGAACCAGGAGAGCACTGAGAAAAAAGAAGTCATTATGGAAAAGCTGGGGAAAACGTTCTGGAAAGCAGGGAATTCCGAGGTGTTGGAGACCGTCATCGGGCGAGAGTGGGAAGAGGAAAGCATAGGCTCCCACAGGCTGGCATCCTGGGGCCAGAGGAAGTTCTGATGAGGCGAAACACCCGCCTCAAAAAACCCCAAACCCTCAAAGAATCACCCAGTTTGTTTTCACTTTGATGTCACATGAGAGTGGAAACGAAACTTACTTTATAGGAATACTATCTTTGTAGTGAGTTTGCCAAGAAGCGCCGCCCACTGCTGGTGAAGGAGGCTGGGTACCCGCCGCGGCCCCAGTCCCCGGCCAGACTGAGCTGGGCGCACTCCTGCAGCGCCTGACCTCCAGGCCGAGCTCATCCGCAGGCTAGGGACAGAGCTGTGCTTAAGAGGAGACTGAGCAGAGGAGCCTGGGCTAGGGAGAGGTGCCGCTCGTCCACAGCGAAGCGCAGAGAGCACAGGGGAGCCTCCTTTCCGGTCCCACCCAGGCCCCTAAGGCTCCGCCCGCTGCCTTCTGTTTCCTGCTCTTTGAATCCAATAACCGAGAGCGCGGGCTGTGTCCTCGTACCACCCCTGCCTGCCCCGCCCCCTTTGACCTGAGCTTGCTTTGTGTGGGTGCCTGTTCGTCGTAACCCAAATCGGCCTGCCTGGAGCACCGTCTTGTCCTTACTTGTGGAGCAGCCTAGCCACCCCGTCCCTGGCTGCCGAGCACCTGGGGACGTTATCTGCAGGAGACTGGACCAGGCGAACTTGTCTGCGCCCGGGTCTGCGCGGGTTGAAACGCTCGCCTTGTTCGCGGCGGTGGTTCTCGACCCTAGGCAATTGCTGGCATGTGGTACACACTGAACCGCAGAGTTTGAATGAGTGAAGTGCATTGCCTCCAACCTCCTCCCAGCTCTCCGAGCTTTCAGCAGCTAGTCTTCTGTCCTCACTCAAGTCCCTCCCATTTCCTGCCCGGCTCTTCCGCCTGCTCTGGCTATCCACCCCGTCTGCCCTGCAGCGGTAATAATAGCTAACACTTAACCGGGTGCGAAGTATGGGCCAGGCACTGTTCTAAGTGTTTTCCAGGTGTTTATTCCTGTAGTCCTCCCGAACTCTGTGAAGCAGATCCCATTATTATCACTCCTATCTTAGAGATGGGGAAGCTGAGGAGTGGAGACCAAGTTACTTGTCCACGGTTGCAAAACAATGACGGTGACAGTGAGGATGAAAATTCAAGCTGGGCAGACCGGCTCCAGAGTCCATGTCCTTAACCCCTGGTTAATTTTGTCATAATAAAACCCAGCAGTGTTCAGCAGTCTAAAAAAGGCAGAGAAAACCCTTTATTCTGCAGAAAAGAGCTAAGACTATTCTTTTGGAAACTGTGGTTGGAAAAGGAGTGACAGGTCTCAGTTCTACTGACTAGCAAAACTCACCACCTCCTAGTTTGAGGGAAACAGGTGTGAGTTCTGCCGACTCCCGACCTTGCAGTCTCATTTCAGCTCTAGGTCTGGGTCCCTCCCCACTGTTTCGGTGGATGGCCCCAATAGCATAGCGTCATCTGTCAGAGTCCGGGCAGGAGCGAGGTGGTGTGCTCAAAAACTAGGCTGCTGGGGCCAGACTGCCGTGCAGCAGTAAAACGCAACACTGCAAGTTTCTAGTGCAATGTTTCCAGTTCAAGTGTGGAGACCTCCCTGAGTGGGCCAGGTGCTGGGACTGGCTGCAGGCTGGGAGAGGGTTGTGGTGAGGAACCCCGTTGGGGCTGCACGCTCTCTCTCTCCATCCCTCTCTGTCTCTCTCATATTCACGTAATAAATAAAGTTAAACAAAAGTTGGGCTGATGGGCATGGCTAGAGTTTAACTAAGGATAAGCCCATCCACAGGGCATGGGCACAAGCAACAACAGGCAGCCATAGCTCTCTGGGCTTCAGGGGCAAGGAGGACAAATGTGAGCCCAGGGCCCAGAGAGCTGGCGCCATGGAGATGGGGCCTGAATGTGAGGTGGAGCGGAGCTGTGCTGGAGAGTCACGAGCCTTGCCTCTCTCTTTTAGCTAAGGAGAGACTTTATTTGAAAGGATAATTGCAAGAAGTAAAGTCAGGGAAAGGAAGGGATTATTGTTAAAACCTTGCCTCTCTCTGTCTCCTCCGTCCATTAGCCATGCACAGGCTCCTGGGAGCTAGAGGACAAGGAGCCTGGGTAGGGTGACTCCTGGGACAGAGAGCAGGGCAGAGAAGGGAGCATCTTGGTAAATGGATACCAGCCAGTGTATGGCATCCCTTCACCCCTCTGTTATCAGCCTCTCTCTTGCTATTGGTTTCTTTCCATGGCCTTTATATACATACATATGTATAATATATATATACATACACACACATATAAAACACTTTTAAAATATAAAAAATAGGGTCCAGCAGGTGGCGTGGTGGTTAAGGTACTGGACTCACACATAGCTGACCATGATTCAAATCCTGGACCTGGTGAAACTCACACTGGACATGCATGTGTGTGTATCCAAAACCTCGGGAGAATAGAGGAGAAGGGATTGTAGTGTGGCCATCCTCCCTTGGGTGTGTGAACCCAAAATCCTAAGAGGAGAATGGAGGAGAAGGGATTGTACACTCGCAGCAAAAATCTAAATAAATAAATAAATAGGGGCCAGCAGATGACATAGTGGCTATGTCACTGGACTCCCACATGGCTGACCACGGTTTGAGTCACGGACCTGGTACATTGAAAATCATGTTGAGCATGTGGGTATGCTTGCCCAAGATCCCAAGGGACTGTGCCGTGGCCATTCCCCCAGGGGTGACTTCTCACTTTCCTTCTCGTTGTCTCTGTCTCTCTCTCCGGTGAGCGCATGCGCCCTAAGGCAAAAACCTCTAAAAATGTATAAATAAATAAATTCTTTTAAAAATTCTTATTGTATTTTATTTTACAAACATAATATTAAGTTACGCAAAATTTGAATACTACAAAAATACCGTATATAATATACAAAATAAAAGTTCTCTATAGTATTAACCCACACCCACAAAAGTAATAACCACAGAGACTTTGAGGCACGTTTGCTTTAACTTTTTAAAAAAAAATTATTTATTTAATTTTATTCATTCGTTTATTTTAATTTGACCAGAAAGAGACACAGAGAGAGAGAGAGTGGAAGTAAGAACGCAAGCCACCAGATCCAGGAATTGAACCATGGTCGGCCACATGGGAGTGTCCAGCGCCTTAACCACTATGCCACCTGCTGGTCCCCTTAACTTTTTTTTAAGAGGTTTTTGCCTTAATGTATTGCGTGCCAGAGAGAGAGACAGAGACTGTGAGAGGGAAAGTGAGAATTACCCCCCAAGGGAGATAGTCAAGCCACAATCCCTTCTGCATTCTCCTCCTGGGATCTCGGTCATGCCCGCACACATGCCCAGTGTAAATCTCAAGCCGCTGGGTCCGGAACTCAAAACTGCGGTGGACCATGTAGGAGTCCAGTGACAGCCGCCACACCATCTGCTGGTCTCCTGCTTTAACTTTTTAAAATATATGTAAAATAAAAAATAGTGACATCACCAAATGCTGGCAAGGATATAGAGAAATGTGATCAATTATACACTGCTAGTGGGAATATAAAATGGCACGGCTATTCTAGAAAAGAATATGGGTGGGGGCCGGCAGGTGGTGTGGTGGTTAATGATGCTGAACTCCCACGTGGCCGACCACGGTTTGAAATCCAGACCTGGGGACCAGCAGTTAGCGTAATGGCTATGTCGCTGGACTCCCACGTAGTCAACCGAGGTTCGAGTCCTGGACCTGGTGGCTTAAAACTCACGCTGGGCGCGTGTGCGTGCGTGCCCAAGATCCCGAGAGGAGAATGGAGGAGAAGGGATTGTGGTGTGGCCATCCCCCCTGGGGGGTGATTTCTCGCTTTCTGTCTCTCTGTCTCTGTCTGGTGAGTGCACGCACCCTATAGCAAAAAACCTCTCAAAAAAAAAAAAAAAAGAAAGAAATCCAGACCTGGAGGCTTGCTTTCCCACTTTCCCTTCACTCTCTCCTACTGTGTCCCTCTCTGGTCAAAATTTAAAATAAATACATAGGGGCCAGCAGGTGACGTGGTGGTTAAGGGCACTGGACTCCCACATGGTTGACTGTGGTTCCAGTCCTGGACCTGGTGGCTTACTTTCTCACTTTCCTTCTCCCTCTCCCCCTCTTTCTCTTTCTCTCGTTCTGTCCATATCTGGCCAAATTAAAATAAATAAAGTTAAATAAAATAATTCATATGAAATAAATACATAAAGTTAAATAGAAAAATAACTTTAGAGAATATGGCTATTTCTTACATTTTTTTTTTTTAATTTTTTGCTTTAGTGTGTGTTTGCTCACCAGAGAGACAGAAAGTGAGAAATCACCCCCCAAAGGGTGATGGCCATGCTGCAATTCATTCTCCTTCATTCTCCTCTTAGGATTTTGGGAATACATGCACATGTGCCCAGTGTGAGCGTCAAGCCACCTAGTTTAGGACTCGAACCATGGTCGGCCACATGGGAGTCCAGTGTCTTTAAACACTATGCTATCTGCTGACCCCATCTGTTTCTTACGACATTAAATGCGCATTTACCATGTAAATCAGCAATTACACTCCTGAGCATCTACCCCAGAGAAGTGAAAATTTATGTTCACACAAATAGCATTATGTAATTATTCATAATAGCTTCATTCATAATTGCCAAGAACTAGAAACTACCTACATTTTTTTTAAAGTGAGAGGTTAAATAAACTAGGATACATCCATACCATGGAATATTACACAACAATAGAAATGGAGGAAATACTGATACTTGGACGAATCTCTAGGGAATTGCGCTGAATGAAAAAGTCAATATTGGGGCCAACAGGTTGCATAGTAGTTAGGGTGCAGTACTCCCACATAGCTGACTGCAGTTCGAGTCCCAGACCCGGTGGTACTGCTTTCTCGCTTTCCCTCTCTCTTTCTCTCTCTCTGGTGAGCACATGTGCCCTATAGCAAACTTTTAAAAAAAAGAAAATATATAAAATAAAATTTAAAAATAGTTTTTTGGCAAAAAGAACAAAGTCAATCTCTAAAGGTTACATACTATATGTTTCCATTTAGATGACATTCTTTTTTTTTTCTTGCTATAGGGTGTGTGTGCTTATGTAAAACAGAGAAAGAGAAGTGAGAATTTTTATTTAAATTTGACCAGAGAGGGACAGCATAAGAGAGAGAGAGAGGGAAGTGAGAAAGCAAGCCGCTAGGTCTGGGATTCGAACCATAGTAGCCCATGTGGGAGTCCAGAGCCCCCAGCCACCATGCTACCTGCTGGTCCCTAAAATTAAAGAATTCTTTTAAAAAATTATTTATTTTTAATTCCATTTGTTCTTATTATTTTTTAATTTGACCAGAGAGAGAAAAAAGGAAAGTGAGAAAGCAAGCTGCCAGATCCAGGACTTGAAATTTAGTTGACCACGTAGGAATCCAGAGCCTTTACCCACGATGCCACCTGCCGGCCCCTAAAATTAAATAATTCTATTTAACTTTATTTTATTTATTTATATTTTAAAATCTGACCAGAGAGAGAGAGAGTGTGTGAGTGAGAGAGAAAGAGAGAGAGAGAGAGAGAGAGAGAGAGAGAGAGAGAGAGAGAGAGAGAGAGAAAATGAGAAAGCAAGCCATCAGGTCCGGGACTCGAACTGCGGTCAACCATGTGGGAGTCCAGCGCCCTTAACCACCATGCCATCAGCCAGCCCTAAAATTAAATAATTCTTACAAAAAGAAAATACAGGGGACCAGCAGGTGGCGTGGTGGTTAAGGCGCTAGACACTTTCACATGGCCGACTGCAGTTTGAATACCGGACCTGGTGGCTTGCTTTCTCTTTCCCTCTCTCTCTCTCTGTGTGTATCTCTCTCTGCTCAAATTAAAATAAATAAATAAATGAATAAGTAAAATTAAATAAATAATTATTGAAAAATACAGAAGATACATAAGCATTGGTACATCATTTCTTTTTATGGTCAAACAGCATTTCATTGTGTGGCTATACTTTCATGCTTTGTTTATCTAGTCATAGGTGGATGAACATTTGGGTTGTACTTTTTGGCTATTATGAGTAGTACTGCTATTCATGGACAAGTTTTTTGGTGAGCATATACACCTAAGAGTTGAAACACTGAGTTATATGGTAACTGTTTAACTTTCTGAGGAACCCCCAAGTTTTTTGAAGGGGCCATGCTGTTCTACATTTCCCTCAGCAGTGTGGAAGGTTCTGATCTCTCCACATCCTCACCAACATTTGTAATTGTGTTGTTTCTGTCACCCTAATCCCATCACAATAGGAGCCAAATCTTAACACATGAATTTTGAGGGAATGCATTGAAACCATAGCACCTGAGTGTGACAATATGGACATATCAAAAAAAGAGCACAGAAGAGGCCATGAGGCTTCAGTCCTCTAACAATTAGTAACGTGAAAAGGATTGGTACTTTGGGACTACTTAGTGTCCGTTGCAATTTCCTTGTTAATTGTACCCTGATTTTCCTTGAATGTTTCAAAAGCACTAAGCCCAAACCAAACCATGATTTTCCTTCCCAAACTTGGGCTTTTTCTCAGTATTCCATAGCTCAAGACAGGGTTGCCATCCATTCATTTGTGCGAGCTGAATATGGAGGTCCCAGTCTGGTTCCCCTTTCTCCCTTTCCCTGTATACAATTTGGCCTCAAGTTCTTTTTTTTTTTTTTTTTAGGTTTTCACTATAGGGTGCGTGCGCTCACCAGACAGACAGAGAGAGACATAGAGACAGAAAGCGAAAAATCACCCCCCAGGGGGGATGGTCACGCCGCAATCCCTTCTCCTCCATTCTCCTCTCGGGATCTTGGGCACACACGCACACGCGCCCAGCGTGAGTTTTAAGCCACTGGGTCCGGGACGCGAACCGCGGTCGACTACGTGGGAGTCCAGCGACATAGCCATTACGCTAACTGCTGGTTCCCCTTTTTTTTTTTTTCTTTTTGTTGTAGGGCACGTGTGCTCACCAGAGAGACAGAGAGACAGAATGAGAAATCACCTCCAGAGGGTTGGCCAATCTCTTCTCCTCCAGTCTCCCCTTGAGATTTTGGGCGTGCATGCACATGTGTCCTGCATGAGTTTCAAGCTGTTGTGTTCGGGACTCAAATGTGGGAGCCCAGTGACGCCATCTGATGGTCCCATCATCAAGTCTGTCTGTCTTTTTTTTTTTTCCAAATTAAAAAAATCTACTTTATTCAATAAAGGAATGGATGGACTTTCAAGCTAATTATTTTAGCTTTATGGTTATTACTTTTATAAGCCCTCTGATCCATGGCAAAACTTTCTAACTGGTATATATAAAAATACTTGTCTAAAGAGGTTCTGGAGGAGAACTTGCTCTTAGCTGGAGAAGCTCAACCCCAGACCATTAAGTTACCAGACCACATGTATAAAAAAAAAAAAAAAAGATATGGAGGGTCAGAATAATTAGTTCAACTAGGTTTTTTTTGTGTTAATATTATATAGTATATATGTTAACAGTTAAAACTTAGAATGTATATGTTACACGTTCATGCTTAACAAGTGAATATGGAAATAGTCTAAACCTGCCAAGTCTGAGCCAAAACCCTTGAGACCTCTGTGTGAATTTCACTCAATACATTTCTTTTTTTTTTTTTTTTTTGAGAGGTTTTCGCTATAGGGTGCGTGCGCTCACCAGACAGACAGAGAGAGACAGAGAGACAGAAAGTGAGAAATCACCCCCCAGGGGGGATGGTCATGCCGCAATCCCTTCTCCTCCATTCTCCTCTCGGGATCTTGGGCACGCACGCACACGCGCCCAGCGTGAGTTTTAAGCCACCAGGTCCGGGACGCGAACCGCAGTCGACTATGTGGGAGTCCAGCAACATAGCCATTACGCTAACTGCTGGTTCCCCACTCAATAAATTTCAAAGGAAAGGTTAGAAAAAAATGCTTGTCTATTCTTGTCAAGTTTCTATTTAGTTTCAGTTCTATAGGTGCATAAACAAACATATTTAAATACACAGGATCATCTGTCACTGAATTACTGGTACATGGTAATGCATTGCAGCTGGTATTAAGAAATCAACTTCCAAGTACAAGTACAAACTTGTATTTTATGTAAAAATTCAAGTTTTGCACTTTTTTGTTCTTACATTAGAATTGATGTCACTAACTTAAAGACAAACAAATACTTTTGTTTTCTATCTCTTAGCTGAACAAAAATACATAGCATTTTCATTATTTCAAATAATGCAATATAATTCTTTTTTTTTTTTTTTTTTTTGGAGAGGTTTTTGCTATAGGGCACGTGCGCTTGCCAGACAGACAGAGAGAGACATAGAGACAGAAAGCAAGAAATCACCCCCTGGGGGGGATGGTCACGCCACAATCCCTTCTCCTCCATTCTCCCCTCGGGATCTTGGGCATGCACGCACACGCGCCCGGCGTGAGTTTAAGCCACCGGGTCTGGGACTTGAACCGTGGTCGACTATGTGGGAGTCCAACGACATAGCCATTACGCTAACTGCTGGTTCCCAACAATATAATCCTTTCTTTGAACAAAATGGTCAGGATGCTAATGAAATCATCTTTGGAGGAAGTGTTTAATAAGCATACTTTATTTAAATAAATTCTCCAGTAGGGCATGGAGAATTCACTGTCTTTACTTAGAAGGCTGTGTAAATAGTTATCTGTCAATTTATATATGCTGCTCACCAACAGTCCCTTATTGAAAACATCAGAATTTCCACATCACAGTTCTTGAAAGGACTGTAAGTCTCAGAATTCTGGTTCTCCTTTGGCTTGCTTCTCTCTTGATTCCATCCAGGCTTTATTAATGGTTTGCTTCATATCATCATCTCCATCTTCATAAATTTCCTTTAGAACATTCACCAGCTCCTCACTAGGATCTGTTTCAGTGTCGTATGAAAGCTTTTCTTTCTCTTTGCACTCTTTTTCAACCTGAGTCCGGTAGTCCCATTATGTGTTTTCTGTTTTCTTTCTACATAATATGAGAACTGTATCTGTCTTAACTTTTTTTGAACTGCCTTCAACAGAGATGGGTTTCAGGAGATTGTTCACAATCATGGAGTAACTCTTGCCATTTTGGTTCTTTATCAAAAGATGAAATGACCTCTCTGTGAAACGCACCTGCACGTTCTCAGTAGGAACTTGATGAACTCCAGTTGAGGTAATGTAGATTTTCACAAACTTACCTGCCTGATCCCATCCATAATGACTGATTTTCACTGTACATCCTGTTGTAATGGGAGCAGCCACAGCAGCTGGCTTTTCATTGTCAAGAGGTTCTGTTTTTTTCTGTGATTTCTGTTGCATCTGTTTTTGATTTCTGTCTCAATTTTGGATTTTTCAGCTGTAAGAGTATCATGTACTCTTTTCTTAGTGGCCTTTTCCAATATCACCTTTACTTCTTCTAGATCTTTCTATAGTTCTTCCACAGCTGAAGCCATGGTCTCGCTGAGCACCGACCGCCGGAGCCGCAGCCATGCAGGAGAGTCAAGTCTTTCTTTAAATAATTATCTGTTTAATTTATTATTATTATTTTTTAAAATTTGATCAGTGAGAGGTGGGGGTAGTGAGAAAACAAGATGCCAGGTCTGGGACTTGAACCATTTTTGGCCATATGGGAGTCCAGCACCTCGACTACCATACCACCTGCCAGCCCCAATAAAATAATTCTTTTTTTTGGAGAGGTTTTTGCTATAGGGCATGTGCGATCACCAGAAAGACAGAGAGAAGACAGAAAGCGAGAAATCACCCCCCAGGGAGGATGGCCACGCCGCAATCCCTTCTCCTCCATTCTCCTCTCTGGATCTTGGACTCACACACATGCATGCCTGGCGTGAGTTTAAGCCACCGGGTCTAGGACTCAAACCAAGGTTGACTACATGGAAGTCCAGCGACATAGCCATTATGCCAACTGCTGGTCTCTCCAATAAAATAGTTCTTTAAAACATTTTTTTTCAGGTTCTCTGCCCTTTGGTTCCGGGTCTTACATCCCCCCAAGGAGTCCCATGTTTTCAGACCATTGATCTCAGACTGAGAGTTACACCCTCAATCCCCCTGGTTCTCAGGCCTCCAGCCTTGGACTGAGCCAGCCACCAGCTTCCCTGGTTTTCCAGCTTGCAGATGATCTATCATTGGCCTTCTCTGCCTCTATAATCAACCGAGCCAATTCTCCTAATAACCCCCTCCCATCCATCTATCATCACCTATGTAACTACTTGGGGTCCCTATCGGTTCTGTGCCCCTGGAGAATCCTGACTAATGCATCCTAGGTATGGAAAGCCTTTCTGACTCTTCCTACAGGCTCAGTTTCTTCCTCTGAGAATCATCCGTGCTCAGGCTCCCCAATCCCAGGGCTGTTACATCCTCACAGTCTACATACTTGTGTTTCAGCATTTAGCTTTTCTTTCCTTTTTTTAAAGAATTTTTGCTATAGGACACGTGCACTCACCCTAGAGACAGAGAAACAGAAAGCGAGAAATCATGCTTTCTGTGGTCACGCCACAATCCCTTCTCCTTCGTTCTCCTCTTGAGATTTTGGACACACATGCCCCTGTGCTCGGCGTGAGTTTAAGCCGCTGGATCCCAGATTTGAAACGTGGTCGACTACGGGGGAGTGCAGTGATGTAACCATTATACCATCTGCTGGTCCTGTGTTTTAGCATTTAATCATGGTTATAATGTAAAATAATTACAAATATATTTTTATTGTGATAAAATTAAATTTAGAGAAGTACAGAAAATAACAAATCAAGATCTCTGTAGTCATGACCCAGAATTAACAATGTTAACAAATGTTAGCTTTCTGCCATATTTATTTCAAATATAGTTTTCCTTTTTAAAGGAAATCAAACTTGGCTGGTCCCATGCCCTAGTGGTTGAGAGAACCAGATCCCAAATGGCCGATCACATGATTGAAACCCAGGTCCAGTGGTTTGAAGAACACATTGGGCTCTTATGTGTGTGTACCCCAAATCCCAATAGGGTAGGAGAAGGAGGAGAAGGGATTGAGATGTGATCACACCCCGGGGGGTTGCTTTCTCCTTCTCCCTCTCTGTTTCTCTGCCTCCTTTAGTGAGCACACACGCCCTTTGGCAAATTAAAAAGAAAAGAAAAGGAAAATAGATCCAACATAAAACATATATGGTTAAAATCCATTTGAGGGACCAGTAGGTGGTGTGGTGGTTAAGGTGTTGGACTCCCATGTTGTCCACCACAGTTTGAGTCCCAGACCTGGAGGCTTGCTTTCTCACTTCCCCTCCTCCTGTCTCTCTCTGGTGAGCACAGGTGCCCTATAGCAAATTAAAAAATAATAATAAAGAAAATTAAATAAATAATTCTTTTTTAAAAAATCCATTTGAATGCTGTTTCCCCTCCAACTATTTTTCCATTTTCTTTTTTTTTTCTTTTATTTTTTGGAGAGGTTTTCACTATATGGCGCATGCGCTCGCCAGACAGACAGAGACATAAGACAGAAAGCGAGAAATCACCCCCCAGGGGGGATGGTCACGCCGCTGTCCCTTCTCCTCCATTCTCCTCTAGGGATCTTGGGCACGCACGCACACGCGCCCAGCGTGAGTTTAAGCCACCGGGTCCGGGACGCGAACCGCGGTCAACTACATGGGAGTCCAGCGACATAGCCATTACGCCAACTGCTGGTTCCCACTATTTCCATTTTCCCTCTCCCTGGTCAGAGGAACTGGCATCAAGAATTTCATTGTATTTCTTTCTCTTTCATGTTTTTATGCTTTTTTTGTTCTTATTGTTTTAAAATGATATAAATTGGCATTGTATTATCAAGCTATTATTGCAGTCATTTGTGTCATATTGGTATTTGCCTCCGGTTCCCTCTCCCACTGGACCATAAGCGCCAGAACAGAAGCAAGTGTGTTTTCTTGCTGTTGAGTTGACAACACTTGCCGTAATGCCGGACCTGTAGTAGGCTCTTGACACACATTTGTGGACTGAGTGGATAAAAATTGCCTTTCTACTCTGAAGGTGAGACCTCTATTCCTAGAGTTTCCAAAAGCAGATGTCAGTTTTTATGTAAGCCACTTTGATTTCCTTGCCAGCCAAGATTGTCTTGGTCTTTAAGCAGCGGATTCTGGAGGGAACCACAGGGCGTTTTTGTTCTGTCTCCTGGAGGAACAGCAACAAGAGCAAGCTGTTCTTCCTCTTTCCCCGAATGTCTCTCCAGGTACCAGGAGAGAACTGGGGACAGTATGGACCACGATGTCAAAGCAGAAGCATTTAATGCTTTGCACCTGTGAGTTCACCTGCCGACAGCGTAAATGTCTAATCTCAGCCCTTACAGAGTTAAAAATAAATACAGGGGGTGATAGGTTCCGATGCCCACCTGGTCCCAGAGACACAGCACCGTGCTCGGATCTACTGCCAGCCTACCTGAGCCTTGCCGTCCTGCTGCTGGAGGCGTGGCATGGGAAGGTGTGCAGCTTTGGGTTAAGAGGCTCCAAGTGCCTCCCAGCTGGTACCCTCGAGGTAATAATGGTGAGCGAATGCCAGAGACTTCTCCCAGACACTTTCCCTTTCTTCTCCAGCTTGTTACAGAGTATATGGCTAAATGAACTTCAGGTTAGCTGCTTCTAGATTACAGAGGAAGCTCATAAAAGGGAAGTCATCTCCTGTTTAAGTAATAATGCAGCCAATCTGTTCATTCTGGATTGAGAATTACACATTGTAGTGATGAAGGGGCCAAAGAACATCGTCTGCTCAGCCTCTTTGGCCGGAAGTGAAGTCACTGATTAGAAGGGGCAGTGATCCGATGGCCTCATACTAGCACCATACTCGTCACCTCTAGACCTGGTCGGGCCAACAAGAACCAGTACAGGGAAGCTTGGAACCTGCTACACTGCAGAGTGGATGGACAACAGCATTTACTTACCTAGAACACCAGTTCTTTGTGTGTGTGTGTGTGTGTGTGTGTGTGTGTGTGTAAAATAAGGAAGTGGGGAAAATGTGACCTTTGGAGCCAGACGGACCTGGGTCCCTCTCCATGCACCACCTCTGACCTGCTGCATGTTACTTAAGCTTTCTTAGTTTTAGTTTCCTTTTCTGTGACACAGGAGAAGCACTGCATTATAGAGAGTAGAGGAGAGAGTTTCATGAAAGCACTGGGTGCTGTGGACACAGTTGGGTCCTCTCCATCTGAATCTGGGCTGTGCCTGAGAAGGCAGACGTGGTGTGGAGATCAGTTCCAGGAGACCACAGGAGGCACCATGGTCCACTGGCCTTGGCATATCCAGTGGCTGGGAGAGGCTGCGTGGGGAGAGCTGGCTTGGTTTTGATCCTATTAAGCAAACCACGATGGTGGTTCAACATTTGGGAGTGGCCTCCTTTAGTCACTCACTGCATTGCTTTGGCGCAGAAAGGCTCCAACCTCAGTCACACTTGGGATCATCCACATTTGGAAGGAGAGCAATTTCCACTTTCAGAGGAACACAGGTGCATGGCCTCTGGGTGAACACGGAGCACAAAGGCCTCCCTCCTAGCTGCTCTCCTCTGTCCTGAGCAAGTGAGGCTGAAGACAGTGCTGTCAGGTGGGTGAGGGGTCTGTTTACCCATATCGGCTCAACTACAAAATCAGAATCTCTTCCCGTTCCCCATATGAAAGAGCAATTCTGTCTGCTCGCCCACAGAGCCTGACAGCCATCTACAGTTTGGCCTTGCATCTCAGGAACGTTCTCAGTGGACGGGACAGCTGGGTTCTGTAATTGCACCTCTCGCTCCACCTTCCCCTGCGTGTAACTTTAGGCTGGATAAGCACCACCAAAGGAAACATGCATTATTCAGAGAATGTGAGCTCGCAGGCCCCACGCCCACAGTGTGCGTCATGGACTCGCCAACGAGGTGTTGCAAACGATGAGTGGCATCTTGTTTCAAACAGCAAGACACAAGCAATGCTGGGACGAGATGCCCAAATGACACGTCTCTGGATTCTCCACCTAGGAAAACATAAATACGTTTTGATGGACAGAGTTCTAGCTGATAACTTCTCCAACTACCCTATTCTTTTAGTCCTTTCAAGCTGGTTTCACAAGGTTTCAAAGAAGTTGCCAAGTTGTGGGTGGAGCTTTATCTCCTGGGAACCACTCCCTGGTACCTGAAATACTATTCGAGAATGAACAAGTCATGCTTCCAGGCCCAGGGCTTCACTGGGGCCACAATTACACGTGACCATGTACTGATCGCACATGGAGTTTTGGTTTGGCTTGTATACCCTAACAGTTTGTTAGTCAGGCATTACAAAAATATGTGGAGTCATAAAATATCTGATTCTTACTCTTCCCTGGTTTGTTATCACATTATTACCCTGGAGCTAGTGTGACAGGTTTCAGAAATGATTTTCATAGACAATACCCATTTTGTATTGTGTGCTCGTTCTCAGATTCGGGCTTTGGCAGAGATGCTAAACACACAGATGCCAATTAGGAAACTAAAATCCAGTCATTACTCAGAGATTAAATATTTCAACACAGTGTCTCAAACTGTAATTAAAGGCAGTGAGCTTCGTTAGTGGGAGCACAAAAACACAGAGAGCCAGACAACTATTTTTGGAATTGCTCTTATCTTCAATACAATCTACTCTCCTCTACACTTTACCTACTGTTTACAGTGTTTCCAACCGTACCCATCAATCTGAATAGAACAGCGTCAGTAACACATTTGTGGATGGCCTAGGCAGAAGCAGGGAGGAAGCTGGCAGAAGAGGCCAAGAGAACAGGAAAGAGAGCAAGACCTCCTTACCCTCCAGAAAGAGATGAAGAAAGAAAATGAAGTAATTAAAATCCATTGTCTTCGCATCAATGTTTTGTTTGCTATGGGGGACGCTTTCCAGAGTCAGGGGTGGGAGGTGGGGGAAAGGTAGACAGAGACCGTGAGAGAGAGCACTCCCCAGGGAGGATGGCCACACCACAATCCCTTCTCTTCCATTCTCCTTTCAGAATTTTGGGCATGCATACATGCCCAGCAAGTTTTTCAAGCTCCTGAGTCTGGAATTTGACCTGTACAGTCAGCCATGTGAGATCTAGCCACCTTAACCTCCACGCCCTCTGCTGGCCCTTTAATTTGTTTGTTTAAGAATTATTTATTTAATTTAAGCTATTATTATTATTATTATTTTAATTCTCCAGAGAGAGAGAGCGAGGGAAAGTTGGGAAAGAAAGCCGGCAGGTCTGGGACTTGAACCACAGTCGGCTATGTGGAAGTCCAGGACGTTGACTATCATACTGCATGCTGGCCCCAGTTTTTATAAAAAAATTTTTTTTAAATTATTCTTTTATAAAAATTTCATTTTATTTGTTATTATTATTATTTATTTGATGAGAGAAGGAGAGAGAGAGAGAAAGAAAGTGAGAGAGCAAGCTGCCAGGTCCAAGACTTGAACTGTGGTCAGCTATGTGGGAATTCAGCACCTTAACCACCATGCCACCTGCTGACCCCTCAAATTCTTATTTTTTAAAGAACTATTTATTTAATTTTATTTATTCATCCATTTATTTTTTAATTTGTCAATAGAGAGAGACAGAGAGAGAGAGAGAGAGAGAGAGAGAGAGAGAGAGAGAGAGAGAAAGTGAGAAAGGAAGCCGCCAGGTTCAGGACTAGAACTATAGTCAGCCATGTGGAGAGGAGAAGGGATTGTGGCGTGGCCACCACCCCTGGGGAGTGATTTCTCACTTTCTGTGTCTTTGTCTCTTTCTGTCCTGGCGAGAGCACGCGCCCTATAGCAAAAACCTTTCTAGAAAAAAAAAAAGAGAGAAAGAGGAGGGCGGCCAAGGCCGCTTTGGAGTGGGCGTGGATCACGGCGCCTGCTCTTCTCAGGGAGAGCGGGATGCACTGGCTTTTCCTGAGCGTCTTGGACGGCGGGGGTCCGCTCACGTCGCACACAAACATGTCTTCCGGCTCGATGCGTTCCTTGTGCTCTCCGGAAGGAGCGATGTAGATTTCACTGCTATGCTGCAGGCTGATTCCTCCCCTGGTCCAACTGACCCAGCCCAAGTGGGAAAACTGCTTGCAAAGTTCTGGGATCAGGAATCTCAGATGTTCTTTGGCGCCGGGGACAGCGGTCTCCCTCCGGAGTGCAACGGCCAGACCCATTTTAATTTGACCAGAGAGAGACATAGAAAGAGAGAGAGAGAAGGAAAGTGAGAAGGCTAGCCACCAGGTCTGAGACTCGAACCTTGGTTGGTCATATGGGAGTGTCCAGCGCCTTAACCACTGCCACCTGCTGGTCCCTGAGGATTAATAATTAATTAATTTTTTGAGAGTTTTTTTCTATAGGGCGCATGCGCTTGCTAGAAAGACGTGTATACACACACACACACACATACATATATATGTATGTATGTGTATATATATATATATATATATACACACACACACATATTTTAGTTTCTTTTTTTTTAAAGTTACTTAATTTTATTTTATCATTATTACTATTTTTTATTTTGCTACAGGGCACGTGTGCTATAGGACATGAGAGAGAGAGAGTGAGAAAAAGTGAGAAAGCAAGCCTCCAGGTCTGGGACTTGAATTGTAGTCGACCATGTGGGAGTCCAGCACCTTAACCACTATGCCACCTGCTGGCCGCTGTTACTTTCTTTCTTCTGTGAGTCAGAGAGACAGATAGAGACATAGTACCTTTTTTTTTTTAGAGGTTTTCGCTATAGGGTGCGTGCGCTCATCAGACAGACAGAGAGAGACAGAGACAGAAAGCGAGAAATCACCCCCAGGGGGGATGGCCACGCCGCAATCCCTTCTCCTCCATTCTCCTCTCGGGATCTTGGGCAGGCACGCACACGTGCCCGGCGTGAGTTTAAGCCACCGGGTCTGGGACGTGAACTGTGGTCAACTACGTGGGAGTCCAGCGACATAGCCATTACGCTAACTGCTGGTCCCGAGACATAGTACCTTCAGTAGGATCCCAACGCCACCATCTATCCTCAGCCTGTCAGTCCTGGATCACAGGCATGTGCTTGTCGACCAAACGAGGAGGTCTCCAGACACGAACATGGAACTCGCCTATGTGGACCAGCCTTGAAGTGTGTCTTGTTTTACTGCTGTGCTACCCTCTGAGCCCTTTTACCATAGTTTAAATACCCAAACAGGGGTAATAACAGCACAGGTATTTCTATACAGGCAATGTCAGGAAACAACACATCTCAAGAGCATTTTATGCTGACTATCCAGACAACGGGTCAGATAACTATTGATGTATGGCAGGAAACTGTACTTACACCAACTAAGATTCATCTTGGTTAATTACATTTTTTGACATCTAACATGATGTCACAGCATCTAAAATGGAAACTCATATTACAGGTAATATTACCCAATCCATGGGTAATAAGGAAGGACCCACACACACACTTCCATGTGCAAATAATATTTACAAACTTATCTACTACTAGAAGGAAAATCCTTTTTATGAGATATTTTGCAAAGAAAAATGTAAAGTTTTTTTTTTTTTTTTTTTTTTAACCTTAGTCAGTATCCTTGTGTTATTGTTTTAGGTGGGAATCAGAGAAAATGGCCAGCTACAATAGAATTAAATAGACTGTACTTTAATGATCAGAGACATTTGATGATTTGATTACAGTATGGATAACAGGTAAAAACAAAGAAGTACTGTTCCATCTACTAGGTGTGATTTTAATATTATGGGCACACAGAACATATATATGTGTGTATATATATTTAACTTTTTTTTTTTTTAACTTCTAGAAAGCATATGTACTTGTCAAGAGAGAAAGAGAAAGAGCAAGCACAATCTAAAGAGGTGTGGTTATGCTGCAATCCCTTCTCCATTTTCCACTCTTGTCAAGTCATTGGACACACATGCACATGCCAGGGCTGGGATTCTAACCTTAGTAGGCCATGTGGGATCTGGCTCCCTTAACCACTAGGCTACAGAGCTAGCCTCTATTTATTTATTTTTAAAACAATATCTCATCATGTTGGGGCTAGCAGGTGGTGTGGTGGTTACAACACTGGATTTCCACATGGGAATCCAGTTTGAGTCCCAAGCCTGGTGGTTTGAAAACTACTTTGGACAGGGGCCAGCAGTTAGCGTAATGGCTATGTCACTGAACTCCCATGTAGTGGACCGCGGTTCGTGTCCCGGACCCAGTGGCTTAAAACTCACGCCGGGCGCGTGTGCGTTAAGATCCCAAGAGGAGAATAGAAGAGAAGGGACTGCAGCGTGGCCATCCCCCCTGGGGGGCGATTTCTCACTTTCTGTCTCTCTGTCTTTCTTTGTCTTTCTGGCAAGCTCACAAGCCCTGTAGCAAAAAGCTCTAAGAAAGAAAGAAAGAAAGAAAGAAAGAAAGAAAGAAAGAAAGAAAGGAGGGAGGGAGGGAGGGAGGGAGGGAGGGAGGGAGGGAGGGAGGGAGGGAGGGAGGGAGGAAAGAAAGAAAGAAAGAAAGAAAGAAAGAAAGAAAGAAAGAAAGAAAGAAAGAAAGAAAGAAAGAAAGAAAGAAAATTACTCTGGGCATGTGAGGATGTGTGCCCAAAATCTCGGGGGAATGGAGGAGAAGGGATTGTATTGTGGCCATCCCCCTGGGGAGTGATTTCTCACTTCCCCTCTGTCTCTCTGGCAAGGTCATGCATCCTATGGCCAAAACCTTAAAAAAAAAAAAAAAAAAAAAAAAAAAAAAAAAAAAAAAAAAATCACCTTGTGGTGCTCTTTCTGCCTTAGCCTCCCAGTTAGGACCATAGGCTCAGGCCACCACCCCTGGTTCATTTTCAGACAGGATCTTATTGTGTTGCCCAGACCAGCCTCAAGCTAGCAATCCTCCTGCCTCAGTCTCCCTTGGTTGCTGGGGTTACAGGTGCATGCTCTCATGCCTAACCAGTAGGTTAGACCAGAACTCAAACTCGGTCATGCTACATGATTCGGCTGCAGGGCAAAGCTTCTCACCAGTGTGCATCACCATGGCTGGCCCTGTGTGGTTTTTTTTTCAACAGATTCATACTGAAATCTGTAGGGTTGAGTTGAAATAATTTCTAGGATTAAAAAAAATTCAGAGAAAGGGAAAGAATAAGATAGTATAGCAAAGTCTTGATAATTGTTAGGTCTGGTGATAGATATGTAAAAGTTTATTGTTCTATTCTATTTTTATGTAAGTTTAAATTAAACCCTAGAGTGCTTAGTGCTTTAAACCCTAATAAAAAGGATTTTCTAAGTACTTTAATTCAAATAATTGGCTTAACAGTTTTGTTTTTTTTTTCCTATGCAGAGCACAAATTTGACAGAGAGAATTCTGTTATATTTAGGCCTATATGCTAAAAGGATTGTTTTCTTTCTTTCTTTTTTTACAGAATTTTAAATTTTAATTTAACTGATTGTTATTATTTTTAAAAATTTGACCAGAGAGAGAAAGGGAAAGTGAGAAAGCAAGTCTCCAGGTCCAGGACTTGAACTATAGTGGCCATGTAGGAGTCCAGGGCCTTAATCACATGTCACCTGCCCACCCCAAAGGATTGTTCTCTTAGTTCAGTGGTCCTTGGACTTGGGCATGCATTAGAATCACTTGGAAATCTGCTTAAAATGCAGACTGCTGCACAGGACCAGCAGATGGAGTGATGGTTACGTTGCTGGACTCCCATGTAGTCGACCATGGTTTGAGTCCAGGCTCCAGTGGCTTAAAACTCGCACCAGGAGTGTGTGCGGGTGTGCATCCTCCCATCCTCCAGGGAGAAGAGTGTTGTGGCCATTCGCCCTGGAGGATGATTTCTCACTTTCTGTCTCTCTGGTGAGCACCTGCGTCCCATAGCAAAAATCTCTCTTCTAAAAAAAAAAAAATTAGATTGCTGAGTCCTACCCCAGACTGTTTGATTCAATAGGTCTACTCAGGAGCCTAAGAATTTCATTTGAAACAAGTTTCGGATTGATGCTGCCAGTCCAGGGACTACCCTGTAAAAACTACTTCTCTAGGTAAACCAACTCTTCTAAACCATTCTGCTTCATTATTTTCCACAACCAGTTCAATTCCTTTATTATTTCATGACAAGCATGAACTTTTACTTTTTTTTTTTAAGTTTTGCTATGGAGCGTATGTGCTTGCCAAAGAAAGAAAGAGGGAAAGTGAGAAGTCACCCCCCAGGGAGGATGGCCATGGTGCAATCCCTTCTCTATTTTCCTCTGGGATCTTAGGGACGCCCGCACACATGCCCAGCATGATTTTTGTGCCAATAGATCCAGGACTCAAACTGCGCAGTTGGTCATATGGGATCCAGCGCCTAGCCTTCATATCACCTGCTGGCCCAGTTTGAGTTTTTCTTTTTAAATAATTACTAATTTTATTTTATTTATTATCATTATTTTTTAATTTGACCAGCGAGAAAGAAGGAAAGTGAGAAAGCAAGCTACCAGGTCCGGGACTGACACTGTGGTCAGCCATGTGGGAGTCCAGTACCTTAACCACCACACCCTCTGCCAGCCCCGCAGTATGATCTTTTTAATTATTTGAAAAGTTTTGCTAGAGGGCACATATGGTGGTTGGAGAGAGATAAAGATAGAGAAGGAAAGTGAGAAGCATCCCCGTGGGAGATGGCCGCACCACAGACTCTTTTCTTCCACCTGTCCTTTTGGGGTTTGAGGCGTGCAGAGGCAGGTGTAGGGCATGTTTCTCAAGCGACTAAACCATGCAGCCGTGGGGGATCCAGCTACCTTAACCATCACACCACAGGCTGCCCCAAGCATGAGCTTTAACTGCTGCCATGGGTCAGTTCCTTAACTTGCTTAATTTATTCTGTGAAATGCTGAGGGTCAAAATCCTGAGAGTTTGGTACCTAAGACTCTTCACTGTGGGTCCCAGTTTTCTCTTCCCCTCTTGCCCTGACTCCAACAATCAGAGTATTTAAACAAGTCATTCATATTCCTGCCTCAGTACCTTTGCCCATGCTTTCATCCCTTCCTGAAAGGCATCTGTGCACACACACACACACACACACACACACATGCACACACACACTGAATAAGCAGGATCCAGTCCAAATTTCTTCTCCTCTGTGAAGTCCTCCTTGGTTACCAACATCCTTCTCATTTCAGAGTAATCGTATTCTGACACGTAATACTTTTTCTATTATTATTTATTACATGCATTCTTCTGAGCTTGGTAATATTCTATAAACCCTTGAGTATGCTTTATATAGAACTTTTCTTTTAGTTGCCAGAGGGTTCAAGCACTCTCCAGAGAGGGAGAAAGAGAATGCACTCCCCAATAGCGCGTGGACACACCACAGTCCTTTCTCCATTTCTCCATCCTGTTGTGACTTTGGACACACATGCACATGAGCCCAGCATGTTTTTTAAGCTACTGGGCTGGGATTCAAACCACTGTTGGCCATGTGGGATCTCTTAACCACCCCAGTACTTTTACAGAACTTCTTCAGGCAGCGCACAGACTTTGGCCCAGACTGGGGACTTGATAGACATTTTTTTCCCCTGAAAATCGGGGGGGGGGGAACACTTATTTATTTATTTTTCTGAAGTAAATAATGGAATGGAGGCTGAAGTCTATGGGTGTAGAAGTATCAGCGAGAGGAGAATAGAATCCTAGTGTCTGTTTTCCTCCAAGCAGCACGGTGAGAGTAATTAATGTTTACACAGGTCTGGGAGAGCCTCAGATGAAAGAGGCTTTAAAAGCGTCCAAAGTTGTTATGATGGTTTCCTGCGATTCTTTCAAAGTCTCAGGCCCAATTGTATAGCGCCCCTCAGGTTTCCCCAGACTGGGAAGAGAATTGAGGGCTGCTCCTCTTACGGTGGCTTACAGGTGCCTTGACAACACTGCTCAGGACTTTCCAGCAAAGCAAACTTTAAAATATGGCCGGAGATAGTAAGAATCCCAACAAAACAAACTCAGCTTCCTGAGCAAAAGTGAAACCGAGACACTCCTTGTCACCCTCCAGCAGGGAGATGTTGGCCCTAAAGCCAGCTACCTGTGCCTCCCCTCTGGTGCGTCAGTCTGGCTCCCGGGCCTCAGGTGTCGAGACCATCTGTGCCTGCAGTTACCTGGGTCAGATCCTTCACGTTCAAATATTGCGACTCAAAGTGATGGTTTTTTTTTTGCTAGGAGTGTATAGACTTTGTTCCAAGTTCTACTCTTCATGAAGTACTACCCACTTCTACCTCTTTCTCTTTCTCTCTCGGTTTCTATTTCTCTCTCTCATATGATGGCTTGAACAATTTTTTTTTTTGGTGAATGTGCTATAGGGCATGTGCACTTCCCAGAGAGATAGAGAAAGGGAAAGAGAAAGAGAAGGTGAGAAAGCACTCCCCACCCCGAGAGGGCATGACCATGCCATAATCTTTCTTCCATTCTCCTCTCAGAATTTTGGACATGCATGCACACCTACTGGCGAGCTTTTCAAGCTGCTGAGTCTGGGACTAGAATTGCACAGTTGGCCATGTGGGATCCAACTGCCTTAAACCCCATGCCATCAGCTGGCCTGCTTGAGAGATTTTTTTTTTTTTTTAAAGAATCATTTATTTTATTTTATTTTTTACAATATTATTGTTATCTTTTAATTTGCTGCAGGGCACATGTGCTCACACGAGAGAGCGAGAGAGAGGGAAAAAAATATATATAGAGAGAGCAAGCCACCAGGTCTGGGACTTGATTACAGCTGAAAATTTGTTGTGACCCAAGCTGGGTACTGTCGCTTTAACACGTAAGCTCAGGTTTTCTCCAGCCTCCATTTTCCTTGACATACTAACAGATTTCCTCTCTCTTTTCGTTTTATTCCTGCATCCTTGTTTTGGTTGACATGGATTGATACCACTTTAGCAATAATTATTAACCATAAAAGGTGTCTTCTCTGAAACTGTAGCTATGACTGCTTATGTCAGATGGGAAGAAAAGCGCTCCAGCATTCTTGCAGGCCCGGGCAGACACGGACACAGTTATAATTAAGCAGTAAATCACAACAAGTTGTGTTGGAGCTTGTCTCAGATGTGTTGGGAAAAGTGGAATGTTCTCACCTGCCAACAGGAAAGAAAAAGGGAAACAGGATCTGCTAGTGGTATGGTGATTAAGGTGGTTGGATCCCACATGGCCAACTACATAGTTCGAGTCCCAGGTTGAGCAGCTTTAAAAATACCAGGCATGGGGACCAGCAGTTAGTGTAATGGCTATGTCGCTGGACTCCCACGTAGTTGACCGCAGTTCGAGTCCCAGACCTGGCGGCTTAAACTCACGCCGGGCATATGTGCGTGAGTGCCCAAGATCCCAAGAGGAGAATGGAGGAGAAGGGGTTGTGGCGTGACCATTCCCCATGGAGGGAGGGGTGCTCGCTCACTTTCTCTCTCTCTCTCCTGTGAGTGCTCACACTCCCCGGCACATTAAAAAGAAAAAGGAAAAGAAAAGCCCAGCCAAACCCAACCACACAGGGGTTATACCTGTGTGATCACAGAGCCACTCCTGATTTATATTTCCAGGAATCAAAAATCCAGTATATTAGGAGCTAGTGTTGTATTACACACCAAATGTGAATTTCCTCCTTTGTAGATCAGATTAAGCCATTTCCTATATTGCAAGGAGCAACCTTGGTTAGGCTAACATGTGAATCAGAAGTCCCCAGACTACTATGTTGGCACGCCCAGAAAGTTGAACCTTTACACAGCTAAATCATATTAACAGACTCCATTTCAGACCCTGAATTAGAAGGTGGGTGTGCCATCAACTGCACCGTGCTTGGGCACAGTGGCACCTTGCTTCGGCCTTGGAGGCTCATTGCTAGCATTGGCACCTGCACAGGGACATCGATGTGGACAACCCTTGATTCCTGCCTCAGACTTTAGGGAAATGAGCAAACCAGAGCTGAGGAGGCCTTGCCTCCGGCCTCTAACTGCCCTTTGAGCCAATTGGGGATACGCTTCCATGGAAGAACGAGGGCTTTTCTTGAGCAAAGATACAGAAATGACAACTTGACGGTGCCTCCTCCCCAGCCCCTTCCCTGGCTCACAGCCCGGTCCCTGGAGCACAACCCTTTCCCCAGAGCACAGCCCCTTCTCTATCACACAGCCCCTTTACCAGAACACAACCCCATCCTCAGCATACAACTCCTTCTCCAGCTTAAAATCACACTGGACTCCCAGGGCTGACCATGATTCAAGTCCTGAACCTGGCGACTTGCTTTCTCACTTTCCCTCTCTCTCTCTCTCACTCTGTCTCTCTCTGGTCAACTTAAAACAAATAAATAAATAAGGACCAGCAGATGGCTTAATGGCTACGTTGCTGGACTCTCATGTAGTTGACCGCGGTTCGAGTCTTGGACCCAGTGGCTTAAACTCATGCCGGGCTCATGTGCGTGTGCGTGTGTGCCCAAGATCCCAAGAGGAGAAAGGAGGAGAAGGGATTGTGGCATGGCCATCCCCCCTGGGGGGTGATTTATCGCTTTCTGTCTCTGTGTCTCTCTCTGTCTTTCTGGCGAGCACACACTTCCTATAGCAAAAACCTCTCAAAAATAAGTAAGTAAATAAATAAATAATGTTACATAAAAATAATTCTTAAAAAAGAAAAAAGCCTAGGGACCAGTAGTTAGCATAATGACTATGTCGCTGGACTCCCACGTAGTTAACCATGGTTCGAGTCCTGGACCCGGTGGCTTAAAACTCACGCTGGGCACGTGTGCGTGCGTGCCCAAGATCCCGAGAGGAGAATGGAGGAGAAGGGATTGCGGCATGGCCATCCCCCCTGGGGGGTGATTTCTCGCTTTCTGTCTCTCTGTCTCTCTCTCTCTGTCTGGTGAGCGCACGCGCCCTATGGCAAAAACCTCTCAAAAAAAAAAAAAAAAAAAAAAAGAGAGAAAAAGAAAAAGAAAAAGAAAAAGAAAAAAGCCTTTCTCTAGTACACAGAACCCCTTCCTGTTACTATGGTTCAGCCGTGTTAGAGGCCCCTTAAGCTAGCAGACAAGATGCATTGAACCAGAGGGAAAATAAAATTTATCATAAGTTGTAGTTGAAATAAGTAATATTAGTTCGGTACTTATTACATGTGAGTGACATTAATTACTACTAATACCATCCCTTGCAACATTATTTTTGTAGAAAAATACTTATGGAGGTGTATACAACTCGTTTCACCCTTGGAATACAAATCCCTCAGTAAATTGCTGACTGCATCCTCCTTGTATGATCTGATTTGGGAAAAGATCTTAGTGATAATACAGTTGAAGCCCTCAACAACCCCCCCCCCCCCCAAATAATAAATAATAAAAAGGGACCAGCAGTTAGTGTAATACAGTTGAAGCCCAGATTTTCTTTTTCTTTCTTTTTTTTAAATTGATTTTTGCTTTAGGGCACATGCACTTGCCAGAGAGACAGAGGCAGAGAAACAGAAAGCAAGAAATCACCCCCCCAGGGGGATGGCCATGCCACAATCCCTTCTCCTCCATTCTCCTCTCGGGATCTTGGGCACATAGACACATGCGCCTGGTGTGAGTTTTAAGTTGCAGAGTCTGGGACTCAACACAGTCGACTACATGAGAGTCCAGCGACATAACTATCACTCCATCTGCTGGTCCTGAGGTCCAGATTTTCTAGTGCCTTCCTTTAGAACGCTCCAAGGTCGGGGCAGAAGGTGGTGTAGTGGTTAAGGTGTAGGACATTGCTGACCACGGGTGGGGTCCCAGACCTGGCGGCTTGAAACTCATGCTGGGTACATGTGTGTGTGTGTGCCCAAAATCCCAAAAGGGGAATGGAGGAGAAGGATTGTGAGGTGGCCATCCCCTGGGGGGTTGATTTCTCACTTTCCTCTCACTGTCTCTGTCTTTCTCTGGGGAATGCACACATCCTGCGGTAAAAACCTAAATAGATAGATAGATAGATAGATAGATATAGATAGAATGCTCCAAGGTAAAAGATCAAAGAATTTGGGGCCAACAGGTGGCATGGTGGTTAAGGTCACTGGACTCCCACATGGTCAACCACGGTTCAGGTCGTGGACCTGACAGTTTGTTTTCTCACTTTCCCTCTCTCTCTCTCTCTCTCTTCTCTCTCTCCCTCTGTCCCTCTCTGGTCAAATTAAAATAAATAAAGATAATAAAGTCTTTAAAAATTACTTAAAAAATAGAATTTGCCACAACTATATTGCTCACAGTCTAAAGCATATGCTCTGAGTGTGGCTCCCAACAGCATTCTCTGGGAACTTGCTGAAAATGCAAATTCTCAGCCTCAACCCAGACCTACAGAACCAGGACCCCCCGGGATGGGCTCAGCCATCTGTTTTAATAATTCTTCTGCATGGTGCTAAAGTCTGAGAATCATCGAAAAGTGTGTTCATCGAAGGAGAAAGTTGGGGGTGGTATTTTATTGTCCATGTTGACTGTGCTTAATATTTGTGTAAATTGCTATTTTTCTTCCTTCTTTGCAACCCAGTTTTTGCATGCAAAATGCACATATTCCCTCATTCTTCCCTCTTCCTCAAGAGCCGGCTGACCACGTAGTACAACAGTTGAACACCCTCTCGTCACATCTGTCGCCTCACGAGGAAGCCAATCTGCTCAGAGAAAGGTGCTCCCGTCAGTACCAGGCCTCTCCGCTGCGGAGTCAGCAGGCAAGGAGCCTCCCATTCAGTTCAGCAGCAGCTGGGAGAGCAGGGGTAAGGATGTGAGGAAATCTGCCCGTGTGCTCAGGAGCTCCGCCTGGTCCTCTGGGGCCCCCACAAGCTCAGGAAACACCTGGTAGGTCAGCACACATATGGTCAGAGGAGCTGAGGGCCTTGCAAAGCACGGATGAACGTCCTCAGTGACCTTCCGCGAGCTGCTATCAGGATGAATGTAAGGCAGTGTATACCCAAAGGGTGCTACCAAGGCCTTTTAGAGGAAGACATAGCATGGAGACTGTTCATAGCAATGGGTATTTATTACATGTGGGTGACATTTTCCTATTTGTCTTTCTGCCTCATGCAAATTCAGCTGGGAGTTCTTGAGGAAAGGGCCATTACCTCACTTAATATTATGCTGTTAAGACGGGGCCATGCTGTTGTATGTGGCTGGAGTTCCTTTGCTTTAACCCCTGAATCATATTCTACTGTAGGAATACAATACAACTTAGGCATCTACTCCTCTGAGAGAGAGACGTTTGGGTTGTTCGGGGGGTTTTCTTACTGTGAACCGAAGACAGGGTGCTTGTAAAAGAAGACCAGTAAGATATAACTTACCCTATTGATAACAGAAAAGCTGTAATTAAATAGAGTGATTAAAGCAATGCAGGGCTGGCCCAGGGATAGACAAACTGACCAACAGAGTGGGAAGGGAAGCTACGTGACTTTGCTCTACGTCAGAGGTGGCATTTAAGACCAGGGGAGAAAGGACGGCTATTCAATAAATGGAGTTGGATAAAATTATCATCCCTATGAAAAAGGATAAAAGTGAATCCCTGTGTCAAACTGCAAGTAAAAATCAATACTAAATGGTTAAGACCTTTGGCCACCTTGTGGCCTAGTGGAGTTGGATTCCGCATGGTTGACAAAGGTTCGAATCCCAGATCTGGTGGCTTAAACAATATGCCTGGCGCATGTGCATGCACCCCCCCAAATCCTGACGGGATGGAGAAATGGAGAAGAAAGTGCAGCACAACTACACCTCATTGGGGGATGCTTTCTCCTGCTCCCTGCTCTTTCTGGAGAGTACACACACCCTCTCACAATTTAAAAAGGAAAAATAAGTGGAACATTATCCTCATTCAAAAATAAAATTTGAAGTTGCCAAAAAAAAAAAAAAAAGGCACTAAGGAAAATTAATTGGCATTCTTTCCGCAAATATTTACTGAGTACCAGCTATCTCTCAGACACGGTGCTGGAAGTGAGAAATACTAAAATAAATAACTGCTGCTGATATGTCGCCCCCAAGTTTGTGCGTTGGAAACTTAGCTGCCGTTGTAACTGTATGAAGAGGGTGGAAATGTAATCCGGTTTTGGTACGAAGCAGTGGGACCTCCATGATTAAATTCTGGTGGCTTTGTGAGTAAAAAGAGGGAGCTAGACTGAAGCAGACACACAGACACATGTACATGCCCGCGCCTTGTCACCACGAGCTGCCCTGTGCTGCCTGGTGACTTTGCAGAGAGACCCCCCACCCAAAAGACCCTCACAATATGCAACCCCTTGACCTTGAACCTCCCAACTGAGCTAGATAAACCTCTGTTCTTTTACATTTCCCAGTGTAGTACTGTGTTATTCGCAATGGGAAAATAGACTAACTCATGCAGTCCCTGTCTTTAAGGAGTTACGATGTGTCACGGGGAGACAAGGAGGTGATAGGACAGTCAGTGTTCTTGATGCCTGTTAGAGCTGTCCTCCGGGTTCAGCAGGGCACAAAAGAGGGAATGGCCAGGCGATGCCACCAGGAGGGCAGGCAAGGGTAGGGACAGGAACGCAGGCAGAGGACAAGCTTGAAAGGTGCAGTCTGAGCAAAGACACGAAGATGTGAGTAACTAGGTGAGGGGCTAGCAGATGGAGTAGTGGTTAAGTGCTGGACTCCCACATGGCTAACTGTGGTTCAAGTCCCGGACCTGGAGACCTGCTTTCTCACTTTCTCTCTCTTTGTCTCCTGTCTGTCTCTCTCTGGTGAGCCCACATGCCCTATGTCAAATTTTAAAATAGTAATAATAAATAAATAATTATTTTTTAAAAAAACTAGGTGAATCCAGGAAAGTATAGGTGGTTGAAGTATAGGGTCCACAGCGGAAGCTTGGTGAGGGTCAAGATGTAGCATTTGGCACTTAGCATTAAGCTGTATGTCAGAGATTTTCCTAGAAGTATGGGGGTCACTGGAAAATTCTTTATCAGTAAGTTTATTAATTTTACTAATAGCAGCACGTATGCCCGCATGAGAGAGAAAGAGAGAGAAAGAGAAAGAGTAAGAGAAAGAGAAAGAGAAAACCACTCCTGACAGGGTGCTGCAATCCCCTTTCTCTGGCCCTCACCTCTCAGGATCGTGGGCCTGTGCCTAGCATATTTTCAAGTTGACCTGGGGATCTGAACCCATGGTAGGCCATGTGGTTTCCAGCACCACAGTCCAGTTTGCTACTAACTGCACCACCAGGCTGGGCCTGTCATAGAAGAGTTTTGTTTTGTTTTGTTTTTGTTTTGCAGTTTTGCTGTAGGGTGTGTGAGCTCACTAGTGAGAGACAGAGTGGGAGAGGCAGAGAACGTGAGAAATCACTCCTCAGGAGGGATAGCCACACTGCAATCCCTTTTCCATTCTCCTCTCGGGATTTTGGGAATACACACACACGTGACTGGTATGATTTTCCAGGTGTCAGGTCATGGACTCAAACCATGCGGGATCTAGCTGCCTTAACCTCACACCACCTCTGGCCCCCATTGAAGAGTTTTAAACGGGGGAGTGACATAAGCAGATTTGGTTTCAGGGGGATCACTCTGGCAGCAGTGTGGGATACGGGTGGAGGGGGTTGAGGATGTTAGCAGGGAGTCTGCCCAGACCAGAGACCACAGTGGCTGAAACATGGCGTTAGTACTATGGCTGGGAGAGGGGTGGGAAGGGGTTGGACCTCAATTACATCTGGAGGATGACAAAGCCAGGATGACTTTTAGTTTTACCAACTGCTAACTGCTGCCTGGGTAGCTACAGGGCGGGGCAGGGAGTAAGCAAGAGGAAGCAAGTTTGATGCGGAAGACCATCTGGAAATACGTGTGGGACATCCCCATGGCAGAAGCTGAGAAAGATGCCACTGTGGCATGTGAGGAGCCATGACCAGGAAAGGGGCAAGGGAAGCTCAGACGAACCTATGAAGGGCCTGGCTGGGGGGAGGGGATCAACATGGACATGTCAGAGGACACAGGGCTGAGACGGTTTTAAGTTTAGACATGTGAAACTCAGACTGCCAAAGAAAACCGATAGAACAGAACATTTGAAGATATCACAGGGCCAGCAGGTGGCATGGTGGTTAAGGTGCTGGACTCCCACATGGTCAACCATGGTTCAAGTTCTGGATCTGGTGGCTTGCTTTCTCTCTCTCTCTCTCTTTCTCTCATCAAATTGAACAATAATAATAAATTAAAAATAAATAATTATTAAAAAAGAAAAAAATTAAAAATGAAGATATCTGGTGGAAGAATATCATCTTTTTTTTTTGGAGAGGTTTTTTTTTTTCACTATAGGACGTGTGCGCTCGCCAGACAGAGAGAGACAGAGAGACAGAAAGCGAGAAATCACCCCCCGGGGGGGATGGTCACGCCGCAATCCCTTCTCCTCCATTCTCCTCTCGGGATCTTGGGCACGCACGCACACGCGCCCGGCGTGAGTTTTAAGCCACCAGGTCCGGGACGCGAACCGCAGTTGACTACGTGGGAGTCCAGCGACATAGCCATTACGCTAACTGCTGGTTTCCAAGAATACCATCTTTATTTACTAGGAGAACTTTTGCTATAGGGTGCATGAACTCACTGGAGAGACAGAGACTGAGAGACAGAAAGTGAGAAATCACCCCCCCACACACCAGGGGGATGACCATGCTGCAATCCCTTTTCCTCCATTATCCTGTCGGAATTTTGAGCACACACGCGCATGTGCCTGGTATGTTTTAAGCTGCCGGGTTCGGAACTTGAACTGTGGCTGATTATGTAGGAGTCCAGTGGCGTAATTATTACATCACCTGCTGGTCCTGGTATCCCATCTTTATATCTTATATCTTGTAGCTGTTCAAATTTTAAAGAAAAGGTTGATGGTATTTCGAGGAAGCCACTCTTACCCTAAAATAAATCCTAGACAACATGGAATTAACATAGTCCTTTTTTAAAAAAGAAGAATTAATGATTTACTTATTTATATTTATATTTAATGATTTATATATTTATATTTACATTTACTCAATAAATGGTGGCTTTTATTGTTGGTGCTGCTTAGACCTCCGTTGTCGCCCTGCGGTTATTTTTCTGAGATACAGATCTGACTGAGATCTGTCTAACTGAGGCCCAGACGTCTCACTCTGGCGTTAAAAGCGCCTTCTACATCTCAGTCATTATCCCCTGTGGCTCTTGTACTCCCCCTGCCATGCTCTTCTGGGAGTGTCAAACTTCTTGCCATTCCCTGCACAAACTCTGCACTCCCCTCCTCTGGACTTTTCTGTAAAGTGTGTGTGTGTGTGTGTGTGTGTGTGTGTGGGTGTCTGTCTGAGGAGCTATCTTTCACTCAGTCAGCCTAACGCATGCCCACTCAGAAGCCCTGTTCTATGTCCCTCTCCCCGCCCTGTGCCTCCCGGTTGTAGCTCATGTGTGCCTGTGTCTATTATAGTGTTTATTTTTCATTTATCATGGTTTTAGAGTGTCTAGAAAGTAGCCTTTACCTTTTTTATCTTGGTATCTCTCTGTCCAGTCCCCTCCCTCTCACCCTTTGCTCCTGCACTTAGGAGGTTAGAATGAAATGGTGGTTAAATTGAATGGAGCAGCCTGCTCAGACTGCAGGTCTCTAAATCTTCGCTGTGAGCTGTGATGATACAGGGTTTCGTCTCTACAGGACAAATTCCTCTGTGGCTATTGAGTCTGCACATGAGCGCGAAGAGGACAAGTAAGGAGTTGTGTTCCGTTATCATCGTACCCTCCAAGTGGCTGGAAGGAGAAAGACTGAGTTTACCAGCGTCGGGCCTGAGGACGAGGAAAGACGTACAATAATGTGGATTTTGACGGTGTGTGGAAAAAAAAGTGTGTGTGTGTTTATGAGTTACAATGAACTGAGCACCAAAACCCAAGGACTGAGAGGTAGTACCTTCGTGTCAGTACTTTGGTTTTTTATTTAGAAACCCTGTAGTTAACTTACTGATCCATACCTCAACCTCAGACTTTTAAAAAAAGATTTATTTACTTAATTTTCATTTATCTTTATTATTATTATTTAAAAATTTATTTATTTAATTTTATTTATTCATCCATTTATTTTTAATTTGACAGAGAGAGACACACAGAGAGAAAGAGAGGGGGAAGTGAGAAAGCAAGCTACCAGGTCCAGGCCTCGAACTGTGGTCTGCCATGTGGGAGTGTCCATCACTTTAACCACCACACCACCTGCTGGTCCTATCATCATTATTTTTTTAAGAATTATTTTATTTTGGGGCCAGCAGGTGCCGTAATGGTTAAGAGCACTGGACTCCCACATGGCCAACCATAGTTCGAGTCCCAGACCTGGTGGCTTGCTTTCTCACTTTCCCTCTCTCTCTCTTTCTGTCACTCTGTCCCTCTCTGATAAAATTAAAAATAAATAAATAAGTAAAGTTAAATAAATAAATACAATTAAAAATTAAGAAAGAGAATTATTTTATTTTAACATTATTTATTTATTTATTTTAATTTGACCAGAGAGGTACAGAGCAAGAGTGAGAGAGAGAAAGCAGGAAAGCAAGCTGCCAGGTATGGGACTCAAATTGCTGTTGGCCAAGTGTGAGTCCAATGGCCTTAACCATCATGGCACCTGCCGGCCCCTATCATTATTATTATTATTTTAAACATTTGCTACAGGGCATGTGCACCTACCAGAGAAAGAGAGAGAGAAAGTGAGAAAGCAAATTGTCAGGTCCAGAACTTGGACTGTGGTTGATTACGTGGGAGTTCAGTGCCTTTAAACACCACACCACCTTCTGGCCCCCAGACTTTAAAAAAAAAAAAGAATTATTTATTTAATTTTATTTGCTGTTTATTTATTTATTCATTCATTCATTTATTTATTTTAAATTTGACCAGAGAGAGAGAGAGAAAGGGAAAGTGAGAAAGCAAGCTGCTAGGTCAGCCATGTGGAATTCCAATACTTTAACCTCCATGCCACCTGCTGGCCCAGTCTTTAGACTTTTTTTTTTTTTTGGATAGGTTTTTGCTATAGGGCATGTATGTGCGCCAGAAAGACTGAGAAGAGACAGACAGAGAGACAGAAAGCGAGAAATCATCCCCCGGGGGGGGATGGTCACGCCACAGTCCCTTCTCCTCCAGTCTCCTCTCAGGATCTTGGGTACGCACGCACACACACCCGGTGTGAGTTTTAAGCCACTGGGTGCGGGATGCAAACCGCGGTCGACAACATGGGAGTCCAGCAACGTAGCCATTATACCATCTGCTGGTCCTGCCACCAGACTTTTAATACTAATTCTAGGACATGCTATTAGGTATAAGTTGAAAAGAAGTTCTATAGTCAGATAAGTTTGAAAAATTTTGTATTAAATAAAGGTAAAAGATTTTCTCAGGGCTTTTGCCATGTTAATAAAAGTTTTGTGACTCTCTAAAGCAAGTATGTGGCATGAGAGTTATTACAGATTGAATGCTTTTGTTCTCTCCAAATCCTGTATTAGAGCCCCAACTCCCAATGTGATGGCATTCAGAGGGGGACTTTGGGACTTACTCAGGGTTAGACAAGGTCTTGAGGGTGGAGCCCTCGTGACAGATTAGTGCCCTTTTAAGAGGAAGTAACTGCAGTTCTCTCTAGCTCTCTGCCGTGTGAGCATACAGCAAAAGGCATCCACGTGCGAGTTGGGAAGAGCCTCCACCGAAACCGAATCCAGTGCCTTGATCATTTCAGCCTCTGGAATACTTGCTGTAATTGTCTGCTGTGTAAGCTACTCGGACTGTGATATTCTGTCCTAGCAGCCAAAGCTGAGACAGGAGAGGTCCCACATTGATTTGAGAATGTCCTTCTTTTATAATAGTGCATTGTGGTGCCCTAGTGTTCTATGGAACACGCGGGGGAAACACTGCTCTCAGTGACTCCTAATACCTGGAGACTGTGTATGAATTGGTCACGCCTCCTAGCAGCAGCACGTGACATGCCCTCCTTGCCTACCCATGTCCGGAGGATTTCAGCAGGCATGACAGGATAAATATGCCTCTTTTATACAGCCCAGATACTTAGGCTGTAGATGTTTACTAAATAGTCAAAGGAAAGCCCTCTGCTAATTTACAGAAGATGAATTTTTCTATCATTTCCATCCTTCTCCTTATCCAGAGCAGCATAGACTGGCTGTCTTCCAAGGTTCCGTATCATGAAAAGAGAAGTTACATGCCGAATTCGATGTCATGTTATAGTAACAAAGAGGAAATCATTTATTTGTACATCAAGTAGTTTGTCTAACCCTCTATTTGAAATACATTAGGATGCAAAAGTTATGGGCCAGGCAGAGGTGGTGGTGAAGGCAGCCGGATCCCATGTGACTGACTGTGTGTTCAAGTCCCAGACCAAGCCGCTGGAGGGACATGCCAGAAACATGTGCGTGCATGCCCGAAGTCCTGAAAGGAAGGAGAAATGGAGGAGAAGGAGCTGTCACAGATAATCACCTATCCCCCACGGGGGTGTTTTCTCACCACCGTCCCCTCTGAGCACATGCTCCCTCTGGCAAAAAATAAAATTAAATAAAAAAAGATGACAAAAGTTATTTGCGGGGCCTGGCACGTGGTGTGGTGGTTAAGGGCACTGGACTTCCACATGACTGACCATGGTTTGAGTCCCAGACCTGGCGGCTTGCTTTCTCACTTTCTTTCTCTCTCTTTCTCACTCTGTCCCCCTCTGGTCAAATTAAAATAAATAAATAAATAAAGTTAAATACAATAATTCTTTTTTTTTTTTTTTTTTGGAGAGGTTTTTCGCTATAGGGCGCGTGCGCTCGCCAGACAGACAGAGAGAGACGTAGAGACAGAAAGCGAGAAATCACCCCCCAGGGGGGATGGTCACGCCGCAATCCCTTCTCCTCCATTCTCCTCTCGGGATCTTGGGCACGCACGCACACGCGCCCGGCGTGAGTTGTAAGCCACCGGGTCCGAGACGCGAACCGCGGTCGACTACGTGGGAGTCCAGCGACATAGCCATTACGCTAACTGCTGGTTCCCAATACAATAATTCTTTAAAAAAAGTTATTTGGAGGAGAGCCTTAACACTTGAGACCTTTGCTATCTGGAACTTTCAGGAAGCATACTGTTCTGGATAGCTGAAGGTTTTTTTCCAGAAATTTTTGCCTTAGGGTGTATGCATTGCCTGAGAGACAGAGAGGCAGAGACAGTGAGAGGGGAAGTGAGAAGTCACCCCCCATGGAGGTTGGTCATTCTGTAATCCCTTCTCCTCCATTCTCCTCCCAGGATCTTGGACACATACACACACATTATTTTGTGATTTTCAAGCCACTAGATGCAGGACTCGAAATGAGGTCCGCCATGTGGCAGTCCAGTGATATAACCGCTATGCTATCTGCTGGCCCTGAGTTTTCTTAATTATTAGGGTTTAACCCACAAATTCATGTTCAAATTCTACCCTTTCTGGCACTTTCTCTAAGATGTGTACCAGGCAACCCTGTCATCACACCTGGGGTACACTGCGTGTAATGGAGCCTTTCCATTGGGCTCTGGGTCTCTCGGCGCGATCTCAGTGCCTTTACCCTACTGTAACATAGGGCTGTCTTTGGGGTCTTTTCTGGTGTGTCACATTGCTTCATCACAAATTTGGCCCGACAGTAGTGATTTTTGATTTCCTTTTCTGTGTTGGTTTGTTTTGTCTTTCTTTCTGTCTTTTTTTTTATTTTTATTTTTTATTTAATTTTTTATTTAATTTTATTTATTCATTTGTTTATTTTTATTTGACCAGAGACAGAAGAGAGAGAGTGCAAGAGGGAAAGTGAGAAAGCAAGCTGCCAGGTTCGGGACTCAAACCATGGTCAGCCATGTGGGAGTGTCCAGCGCCTTAGCCACCATGCCACCTGCTGGTCCCCTCTTTTTTTTTTTTTTTTTTAATTACAGTATTTATTTCTTCTATGAGAGACAGAGACAGAGATGGGCACCCTATCAGGGTCCGCACGCTGCGACCAACACCCCTAGCCTCAGTCACCCTGAATCATGGATGAGCACAGTCTGCGTGTAGATGGAGGCCTGAGGATGCAAACCCAGGATCTGGCCATGTGAGCCCAACATGGCGGCGTGGCGTGTAACCTTTGCGCCACCTTCTGTTCTGTCTTTTTGTATCACTGGCTGACAGCTATTGCTTTTCGTTCTTGACCCAAGTCAGCCTTCTGCAGCCCCCATTTGCTCTCTATTCTTCCTGCCTCCCCACTTCATATTTTTTTTAAAATAATTGTTTATTTTATTTTATTTATTCGTTCATTGATTTTTTTTTTTTTTAATTTGACCAGAGAGAGACAGAGGGTGAGAGTGAGAGAGAGAGGAAGTGAGAAAGCAAGTCACCAGATTCAGAACTCGAACCCTGGTTGGCCATGTGGGAGTGTCCAGCACCTCAACCACCACTCCACCTACTGGTCCCCCCACTTCATATTAATATTCTTCCAATCTTCTGTGGGCTGTTAAGCAGACCACTTTGTTAGAATTCTTTTGTTGTTTATTTATTTATTTATTCTACAACTGAGAGAGACACAGAGACAGCTCCTCCAACAGGGTCTTTTTTTTTTGGAGAGGTTTTTGCTATAGGGCGTGTGCGCTCGCCAAAAAGACAGAGACAGACAGAGAGATAGAAAGCAAGAAATCATCCCCCAGGGGGGATGGCCACGCCGCAATCCCTTCTCCTCCATTTGGGATCTTGGGCACGCACACACATGCGCCCGACGTGAGTTTAAGCCACTGGGTCCGGGACGCGAACCGTGGTCGACTATGTGGGAGTCCAGCGACATAGCCATTACGCTAACTGCTGGTCCCATCCAACAGGGTCTTGACACCGTGATCTCCCCCAGACTCAGCCAGGCCTGGATCACGGGCACATAGCTGGATACTCAGGGAGGTCTTTGCACTCGAACTCAGAACCTTCCCAGAGCATCAGGCTTTATCACTGTGCCAGTCTGTCCTCTAAAACCCTTTTTTTTTTTTTATTTTTTTTTATTTTGGAGAGGTTTTTGCTATAAGGCGCGTGCGCTTGCCAGACAGACAGAGAGACAGAAAGCGGGAAATCACCCCCCAGGGGGGATGGCCACACCGCAATCCCTTCTCCATTCTCCTCTCGGGATCTTGGGCACGCACGCACACACGCCCGGCGTGAGTTTAGGCCACCGGGTCCGGGACTTGAACTGCGGTCGAATACGTGGGAGTCCAGCGACATAGCCATTGCGCTAACTGCTTGTCCCTAAAACCCTTTTGAAACAAGAAAGCCTAGGGTTTGGGATGGAAACTGCATAGTCTTTAGCAATTTAGAGGCCTTTGGTGTTATTCCTTACTTCTTTATTAAAGTATCTCCGTTACCAGATGCAATGGTTCATTTTGTGTGTCTTTTTGATCGTACCCTTGGCTCACATGTGTCTAGTATACACAAGGAGGTCTCAAGACTCAAACCCAGAACCTTCCCAGAGAAGTATGTTCTTCCACAGCACCACCTTCTGGCCCTATAATCATCTGTTTGTTTTTAATTTTCCAGAGGGTGTGTGTGCTCCCTGGAAAGAGGTGGAGAGACACAGAGAGAGAGACAGAGAGAAACTACCCCGGGGGGATGACCATACCACAATTCTTTCTCCTTTCAGGATTTTGGCCACACATGCACAGGCACCCAGAGTGTTTCTGAAGCCACCAGATCCGGGACTAGAACCACAAGGTCAGCCACATGGGATCCAGCGGCCTTGACCACCATGACATGGGCTGGCCTCTTTTTTTTTTTTTTTTTTTTTTAAATTTTTTACTAAATGACACATGTGCTCACAGCAGAAAGATGAAAAAGTCATTGGAGTCCATCAACTCTAGGCTCTTACTTATTATGAAAAGTGGGAAGTTGGGAAGTATGTGCTGGGGTACAAGCAGACGCTGGACAATCCGACAAGGCAAAGCCAACAACTGCTCAGCTTGAGGAAACCTGTGCTATGTTGGCCAAAACTGGTGTCCACCACTACCGTGGAGATAATACTGACTTGGGCACGGCATGCGGAAAACATGAGAGCACGCACTGGCTACCACTGCTCCCGGTGTTGCCAATGCCATTAGAAGCATGCTGGGACAGACTGGTGGGAAGTCAGCCATGCAACATTTTTCTTTAATAAAACTTGCCAGGCTTGTTTAAAAATAAAGGAATAAGTACAATAAATTGGTGACTTGAGTAAAGCAGATCACGCTCCCTCATGTGGGTGGGCCTCGTCTAATCAGTTGAAGGCCTAACTATAACAAAGAGGCTCACCTGCCCTCCAGTGAGGCGCATTTCTTCTGCCTAACCATTTTGGAACTGGCAACATCAGCTTTTTCCTGTTTCAGACTTGAGGACTTGAACCGAAACATCAGCTTTTCTTGGGTCTCTGGCCTGCTGGCCTTCCAATGAAGACTATTCCATTGACTCTCCTGCATCTCCGGCTTGCCAACTTGCCCTATGTATCTTGGGAATTAGCCTCCATTATCATGCGAACCAATTCCTTATTTTTTTTTTTTTTTGAGAGATTTTCGCTATAGGGCGCGTGTGCTCGCCAGACAGAGAGAGACATAGAGACAGAAAGCGAGAAATCACCCCCCAGGGGGGATGGTCACACCGCAATCCCTTCTCTTCCATTCTCCTCTCGGGATCTTGGGCACGCACGCACACGTGCCTGGCGTGAGTTTTAAACCACCGGGTCCGGGACGTGAACCGCGGTCGACTACGTGGGAGTCCAGCGACATAGCCATTACGCTAAATGCTGGTTCCCAAACCAATTCCTTATTGTCTACCGCTCTCTCTCTCTGTCTCTATCCACCCACCTATTGGTTCTTCTCTGGAGATCTCTGATTAACACAGTGGATATACACTAATGCCAACTACTTTTAAAAAATACTCCCCAAACCTTACTATTTCGCCATAAAAAAATGCTTCTTTGAAATACTTGGGTATGCAGAATTCATACAAGATCATAGATTTTTTTTTTTTGGAGAGGTTTTTGCTATAGGGTGCGTGCGCTCGCCAGACAGAGAGAGACAGAAAGCAAGAAATCACCCCCCAGAGGGGATGGCCACCGCAGTCCCTTCTCCTCCATTCTCCTCTCGGGATCTTGGGCACGCACGCACACGCGCCCGGCGTGTGTTTAAGCCAGCGGGTCCGGGACTCGAACCGCGGTCGACTACATGGGAGTCCAGCGACATAGCCATTACGCTAACTGCTGGCCCCAAGATTGTGGATTTTTACAGAGAGAAATCAGATTCAATGCTTAAAAAATTCCAGTGCCAAGATACTACATTTCTGTAAGATAGATGCTATGCTAGTTTGGCTTTGTAGTTGTAGTAGGGCAAATAGCATGATAGAAATGAAAGATTTTTAATGAAATAACATTATTTGATGGTGGTGGTAGAAAAAAAGATCATCAGTAAGACTTTGTAAACTAGTGTTGTCATGGTAATGCAAACAAGGCATTGTCTAGGGCAATTAAGAGTGACAGAATTTATTGACGGAAGCTCCCCCTGAAGGAGGCTCCTTTCATTCTGCTGATGGCGTGGAGGTGACCGTAGTCCAGCTTTCTATCTCTGCACTGCAAGTACCCTAGCCTTCCCTGCTCGCTCATGCTCCTTGCCAGCGTTACTGCTCAACACAAACCTTTTCTACTTCTCAACCCCACCTCCCCCATGACGCGTCCTGCTTTCTTCCGGCCAATAAAGGAAGGAGGGCGGTACTGTGCCTCCCCTGACAGCCAAACATCTTGGGGCTTGCTTCAGGCTCCGCCTCCCACACCCTCCACCCCCGGGTGTGGACTCCACAGCCCTCACCCAGAGCTATTTTTCCATCCTAGGAGCTGACCTCATTGTTCCTGGGGCTGGAGCCATCTATAAGGCAATACTTGCCAATTTGGGGGTTGATGGCAGTTTCGTTTATGGCACCAGAGGAGTCAGTCTGTGCCACTGTCCTTCATCATAGGATGGCGTTAAGGACCACCTTTCCCCTCCTCTGAGCGTGAACATGACTGAGCACACTTGTGTGTCACACATGGATATGGTCGGTCGACGCACGAGGTTAAGAGCCTGCTGTGGGCTGTGGAAATCTCCAGTGGACTGCTCCACTTCCTGTTCTTGCAGACCAGCATGACATTTGGCTCAATCGGGCCCTTGTCATGGGTTGCCACACAAACATTGTCTGTCGGGTGCTGTCATTTCCTGGCAGTGAACGGCGATTCCACATCGCCTCGGGATGCTCCCACAGAGTCTCCCGTGTGACAGCTGAACCAAACGCGATGTATAGCTGGAATCACTCTGGAGGGTAGGCGAGGACAAAGCCAGGGTGCTTGACTGGAAAGCTCGCCCAATATGGTGCGGGGAGCGCGGCGACAGGATTTTGACAGTAGAGGAACTGGTCCCCCTCCCTCTCACCACTTAGTTGTCACAATCATACATGTGCCTTCCTGTCCCTCTCCCCGACACCATGAGGTAGGGACAGTGGTAGCAGTCGGCTCTTCTTTTTCACAACCACCAACAGCCTGGTCACATAGCACTGTCCACTGGATGCCACCCGTGGCCCTCAGCAACCCAGCTAATGAGCGGTCTGGCTAGATACTTTTTCCACTGAACATGCACTGTGTTCACGACCCAAGCCCTAACTTAGGTGCTTCAATGATTTAAATGAATTTACTAGTAAGTAATCCCAGCTGAGTTTTACATCCTTAGGATAGAAGACATTATGTTAGTGTAAAATATGTTTCTTCAGTTGTACCGTGGGAACAGCTAGTTTGACCACCTTAGTGATTTATCAAACAGCCACCTCATATCGACTTAACATCGACTCTGTGTGTCATGGTGTTAGGGGCTCATTGTGAAGACTTAACAACAGGGGCTGGCAGGTGGCGTGGCGGTTAAGGGCACCAGACTCCCACATGGCCGACCATGGAACAAATCCTAGACCTGGTGGCTTGCATTCTCACTTTCTTTCTGTCCCTCTCCGGTGAAACTAAAAATAAATAAATAAAGTTAAAATAATAAAATAATTATTTTTAAAAAGACATAAAATAATATTTTAAAAATAAGATTCAACAACAGATTATAAATGGCTCAGGAAATTTGCATATTCAAAAGTTAATCATGATAACTATTTCATGTTTTAAATGACAAATGCCCATTCAATATCTGGGACTTTAAAAACATTTATTTATTTGATTAATTATTACTATTTTTAAAATAATTACTTATTTTACTTGTTATTATTATTTTTTAGCTTGACCAGAGAGACACAAAGGGAGAAAAAGGGAAAACAAGCTGGTACATCTGAGACTCCAACCACAGTCGGCCATGTGGGAGTCTAGCACCTCAACCACCATGCCACCTGCTGGTGGCATGGTAATGATAATTAAAAAATTATCATTATTTTTTAATTTGCTATAGGGTACCTGTGCTCACCAGAGAGACACAAAGTGCAGGGGAAGTGAAAAAGCAAGCTGCCAGGTCTGGGACTCAAACCACCGTTGATCATATGGGAGTCCAGCACCCCAACCACCATGCCACCTGCTGGCCCCAATACCTGGGACTTTAAAATAGTTTTTCTTTATTCAGGATAGCATGCATGCACACACGTGTGTGGGGAGGGAGAGAAGCAGCCTCTACTTGGTCTGGTCATGCTGCCATCGCCTTTTCCAGTCCTCTAGCCTGTCAGCTCTGGGGCATTTGTGTGCCAGCTTGGTGTGTGTTTTCAGACCAACCAGGCCAGGGATTTGAACTGTGGTTACTATGCAGGATCCCACTCTCTTAAGCAATGTATGATCACAGCACCATGGAGCCAGCCCAACTTTTTAAATAATAGGATCTAAATGCAATGGATGGATAAAGAGTGAACAATCTCACTTGGGCTTCAGGTTTGGAAGAACTAGATACAGTTTTAGTAATACAATGTTTCCTTCATAGAAAGGACTAACTAACCCTTACAAGATACAAAGCATTACCCTGAGCAAACATGTTACCTGGGCCAGCTCCAGTGCAGCAGTAATGCAATACTTAGTGATGGGGAAGCCACACGAGTCTCAGGTTGGCATCCTGAGATCTCTCTGCACATGTAGGTGATCCTGGCTGGCTGAGGCCAGGTGTGTGGCTCATGGTGTAAGGACCCTCTCAGGGCTGCCTGCTCTGTCTCTCTCAAGGAAGGACAAATACTCATATAAACTGATCTTTATTTGGTGACTTATACGTGAGAAAGACAGTAGGCCTCAAAATAGCCCCCCCTTTTTTTTAAAGAGAGATTTTTGCTATAGGGTGTGTAGGCATGTGGGACAGAGATAGACAGAAATCAAGAAATCACCCCCCAGGGTGGATGGCTCTATTGCAATCCCTTCTTGTCCTTCTCCTTTTGGGTTCTTGGGTATGCATGGACACACACGTGCCTGGTGTGAGTTTTAAGTCGCTAGGTCCTGGACTCAAACCGCGGTCGACTATGTGGGAGTCCAGCGTAACCATTATGTCATCTGCTAGTCCCAAGATAGCCATTTTTGATTGGGGGGCGGGGGACACGGGGACGAGCAAAGGAGGAGAGGCTGGGCTACCCTGTAGTCTAGTAGTTAAGGAGCCGGATCCCACATGGTTCAAATTCTGGCCCTGGCAGCCTGAAAAACCGTGTTGTGCCCCAAATTCCACTCAAACAGAGAAATGTGGGAGAAAGGATTGTGGTGTGATTACATCCCATCAGGCAGTGTGCTATCTCTTCTCTCTCTCTCTCTCTCTCACACACACACACACACTCTGGCCAACACATGTGTCCTCTGGCAATTAAGAAACAAAGAGGGACCAGCAGATGGCATAAATGTTACATTGCTGGACTCCCACATAGTCAACCATGGTACAAGTCCTGGTTCTAGAGGCTTAAACTCACACCTAGGTCCATGAGCGGACATGCCACCCAAAATCCAGAGGAGAATGGAGGAGCATGGAGAAGGGATTGTTGTGTGGCCATCCCTCTTGGGGGGTGATTTCTCGCTTTCTGCCTCTGTCTCTCTGGCCAAGAGCGCACACTCTATACCAAACTTCTAAAAGAAAAAGAAACAAAGAGGCTTGGGGATCAGGTCTGTAGATTACTTGTTCAGCAACACTGAAGATGGAGGCTGGCAAGGAAATGATTGAGGGACTCAAGGCTTGGGGACTTTGGACTGCTTACACATCTAGCTAGACATCTACCTACCCCAGGTCATCACAACACTCCCTTTGCAAAAGACAGCCTTCTAGCATAGCATGATTTTATATTTTGTGTAGTTTTTCTTTACCAGAACCCCAGTGGAGGTCCTCTCTCTCTCACTTTCCTTCCTGCATGATAAAGACAGCAGAATCTATCATCTTACAGGCCCTGAAATACTATTTTTGCTCACACTGCCAGAGTTAAATGAGTTCTGATTTTTTTTTTGTTTTTGTTGTTGCTTTCCCCTCAGCAGTCTCCTTTGCCAAGCATCTTCGAAGTGAAAGCAACGTAGTGGGCCAATACACGAGTGTTTCAGAGGCACAGATATCTCCTGAAAACCCTCCCGTCTTCACACTAGTGGCTTTTAAATTGTTCAGAATTTTAGAAGTACCATAACCTCAGCATATTAAATATTAAGGGACTCTCTCAGATTCCCGAGCCTTATTTATGGTATGCAAATCCGTAAGAGTGTGTTTCCATGGTGCAGAAGAAAAGTTATGGTAGGGCTTTTTGAAGCAGCGCTACTATAAACGTCACTCCTGCCACTGCCTTTCACAAGGGCCCACTTGCTGTGAAATATTTTGAAAACAGAGCTGAAGTGGAGATAACGCAGAGCGCAAACAGGCGGAAATAAGAATAAACTGAGCAGGGCTGGCAGACGCAGGGAGGTTGGCCGTTTCTGGAGAGGGAAAGAGTGCTCTATAAACCCAGAGGAAAAGCCACGCAGGCCAGGCAGTGTCAGAGGAGCTCCCGGGGGTCGTTTCCTTGCTCCTCGGGTTGGAGGAGGTCCCCCCTGCAAAGGAAGCAGCACCCCCCGAGCCGCTTTCAGGGCGGCAGCCTCCCTCCGCACACCCCCAGGGAGCAGTGCCTTCTCAGGCCACAATTCCCTGAGACCCAAAAATAACCACACAGACGCGAGGCACCGGACCAAAGTATGAGCACAGGGCGGTGCTTAGCAGCCCCTTATCGCTGACCGCCAGAACGCTCGCAACCTAAGCCAGCGCCAGCCTTTTATAGCCAGTCCCTCGAGCCCCGCCCTAGCAACCTCTCCTAGCAACGCCTCGCCCTCGCGCTGTGCCGTCTTATCGGCCTCGCCAGGCTCTTCCTGTTCCCCTCCCCCCGCCAGCGGCCCGGTTCACGTGACAAGACCCAGGGGATGGGCGGGGCGAACGGAAGCATGAGGGGCGGGACGCTGGAAGGCGTGTCGACGTCATCAAGAGGCGACCCGCTAGTCGTGGCGCGCAGTGTTTCAGAGGATCGGGAGGTTCCGCGAGTAGACGAAATGGCGGAGCCTGGGGCTCTGGTGTGGGTTCGCGGGCCTGGCTTCGGGTGCAAGGTGGTGCAATGTGCCTCGGCTCGGTGTTCCGTGCGGGATGTTATCTTCCAACACTGCCAAGATCAGGTGAGGATCGCGGTTCCTGGAAAGGGGACGAGAAGGACCAAGGGCAGAGCTGGCTGCGGACAGGGTCTTTCGGGGGTGCGTCTGTTCTCTGAGGTTTTTAGGTTTGAAGACGGAGAGTTCTCTAATTTTATTGGGCTTCAAACTGATCCTGAGACCTTCCTGTGCTATTGTTTTGTGGGTGGTGGTTTTCCTCACAGGAGAATAAAAACCCAAAACACTGATTATAGGCGCTTGGTCCAGCCCTCACTCACACACACTTTGTTTCTGATTTCTGCCTGTAAGTGAGGCCGCTGGTCCAGATGACCTTTAATGCTAATGTCCTTTCATACTATGAATAGGGCACGTTCATCTTGTCCACCGATCACACTAGCCTGTTAGCCAACCTAGAGAAGTGGGTCATATCTCGATCCAGCCCAGAGGGACAGTTGGATTCCTGTGGTCACTAGTCAGGGCCAAGCACTCATGTGTCCTGTTGAGGACATGGGTTCTTGGGGCCTGTTATTTAGATGTTTTCACTAATCATTTGATGGTTTCATTTGTCCATATGTAGTTATGAAAACCTATTGGGGGGTACTTCTGAAGGTACTTGTGTGCTTCTACTTAATTGCCGGGTAAGAGAGTTTTTAACGAATTATAGGATATTAAGCCTATTTGGTTATCTAAAAAATGTAGTGGTCTCAGGGAATCTGAGTTTAATTTAGTGTTTTTTTATAACCATACCTTATTGGTGCCTTCCTAGGCTGTCTCTTCTGCTTGTTATTTATAAGCTGAACAAATGTCAACATTGCCTAAAACAAATATAAAAAACTTGGACCAGTTCCAGGAAGAAACTGTGTTTGCAAATACAGGAATGTGTTTTTTTTTCAGCTTCCCCATTTTCTTCCTACACTGCATTCCAATAAAAAGGAAACTGTCAGTAGCACTGTTTATGACTATCTGAATGGGGAAATACTATCCCAAATAGTTGAATTTTGAAATCTTTGAAAATAACGATTTGCTCAAAAGGGAGACCAGGAAAAAAAAAAAGATCTTATTAAGAATATTAAAAATAAGAGTTTTAAGATATGAAGCAAGAAACATAAGTGGATTCAGTCACTTACTTAAGAAACGTGACCGGGACCAGCAGTTAGCGTAATGGCTAAGTTGCTGGACTCCCACGTAGTTGACCGACAGCGGTTCGAGTCCCGGACCCGGTGGCTTAAACTCACGCTGGGTGCGTGTGCGTGCGCGCCCAAGATCCCGAGAGGAGAATGGAGGAGAAGGGATTGCGGCGTGGCCATCCCCCCTGGGGGGTGATTTCTCACTTTCTATCTCTCTGTCTGTCTCTGTCTGTCTGGCGAGCGCATGCGCCCTATAGCAAAAACCTCTTCAAAAAAAAAAAAAAAAGAAACGTGACCATAGCAAATGTGAATAGATGGGCATTTGATAAGATACTGGAACTCATAAAAGTATCTCAAGGTCACTCCTGTGTTTTAAAACAAATTTGTTCTGGTAGCGTAGTGGTTGAGGCACTGGACTCTCACATTGTTGATCAGAATTCCAGTTCTGGACCTGGTGGCTTGAAAATCACATCAGGTGCATGTATGTATGTGCCCAGAATCCCAGGAGGCCAGTAGAGAGGGATTATGGTGTGACTATAGCCCCTGGGGGAGTGATTTCTCACTGTCTCTCTCTTAGCTCTCACTGAGAAAATAAAAATCTGCCCTATTCTTCTTCAGTCTGGGATAACAGACAGAGATAGAGCCAGCTGCAAAATCAATAGGAAGCAGTTAACAGTTTTTCTCACAAGGACATGCTACAGTGGTGAAACGGCCCCCTTGAAAGTATACTGCTTTCTTACTGCTTAAGAAACCTTGGTCTCAAGTATTGGACTATAAGAAACTTTACTATTTGAAATGGTATCGATAAGAATGAAACATCCTATTCCTGCCTTAATAATCAAAGTCACTTTGGTATAGATACTTCTATATAGAGAAGCACCCTTGATTCCTAACCCAGGTGCAGAGCTTCAGGTTAGGGGTTTCTGAACACGGGCGTTATACATTCAATTTTTAGTTTCCAAGGAAAGAGGAACCTGGATCTACTTCCAGTCCAGACCTGACACTGACCCTTTCACACACAATCCTGCTTTGTTTTGAGCCTGTCAAAACACTGCTTCATTTAAATTTCACCTTAACTCTCTCTTTGCCCCAAATCCTATTAAACGAACAAACAAACCTCCTTTTCTTCTGTTGGTGAGATACCCCGTGATTCCTCAGAGTCAATAAATTTGACTTTGTTGGTCTACTGCTTTGTTCCTGGTGGCCTTAGGGTGGCTGGGCACAGACATGCATAACCCTGTTATAGTCAGTGCTCTGTAATATGTACTATGTAATATTGTTAAAAAAAGCTGTTAAATTGGTTTAAATTTTCTTTGTTCTTTTTTTTTTTTCCTACTAGTTAATTGACAAAGATCTTAAGAAGTAGAAAATACGATTTTGATCAGTTGGCTTATTTAATAAGAAATTCTGTTTGGAATTGAAGTATGATTTATGGTTATTCGACCTTCACATTAATCCTTCAAAGTTATTTAAAATTTTAGAAATACTATACTCACTAGACATATAAAAGAAGAAGAGAGGGCCAGTCAGTGGCATGGTGGTGGCGTGGCTGGACCCCACATGGCTAACTAAACGGTTTGAGTTCCAGACCTGGCTGCATGAAAAATACACAGAGTGCACACACGTGCAAGCCCCCAATCCTGAAGTGGGAGGTGGAGGAGTTGGGATTGCAGCATGACCATCCTCCATGGGGGTGCTTTCTCACTTTCCTCTTCTCTCTCTGTCTCTGGTGATAGTGTGCCTTCTTTGACAAATTAAAAAAAAAGATGTTAAAACAAAGTGGTTTTTAATTTATGAACATTAAACAGATCCAAGGTGTGGGACCAGTAAATGGCATAATGGTTACATCGCTGGACTCCCATGTAGTCAACCGCAGGTTGAGTCCTGAACCTGGCAACTTAAAATTCACACCAGGTGCATGTGTGCGGGCGCGCCCCAAATCCCAAGAGAAGAGATGCTGCGTGACCATCTCCCCCACTCCCTGGGGGGAGTGATCTCTCGCTTTCTGTCTCTGTCTCTCTCTGCTTCTCTGGCGAGTGCATGCTCAGTATAGCAGAAAAATCTCTCTTAAAAAAAAACAACTGGGGACCAGCAGGTGGCATGATGGTTAAGGTGCTGGACACTCCCACATGGCCGACTACAGTTCGAGTCCTGGACCTGACAGCTTCCTTTCTCCCTTTCCCTCTCTCTCTCTCTCTGTGTTTCTCTCTGGTCAAATTAAAATAAATGAATGAATAGATAAAATTAAATAAATAATAATTTGAAAACAAAAACAAAAACAAAACAAACAAGTAAGTAGATCCAAGGTTCATTACGTTATCTCATCTCATCCATACGACAACTCTTTTTGATTTTTTTTTTGCTATAGGGCGCGTGTGCTTGCCAGAAAGACAGAGAGAGACAGAGAGACAGAAAGTGAGAAATCACCCCCAGGGGGGATGGCCACACCACAATCCCTTCTCCTCCATTTTCCTTTCAGGATCTTGGGCACGCACGCACACGCGCCCGGCATGAGTTTTAAGCCACCGGGTCCAGGACGCGAACCACGGTTGACTACGTGGGAGTCCAGTGACATAGCCATTACGCTAACTGCTGGTTCCCAACCTACCTGTTGTATATTAACTCTTCTGTGCTATGAGTGAGCTGTCTTATTTTATAAAAATTCATAATTATTTTCCATTCTGTACATTATCCTGTCCCTTCTCACCTATTAGAGAACTTATTTTAGTGTTAGTTCTTTCTGCCCTGCATTTCCCAGTATTTTCCCTCTTTCTCGAGTCATTTCTCTCAGCATACCAATGTGAGCCCACATCCTTTCCAGCTATCACCCCATTTTCTCTGGTTTTCTTTTATAGAAGAAATTCTTGACTGGTGAACTGCTTCTCCTCCTTTAGAACTTATTCTAGGTAGCTTTTGTTCTCGTCACTTTGACAGAACACCCCTTGTCATGCTCAGCGACAGCGTCTATGTTGTCACATCCTACAATCAGTTTCCACTTTTCTTCTCACTTTTGGAGTGTCAGTGTCATTTGAAACAAGGGACCATGACCTCCTTGATACACTTTTCTTACTTGGCCACACATGACACTTGGTTCTCTTCTGCCCCTTTATCTGCCTAACACTCTGACATAATATGTTACCTATTTATTCATTATTTGTCTTCTCTCACCGGGATGGTAGCTCCATGAGGCAGAGGTTTTTGTTTTATTTGCTTGTAGTATCCTAACACCTGAAAAGTACCTGGCACATAGTAGATAATGAATAGTTGTTGCCTGATTGAGTAATTCCCTTTGAATGAAGTAGCTGTATGGAAAAAAGTATTGCTTAATAGTTGTTGCTTCAAGAAGATACCAATGATACATTTTTCCTTTCGAATTGGCATTTAGATCTCTTCATTCCTGATATTGTAGATTTAACTGGTTCTTCCTAGTTCCGTGTAACTTTAGAATACTTCTCCATTGTCTTATTTTCCAGCATCAGAAACTTGTTTAGAAAAACTTCAGTTTTTATATTTTACTACTTAATCTGAGAGTTTTTTGGTGTAGACAGGATGGCACTTGGACCATGATCAGCTGTAAGTTGGGGGGGTGTTAGCAGAAGAGACTAACAACTGGCTGCCTGTGGTTCTAAAAGTGTTCAAGCTTATAGAGGTGTATTAAACATCATACCCTTGTCTCACTGTCTCCTTCTTATCCCTACCGATGCGTTTCATATATGTATTGTTGATTTTAAACTTGAAGGCTGTTCTTGATGGTCAGCATGATCGTTGCCTATTTTAAAAAGTCAGGGAGAGCCAGCAGACGATATGGAGATTAAGGCAACTGGCTTTCAGTGGCCAACTGTGCAGTTCAAGTCCAAGACCTGGCATATGCGTGTGTGCCCACCCGAGGTTCCAAGAGGAAAATGGAAGAGAAAAGATTGTGAGTGACCATCCCCCGGGAGGTGATTTCTCACGTTCCCTCTATCTCTCTCTAGAGAGCACACATGTCCTATAGCGTGCCAAAAGGAAAAAGTCAGGAGAAATGGGATTTGCAGACTTACTGGATAATCTTCTCCCTTGACTAAGATTGCCTGTTAGAGGAGAAGGACGCAGTTTTTATTTTCCCGAAAAAGACCGAGGGTTTCATATATCCTGATTAGGTAATAGTAGGAAAAATGTAACCACAATACATCATTGGAAATGACTTTTTTCTTTCAGCAGTTTTTGTTTTCAGTTCAACAAATATTAATTGAACACACACTGTCTACTTGCAACTGGTGTACTAGAAGGTAAATTAGGTTTCTTCCTGTAAGAAACTTGCATTGTGTCATAAAAGTTATTAAAAAAAAAACCCTCAAACTTACCTCTAGGATGTTCCAGCGGAATATTTCTTTGTGAAATGCAATGGCACACTCGTTAGTGCTGGTGACATGGTGCAGCATGGAGCTACTTACAGTTTGGAGCCCAGACTTCGTGGTGGAAAAGGAGGTAGGCCATGAATGTGGATTGCTTAGTTGTAGTGCATGTGTAGTCCAGCAGTATGTATTCAATCAACAGACTCCTTGGTCTCTGTAGTATGCCTTGTTTTGCTTTATGAAATTCTTTACTTCCTTACCCTGATTTTTTTCCATTGAGGCAGAACGGGGAGAAAGAGTTTTGTTTTTTTTTTTTTAAGATTTACTTATTTTTAATTTTATTTATTATCATTATTCTTCAATTTTGACCAGAGACAGAAAGGGAGAGTGAGAAAGCTAGCCACCACGTTTGGGACCTGAACCATGGTCGGCCATGTGGGAGTCCAGCACCTCAACCACCATGCCACCTACCAGCCCCCCAGAGAGAAGGGCATTTTTGACCGTGCACAACCATAACTTGCATGTTCAGATCAGCCTGAGACCCAGACCTGGGCCTGCCATGCAGCTTTCAGCCTTCCAGGTGATGATACTACCTGGTGGCATACTTACCTAATTTTGAATACATTCTCTTACTCTTTTTGAGGAAAAAATAATTGCATGATACAAATCCTGTCAAGAAGCCTAGGCTTTAAAACAGTGGAGAACATGAGATATAGAGAAATGAACAATTGTTTTGTCCAATTTCCTGGAAAAAAGAACTTTAAAACAATTAAATTGCCTTCTGCTTCTGTCAAGATTTTATCTTGTTATCAGAGTTCCATGGGAGGGCTAAAGTCACCTTATGAAACACAGCTCTACAGATGTGGGTACATTAAGGTCTGGTTATATTAATACGTCTAAGAGAGGGAAAAAATGGAGAGAGTGAAAAACAATATGATTAGTTCTTGGTATTTTTCTTAATGCACTATCATAGAATCCCTAAGAATTCTTAAAACCTACAGTGATGGGACCAGCAGTTAGCGTAATGGCTATGTCGCTGGACTCCCATGTAGTCGACCGTGGTTCGATTCTCGGACCCGGTGGCTTAAACTCACGCTGAGCATGTGTGCGTGCGTGCCCAAGATCCTGAGAGGAGAATGGAGGAGAAGGGATTGTGGTATAGCCATCCCCCCTGGGGGGTGATTTCTCACTTTCAATCTCTGTCTGTCTCTATCTTTCTGGCGAGCGCATGCGCCCTATAGCAAAAAACCTCTCTCCAAAAAAAAAAAAAAAAACCTACAGTGATTTGTTTGGTTTTCAGAGAGCTAACAGCTCAAACTAATCACCCTGCTGTCTGAGGTTGTATAGATAAGAATGAAGCTTGTCCTATCAGCCACTAACAGCTTAAAACTGCCTTTCTTTTGAAACTCATTGAAAACTCTCATCATATAGATTTCTCCAACTAAAACTTAAAAACTATCAGGTCATCAGGAAAGTCATGACACATTTTTGCATTGAAAAACAGAAAAATACATCATGACTTTCCTGGTGAACTGATAGTTTTTAAGTTTTGGTTGGGGAAATCTTGGGATCTCTGGCCCTTTAAATGTCCCAGATGTGCAGGTAAACTATTTCAAAAATATAAAATGAAGGACAAAAGGTATGCGGTTGTGTCAGGTTTGTCAGATATTTTACCTTTGTTGTCTGGGTTAGAACCTTAAAAAAATTTTTTTTTAAAAAAGGAAAGTCTAGATCACCTAATCTTTTTATATAGTCTGTTTTCACAGAGTTGGCTTGTATCCATCCTTGAACACGTCTTAACCTGCTTCTCTCAAATACATGACTCAGGGTTTGGATCTATGCTCCGAGCACTTGGCGCTCAGATTGAGAAGACAACCAATCGAGAAGCTTGTCGGGATCTGAGCGGAAGGAGGTTACGAGACGTCAATCATGAAAAAGCGTAAGATACTCACTTTTTTTCTCTTTTGGAAGAGAGAAACATTCCCATCAATAGCAATTATACACATTTTGGAAATCTAAACTTAAAATATTTATGTTATGATTTGTATCAGATTTAACCTTTTTCTTTTCCTTTTTTAAGAGAGGTTTTTTGGGGCCAGCAGGTGGCGTGGTGGTGAAGGGCACTGGACTCCCACATGGCTGACCACGGTTCGAGTCCCGGACCTCCAGCTTGCTATCTCACTTTCTCTCTCTCTCACTCACCTCCTGTCCCTTTCTGGTCAAATTAAAACAAATAAGAACATAAATAAAATAAATTAAAAAAAAAAAAAAAAAAAAAAAAAAAAGAGGTTTTTTGCTATAGGGCACGTGTGCTCACCAGAGAGAGAGAGAGAGAAAGCGAGAAATCACACCCTCAGGAGGGATGGCCACACCACAATCCCTTCTCCGCCATTCTCCTCTCAGGATCTTGGACACGCATGCACATGCGCCTGGCGTGAATTTAAGCCACCGGTCCAGGACTCGAACCGTGGTCAGCTACATGGGAGTCCAGCAACAGAGCCATTATGCCAACTGCTGGTCCCTCAGATTTAACATTTTTCATAATTAAATGATTATCTTTGGGTTTTAGTTATGTCTGTTATAGTTTGCCAGTAGTAAGCGTGGTACATTTTTCTGAGGACGTATTACAATATGAATAAGATTATTTTAATTTGGGGGCTTTATTTTCCACTTAGAGGGCATATGCACTCTCCAGAGAGAGACAGAGAGAGGGAGAGGAGAAAGTAGCCCCCATGGGGAAGGGTCATGCCACGACCACCTTTTCTCCATCTCTCCCTCTTTTCAGGCACACACGCACAAACACTTGGCGTGTTTCTCAAGCTGTTGGGTCTGGGACTTGAACCCCGTAGTTCGCCACGTAGGATCTGGCTTCCTTAATCACCAGGCCATGGAGCTGACCAGGGGACTTTTTTTTTTCCTATGGGGTACATGTGCTCAGCAGAGAGAGAGAGACAGACAGGGAAAGTGAGAAATTATCCATCCATTGAGAATGTCCACACTGCACTCTTTTTTCCTTCATTCTCCTCTTGGGGTTTCAGGCATGCATGCACAGGACTCAAACCATGCAGCCAGCCATATGGCCTTAACTTCCATGCCACTTGCTGGCCCCTGGGGAACATTTTGTGTGAATAAAAGCGACTGTGTGTGTGTGTGTGTGTGTGTGTGTATATGTGTATGTGTATGAGAGTCACAAATCTCCATTTTGTTACATCTCTTCTTCCCCTACCCCCAGGATGGCTGAATGGGTAAAACAACAAGCTGAGCGTGAGGCTGAAAAGGAGCAAAAGCGGCTGGAGCGGCTGCAGCGGAAGCTTGCAGAACCCAAGCACTGCTTCACCAGCCCTGACTACCAGCAGCAGTGCCACGAGATGGCAGAGCGTCTGGAGGATTCTGTCCTCAAAGGTAAGAACCAGAATTCCGGGCCAGCAGGTGGAGTAGTGGATAAGGTGTTGGATGCCCACATGATCAGCTGTGGTTTGAGTCCCAGAGCTGGCAGCTTGAAAATCACACCAGGCATGTGTGTGGATACCCAAATCTCTTTAAAAAAAAAAAAATTAATAAAAGAAAAGAAAAGAACCAGAATTTCTCAGTGTGGGCAGCATGTACCTCTAAGGCCAGAGATTGCTCAACACTGCACATAGACGACAAATTTGTTTTTTCAGAGATTTTTGCTATAGCGTTTGTATACTTGCTGGAGAGACAGAGACAGAAAACAAGACATCACCCCTCCTAGGGGGATGGCCATGCCACAGACCCTTCTCCATTCTCCTCTCAGGATTTCGGGCACCCACACACACACATGCCTTGTGTGAATTTGAAGCCATTGGGTCTGGGACTTGAACTGAGGTCAGCTATGTGGGAGTCTAGCACCTTAACCACTAAGCCACCTGGCGGTCCCTGGACAACAATTCTTAAGTTTAGTTTGGGTTACAGAATCTGAGAAGAGCCTGGAATTTCTCCTCTCAAAAATGAACACAGTATATTTTAATAGCTCCCAACCCCAAAGAAAACACACCCACACAACCTTCAGCATACTTACCCCTGGATTCTGTGTTTGCATTTTAGGGTTAAACTAAGTCTTAAAGAGGTACTTAGGGGCCAGCAGGTGGCGTGGTGGTTAAGGCACTGGACTCCCACATTGCTGACCATAGTTTGAGTCCTATACCCGATGGCTTGCTTTCTCACTTTTCCTCTTTCTCTCTCTCTCTGGGTCTCTCAGGTATGCACCCTTTAGCCAGTTAAAACATAATAATAATAAAATTCATTTTTAAAAACAACATAAGAAGAGATACTTAAAGAGGCTATTTTAGGTCAGTTTTTTAGTGGTTTTTAATGAGAATAATACATATAACTTTAGTATGTTTTAGCATCCAGAGCATTACATTGGGCCTATTGTGGGTAATGTTGAATAAGATGAAATTTTGGCTATGGTATAACAGGGAAAGAAACTAATGGAGCAATGGGCCAGCAGGTGGCGTGGTGGTTAAGGGCGCTGGACTCCCACATGGCCAACCGCGGTAGGATTCTTAGACCCCGTGGCTTGCTTTCTCATACTCTCTCTCTCGTACACTGTTCCTGTCTAGTCAAATTTAAATAAATAAAGTTAAATAAAAATAATAATTCTTCTAAAACAAAACTTGATATAGCACATAACTAGCACAAAAGGTTTGGGAGGGCTAGGTATGAACCTTTCAGCTTCAGTATTACACACGGGAAATTGGGGCTTTAAAAATCTGGCTCTGGGGGCTGACTTTGTGGTGTAGTGATAACATGCTGCTTGAAAGATGCCAGATCCCACATGGCAGCTGTGGTGTGACTCCCCAGCCCAGGCAGTCTAAAGCACATCGGGCACACACAAAATGCCCAAGATCCGAAAGGCTAGAGGACTGGAGGAGGGGATTGTGGCATGACCAGACCCTATAAAGGGGACTCATCTCTTTTTTTTCTCTCTCTCACTTATATGTGCACATATACTTTAACATGAATAGAGGAAAAAAACATGGTTGCAGAACTAGAATATTTATCATTTGAAGTCCATGTAAATTTGAGATTAATTTTAAAATTATTTTATTTTAACTTTATTTATTTATTTAATTTGATGACAGAAGGAAAGAGAAAGTGAGAAAGCAAGCCTCAGGGTCCAGGATTCAAACTGTGGTTGACCGTGTGGGAGTCCAGCATCCTTAACTACCACGCCACCTGCCGGCCCCAGAGATTAATTTAATTTTAACCATATATAACTTTGGTACCTTAAAAACTTTAAATCTAGATTTTAAATTGCAGTTTTTTTTTTATAGTCTAGATTATTTATAATTCCTAAAACTCAGTCCTTACATGGACTACCAGGTTATGTGGTGTTTAAAGTGCTGGATCCTACAAACTTTACTCCCTGGTTTGAGTTCCAGACCTGGTAGCTTGAAACTCATGCCAGGCACGTGTACACGCATGCCCAATGAGAGGAGACTGGAGGAGAAGGGGCTGTAGTGTGGCCATCCTCCTCAGGGGATGATTTCTCACTTTCCCTCTCTTGTCTAGTTCTCTCTTTTTCCTCCTGTCTCTAGCAAGTGCACGCACCCTACAACAAACAAACAAATCTGACCAAAATAACTAAACCTCAGTTCTTCTAGTAGAAACAATTTTGTTGACATTTCTGGTTAGGGGGCCAGCAGGTAGCATGGTGGTTAAGGGTGCTGGACTCCCACATGATCGACCGCGGTTCAAGTCCCAGACCCGGCGGCTTGCTTTCTTTCCCTTTTTCTCTTTCTCTCTTACACTCTGTCCCTCTCTGGTCAAATTTAAATAAATAAAGTTACATAAAATAATTCTTTTTTTTTTTTAAATTTCTGGTTAGGTATGCAGGCTGCTTCCAGCAAGATGGTATCAGCAGAAGTCAGTGAGAATCGGAAACGGCCTAACAAATCTAAAACAGATGGAGGAGGCAGTGCGGGAAAAAAGAAATGCTTTTGGTAAGTGTGTTTAATTTTCGTTCCAAACTGATCTTTGAGAACTGACGTGATCCATTTCCTTCTTGTCTACATGGCACAAAAAGGTTTTGAAGTAATGTTTGATAAGCACTCAGGACATTCCCAGGTTCTTTACTCTTCAGGTTTTGGTGATTGTCACGTGTACACTTCTAATGGTTTTGGCTGTCAATGCCATTAATAGGATCTAAAGGATAATTTCTTCCCTTTCAGCCAAATACCAAATAAGACTCGCTGTATGGGCCAGTTTGGTGGTGCAGTGGTAAAACATTGCTCAGGGGAGACTGGATCTATTTGAAAGTTAGGGGGTCGGTTCCTTGGTCGACCTAAACACACTGGGTATCTTTGCCCATGATCTTGGCTAGCTAGAGAGGTGAGATGGGGATAGCAGCAGGAGACCCTCTGCAAGTGTTTGACTTGCTCTGTGTCTCACTCATGGAAGAGGTAAACTTTTAAAATCATTAATTATTTTAAAAATGTAGCTTGGGGACCAGCAGTTGGCATAATGGCTAGGTTGCTGAACTCCCATGTAGTCGACTGAGGTTTGAGTCCTGGACCTGGTGGCTTAAACTTACGCCAGGCGTGTGTGCATGTGTGCCCAAGATCCTGACAGGAGAATGGAGGAGAAGGGATTGCGGCATGGCCATCCCCCCTTGAGGGGGTGATTTCTTGCTTTCTGTCTCTCTGTCTCTGTCTTTCTGGCGAACGCATGTGCCCTATAGCAAAAGCCTCTCCAAAAAAAAAAAAAAAAAAAATGTAGCTTAAAGAAAACAGCTTTATATTTGAGTTACTTTTTGATGTTGAAAGAGTTAACTTTCAGCACCAATAGATGGTTACATTGCTGGATGCCCATGTAGTCGACCATGGTTTGAGTCCCAGAGTTGGTGACTTAAAACTCATGCCAGATGCAGGTGTGTGTACATCTGTGTGCCCAAGATCCTGAGAAGAGAATGGAGAAGAAGGGATTGTGGTGTGGCCATTCTACCCAGGGGGTGATTTCTCGCTTTCTGTCTCTCTGTCTCTGTCTTTCTGGTGAGCGCACACGCCCTATAGCAAAAACCCCTCCCCCCAAAAAAATCTCTCTTTAAAAAGAAAAGTTTCAAAAATTTCAGGTGGAGGTGGTCCTGTCCTTTCCAAATGGTTTTGTCTTCTCTGTGGTTTTTCACAGTTGTTAGTTCTCTTGCCTCTCCCAGTTGGTCTTCTGGTTGCCATCTCAGTTCCTTTGGGCCAGGTTCTAGAAAATAGTAAGTGCAAATGGATCTTGCTCTCTTGTTGGCCTCGTCTTTGGGGATAGAAAGATAATTATTAACCAAAAATTGTGCAGTTATGTGAGTACAGCATAGAATTCTGTGTGTTCTTTCTTTCTTTTCTTTTTTTTTTTAAGAATGATTTTATTTAACTTTATTTATTATTACTGTCATTATTATTTTCCAGCTTGATCAGAGAGATACAGAGAGAGAGAGAGAGAGAGAGAGAGAGAGAGAGAGAGAGGGAGGAAGTGAGAAAGCAAGCCACCAGGTCCAAGACTTGAATCGTGGTTGGCCATGTGGGAGTCCAGCACCTCTAACCACCATGCCACTTGCTGGCCCCTGTGTGTTCTTTTTTTTTTTTTTTTTTTTTTTTTTTTTTGTGGAGGTTTTTGCTATAGGGCGCGTGCGCTCACCAGACAGACAGAGAGAGACGGAGATACAGAAAGCGAGAAATCACCCCCCAGGGGGGATGGCCACGCCGCAATCCCTTCTCCTCCATTCTCCTCTCGGGATCTTGGGCACGCACGCACACGCGCCTGGCGTGAGTTTTAAGCCACCGGGTCTGGGATGCGAACCGCGGTCGACTACGTGGGAGTCCAGCAACATAGCCATTATGCTAACTGCTGGTGCCCCCTGTGTGTTCTTTCTAAAATGAGAATTAAATGTTTCTAAGAGGAAAGGTAGAGTGACACTATGTTTTTTTTTTTTCCAAGTCAAATGTATTGACATATACTTTATGTACAGAAAAATTCACCCTTTTTGGCTCATTGATTTTGAAAAATGTGCGCGTGGTCAGAATCTAGGACCCAGCAGCTTCTAAAACACACTGGATATGTGTGCTTGCATGCTAAAATCCTAAGAGGAGAATGGGGAAGGGACTGTGGTGTGGCCATCGTCCCCTTGGAGTGTTTTATCACTTTCTATCTGTCTGAGGGTCAGATTCACTGCCTTCTTCTAAAGATCAGTTTTCATGACATGGCAGAGACTACAACAGGGAGCTCCCCAAACTTCCAACTTTCCCCATCAAAGAAGAAATGCCACCCACTCCTTGTTGTCAGAACCAGAAATTGAATGTTCCTAGCTCCTTGAAGTTCAGGCTGGGAGCTAAGACGAAGATTGGCTTCCATTTGCTCTTCTTTCCCAGCTTTGGGGAGTCTGAAGTTGCTATTACTGCTCTAAGTTTGTAGCTGTCATTGTGTTGATGCTGAATGAAATCTTTGTTTAGGACAGAGCAAAGAAGGATGGAAGCTGGTAGAGGGGGTTCTTTCTGTTGGAGTAAGAGATCTTCAAACCACTTTCAACAAGGGCCAGCAAGGGCAGTGCAGGCCTAGCAAGTGGTTGATACATTTCCTTCCAAATTTCTCAACTAGAACCTAAAATCCTGTAAATACACATCTTGAAGCATTGCTAAGGCATATAAACAGAGGTGGGAACCGATTTGGGTTATGAAGAAAATCTAGGCATGGCACAGATGCACAGATCTGAGGGGCTCCTCTGAGACATCAGGTTAAACCATATGAAATTGCTATCAACTGTTTTTGAGATGAGAGACACAGAGATAGCTAGAGAAGAATGTGGGAAGTGTACCTCCAACAGTGTCTGGATACCACAATGCACTGCTACCTTCAGCCAATGCCTGGTCATGGGCTAACTCACTGTGGCTGCCAGATGAAGGAAGGACTTTGAGGACTGCAGGAAGATGTCGGGTGGGAAACTGTCATTGCGTTTTCTTGAGTGTGGGGACTGGTAAAGTGTTTGGCGAACATACCTGAACCCAATTATGGTATGACTAATAAAATGCTTCTTTTAGGAAATAAAAAATTTAAAAAAAAAAAAATGTGTAACTATAGTTATCACAGTCAAGGTATAGAATATTTTCATGGGGGCCGGCAGGTGGCGTGGTGGTTAGGGACACTGGACTCCCACATGGCCAACCATGGTTCGTTCGCATCCTGGACCTGGTGACTTGCTTTCTCACTTTCCCTTTCTCTCTCTCGCTCTGTCCCTCTCTGGTCAAATTAAAAATAAGTAAATAAATAAAGTTAAATAAAATAATTCTTTTTTTAAAAAAAACAATTATATATATATATATATAGATATAGATATACATATATATCTATATATATGTGTATATATATATTGGAGAGGTTTTTGCTATAGGGTGCATGCGCTTGCCAGACAGAGAGACAGAAAACGAGAAATCACCCCCCAGGGGGGATGGCCACGCTGCAATCCCTTCTCCTCTGTTCTCCTCTCGGGATCTTGGGCGTGCACGCACACGCGCCCGGCGTGAGTTTTAAGCCACTGGATCCGGGATGCGAACCGCAGTCGACTACATGGGAGTCCAGCGACATAGCCATTACGCTAACTGCTGGTCTCCCCCCCAAAAATAATATTTTTATTACCGGGACCAGTGGATGGCATAATGGTTACGTTTCTGGACTCCCATGTAGTCAACAGTGGTTCGAGTCCCAGGCCTGGTGGCTTAAAATTTGTGCCAGGCACTTGTATGTGCATGCCCAAAATCCTGAGAGGAGAATGGAGGAGAAGGGATAGCAGTGTGGCCATCCCTCTGGAGGGTAGTTTCTCACTTTCTGTCTCTCTGTCTCTCCAGTGAGTGCATGCACCCTATTGGAAAAAATGTCTACCAAAAAAAAAGATTTGCATTACCCTAAATAGTTCTCGTGTGCCCTTTTGGAGTTAATTTCCTTCCCTGCCCCAGACCCTGACAGTCAGTGACGTGATGTGTACTCCTCTGGTTTAGTCATTTCCAGAACTTCATACAGCCTTAATATCAGCCTTCTTTTGGGTTAGCATAGAGCTTTTCTGAGATTCATGTAAGATCTATACACGGAAGTGTCTCTCCCTTTGTATTGCCAAGTTTTGTCGTATGGTGTGGATGTACCATTGGTTATTCATCCTCTGTTTGATAGACATTTGGGTAGTTTCCAGTATGGGGCAGTTTTGAATAAAATCAAGGGTAGAATTTTCTTTATTTTTATAAAAGAATTGTTTGATTTAATTTTATTCATTTTAATTTGACTAGAGAGGGACAGAGTGGGCGGAGGGGGAAGAAAGTAAGAAAGCAAGCTGCCAGATCCAGGACTCGAACCACAGTCTGCCATGTGGGAGTCCAGCGCTCTTAACCAACGTGCCACCTGCCAGCCCCAGGATTTTCTTCATAACTTTATTATTTTTTAAATTTCCAACAGTTGAAATTAATGTAATCTGGTGCGGGGAGGCTTTAAGGAAAATCAGTTTTGTTTTAAGAGATTCACAACTTTAACAAAAAAGACAAATACTTGGATCTTTGAGGTGATTGGTTCCAGTCTGATTGCATTTTTTCTGTGTTTATACATCTGGAATATCTTTTTCCAAAGTTTACCTACTCTCCATCTCGATCTAGCAGATAACTTTTATTCACACAGTGTTTCTGGGTCAAACTGCAGCCCTTGTTGTAAGTAGAAGCTGTAAACAATGCCAAACCTTTCTGTTGATTCTGACAGGTTGGGCATGGAAGGACTGGAGGCTGTGGAGGGATCCAGCTCCGAGAGCACAGACGATGACAGTGACGAAGCACCTGGTACTTCAGGAATGAGCTTCCATGCTCCCCAAATTGGCAGCAATGGTGTCGAGGTGGCAGCTGAGTTTCCCTGTAGTTCTCAGAGAGTGCAAAAATTGAGTACCAATCCTAGTTCACCAGAAAAACTACAGATCCCAGTGATTGACTCTGGGAAGAGCGTTCCAGAAGACCCAGGTGCTGAGCTGGGAGAGTCGTCTACACAGGAGCTCCTGGAAAGGAAGATGGTTACAGAGGCCGAGCAGACCCAGGAGGGGAAAGTGGCAGACGGTGAAGAACCCATAGAAAAGGAAGCAGCTGGGGATGGACTGAATGAGGCTAAAAAGACAAAAGAAATGACTGATGGAGAAAGAGCTGCCAAGATGGCACCTGGAGAAGACAGGGAAAATGTTCCCATTGCCAAACTGGAGGAGGGCCAGTCGGGAAACACAGTACGTATCTGGGGGGGGGGGGGCGGTGAAGTATAGAGCCAGCCCAGTTCAATCTCCACAGCAAGTCATTAAAATGAAATGCTGTTCCCATCAGCTGCTTAGTGAAAGGCAGTCATGCTAGGAAGTACAGATAATGGTAAAGCTTGCCTTGTTGTCCCTGGAATTTATACTGTTTGGCCACTAGGTGGTGTCTATTTTTCACATTTTAGCACCTCTGAAATTGTATCACATTGTACTTTAATTGGCATTATTATTTTTAGTAGAGAGCATTTATTATAATAGATGTCATTTTAGGTTTGATGAAATGTGCTCATTTTTCCTATCACTGAATGCTACTCCGTTTTCTCTCATGTGAGGTACAGTTTGAACAATAGTTGTCAGCTGGACGTATAGATCTTTCCCTAGGAGAGGAGCAGCTCCTCTGAATTCATCATTAAATCTTAAATCCCACGTTCAGCCTCTTGCAGAGTAATTTCCATTGCACAGACTTTCCTTCAGATTGTTGATTATTAATATTTGCTATCTTCAGTGGACTGACAGACTTCCAGCAAAAATGTGAATGTTGATTCTTTGTCTCAGTGGTTTGCTTTCTAGAATAGGTGAGACCTGAACTCCTCGGTCTCCTTTAGAAACACAAAGCCTATTATTTGTTTCACTAGCACTGTCAGAGCCCCTAAATTTAATAACAAATGCGCAGATTGCCCATTTTGGGGAATTCAGTGGGATCCTTTATATTAAGAACTTTCATTTGACCCTCACACCATCTCTGGAGTTGTAAGCTCACAATTTGTGTGTGCTATGTGAATAACATAACAAGAGGTTTATTCTGACTGAAGTCTTAGAAAACCGAATAAACAATGGAGAAGGGACCAGCAGTTAGCGTAATGGCTATGTCGCTGGACTCCCACGTAGTCGACCGCGCTTCGCGTCCCTGACCCAGTGGCTTAAAACTCACGTCGGGCGCATGTGTGTGCGTGCCCAAGATCCCGAGAGGATCTTCTCACTCTGTCCCTCTCCAGTCAAATTAAAAGAAAGTAAGAAAGAAAAAGTAATTCTTGGGGGGGAAAAAAAGAATAGAAATCATTAAAATTACGAAAATAGGGTCAGCTCATGGCATGGCAGTCAAGGTGGTTGGATCACACATGGCCGACTGTATCTCACCTGGTCAACTATGCAGTTTTAGTTCTAGATTTGGCAGTTTGAGAAATTTCATGTGTGCATGCATACCTGAAATCCTGAAAGGAGGGAGAGATGTTGGAGAAGGGATTGTAGTGTGACCATTCCCCATGGACTGTACTTTCTCACTTTCCCTCTCTCTGTCTCTCTCCGGTGAGTATACACCCTGTGCAAAAATTTTTTAAAAATTTATGGAATTGATAGATTCAGAGGCACGAGAGTCTTATTAAAATTAGGCTGTTTGGGGACCAGCAGGTGGCGTGGTGGTTAAGATGCTGGGCATTCCCACATAGCTGACCACAGTTCAAGTCCTGGACCTGGTGGCTTGCTTTCTCACTCACTCTTTCTTTCTCTTTCATTTACTCTCTGGTCAAATTAAAATAAATGAATGAATTTAAAAAATTAAATAAATAATTCTTTAATAAATAAATAAATGAATGAAATTAGGCTGTTTGGGGGATCGGCAGGTAGTGTGGTGGTTAAGGGCTCTGGACTCCCACATGGCTGGCCGACCATGGTTCAAGTCCCGGACCTGGCTGCTTGCTTTTTCACTTACCCTCTCTCTCTCTCAGTCCCTTTCTGGTCAAATTAAAATAAATAAAGTTAAATAAAATAATTTTTTTAGAAAAGCTGTTTTGGATACCTGCTCTTTCTGTAGTAATAGTGTGAGGTAGGCTAGTTGTAGATTTTTACTGGAAAAATTAGAAAAGAGTAATATTGAGAATCTATTCAGAAATTCTTTACTTCTGTTACTGTTCTGACTGCTAGTTTCCAAATATGTAGGTGAAGAATGAACTTATTAGTTATGTATTAAAAATGCATATGGAATAACATCTAGGTGATTACTAAAATGTAATAGCAAGATATGGCGAATTAAATGAAAATTCTTGAAAAATAGACTATAGTTGATATTTAGCCTTTATTCCAAGAAAATAGCCTGTTTTAAATTTTTTTCTTTTTTCCTCCTCAGGTGATTGGCCAGAGAAGTATAGACTTATTGGCGTTCACCTCTGCTGCAGAACTGGAGTTGCTGGGTTTGGAGAAGCTCAAGTGTGAGCTGATGGCCCTCGGGCTGAAATGTGGAGGCACTCTGCAGGAGCGGGCAGCGAGGCTCTTCTCCGTCAGGGGACTGGCAAGGGGACAGATTGACCCAGCTTTATTCGCCAGGCCTTTGAAAGGGAAGAAGAGATGAATTTCATCAGAGCTGAATTTCTACTTTACAGTCTCACTTAAAAGCTATATAATGTGGACTCTGCCAATTTTCCTGTTGGTATAAAAACTAGCTTTTTAATAAACTAATTATTCCTTTTTTTATTGTAACATTTATAGAATTAATGTATGAAATTATCTGGGCCTGACATTTTCTTTGTGGGGAGGCTTTTTGTTTGTTTTAAATGCCAGAGGCACCCTAAACTGAGGGAGAGGGAGAAAGTACCCCAAGTGGGGCGTGGTCACGCTGCAATTCCTTCTTCCCCACTTAGCCATACTGTTGGGATCTGGGTATGTGTACACATATGCCAGCGTGAATCATTTTTTTACATGTATTTTTCTGTGAATTTTTTGGAAACCCCTTGTATACATAGGGTTCTTCAGATTTTTGAGTTCATCTTATGTCATTTAGGTAAATGATATTTTCAAAGAATTTATTCTTTTGACCCAAGTTGTTGGATTTGTATACAGAATTATTCATAATAATCTCTTTTTATCCTTGGAATGTCTCTAAGAGCTGTGATGATAACTTCTTTTTATTCTCATATTGATAGTTTCTGTTTCTTGTTGGATCTGCCTACGGGTTTATCAGTTTTATTGGGCCCAACTTTCAAAGAACGAGCTATTGGTTTTGTCATTTTTCTCTGTTTTTAATTTCATTGATTTCTGCTATTTCTTTCTTGTACTTGGCTGGGATTCACTTTGCTCAAAAAAAAGCAAATGACCTAAGACTTATTTTAAGCTAAAGTTTTTTCTTTAAATTTTTCTTTAGATTTTTCATTTGATTTTTTTTCTAATATAAATATTTTAATTTTATTATTATTATTTTTAGTTTTTGCTGCAGGGTGCATGTGCTCTCAAGGGGGAGAGAGAGAAAGAGAAGGTGAGAGATCACCGCCAGTGGTGATGGACATTCTGCAGGCTCTTCATTCTCCCCTTGGGATATTTTGGGTATGCATGTGCATGTGCCTGGTGTGTTTTTCAAGCCACCAGATCCAAGACTTGAACCGTACAATCAGCCATGTGGGATTCAGCCACCTTAAACTTTATGCAACCATCTGGCCTCTAATATAAATATTTGAAGTTGTAAATTTCCCACGAAGCACTTCTTTTTGGGCATCTTGAAAGAATCTTTAAAAACATTTGTTATAGGGTGTGTGTGCTCGCTGGAGAGAGAGTGAAAAAACAACCCCCTCTCCCCGCGGCTCTGAGAGATGGTCATGCACAATCCCTTCTTCATTCCCGTGGGATTTTAGATGCATGTGCACATGTGCCCAGCATGTTTTTCAGGCTGCCGGATCCAGTACTGGAACTGCCTAGTCAGCCACGTGGGATCCAGCTGTCTTAACCTCCACACCACCAGCTGGTCCCCATCTTTAAAATTTTAATAAAATGTTAATGTATTTTCATTACCATTCAGTTATAAATGTTTCCTTTGTGAATTCTCTTTGATCCGTGGATTATCTAGAAGTTTGCTCTTTAATTAGCAAATTTAGGGGACCAGCAGTTGGTGTAACGGTTGTGTCACTGGACTCCCACATAGTTGACTGCAGTTCGAGTCTCAGACCTGGTGCCCTAAAACTCACGCCGGGCACCTGTGCGTGCATGCCCAAGATCCTGAGAAGAGGAGGGATTGTGGCATTGCCACCCTCCCCCCCGGGGGGGTCATTTCTGGCTTTCCGTCTTTCTGGCAAGTGCATGTGCCCTATACCAAAAAATTTCTCAAAAACAATTTTTTTTTAATTAGCAATTTTTTTATTTCTAAATATTTTGTTCCTGATTTCTGCTTTAATTGCATTAAGGTTAGAAAATATCATCTTTATAATTTCAGTCCCTTTAGTTTTTTTTTTTTTTTTTTTGGAGAGGTTTTTGCTAGAGGGTGCATGCATTTGCCAGAGAGACAGAAAGCGAGAAATCACCTCCGGGGGGGCGGATGGCCACACTGCAATTCCTTCTCCAGTCTCCTCTCGGGATCGTGGGCACGCACATACATGCACCCGGAGTGAGTTTAAGCCACCGGATCTGGGACTTGAACCACGGTCAACTATATGGGAGTCCAGCAATATAACTATTATGCCAACTGCTGGTCCCAGTCCCTTAGTTTTTATAGAGACTAATTTTATGATCAAGTATGTGGTCTCAGTGCGTGTCCCGTGTATAGTTTAGAAGAAACTTGTATTTTGAATTGTTGGGTCTGTAGTATCAGATCAGGTGATTGTTAAGTGTTGTTCAGCCCTTCGAAGTCTTGACTGATTTGTTTTATTTCTATCAGGTACTGAGAGAGGGTGTGAGATCTTCAGTTATGATGGTGTTATTGTCCATTTCTCTAATCCTATCAGTTTTTGCTTCCTACTTAGAAGCTCTGTTATCAGGTTATGTTTTACCCTCCCAGGGTTGATGCTTTGTCATTAGGAAATTTCCCTCTTTGTCCCTGGTAATTACTTTCTGAAATAAAGTCTACTTCACTAGTGGATATAAGTAGAGCCACTCCCCTCTTCTTGCTTATTATTGCACAGTATACCTTTCTCTAGTCATTTACTTTCTGCCTCTCTGGGTCTGTTTAAAATACGGGTTTCTTGTAGACAGCGTACACTTGAGTATTGCGTTTTTTATTTTATTTTTTTAGAATTATTTATTTTAATTTTTTTTATTTACTCATTTAGTTTAATTTGACCAGCGAGAGACACATGGGGTGGGGGGTGGGGGGGGGTAGAAAGCAAGCCACCAGGTCCAGGACTTGAACTGTGGTCGGCCATGTGTGAGTGTCCAGCACCTTAACCTCCATACCATCCACTTGAGTATTGCATTTTTATCTATTCTGACACTCTACCTTTTAATTAGTGTTTATTAACATTAAATGTAATTATTGAGGGACCAACAGATGGTGTAATGCTTATGTCACTGAACTCCCACGTAGTCGACCACAGTTTGAGTCCCAGACTTGGTGGTTTAAAAACTCACATGGAGTGTGTGTACGTGCATGCCCAAGGTCCCGAGAGAAGAATAGAGGAGAAAGGATTGCAACGTGGCCATCCTGAGGGGTGATTTTTTGCTTTTTGTCTCTCTTCGGTGAGCACATGCACCCTATAACAAAAATCTCTCTCTCTCTAAAAATAAAAGAATTATTGATACAGTTATATTAAGGTCTAACTTTTAAGGATTCTTTTACTTTCTTTCTTTCTTTATTTTTAATTTGATCAGAGAGGAACAGTGAGAGAGAGAAAGCTGCCAGGTCTAGGACTTGAACCACAGTCAGCCACATGGGAATTCAGTGCCCTTAACCAGGTCACCACCTGCCGGCCCCAAGGTCTAACATTTTACTATTGAGTATAGTTGATTATTTTAGAATTCCATTTTAATTTATTGACTTTTAGCTATATTTTCTTTGTGTAAATTTTTTTGGAGAGGTTTTTGCTATAGGGCATGTGTGCTCGCCAGAAAGACAGAGAGAGACAGAGAGATAGAAAGCGAGAAATCACCCCCCAGGGGGGGTGGCCATGCAGCAGTCCCTTCTCCATTCTCCTCTTGGGATCTTTGGCACGCACGCACAAGCGCCCGGCATGAGTTTAAGCCATCAGGTCCAGGACTCGAACCTCAGTCGACTACATGGGAGTCCAGCAACATAGCCATTACGCTAACTGCTGGTCCCTGTGTAATTTTTTAGTGGATGCTTTAAGGACTACAATATACTTTCTCAGTATTTCAGTCTACTCAAAGTTAATGTACCACTTCATATAAGTATAGAAATCTTGCAGATAATATAGGTTCATTTACCATCCCTGTCTTTTAGCTGTAGTTGTCATCTATATTAAATCTATACCCATTATAAGCTCTGTAATGTGTTGTAGGTTCTGCTTTAAATAATCATACATACTTTAAACAAATCAAGAGGGAAAAAAATTAAAAAATCTGGAGTTGGGATCAGCAGGTGGCGTGGTGGTTAAGGCGCTGGACACTCCCACATGGCTGACCACAGTTTCAGTCCCAGACCTGGTGGCTTGCTTTTTCACTTTCTCTCTCTCTCTCTCTTTCTCTGTGTCTCTCTTTGATCAAATTAAGTAAATGAATGGAAATTTAAAAAATATTTTGGAGGGACTGGCAAGTGGCGAAGTGGTTAAGAGCACTGGATCCCCACATGGCCAACTGCGATTCAAGTCCCGGATCTGGTGGCTTGCACCCTAGAGCAGAAACTGAAAATATAAAATAATGAAACTTGGTACAGTACCTTTCTTTAAAAATGGGAACAGCGGGGAACCAGCAGTTAGCGTAATGGCTATGTCGCTGGACTCCCACGTAGTCGACCGCGGTTCACGTCCCGGACCCGGTGGCTTAAAACTCATGCCGGGCGCGTGTGCGTGCGTGCCCAACATCCCAAGAGGAGAATGGAGGAGAAGGGATTGCGGCGTGACCACCCCCCCTGGGGGGTGATTTCTCGCTTTCTGTCTCTATGTCGCTCTCTGTCTGTCTGGCGAGCGCACGTGCCCTATAGTGAAAACCTCTCAAAAAAAAAAAAAAAAAAAATGGGAACAGCAGATGGTGTAAAGGTTATTATGTTGCTGGAATCCCACACAGTTGACCACGGTTCGAGTCCCAGACTCGGCAGCTTAAAATTCACACTGGGTGCATGTGCCTGCATGCTCAAAGTCCTGAGAAAATGGGGGAGAAGAGACTGTGGCATGGCCATCCCCACTGGGGGGTAATTCTCTCTGTCTTTCTGGTGAGTGCATGTGCCCTATAGCAAAAATCTCTCTCTCAAAAAAAAGAAAGTAACACGAGCCACAGATGTAATTTAAAAATTTCTTGTAGTCACATTAACAAGGACACAGAGGTGCAATTACTTTTGATAATATATTTTATTTAACTCAATATATTCCAAATATTACATCATGTCATCGATGTAAACATTTAGTAGATAGAATGAAACTGTTTACGTCCTCATTTGGTACTAACTTTGAAATCTGGTGTGTACTCACAGCTCTTCTGAACTCACACTAGTTGTATTTAGGTGTTCACTGTCTGGCCACCCATCAAGCTGTCACGTTTCTATGAGGAAGCAAGATTTGCTGTGGCCAGTAGGGGGCGCCATGTACTAACAAACATGAGCAGAAGCCCTGCTCTCAGACCAGGCAGACAGAGGGCCCTCTGGCCGGAGCCCACATCCTAAAAACACAAGGATGCATACTGCCTTTCATTTTGAAATGTGGGCAACAGCTTGAGTGGACAGGACTTGCAGGAGGAAAATCAGGCTCAGGGAAGGGAGGACAAAATCCCATCCTCCACCTTGGAAACCCGGGTTTTAAGTTCATTCCCTGAAGTCTAGCAGATAGAGTCCCGGGAGGTGTCCTCCCCCTCCCTTCCCTTCTGTGTGGTTAGGGAGGCCCCTGGCATTGCCTGGAACTCTGGAGTAGTGATGGTGAGGCATGGGCAGGGACAGGAACACGCCAGCTCCTGGGCACTGGACAGGTCTGTCCCTTTCTGGCCTGGCCCTGCGTGGTGGCCGCTCGCTGTTTGAGGGTGTTGCGTTTTTGTGGTTCTTCAGGAGGATGAGGCTGCTGGAACTCGGGCTTCTGTGGCTGCAGGCTCCAGTTTTGTCTCCATCTAAATAGCCTCAGGGTGCTCACTGACTGACATTACCGGAAAAAAATTCCTTAAGGCCTTGACTGCCAAAACAAATGTATTTGAATAAAATATCACTGTCATTTATCTTTGTATATTGGAGTTCTACATAAGATTCTACTTATACGAATGACAAATTTGAGGGACCAGCAGTTAGCGTAATGGCTATGTCACTGAACTCCCACGTAGTCGACCACGGTTCGCGTCCCGGACCCGGTGGCTTAAAACTCACGCCGGGCGCGTGTGCGTGCGTGCCCAAGATTCCGAGAGGAGAATGGAGGAGAAGGGATTGCGGCATGGCCATCCCCCCTGGGGGATGATTTCTCTCTGTCTCTCTGTCTCTCTCTGTCTGGCAAGTCCACACGCCCTATAGCAAAAACCTTCCAAAAAAATAAATAAAATTTAAAAAAATGACAAATTTGAAAGCTTCTAGGAATTAATTCTTGTGTATGTGTGTGTAGTGAGTGTGCGCATGCGTGTGTGAGGGGGTGTATTTTAGTCATATCGTGATCCAGCTGCCTCAGCCTCATGAATATCTGGGACCACAGGTGTGCGCCATCACTTCTGGCTTTTTAGGGTGAGTAGGGATCAAACCTGGGCCTCCTAGCCAGAAGCATCCAGCACGTGCTACTGCAAGGCCTGGTGTGAATTTTTTTTTTTTTATGAAAATATAATTATGGGGACAGCAGTTGGCATAATGGGTATGTCGCTGGGCTCCCATGTAGTCAACTGCGGTTCGAGTCCTGGACCCGGTAGCTTAAACTCACGCCAGGTGTGTGTGTGTGCGTGCCCAAGATCCTGAGAGGAGAATGGAGAAGGGATTGCAGCGTGGCCATCCCCCCTGGGGGGTGATTTCTCACTTTCTGTCTCTCTGTCTCTGTCTTTCTGGCAAGCGCACGCACCCTATAACAACAACAAAAAATATATATATATATATATATATATAAAATTATGGGGGGTCGGCAGGTGGCGTGGTTAAGGGTGCTGGACTCCCACATGGCCGACCACAGTTCAAGTCCTGGACCTGGTGGCTTGCTTTCTCACTCCCCCTTCTCCTGTCCCTCTGAATGGATGAATGAATAAAGTTAAATAAAAAGTAATTCTTTTTTTAAAAAAAAGAAAATATAATTATATTTGATATTTCAGGTCAACAAGTAGGTCTAACATCAAACGATACACTATTTTAAGAAGTGACAACTTTATTTATTTATTTAAACTAAAACTTTAAATAAGTTTGTTCATTTATGCTTTACTTTTTTTTTTAGAGAGAGATTTTTGCTATAGGGCACATGCACTCACTGAAGAGACAGAAAAACAGTGAGAAATCACCCCCCAGGCATATGGCCATGCCGCAATCCCTTCTCCATTCTCCTCTTGGGATTTTGGGCACGCATGTACACGCAGCCAGTGTGAGTTTTAAGCCACCAGGTCTGGGACTCGAACCACAGTCGACTGCATGGCAGTCCAGTGACATAACTATTACTCCATCTGCTGGTCCCACATTTATGCTTTTAAGAATTATGCCTAGTTTTATCATTTCACAAGAATGAAGCAAGGGACAAAGGTCAGTGTGGCACTTCCTGGCTGTGGAGCTTCTGGCAAGCTGCTGGCAACTGAGTCAATCTCTATTCAAATGACCCCTTCTTCCCTGGAGTACAGAGCTGCACAGTCCCGATGACTGACGTGAGCACACGCACGGGCCATCACACGCAATCACAACCGCTAACTCGCTCACCGCTGGCCTCCTCAGCAGGAGCCGATGGCCAGACAGTGGGTGTGAGTTCCTTACGTAGGTCGCGACTGGGAAACACAGTTCTGGGGACAATGGGCAGCCCATAACTAAGCGGGGAAGCATGAAAACTGATGCTGTGGCATAAGAATGAAACAGTGTACCCGTTAAACTGCTAAAGGCTAAATAAAAACCGTTTATAGGGATCGAATAGCGCATAAAAGCAAAGACGGTGCCTGGAGAAAATGACCGGAAGGAATAGCGGGTTAATGTGTGTTGGAATTTTCACTGGGGGACGTGAAAGTGGATTGTTTTCCTTTTTTCCCAATCTATATTCCCTAAACTTTCCATTTTCTTTTTTAAAAAGTTTGCTACAGGTGGGGCCAGCAGGTGGCATAGAGGCGACAGAGCTGGATTCTCACGCGGCTGACCGCGGTTTGAGTCCTGGACCCCACAGTTTGGAAGTCCCTCCAGGTGTGTGTGTTCTCCAGCTCCCGGGACGAGAATGGAGGAGAAGCTATTGCAGCGTGGCCGTTCTCTCCAGGGGATGATTTCCCACATTCTGTCTCACTGTCTGTCTCTGTCTCTGGCCAGCATGTGCACTCTATGGCAAAACCTTAGTTTGTTTTTTATTGATTGATTGATTTTGCTAGAGGGCTTGTGCGCTTGCCAGAGACAGGGGGTGTGTGTGGGCGGGTAAGAAAGCCCTCGCCTTGGGGGACAGTCATGCCACAATCCCTTCTCCTTTTGGGATTTAGGGTGCACACGCACACACACCCCCCCCCCCCCACACACACACACACACCCACACACATGCCTGGCATGTTTTTTCAAGCTGCTGAGTCCAGGACCTGTGCCTGGCTGCCTGCCTCTGTTGGCCCCCAGCGGTTTCTGGATAAGGGCCCTTCCTGAACCTTCTCCATCTGTGGGGATGCAGCGCCTCTCCTGCCTTGTTATCAGGTGGCTTTGTACTCCCCCCACCCTGCCCCCAGGATCCCGTGCTCCCCTGGGGCACAGTAGCGTTCGCTGGCAGGCAGGGCCCTCTTTTGTGCGGTTCATGCTCATGCCTGATGCACCCCCCTCCGTGAGGCCTCCCTAGTCACTTGCTTTCACCACCCTGCTGTTTGGTGGCATTGGTGGGTCTAACATCTGTCTCTTCCTGCGGAAATTGAGCTTCTCAGGCTCACAGGCCCACTGCTGTGTGTCCATGTCCTGGTGAACGGCGCTGGCGGACCGCCTGGGGACAGCCTGCTGTGATTCGTTGTCACTTCTCATGTGTCCTAACTGCTCATTTATAAAAATACTAATATCAGCAGGCGGAGAGCGGCTGACAGTCTGTTAGGACCCTGCTTCCCTCCTCTCTGCCTCTCCCTCACGTCTGTGCCCTCTTGATCTGAGCTGGTCTGAGGGTCTCAGTCCTCCTCACGTCAAACCAAGAAGAGTGAGGCCGCAGCTTCTGTTTCCTCCTTACCTCCTAGCGATTTTGTGAAGATGTGGGAGACAGAGACATTAAGAACATGAGGCAAAAACTCCCCCATGGCTGACTGTAGTTTGGGTCCTGGACCTGGCGGTTTGCTTTCTCACGTCCCTATGCTCGTCTGCCTCTCTCTGGTGAGCATATATATATGTGTATATGTATATGTATATGTATATGTATATGTATATGTATATACACACACACACATACACATACACAGAGAGAGAGAAAGAGGAGGAGGCCGGATCCAGGACTCAAATTGCACAGGTGGCCATATGGGATCTAGCCGCCTTAACCACCATGCCTCCTAATAAATAACTATTTAAAATTTTTTCCCCAAGAATCAGCTCTGTGGCAGAACAGTAATGCAGTGTCCCATTAATGCTGTGGCCATATGGGAAGGTCCCAGGTTTGTACTCACGGGTCTTCCCGAACGCGCCTGGCATGAGAGTGCATGCCCGTGATCTGGGCTGCCTGACACTGGGGTAGATCACAGGTAAGGGTCCTGCTCAGGTGCCTCTAAGTAAATAAATAAGCTGAAAACATTTTTCCCCAGAAAAATAGCAAATGTTCTAGTTGTCTAAATCTAAAAGTTTGTGATGAATGGGGAAAAAATCTATTCAAGACATACAAAAAGTAATTTATTTTTAAAAATTTTATTTAACTTTATCTATCTATCTATCTATCTATCTATCTATCTATCTATCTATCTATCTAATGTGACCAGAGAGGGACACGGTGAGAGTGAGTGAGAAAGAGAGAGAAAGCAAGATGTCAGGTCCAGGACTTGAACTGCAGTTGGCCATGTGCGAGTCCAGTGCCCTTAACTACCATACCCTGCTGGCCCAAATTTTCAAGTTTCACATGTCTGTAGAAACACTATAAATATCATTGTTATATATATCCTATATACATATGCACAGACACACACAGAATACATAGAGGGGCCAGCAGGTGGCGGGGTGGTGAAGGCACTAGATCTCACATGGCCGACTGCACAGTCTGAGTCCCAGACCCAGTGGCATGAAAATCACACTCTGTGTGTGTGTGTGTGTGTGTGTGTGTGTGCGCCTAAAACCCCAAGAGGAGAATGGAAGAGAAGGTGATTTCTCACTTTCCCTTTCTCCCTGTTTCCCTCAAGTGCACTCACCCTATGGCAAAAATCTAAAACAACAAACAAACCAAAAAAAAAAAGAAAAAATAGAGAAAGATAAAGAGATCATTTAATTTTATTAAATAATGTACACACACTTTGTTTATTTATTGTTAATTTACTATAGGGCATGTCAGAGAGAGAGAGAAAAGGAAAGTGAGAAAGTACACCGCTTCCCAGGGAGGATGACCACTCCACAATCCCCTCTCCCCCAGTCTCTTAGGATTTGGGGCAATGCATGCACATGTGCTGGTATATTTTTCAAATTGCCAGGTCTGGGACTCGAACCATGCAGTTAGCCATGTGGGCGCTAGCCACTTTAACCACCAAGCCACCTAATTGGTGGCAAAGAAAAACAGTTTTGTTTGTTTGTTTGTTTTTAGTTTTGCTATAGGGTGTGCACACTTGTCAGAGACAGGGAGACAGAGAGCTAGAAAACAGCCAAGGGCAGTGATCATGTCTCTTCTCCTTCACTTTCCTCTTGGTTCCTCTTGGGATTTGGGGGACACACACACACACACACACACACACATCAGAAGTGTTTTTCAAGTTGCTGGGTCCAGGACTCAAAACACGCAGCTGGTGGTGTGGGATCCAGCTGCCTTAAGTACCAGCCCACCTGACTGGCCCCAAAGAGATCTTTTTTTTTTTTTTTGAGAGGTTTTTGCTATAGGGCACGTGCGTTCGCCAGACAGACAGAGACAGACAGACAGAAAGTGATAAGTCACTCCCCGGGGGATGGCCACGCCGCAATCCCTTCTCCTCCATTCTCCTCTTGGGATCTTGGGCGCACACCCACGCGCACCTGATGTGAGTTTAAGCCACTGGGTTCGGGACTCAAACCAGGATCAACTACATGGGAGTCCACCGACATAGCCATTACGCCAACTGCCGGTCCCAAAGATGTAAGTTTTAGAAAGCCTTTACTTTAGAGTACGTGGGCCAGCACCGTGGCAGGAGCAGAATCTTGTGCGGCCGACTGTGCAGTGCTTCCTCCCTCTCTGGTGAGTGCACAAGCCCTGTGGCCAAAAACAAAAAAAAATTACAGGCAAAGAGCTAAGTGATATGCTAGTATACTTTATATGTGTTGCAAATTTCTATATTTGACTTGCCATTTAGTTAATGGGGTCTTAAAATAAGTGTATTATCTGGGGCCAGCAGGTGGCATGCCGTGTGTGTGTGTGTGTGTGTGTGTGTGTGTGTATGTGCCCAACATCCCAAGAGGAGAATGGAGGAGAAGGGACTGTGGCGTGGCCATCCCCATGGGGGATCATTCCTCACTTTTCCTCTCACTGTCTCTCTTTGTCTCTCTTCAGTGAGTGCAAGCACCCTATGGCAAAAATCAAATGATAATAATTACAATAATAAATGTATTATCAAATATATTGATAAATGTATAACTTATACAATGTAATGTTTTAAAATAATTATTTACTTAGTTAATTCCATTTGTTATTATCATTATTTTAATTTGACCAGAGAGAGAGAGAGAAAGGAAAAGGGAGAAAGCAAGCCGCCAGGTCAGGGATTTGAACCGTTGTTGGCCTTGTGGAAATCCAGTGCCTTTAACCACCACACCACCTGCTGGCCCCTCAATCAACTTTTTAAAAACTGTGTAACTAGCATTTTAGATCAAGAAACAGAACGTCGATGCCCCTTTATGTCTCTGTCTGCCACCCCTCCCTGGATAGCCACTAGTAGGCACTGTGACTAGAGGGCAGGACCCCATATGCTGACCCTGGTTTCACTGGCCCCAGTGTCTTGGAAGACACGTTGGGTGCATGTGTGAGCATACCCCAAATCTGAAGGGGTGGAGAAATGGAAGGAAAAGGATTTCAATGAGATCATGCCCCATAGTGGGGTACTCTCTGTCTCTGTGTGAGTGTCTAGCAAGCAAATGTGCCCTCTGGCAATGAAAAAAATAGCAACAGTAAAAAATTTAAAATGAAATATGAAAAACTATGAGTAAGCTTTATTCTGCCTTTGTGCGTGTGGGATTTGGCATCGGAAGATTCAGTCGTGGGTAGCTGCCATTCATTTATTCAAATTTGTGGCTGTCTGATGCTCCGCTGTGTGACAGTTCATTCATTCTACTACTGGTGGACATTTGGATCATTTCCAGTGTGGTAGTATTGTGAATAATGCTACTACCAATGTTCTAGTACATTTTTTTTTGAGAGAGAGATTTTTGCTATAGAGTGCATGCACTTGCCAGAGAGACAGAGACAGAAAGAGAGAAATCATTCTCCAGGGTGGATGGTCATGCTATATTCTCTCCTTCTCCATTTTCTCTCAGGATTTTGGGCACGTATGTACATGAAACCCCAGCAGGGGTTTCAAGCTGCCATGTCTTGGGACTCAAAACCACAGTCACCTACATGGGAGTCCAGCACCTTAACCACTATGCCACCTGCTTGCCCCAGTATATACTTTTGATCAACATACGGACACGTTTCTGTTGGATATATACCTATGCTGGCCGTAGGGTGTGTTCATTCCGCTTTAGCAGACAGGAAAATGCCAGTGTTATATACATACATAAGTTAGAGTGGGAATGTGTTGGTATTGCATTCTTTTGCTAAGTTTCTTTCTTCAGAGACAGACAGACACCACCCCCACACACACAGGATCTGAGACCCCGGAGGCTGCTGGTGTACATCCTGGAGTCCAAAGGCCACAAGCCTTGAGTTCTGATGTCTGAGGTAACAGAAGTTGTCCTGCTCTGTCTCATGACATCTGTCCTCTCTGGGCCCTGGCGGATGTGATCGTGGCCTCCTACACTGAGGGTGGAGCTTCCACATCTAGCTCACTCAGATTCCTGTGTGAACCTCTGGAAATACCCCAGGAACACACGCAGAGCAATGCTTTAGCAGACTTGTAGGTATTCTTCAGCCCAGTCAAGTTCACACCCCAAACTATCATGTCCTCCTTTTCAAGTTTCAAAATCCTCAGCAGCAGCCTGGCTGGTAGGTGTGTTCAGTGCAGGAGTGCGGAGGGAGCAATGGGCCTCCAGCTGGAGCGGGGCCTCTTTCTGCCCCTCTGCCTGTAACTCCTCATCCTTTATGTCCCATAGGAAATGGCAGCTCACTGAGCGAGCTGATCCTCTACCTAATTAGACCCCAGACACATGCTTTCATCTTCTCTAGGAGTACCCTCTATTTTCCCCTTTTCTCTCCCTTTTTTAAGAATTATTTACTTAATATTTTAAAAAAGAATTATTTATTGGGAACCAGCAGTTAGCGTAATGGCTATGTCACTGGACTCCCACGTAGTCAACCGCGGTTCGCGTCCCGGACCCGGTGGCTTAAAACTCACGCCGGGCACGTGTGCGTGCGTGCCCAAGATCCCAAGAGGAGAATGGAGGAGAAGGGATTGCGGCGTGACCATCCCCCCTGGGGGGTGATTTCTCGCTTTCTGTCTCTATGTCTCTCTCTGTCTGTCTGGCGAGCGCACGCGCCCTATAGCGAAAATCTGTCCAAAAAAAAAAAAGAAAAGAATTATTTATTTAATTTTATTTATTCATTTATTTTTAAAATTTGACCCGAGAGAGACAGAGACACAGAGAGAGGGAAAGTGAGAAAGTGAGCCACCAGGTCCAGGACTTGAACCAGTTGGCCATGTGGAAGTGTCAGTACCTTAACCATCCTGTTACCTGCTGGACCCCTTTCCTCCCATTTCAAAGCAGATGGCCTGAGTTGAAACCTCTCCTTGTTGTTAACAAGATACTTCACCACACCGTGCCTCCATTTCCACCTCTGTAAAATGGGTGTAATGACTGCACTGTCCTCAGAGGGTTTTGGTGAGGAGCTGAATTGGTGCTCATAAAGGGCTGTGTGTGCTTTTTCTTTTTTTCTTTTTTTAACATTGATTTTTTTTTAAGAATTATTTTCTCCGGGACCAGCAGTTGGTGTCATGGCTATGTTACTGGACTCCCACGTAGTTGACTGCGGTTTAAGTCCCGGACCCGGTGGCTTAAACTCATGCTGGGCGCGTGTGCGTGCGTGCCCAAGATTCCGAGAGGAGAATGGAGGAGAAGGGATTGTGGTGTGGCCATCTCTCCTGGGGGGTGATTTCTCACTTTCTGTCTCTCTGTCTCTCTCTGTCTTTCTGGTGAGTACACATGCCCTATGGCAAAAATCTCTCCCTCCAAAATTACTATTTTCTTTAAATAAATAGATAAATTTATTTATTTAACCAGAGAGGAACAGAGTGACAGAGAGAGAGAGAGGGAAAGTGAGAAAGCAAGCCTCCAAGTCGGAGACTCAAACTGTGGTTGACCATGTGGGATTCCAGTGTCCTTAACCACCATGCCACCTGCCGGCCCGTGCTGTGTGTTCTTAATTCACAGTAAGCACTGCAGAAGTGTTGGCTGTGATTATTATCATTAGATAATAGGATATCATGTAATCATTAAATCATGTCTTGGAGGAGGGACCAGCAGTTAGCGTAATGGCTATGTTGCTGGACTCCCATGTAGTCGATCGCAGTTTGAGTCCCGGACCCGGTGGCTTAAACTCACGCTGGGCGCGTGTGCGTGCGTGCCCAAGATCCCGAGAGGAGAATGGAGGAGAAGGGATTGCGGCGTGGTCATCCCCCCTGGGGGTGATTTCTCGCCTTCTATCTCTCTATTTCTGTCTTTCTGGCCAGCGCACGTGCCCTACAGGAAAGACCTCTCAAAAAAACAAAACAAAAAAATGTCTTGGGGGAGAGTTCTAGGTTTGCAGCGACCTCCCTCAGTATACTGGGCACATGTGTGCCCATGATCCTGGCTGGCTGAGGCTGAGGGTGGGTCATGACACTGGGACCCTGTCAAGGTACGCTATCTCTGTTTCTGTTTCTCTCACTCATGAAAGAAATGTGTAAATAAAGTTTTTTAAAAACTGTGTTTTGGACCAGCATGTGGCATGGTGGTTAAGGAGCTTTATCCCACACGGCCAACTATGCAGTCTGTCTTGGACCCGGCGGCCTGACATACATGCTGGGCGTGTGTGCACGTGTCCAAAATCCCTAGGAGAATGGAGGGAAATGGAATATGCCATGCCCATCCTCTCCGTGGGATGATTTCCCCTCTCTCTGTTTCTCTCAGTCTCTCTCCAGTGAGTGCACATGCACTATGGCAAAAAATCTATTAAAAAATATTCTATAGCAAGGTCAGCCAGTATTGGGGTGGTTAAGGAGGCTGAATCCCACATGGCAACTGGGCACTTGTCCTGGATCCAGTGGCCTGAAGAACATGCTAGGCATCTGTGTCTGTGTGCCCAAAATCCTGAAAGAAGGGAGAAATGGAGAAGGGACTGCAATGTGACTACCCCTCATGGGGGGGGGGTGGTTTCTCACTTTCCCTCTCTCTCTCTATATATATATATGTGTGTGTATGTGTGTGTACACACACATATATATACGTATACATACATATATATATATAGAGAGAGAGAGCATGCTCCATCTAGCAAAAAAAAAAAAAAAAAGATTAAAAAAAATCCTACAGTGAAAAGTTATTTGCTTAATTAAAAATTATATTGTAACATTATTCACTGGGTTTTAGCATTTAAAATCAACCAAGAAACAAAGGACAGAACAGAATGTAAAGGTTACCAGGCTTAATGGGAAAGTGAGGATGTGACTGGCAGGTCAGGTGATGAGATGGGCCCGGAGGTGGGGATGAGGGGTGTTTCAGAGCCTGTCTCACCTGGGGCAACACTGAGACATTAAAGTTTAGAGAGAAAGAAATATAGGAGATGTTTTCTTTATTCATGATTGAGTTGAGCACGCACATGTGAGAAAGAGAGAGGGAGAGAGAGGAGCACCCTCCATAGGGTCTGGTCATGCTGTAACCCCTTCCTCCAGCCTTCCAACCCATTGGATCCTGGGAACTTGTGCTTGTACTCAATGAGTTTCTGACTGACCGGGCCAGGGTTTAAAACCACGTGGGCTCCAGGCTTCTCTTGAGCAGCACAGAGACAGCCCAAGAAATAGAGGTTTAGTGTATTGCTTAAATTTGCAAAAAAACAACTAAAAGAAGTAAAATGACCGATGTCCTTATTAAAAATTTGGGAGGAGTAGGGTCAGCAGGTGGTGTGGTGTGGTGGTTAAGGTGCTGGACTCTCATATGGCTGACTGCAGTTTGAGTCCCACACCTGGCATTTGCTTTCTCACTTTCCCTCTCTCTCTCTGGTCAAGTTAAAAAAAAAAAAATCTATCTATATATAGGGTCTCTCTATATCTAGATAGATAGATAGATAAAATAAAATAATTCTTTAAAATTATTTTTGGGAGGAGAATGAAATACAGAGTGAGGAGAAAGGAGCTAAATTCTTGTTTCCCATCACAGGGAGCCAATAGATACTATCTTAGAATAAAAAATCTAAGAAAAGAAGCATAAGTGTTTATGTTCTTGGAAGTAAAATCCAGAAGTCATCTTTGAAGAGCAGGGAAGGATGGAGTGGACAACCACTGCTTGTCATTATAAACCCGTCTGTGCTGTTTGACTTTGTATCATAAACGAGTCTTCGGTCACACAAATCCCCCCAAAAGGCTCTGTAGAAAACTCATCAGCTCCCACCAGGAACCTCTCAGAGCCCCAAGACCAAGAGGCCTGCCAAATGCTCAGAGGACAGCTTAGAGCTGCCTTGTGGAGGAAACGAAGTGCTTCCAGGAGGTGTTGGACTGCTTGGTGGCTGGAGTGTCACATTCCCTAATGAACAGGCAGGAAGGGGGTAAAGCATGCCAGTAGCTTCTCACCAGAGTGGATGGCAAAAGCTCGTTTCCTTTCTGCTGCTTTTCTGTGACAGCTGCAGAGCTGAGCCATTGATAAAATGCTGAAGTATGTCCCAGCAGGACAGGGCTTATCCTAGGCTTCCCAAATGACTGCATATTCATGGTTATGTCTTTTGTTTACGCAGCCCACCTTTCCAATTACCTGTCAGAATGTGCGAATCCTCCCACCCTGTTATCAGCCATGCTCTGGAGATTGGGGAATGGGGTAATGACCCTCATTATCAATACCACAGCCCCCACTCTCTGCCCTAGTGTACTCAGTATACATGGCCTAGAAAATATGATCTCCTCAGGGTCATTCAGCTCAGTGGTGCAGCTCAAGCAATGCTGGATTCCCATGGATCTCGGGTTCGATTCCCTGGTTGACCTGTCCACAAAGGGCATGTGAGCCCGTGATCCTGACTGGCTGGAAAAGTTGAGAAGGGGGGAATGCACATGGAATTGTGCTGGGGATGCTTGTTTCTCTGTCTGTCACTGTCATGAGAGAAAGAAATAACCTTTAAAAAAGAGAGCCAGCCAGCTACTTGGTGCAGCTTTTATGAGCTGCTCAAGAGAAGCCGTACCCCACGTGGTGCCTGTGGCTTGAACCTCCGCCAGTGTGGAACATGCTGGGCACGTGAATGAGGGCCCAATATCTGAGGACCAGAGGAAGGGGGTTGTGGCATGACCAGATCCCTGGGCGGGTGCTCACCTCTCTGTCTCTCTCTCTCACCGTCATGTGCATGCATAGTCTATCAGGAGTACAAGAAACAAAAAAGAAAAGAATGTTCTGTCTAAAACAAGGTGCTACTAAAAAGCCCGTGTGTCCAAGGGTAGGGAGGCAGTTTGGGATGGCTGCAGGTAAAAATGGCACAGGCGAGCGTTGGAACTGCTCGGTGTTATCACCGGCTGGGGCTGGTGCAAGTTTAGTCTGTCCTGGAAATGCAAACAAGACCCAGCTGCTGCCTTGGGGAAGCTGACGGGGATAGGTGTCAGGGCAGGTGAGATACAAGGGGACTTCAAGAAGTCTGTGGAAAGTGAGATTAAAGTAGGAGTTCATTCTGATGCAAACATCGAAACCTATGCAGTTTTTCATAATACCTATTTTCCATGACCTTTTTGAAGACTCTTCGGGTCTATTTGCCAAATATATTAATTGTTGTCTTTCTCAACTTTAAAAGTGTATGTGTTGGGGGAACCAACAGTTAGCATAATGGCTATGTCTCTGGACTCCCACATAGTCGACCGTGGTTCGCGTCCCGGACCCGGTGGCTTAAAACTCACGCGAGCCCCTGTGCGTGCGTGCCCAAGATCCCGAGAGGAGAATGGAGGAGAAGGGATTGCAGTGTGACCGTCCCCCCTGGGGGGTGATTTCTCGCTTTCTGTCTCTCTGTCTCTCTCTGTCTGTCTGGCGAGCGCACGCGCCCTATAACAAAAACCTCTCCAAAAAAAAAAAAAAAAGTATATGTGTTGGTTACTAGTTTCTAGTAAACAGCCTTACTCTGGACTGAGATCTCATGTCTAATTTCTCATTTCAAATTTCTTAACACAAAAGGAGCTCGTCCACCTGTTCCCTCCCTCCCTCCCTTCCTCCTTCCTCTCTGTCTCTCTTTCTCCACACAGACTGTTTGAGCACCAGTTATCTGCCAGGCACTGTGGTCAGCATGATCACAGGGCGTTCAGTAGACCTATTCAATCTACTGCAGTTAACTCAGAAGCATTAACTAGTTTTTTTATGTTTTCCTTTTTATTTATTTATTATTAGTATTAGTATTAACTACTATGATATTTAATTTGTATATAACATGATCATATTGGGAATATAAAGAGAGAAAATAAAAACTTTACTTTTCACCTATTTACTCTCAAATTTTCAGAGAAAGCCCAGAAAATTCTTCAGGGACATTTTTTCTTCCCCTTTTTCTTCCTGGTTATTTTTTTAAAAGAAGAATTATTTTATTTAACTTTATTCGTTTATTTATTTAAATTTGACTAGAGAAGGACAAAGCGAGAGAGAGAGAGGGAGAAGGAAAGTGAGAAAGCAAGCCACCAGGTTCGGGACTTGAACCATGGTCAGAGATGTGGGAGTCCAGCATCTTTAACCACCATGCCACCTGCCGGCCCCTCTTCCTGGTTATTTTTATTCCTTTTATCACAAGCCATCAGAAAGATGAGCAATCATCTGGAAGGGCAAGTTACATGTAACTGTATGACAGGACAGGATGTTTTCTTCTGAGTTCTCCAGGCCTCCTCCTCAGCCCTTCCCCTCACAGCCTAGCACTGGATACCCACTCAATCTCACCCTCCTCTGCTTCTTCTTCTTCTTCTCTTTCCTTTTTTCTGAGAGATTTTTGCTAGAGAGTACACTCACCGAGAAACAGAGAGAGATAGAAAGTGAGAAATCACCCTCAGTCCATGTTGTACTCCTTCTTGTCCATTCTCCTCTTGGGATTTTGGACACACACATACACACACACACACACACACACACACACACATGCCTGGTGTGTTTCAAGCTGCTGGGCCTGGGACTCGAACCGCGGGCAGCCACATGGGAGTCCAATGCCTTAACCACTATGCCCTCCCTGCTTCTCAGACCCCATGTGCACAGAAACTGTAACATCTCCGATTCCTGGATCCTGCCCTTAACAAAGTCCATTCAGGTTCTTCAGCTGATTCAGGGCAGAAACTGCTAGTCCTGCAAACTCCCCCATGGAACAAATCCTGACCTGGTGGAAGGATTGGTGCAGAAGGATGGGGTTGTGGAAAAGCAGTCTGTGGGTGAGGGGAGGTGACAGGGGAACCCCTCCCCACAGCGCAGGGGCAGCTTGCGGGGGGCTTCCTGAGGGCTGAATCATGCCAATGACTGGGCTAGATTAAGCCAGGTCAGGGAGAGCTGCCGCCAAACCATGATGTGGGCCAGAGGGGACAGAGGCGGCGAGACATCTGGGTTATCTGACGGGCGTCTGGGTTGTAGGAGGCTTTGGTCCTACACACCCCCCTGCTGAAGGATATGCACTCCAACCAAACAAACACAAGTGCCAAGTGTGAGCGTTCATACAATGACACTGTGTATTACAGAACAGCTCTGAAACCCATAAAAACTTAAAACCCCTAACACAGTCTGAACTACTTCCACCTGAGAAATGTTTGGGCGAGAGAGGGGCTGCAGCAGACAGCTGGAGAAGCAGCGTTCCCTGATCTCCAAACATCCTCCCCTCAGCGGCTGGACGAGGCAATTTTACAATGTCTCTGCTTTTCAAGCCTGACCTGACCCCAAAGCCAGTCCCTCCACCCAGATCCAGTCTGAGGGGAGGCCTGGTTCTTCCTCTGCATCACAAAGGGCGGCTGTCCTCCCTCCGGACAACTAATCAGTCCGTTGTAGAAAGCCTCCCAATCCACATTCTCCTCTTCCTTGAGGCGCTAATTGCCCAATTATTTTATGTCCCCAGTAAGACCCTTCAGACTGCTGGGAGTCCACATTCTGGACCATGGCCTGCGTTTCCAGGAAGCCCAGGAGCCTGGGGGCTTTGCCCTCTGCTGTCTGCTTCTCAGGCTGCCTGTTTCCACCCAGTCCTGGCCCTGGATTGACTGACGAGTCTCCAACCTGCCTGAGCTGATGGCAGAGCCCCGCTGGCTCCAGAGGGCCAGGGCTGGACTGGAAATAGGTTGAGCAGGGTCTGGGAATTGGAAGGCCTGATTTTATGCAAGTGTCAATCATAAACTGTGTGAGTGTGGAGGAAAGTTGCCACCTTTCTGAGCCTCAATTTTCTTAGCATTAAACCCTGGGCACATTTCCTTTCTTCTCTGTCTCTCTCCAGTAAGAGCACATATTCTATAGCAAAAAACTAAAAACAGGACCAGCAGTTGGCAAAATGGCTATGTCGCTGGACTCCCATGTGGTTGACTGTGGTTCAAGTCCCAGACCTGGTGGCTTAAACTCACACCAAGATCCAGAGAGGAGAATGGAGATTGCAGTGTGGCCATCCCCCCCCCTGGGGGGTGATTTCTCCTTTTCTGTCTCTCTGTCTCTCTCTGTCTTTCTGGTGAGTGCACGGGCTCTATAGCAAAAACCTCTCAAAAAAAAAAAAAAAAAAAAAAAAAAACAAACCTAAAAAACCCACAAAACCTGGGCACAGAAGAAGGGCTTGAATAGCCACTTTCATCTCAGTTCTCTGATTCTGCAAACCAGCAGAGGGAAGGACTCAGAATGTGAGACACCTGGCTGGCTGGACACCCATCACCTCCACGATGCCAAAGCTTCCCAGGTTTTACTTAAGGGAAGTCCTCCAAGGTCAGACAAGATCCGTTTTCCATCCATGGACCACCTGCCTGAGCTCCCATTGGCACCCAGGAGCCCCCCCCCCCCCCCAACCTCCCCACCCCCAGTCCCAAGCCCCAGGTGCTCATCCCTGAAAGCAGGATTGGCCTTTTTTTTTTTTTGGAGAGGTTTTTTTGCTATGGGGCGAGTGTGCTTGCCAGACAGACAGAGAGAGACAGAGAGACAGAAAGCGAGAAATCACCCCCCAGGGGGGATGGTCACGCCACAATCCCTTCTCCTCTCGGGATCTTGGGCACGCACGCACATGCGCCTGGCGTTGAGTTTAAGCCACCGGGCCCGGGACGCGAACCACGGTCGACTACGTGGGAGTCCAGCGACATAGCCATTACGCTAACTGCTGGTTCCCAGGATTGGCCTTTTGAGAGGCCATATTGGCTGGGTCAGCCCAGATCCTGCTGAGGGCTCAGGTCCAGGCTTGGCTCTGTGCTGAGACACAAGCCAGTCCAGAAGCACCAGCAAGACGTCTTGGGGAGCCAAGAACCAACCAGGGGAGGGTCCCTCCACTTTACTGTCGTCTCTGGAAAATGAGGTTTCAATTCAGCTGGGCAGTTACCCCAGGTCTAGAGGGGCTCTGGGAGGTGCTCAGCCCTGAGGCCTCTCTTGGGGGTGGGGAGGGGAGGCTCACGTGAGCATCTGCAGGTAAAGCAGCGGAGCAGAGGGGCCTGGCCTCCTGCAGCAGCAGGTTCCTGCTGAAACACAGCAGGGCCCCCAAGGCCTGGTGCATTTTCAGCTACGGGGAGCTCCTGGTGCATCTGCATGTTGGAGGCTGGGTGGGGGCGTGGCAGCAAGGGCACCCTGACCGGTGATAAGCCACACGGTCTCCTCTCACCAGTGCCAAGGGTGGCGGACTACTGCATATTTATGAACAGCAGCCCAGAACAGTTTCCAGGGACTAAGGGCCACAGGGCCTGGGTTGCCTGTAAATGTGACACTTCTGCACCTTTTGGCTGGGCTGAGGCCCAAATGTTTGCAGGGAATAAGTCCTTTCCCTGCTAATCACTTGCAAAGGAAGGCAAGGCTGTGGTCATCACGGAGAGCAGGGGGGCTTGCTTGGGCCGGCACAGGGTGGGCCTTATGTGTCAGGGGCTGTTCGGATTATGTGAGCCATGGACTCCGGAATGGGATTCGAATTCCTCCTGTGAATCATACACATTCTGTGGAAAGAGAGGAGAGAGGAAAAGGAAAGGGAGCAGAGAGGCAGCTGAGGTATGAACTCCGATCTCCCCCAGGACCAGCTGTAGAATTTCTGTATTTCCTTACCTCAGCCTGTGTACACGTGCGACTGAATCCCAGCTTCCTTCCCTTCAAACGGCCCCAGTTCTGGCACTGTCTGGCTGGCAGGACCTTGGCAAGTCATGTAACAGTTTCAGGCCTGTTTCTGCATCTGTGAAGTGGAAACGACAACAGTAACTTCCTTCTTGTGAGGAAAAACGATTACTATTGAGGACCAACCAGTGGCATGGTGGTTAAAGCAGCTGGATCTCATATGGCGATATATGTGGTTCAAGTCCTGAACCCCGCTGTTTGAAACACACTGCGCGCGTAGATGTTTGTGTACAAAATCCTGAAAGGAGCAAAAAATGGAGGAGGGATTGTAGCATGACTATTCCCCCCTGGAATGTTTTCTTACTTTCTCTTTCTCTCTAGTGAGCACATACATACCCTCTAACAGATCAAAAGAAAACAAACAAAAAAAAGAGTTACTAAGAGTTACTACAGATAAAGCCCTGGGAACAGTGCAGGGCCCACAAACATGACTGGTCGCTGATATCAGTGTTACTCTTATTCCTCCCTCCAACTCTAAGACCTCCCATTACTAAAAGCCCTCTGTGTACATGCATGTGCGAGTGCACGTGTCTGTGTGTATGTATATTGATAAGAATGTGTACATGGTGACAATTTGTGCATGATGTCCCTGAGCTCTCATTCAGGGGTAATTCTGCCCTTGACTCTAGAAGCTTCTCTCTTCTGCCTAAAGACAAAAACAAAGGGTTGCCACCGGAGACCTAGCAGTGACACAGCATCCCCACAAACGGGTTAGAGTGTCCCTGACTGAGAAGGAGGGGGTACCCCCTGGGCCCTTAGTCCTTGTCCTCCTTCACCGTCATTGCTCACCTCCCATGTGACAGAACACAGAACTGAGACTACGGAGTTCTTTTTTTTTAAGAATTATTTAGTTTTGGGGACTAGCAGGTGGCATGGTGGTTAAGGCGCTTAACACTCCCACATGGCTGACCACGGTTCGAGTCCCGGACCTGGAGGCTTGCATTCTTACTTCCCTTCTCTCTCTCTCTCTCTCTCTGTGTCTCTCTCTGCCAAATTAAAAATAAATGAATGAATAAATAAAAATTTAATAAATAATTATTTAAAAAAAGAATTATTTAGTTTTAATTATTTATCCTTTTATTTTATTTTAACCACACACACACACACACACACACAAACACACACACAGAGGGAAAGTGAGAAAGTAAGCCACCAGGTCTGGGACTCAAACCGTGGTCAGCCATGTGGGAATGTCCAGCACCTTAACCACCATGCCACCTGCTGGCTCCGAGGCTGCTGAGTTTTAGAAAGGGCTTTTTCTTGCATGTCCTCAAACCCTCACTGCAGGAAGGGGCCTCTGGAGACAGACACTTCCTGCACCCCTCAGGTACTGAGCAAGCACAGATGGCTTATTTGACCATGCAGGGGTCTGACTTTGCCTCTGGAAGACGCATTTGAAGCTGCCGCCTGCCTCCTAGGGCTGCGTGAACACATGTTCAGTGAGCACTCAAGAAATGGTGGATATTCTTGCTACTGGTATTGATAGAAAAGCCACGCTCCCCAGACCGCAAATCTCAGGCTGATAACAATGACGACCTCCCGTGTACCAATTCATTTGCTCTTCATGTCCTGCAAAGTAGACTCTCAGATGACAAAACTGGGGCACTGAGAAGTGAAAAAATTCACTAGCAGGTCAAACAGCTAGCAAGCGACAGGCCTCACGTTTGAACCCGGGCAGGCTAAAAGGTGTGTTTGAGGAGGAATTGGGGCACTCCAGCTGCACTGTGTCCCCAGTACCTGTGGCTTTGGACAGGACACAACTCTGGGCGCTCTGGCCTCTACTTTCCAGGTTCCCATCTCTTGTTCTGCATCCGGCATGGCCTGGGCTCATGCTGAGCCCTGGTGTGGGAGCCAGGAGGCAGCTCCCCATGGAGAGCACTCCCCAGGAAGAGTCTGCTGTAGGAAAGGGGGACCTGCACTCTGGGTCCTGGGGCTGCAGACACTCGCCGTTCCCAGGACGGTCAGTGTCAGTCGGCTGCAGATCTCTGTGCTGAAGCATCTAGCTTCCTCGGTCATGGGAAGGACGATGGTACAACCCTGAGGGACCCAGGGACAGGGGAACGAGAGAGGGTTTGAAGGGACCCAAGGATGGTGATGACTCAAGGGGCTTTTGTGAACGTGGCCAGAACTGGCAGGAATGCAGAAACTCTCCTCCCTTCCTCTTGGATGAATAAGCCTAGATGCAGGGTGGCCCTCAGGGAGAGAAGGGAAGGATTTAAACAGGAGGCTAAGGGGACTCCCTTTTTCACAGAATAGCTTCGCATCATCCAAGACCAGGACTGGGATAGGGCCAGGGAAATTCAATGGGCACTAAAATACTGTGGAGTGTGGGACAGCAAGTCGGAGGCCCAGCCTGTGTGGCATCCAGACAACCCTTTGTACCCTTTCCAGACAGCCCCCTCCTCAGGCTCCCAGACCTGTCTGGCTGCTGAGCCCCCAGGAGGTCCAAGGGTGTGACCTCCCTCCCTCCAGCCTCCCTCCCCCCTCTCCCCCAGGCCAGCCCAGGGCTGCTATAAAAGTGGCCCAGGCCTGGCTCAGCACACCCGGCTGGACCCCAGCCCCTCCTACACCTCCTCAGGGGTCACATTCACTCTGCTCCACGCTCCTCCTGGCAGCTCCATGCGGCCCCTGTGGCTCTCCTGGGCACTCTGGATGCTGGCCCTGGCTGGCCCCGGGGCGGCCCTGGGTGGGGAGCAGATCCTGGGCAGCCTGCTGCAGCAGCTGCAGCTGCGCCAGCCACCCGTCCTGGACCAGGCCGACCTGGAGCAGCTGGTGGTACCAGCCCATGTGCGGGCCCAGTACGTGGCCCTGTTGCAGCACAGCCACGAGGCCCGCTCCCGAGGCAGGAGGTTCAGCCAGCACTTCCGAGGTGAGCCTCCCTCCCTGCCCCGCCCTGCTCTCTGGGGAGGAAGAGCAGGGGGCTGTGCCCACTCCTGGTGTCAGAGGGCACCAGGCTCTGTGGGGCTCTGTGGGGAGGCCGTGGGAGCGAGTGTGACTGGGCCTGGGCCTCAGCTCTCTGTGCTGAGACCCCACCCTGCCCCAGGGTCAGGAGAGGGTACCAGGCTGGACCTACTGGCAAAGCCAGGCACTCAGGAGAGGAGGGTGGAGGGCAGAGAGCAGAGTCAAGGCATGGTGGGTGCCAGGACCTGGCCCTGCCTGGGAGTATGCTGGAGGAGGACTTGCTGGGGTCCAGGGCGCTGCCTGTGTCTGTCCTGTCTCCCAGCCTGTATAGACGTGGGTGGGGTACTGAACCCCCTTGAGCTAACACCCGAGTTACCCAGCTCTCAGGGGTGCAGCTGGCCCATTGCACCCTCTCACCCCCTGGGACCTGGAATCCCTCCTCAGAGTCCAGAGCTAGACCCTGGCGGGCTCCCCAGGCAGGGATTCTGATCCTGAGCATCTGAGCTGACCTTAGCTTGTTAGCTCAGTCCCGCAGCTGCCCCTTCCCTTGGGCGGAGATTGTCACAGAACAGGGCCCAGACCCAAGGGGGAGAATTAGAAAACTGGGTTTGCCCCAGAGAGACAGGACAAGGGCTGGTCTCCCCTGGCCCAGCTGCTGGCTCTGGGTCCTCCACCCTCAGGGCTCCCCTGGTGTGGAGAGGCCCGGCTGACCCCTCTCTATCCCCAGAGGTGGCCGGCAGGTTCCTGGTGTCCGAGGCCAACACGCACCTGCTGGCGTTCGGCATGGAGCAGCGGCTGCCGCCCAACAGCGAGCTGGTGCAGGCGGTGCTGCGGCTCTTCCAGGAGCCGGTCCCCGAGGCCGCGCTGCGCAGGCTCGAGCGTCTGTCCCCGCGCAGCACCCGGGTCCGGGTCACCGTCGAGTGGTTGCGCGAACGTGAAGGCTCCAACCGCACCTCCCTCATTGACTCCAGGTGTGTGTCGGTGAGAGGTCGCGGCCGGTGTACGCGGGAGGGGCCAGAGGAGTTAGGGGAAGGGAGGAGGGCAAGGGGAAGGGAGGAGGGCGAGGCAAAGGACGGGCAGGTCCCCAGGACGGTCCCGACCTCTCACGCCGGGCTCCGTCTCCTTGCTGCGTCGCAGGCTGGTGTCCATCCACGAGAGCGGCTGGAAGGCCTTCGACGTGACGGAGGCCGTGAACTTCTGGCAGCAGCTGAGCCGGCCCCGGCAGCCGCTGCTGCTGCAGGTGTCGGTGCAGAGGGAGCACCTGGGCCCGCCGGCCTCCAGCGCGCACAGGCTGGTGCGCTTCGCCTCGCAGGGGGCGCGGTCGGGGCAGGGCGAGCCCCAGCTGGAGCTGCGCACGCTGGACCTCAAGGACTACGGGTAGGCGACAGGCTGCGCCGGCGCAGGACGCAAGGACAACTGGGAGTCAGACCCGGGTAGTGACAAGCTGGGGTGCAGGGGCTACAAACTGCCCCCGATGCCAAGGATTCTCCACTGCATGTCAGAATTCTAATGGTAGAAATTTTTTAAAAGAATTATTTTATTGGGGTCGGCAGGTGGTATGGTGGTTAAGGACGCTGGACTCCCACGTGGGTGACCATGGTTCGAGTCCCGGACCTGGTGGCTTGGTTTCTCATTTTCCCTCTCCCTCTCCCTCTCTCGCTCTGTCCCTCTCTAGTCAAATTTAAATAAATAAATAAATAAATAAATAAATAAATAAATAAAGGTAAATAAAACAATTCTTTTTTAAAAAAAATTGTTTTATTTACCTTTATTTATTTTCATCTGACCAGAGAGGAAGAGAGAGAGAGAGGAAGCAAGCTGCCAGGTCTGGGACTGGAACTGTGGTCAGCCATGTGACAGTCCAGTGCCCCTAACCACCATGCCACCTGCTGGCCCCAATGATAGAATATACTTATTCAAACACTCCATTGGAAAGAATGATATTTTCTGTAGATTTATATGCTGTCATTGAATTATACACATTGGATCATCTATATATTAATAGTTTCCTTTTATTCTTCCCCATGATTCTTTTTCTTTTATTTTCTTCTTTAATTTGCTGGGGTTCTAGCACTTGTTGGAGATAGAGATGGGGAAAGTGAGAAAGCACCTCCTCCTCCCAATGGGGGATAGTCACACTGCAATCCCTTCTCCTCCATTTTTCCCCTGGGATCTTGGGCACACATGCACGGGTGTCCGACATGTTTTCCAAGCTGCCAGGTCTGGGACTTGAACCATGCATTTGGTCATGTAGGAGCTTCCTTAATCACCATACCAGCAGCTGGACCCATGCGATTATGCCTGTAAAATATTAGTTTTGGGACAACAGATAGTGAAATGGTTACATCGCTGGACTCCCATATAATCAATTGTGGCTTGAGTCCCAGACCCGGTGTCTTGAAATTTGCACCAGGTGCATGTGTGTGCATGACAAGATCCCCAGAGGAGAGTGGAGGAAGGATTGTGGCCATCCCCCCCAAGGGGTGATATCTCACTTTGTCTCTTCAGCGAGTACATGTGCCTTACAGCAAAAATCTCCTTAAAAAAATTAGGGGCTGGCAGGTGGTTTGGTGATTAGGGGCGCTGGACTCCCCCACATTACTGACCATGATTTGAGTCCCAGACCTGGTGGCTTGCTTTCTCACTTTCTCTCACTCTCTCTCATGTGTGCTCTGTCCCTCTCTAGTCAAATCAAAAACAAACAAACAAACAAAGTTAAATAAAATAATTCTTTTAAAAATTAGCTTTGGCTATTAACGAAGATGGAACAACTTTTCTCTGCTTTGCTGAATGCTTTTTGTCATCAGACAAGTTAGCAATTTGGAGCAGAGAACTGTTGGTAAGATCAGGCCTTTGGACCCATACAGCCTGGCTATTAACACCTGCTAATAGCCCTGCCTTCTCTGGCTGCAGGTGCTCTGGCACACCACTGGGTCTTGTGTCTCAGGTGTAGTAAGGACAGTGTTGGGACCTCCCTCAAGGTTCATTTGAAGATGAAATGCAAATATCACCTGAAATCTCCAAAAAGCTCACTGAAAATAAGTATTATGAAAAACTATACATGGATTTAAAGTTTTTGCACACAAATCAACTCCTACGCTAATTCCATTTTTCATGAAGTTTTTTTTTTTAATAATTTTTTTTTGGAGAGGTTTTTGCTATAGGGCACGTGCGCTCGCCAGACAGACAGAGAGAGACATAGAGACAGAAAGCGAGAAATCACCCCCCAGGGGGGATGGTCACGCCGCAATCCCTTCTCCTCCATTCTCCTCTCGGGATCTTGGGCACGCACGCACACGCGCCCGGCATGAGTTTTAAGCCACGGGGTCCGGGACGCGAACCGCGGTCGACTATGTGGGAGTCCAGCGACATAGCCATTACGCTAACTGCTGGTTCCCAATAATTTTTTTATTTAACTGTATTTATTTAAATTTGACCAGAGAAAAACAGAGAGAAAGAGAAAGCAAGAAATCAAGCTGGCAGGTCCAGGACTTGAACTGCAGTTAGCCATGTGGGAGTCCAATAGCCTTAACCACCACACCACCTGCTGGCCCCTCATGAACTTTTTAAGTGCCCTTGTACCTGTGTAGGACCTAGTTCAGTGCCTGGCATATTAGAAGACCTCTGCTAAACTGTAGTTGATTTATTATTTTGGCTATGTTTATTTATTCATCCTTTATCACAAATATCCAGCTTTTTTTAACATAATGAGAGATGGAACCTAAATCTCAAATCTCCCTGACCTCTGCCTTCTCAGCTGACCTCTGACCTTGCCTCTTCTTGCCCACACAGAGCTCAGGGCGATTGTGACCCTGAGGTGCCAGTGACCGAGGCCACCCGCTGCTGCCGCCAGGAGATGTACATTGACCTGCAGGGGATGAAGTGGGCCGAGAACTGGGTCCTCGAGCCCCCGGGGTTCCTGGCGTACGAGTGTGTGGGCAGCTGCCAGCAGCCCCCGGAGCCCCTGAGCATCAAGTGGCCTCACGTGGGGCCCCGGCAGTGCGTTGCCTCGGAGACGGCCTCGCTGCCCGTGATCGTCGGCATCAAGGAGGGAGGCAGGACCAGGCCGCAGGTGGTCAGTCTGCCCAACATGAGGGTGCAGAAGTGCAGCTGTGCCTCGGACGGGGCGCCCGTGCCCAGGAGGCTTGAGCCGTAGGTGCCCGGTGTCGCCACCGAGGCCTCTGCCTGGACGCATGCTTAGAAGCAGTCTCTCTGTAGGTCTTCATTTTATACTTAGCCAGTTCCCCATCCCCATTTAGTGTCCCGTACTCCCTTCACCCCGTGTTCTTCCTCTTCCTGTCCTTGCCCGTCGCCCGGCCTAAGCACTTACGTGAGTACCGACCACTGCTCAGGGTGCTGAGCTCCAGCAGGAAAGCCTGCCCTGCTCTTAGCAGACCCAGCTGCGCAGTGGGCAGACTGCTGGCCAAGAGTGTCCGTCCTTTGGTAAATTGCCCACCAAGCTTGGAGTAACAGAACCAATGGTGAGAACTGGGGAAGCAACGGGTACACTCTACCGCATAATTAATTTGAATGAAACAACATGAAAGTCCCTCTTTCCCCTAGACAGGGAGGATCTCTGAAAAAAAAAATTACCCAAAATATTGACCCATCTGGACTTTTACACACCAAGGTCCCTGTTTCCCTGGGAGAGGGCTAGGAAGGAGGCCAAGGGCAGTGGACAGGGAATCAGGACACCTGGATTCTGGATCCGACAGAGCCTGTGGGTCTCCACTTTCTCGTAAAAAGGCGGAATTGAGCTTCAGCTGTAAGAAAGGCTTCATTGCCTTGGCCAGACCTCCTGGCCTCACCCGCTTCTCCAGAGACTCGCACGGCCTATGCACCGTCAGGCTAGCCCCCACTGTCCCAGAGAGCTTGCCGCCAGGAAACACTGCATCTGCATGTTGGGTTTTGTTCTGTTTTAGCAAAAGCAATTGAAAATAGATAATCTGAAGAAATAAAGGTGATGTGTCACTCTGTCTCTGTATTTAATTTCTAGTGTTCTTTCTGTAGAAGAGGAGAGGGCAATAATGGGAAATGAGAGCAACAGAGCAGTCCACGCAAAGGGGGTGACCATAGACCTCCAATTTCTAGACACTGGAGACTCCAATAACTAAATTTAGATGAGGCTTTAATTTATGATATTGGTATTTTTCTACACAACTGTCATTCCAAACACAGTATTGTAAACAGGTGCTCACATATGGCTCTTTCCTTTTCTTTAGAAAGAGATTTTTGGGGACCAGCAGTTAGCGTAATGGCTATGTTGCTAGACTCCTATGTAGTCAACCACGGTTCGTGTCCTGGACCTGGTGGCTTAAAACTCATACCGGGCTCGTGTGTGTGCGTGCCCAAGATCCTGAGAGGAGAATGGAGGAGAAGGGATTGTGGTGTGGCCATCCCTCCGGGGGGTGATTTCTTACTTTCTGTCTCTGTCTCTCTCTGTCTGTCTGGTGAGCGCACATGCCCTATAGCAAAAACCTCTTCAAAAAAAAAAAAAAAAAAAAGAAAGATTTTTGCCATAGGGCACACGTGCTCACCAGAGAGACAGAAAGTGAGAAATCATCCCCCAGGGGGGATGGCCATGAGCAATCCCTTCTCCTCCATTCTCCTCTCGGGATTTGGGGTGTGCACATACCCGTGCCCAGTGAAAGTTTCAAGCCACTGGGTCTGGGACTCAAACCAGAGTCGGCCATGTGGGGTCCAGTGATGTAATCGTTACACCATTTGCTGGTCCCTCTATGCCTCTTCTTTAGAAAGCACTTTAATCCTGCAGTGGTGACTGTGAGCATGGGGCAGGGGGACAGCGGTGTGTGGTAAGTAAGCTAGCATTTATTGAGCATTCCCTATGAACCAGGAGCCAGGCTAGGCAATGTCACATCTATTATATCACACAATAATCTTTTTTTCCTTAAAGTTCTTGTCATAGGGCACATGTACTCACCAAAGAGAGACAGAGAGAAAGAGAGTGAGAGAGAAAGTGAGAAATCACCCCCAGGGAGGATGGCCGTGTCACACTCTCTTCTTCTCTACTCTCTTCCTGGGATTTTGGGCGAGCATGCACATGCATCCAGTATGATTTTCAGCCACCAGGCCTGGGACTTGAACTGCGGTCAGCCAAATGGGAATCTAGCACCTCAACCACCATGCCACCTGCTGGCCCTTGAATCACCTCTTGAATCACCTCATTCTTGGCAGAGATGAGTCTGCTATTTAGAGATAGGTCAGGAGGAGGCTCTAAGCCTGAAGAACCTGGACAAAGGAAGACAGAAATGAAGCATCTTTCACTTTGTCTGAGGCAGCTGGAGGGGGAGAGGGAGCAGGCAGGGCTGAGGGGAGAGAGGAAAGAGGAATGGCAGCAACAGCAGGACTCAGATACTGGAGGACAGGAGTAGGGGTGAGGGTGGGTGGTCCCAACAGCCTCACAAATGTATCTATTTTTAATTTAATTTAATTTTTTATTTATTCACCCATTATTTATTTTAATTTGACTGGAAAGGGACAGAGTAAGAGCGAGAGAGAGAGACAGAGAGAGTTAGGGCAAGTGAGAAAGCAAGCTGCCAGGTAGGGGACTCAAACCACAGTCAGCCATGTGGGAGTCCAGTGCCCTTAACCATCATGCCACTGGCTGGCCCCACAAACGTATAGAGTAAGGACAGAGCAGGTACCCAAGGAGACAGGCAGCAGATGTAGAGAGAGCATGTCAGTACCAGGTGGGGCTCTCCTAGAGGGTGTGTCCCAAGTGGGCGAGTGAGGACAAGTGCCCCCCCATCTCATCCTCCCAACACATCAGCCCAAAGGAACTTCACGAGTATCACAGATAATTGTCCTGGGGGCCACCAGATGCTGGCAGCACCATGTTCTAGTCCCCCTCCCAAGGGCCTGCATTCTGCAGGTGCTCTGTCATCAGTGAGCTGCCCTGTACTTTCCCAAGGGCTTACCAGACATCTCCCTTCCCTTCAGCTAGTTTAACCTGTAGAGTTTCTAGTTTTGGAGCCTATGTTGGTAACCACTAGGCTATGCTGTAACATCACCTGGAAAGCCTTTAAAGTACCAAACCATTGATTCTAGAAATCTTACTCTTTTTTTTTTTTTTGGGAGAAGTTTTTGCTATAGGGCGTGTGCGCTCGTCAGACAGAGAGAGAGCCAGAGAGACAGAAAGCGAGAAATCACACACACACACCCCCCCCCCCCGGGAGGATGGCCATGCCGCAATCCCTTCTCCTCCGTTCTCCTCTTGGGATCTTGGGCACACGTGCACATGTGCCTGGCGTGAGTTGTAAGCCACCAGGTCTGGGACTTGAACCGCGGTCGACTATGTGGGAGTTCAGTGACATAGCCATTACGCTAACTGCTGGTCCCTAGAAATCTCACCTTTAAGGATCCATTGTTAAGAAAATAACCAGAGTTGGGCAAAGATTTTATCATAGTATTAATAATAATAATATTTCTCTCTCTCTTTTTGAGGCCAAGGATTTTTAAAAAATAATCATTTATTTAATTTTATTTATTTATTCATTCATTTATTTTAATTTGATCCGAGAGAGATAGAGAGAGAGAAAGGGAATGCGAGAAAGCAAGCTGCCAGGTTCGGAACTCGAACCGCCATCAGCCATGTGGGAATCCAGCGTCTTTAACCACCATGCCACCTGCCAGCCCCGAGGCCAAGGATTTTGACAACAGATTATGGAGGACTGATAAGCTATAAGAATATAGAATTTATTTATTTATTTTTAAAGAATTATTTTATTCAACTTTCTTTATTTTGACTAGAGAGAGAAAGAGTGAAAGAGAGAGAGAAGGAAAGTGAGAAAGCAAGCCACCAGGTCTGGGACTTGAACTGTGGTCAGTGATGTGGGACTTCAGTGCCCTTAACCACCAAGCCACCTGCCGGCCCCAAGAATAATATTTAAATTGACAGTTTTGTGAGGACTGAGACTTTGTTTTCGTTATAGGGCATAAGCACTCACTGAAGAGAGACAGAAGGAGAGAGAGAGGGAGAGTAAGAAATCATTCCTCGGGGGGATGGCCACACCACAGTCCCTTGTCTTCTATTCATCACTGTACCCTGGTTAGATAAATATCTACTGAATGAATGAATAAACTAACAATGACTTTTGGAAGATGGTTCAATTAGTAATACATCAGCACTAATGCTAGGAGCCATAAGTAGTTTTAGGGGTCAGGTAGTGGCACAGTGTAACTCAACTGGACCCATGGGAAAGATGGGCTTTCACCCCAGGACTGGCCTGAGCACGCAGGGCATGTACTTGACCTGGTACTCTGTGCTGACTGAGACTAGAGATGGATTGGGACGTGAAGGTCCTACTTGGAGTGTCTGTCTCTCATCTCTCTGTCATGAAAGAAATGAATGAACTTTAAAAAACAATCTTGTTTGGGACCAGCAGCTGGTGTAATGGTTATGTAGCTGGATTCCTATGTAGTCCACCATGGTTTGAGTTCCGGATCCAGCAGCTTAAAACTCACGTACATGTGCATGCCCAAAATCCTGAAAGGAGAATGGAGGAGAAGGGATTGCAGCGTGGCCACCCCCCCCACCCCGGGGGTGATTTCTCACTTTCTGTTTGTCTCTCAAGCGAGTGCATGCAAAAATCAAAAAAAAAAAAAAAAAAAGCTTTAAAATATCACTTTTCAGTGATATTGGAAATGCTTAAGCCCAATATAGAAATTTCAAAACTACATGTGTTTCATTATTCCCATGGATGGGAAAACTACATATACATAGAAAGTAATAATGTAAAGAAACCCATGAAAAATGGTTGCAAGAAACTATCCTTAGGAAGTATGATTGTGGGTAGTTTCTTTTTTTTTTTTTTTTTAGAATTATGAATTTTATTTATTCATTCATTTATTTTAATTTGACCAGAGAGAGAGAGAAAGGAAGCGAGAAAGCAAACCAGCAGGTCTGGGACTCAAAACATGCTTGGCCATCTGGGAGTGTCCATCCCCTTAACCATCATGCCACCTGCTGGTCTCAATTTCTTACTTTTTTGTATTTTTCAATTTTCCTCAATATGCATCTCAATATCTATCCATGTATTACTTTTTTTTTTTTTTTTTTTTTTTTTTAAGTTTTGCTATAGGGTGCATGCACTTGCCAGAGAGAGACAGAGAGAAAAGGAAAGTGAGAAATCACTCTTCTAAGGGGTATGGTTAGCCATAATCTCCTCTCCTCCCTTCTCCTTTGAGGATTTTGGCTGTGCACACACATGCACCTGGTATGTTTTTCAAGCCATAGTCTTGGACTCAATTGTGCAGTCGACCACATGGGATCCAACTGCCTTAACCACCTTGCCACCAGCTGGTCCCATCTTTTCTAATCAGAAAAAGTTACAGAGAATTATTGGGACCAGCAGACGATGTAATGGTTACATTGCTGAACTCCCACATGGCTGACCATTGTTTAACTCCCAGACCCAGTGGCTTGAAACTCATTTGGGGTTTAAGTCCTGGCCTAGGGGCTTGAAACTCAAGCCAGTCACATGCGTGGTCATGTGGTGTGTGTGTGTGTGTGTGTGTGTGTGTGTGAGATTTCTCCCTTTCCGTCTAAATTCTCTCTAAAAAAATGTTAGAGAAATAGTATTTTGTTTACTAGTAAACATTTGGGCCTCACAAGAGTGCAGGAATTGAGGCCCTGGGGTCTTGTTCAGGGTGGTCATGGGGAATTATATGAAAAGAACTAGAAAAACTGGTAGAGCCTGGGGAATGGACTAAAGGTCTTTAGCTCTTCGGAGCCCTCTGAAGGTCACCTCTTTCTCCTGTACTCCTGTCGTGTCCCCTGTGGCCCTTGCTTATAGTTACTACTGACCAAAATGAACGTGTCATGTTTGAGTATGTTTTTGCTTTAAAACAAGAGGCACGGCTGGCAGGTGTGGTGGTTAAAGTGCTGGACTCACAGGGGCGATCACGTTTTAAGCCCGGGACTAGGAGGCTTCCTTTTCCACTCTCCCTCTCTCTCTTTCTGGCCAAACTGAATAATAATAATAATAATAATAAATAAATAAAATTAAATAATTATTTTTGAAACATAAAACAAGAGGCAGCCAGGGAGCGGAAGGCTGGGTTTGTGGAAGGGGAGTGTGGAAAAGAAGTTGAACACTTCTTATACTTCTGAGACCTTAGGGAGGTGATACTTTCCTAAAAGACCTGGTACCACTTGTGATCTATTTCAGTTAAGACAAGCTTGCATAAACCGTGCACGCTCAAGTGAATAAAGAATGGCTGCCCCAGCCGGCTCGTCTTGTTACCGAACTCAAATCAGGTTCGCTCGCCCAAGCCATAGGCACATGGTGTGATGAAGGAAAGTACAGCTTTATTGCAAAGCGCAAAGCAACGAGAGCAGGCAGCTCATGCTGAAAAGACCCCATCTCCCCGAGATGTTCCCCACTTGCGGTTTTAAGGGCAAAATTAGGGGCAGAGGTCCCAGGCGCATGATCAGTTCAGTGATTGGTTCAAGAGGGCGTGATCAGCTCCTGGGCATTCTTGATTGGTGAGGCCTTAGATAATAAAATTCCTCTTCAGGTGTCTGGAACCATTCAGCTTGGAGTCTCTGAGCTCACAACCAGTAGTTTCCAGTCTACAAAACATCTTACATATTGAAATGAAAACCTTACCTTTAAGTGAGAGTTTAGAGGTCAAACGGCCCTCACTCATGGTCCATGTTGGTCATTATCATAACCAAAGTCTGAAGACTTACTCCTTACTCTGGGCCATTACAATGCAAATGGACTTTATATTTCAGGAACCCTAGAAAATACATTGGGGGTTCTTGCTCTGTTTCAGTCTCACCTCGTGGGCCAAGAAGGGGGGGGGGGGAGCAGGAGCCTAGCGGTTCCACCCACTAATCCCAGAGGGAACCGAGGCGCCTGGCTCAGATCCCCCGCCAGGACTGTCTTATTTATCCTCTCTCCTTTTTAAAAATAATTATTTTATTTAACTATTTATTCATTTATTTTAATTTGGTCAGAGAGGGACAGAGATCGTGAGAAATGAAGCCGCCAGGTCCCAGACTCCAACCACAGTGAACAAGTGGGATTCCAGCGCTCTTAACCACTACGCCACCTGCTGGCCCCGTCTTATTCATCCTCTTAAATATGCAACCTGGACCATTCCTCTCGGCCATGCAGGGCGGCTGATGGGGCAGAAATGACATCAGGAACCGCAGGGAAGCCTCCGCCAATCCCCAGGTGCCCCGGTACTGCCGCTAGCGCCCTGGGAGGGAGGCGCGCGCCAGCAGGAGGTGAGGACTTCCGGGAGCCAGACCCAAGCTTCCGCCCGCCAGTCAAGAGCTCAGGAGGCGGGCGCGCGGCGCTGTTGCGGCCGTGGATTGGCCAGCCCCGAGCCTCCGGCCGCGGATTGGTCGCCAGGGCAGGGTGGGCCTATCTGCCGCTCGCGCCGGGCTAGGTGAGCAAGAGGGGCGGTGGGTTTTTCCGCAGAGTTTACCCGATCCCGACTCCCGCCCAGGCCCCGGCCGGGAAGTGCCCGAGACGCGCTGAGTGTGCTTCCCCGGGTGAGCGCCGGTCGGACCCCGCTCTCCGCCCCTCCCCTAGCAGCGTCCCCCGGCCCACGCCGAGCGCGTTCCCGCGGCCACCTGCGCACCCGAGCCGGGACCATGAGCGTGGGCTTCATCGGCGCCGGCCAGCTGGCTTGTGCCCTGGCGCGGGGCTTCACGGCCGCAGGTAAGCGCGTGCAGGCGGGGGGCGGACTCGCCGACGGGCCCTCGGCCTGGCCAGCGCTGCCCTCGACCCACCCGCATGAATGAATGAGTGAATGAATGAAAGGGGAACTAGCGTCCGGTGGAGTGCGTGGGTAGGTGAGACTTGCCAGGCAACAGGTGCGTCTTCTGTCCGCGCTAAGGGATGGAGGAGAGGGAGACCGGACTAGTGCTTCCACGCGACTGTGGGTTTCGATTCTCTTTTTCCAGGGGAAGCTTGGGATCGGGTGGGCCGGGATCCCCGGTCGAAAAACCTTGTCTTCTGCAGGTATTTTGTCGGCACACAAGATCATAGCCAGCTCCCCTGAAATGGACCTGCCCACGGTGTCAGCGCTCAGGGTAGGTGGGGCAGAGGGTTATAGGGATGAGGGTGGAGGCCCAGGAACAGATGACCTGGGGGAACTGAATCTGGCTGGCATCTGAGCCCCGGTCGTTGGCCGCCACGGACCTCTCCACCAAGAGCATTCTTCAACCTTCTTTGGGGCAGCTGAGTGTGGTGGGAGCACCCAGGCAGACAGATTGGAGATCAGATCCAGGCACTGAGGTGGCTGGAGGATGAACTGATGTATTTATATTGGAATGGTACCCAGTAAAGATGTTTCTTCATTGACCTGTTGTGTGACCTTAAAAGTTCTCTGCCACTCACGCAGGCCCAGTGTCTGTATTTATGATAGCCGGTTGCTTATTCTCAGGCACAGATGCACATGCTGGGAGAGAAGCTGGCTAGCTAGTTGTTCCTCTCTCCAAAGCCATAATATCCTGTCTTCATGGAGAACTTGGGCAGTGCCAGAGAGGAGGGTAATGAACAGGTGACAGGCAGCATCCTGTCTAGGAGTGGCTGATGTGCTAGCATTGCAGGACCTGGCTTCTCAGCCCGAGGTCCTAGAGGGAAGGCTGTCCTCCAGCCCAGTCCTGGACCACATGGAGGCCCGCAGCTGGATGAGCAAGGAGCTGGGGTTGGGACAGGGCTTGACCCGCTTTGCTTCTGACCGCTAGGAGCTAGCATTTCACCTTGTCCTTTACCTGTGCCATTTCCTTCCTGGTGCAGGGATGCTGTGTGTGTCAGACTGGGGGGCAGAGGAGGGGACGGCTGCTTCCTGGCTACTGTGGAGTGGTTTGTCAGGCCCAGAACCTGTGCTTATTTGCCTAGTAGCACTGTGGAAAACTGTCAGTTAGCATAGGGCACAGGGCAAGGAAGTCTGGCTGTGGCGGGCAGAGGGAGCTTGGCAGGGGTTCAGCTGCTCCCTGGGAGGCCTGGGCTTAGCCAGGCTGCCCCAGTGCCACGAGCAGGCGGTCTCCTCCTGCAGAAGATGGGCGTGAACCTGACGCGCAGCAACAAGGACACGGTGAAGCACAGCGACGTCCTCTTCCTGGCCGTGAAGCCGCACATCATTCCCTTCATCCTGGACGAGATCGGGGCTGATGTACAGGCCAGGCACATTGTGGTCTCTTGTGCGGCCGGTGTCACCATCAGCTCTGTGGAGAAGGTACCCGCGTCAGCCCTGGTGTCTCCTGTATGAAGAGAGGGGTGGCCTGGGAGTGGTAGCTGCTGTGCCCTGGCCACTCACTTGGCTTTCCCCCTCTGTCTTGCCCCAGAAACTGATGGCGTTCCAAGCAGCCCCCAAAGTGATCCGCTGCATGACCAACACACCCGTGGTGGTGCGGGAGGGTGCCACGGTGTACGCCACGGGCACCCACGCGCTGGTGGAGGACGGGCAGCTCCTGGAGCAGCTCATGAGCAGCGTGGGCTTCTGCACCGAGGTGGAGGAGGACCTGATTGACGCCGTCACAGGGCTCAGCGGCAGCGGGCCTGCCTATGTGAGGCTTTCCTCTGCTTATTCTGCCTTCTGGGGACCAAGGCGGTGACATGGGCTGGCAGGCAGGCTTGGGCTGGGAGTTGCACCTACCTCTTGGGTGTGGCTTGCTAGTGGAGAAGGCTAACCCTTGTTATCAGGAAAAGCAGACCTCTGGGGTCAGCAGATGGGATAATGTTGCTGGACTCCATGTAGACATGTACCAAGAAGTAGACCTCTCAAGGTCAAACATCTACTAAGTGATGGAGGCAGAAGTCCCAGACCCGGTGGCTTGAAACTCATGCTGGGCACGTGTGCATTGGTGCCCAAACTCCTGAGAGGAGACCGGAGGAGAAGGGATTGCAGTGTAGCCATCTCCCCTGGGGAATGATTTCTTGCTTTTTGTCTCTCTGTCTCTCTCTCTCTCTGGTGAGCGCGTGTGCCCTATAGGAAAAACCTCTAAAAAAGAAAGAAGAGAAAGAAAAAACAGACTCTGGGGATAGCTCGTGAGTTGGTGCTGCCCAGGGCTCAGTGAGTGTCTCTACAGGCATTTATGGCCCTGGATGCGTTGGCTGATGGTGGGGTGAAGATGGGCCTGCCACGGCGCCTTGCGGTTCGATTGGGGGCCCAAGCCTTGCTGGTCAGTATCTCTCTCCTACGTGTTGGGGACCAGGGTGTGGGATGGTTCTCGGGAGTCACTTAGCTGGGGCCTGGGCTGGTTGGGAAGCCGGGTTAGGGTTGGGCAGAAACAGTGGTCATGGGGCCGCCTGTCCCAGTGTGCACCAGCAACTGTCTCCTCTGTCGCCTTCCTGCCGTAGGGCGCTGCTAAGATGCTGCTGGACTCGGAGCAGCATCCAGGCCAGCTCAAGGACAATGTCTGCTCCCCGGGGGGGGCCACCATCCACGCCCTGCACTTCCTAGAGAGTGGGGGCTTCCGCTCCCTGCTCATCAATGCCGTCGAGGCATCCTGTGTCCGAACACGGTGAGTCCCTCACTGTCCTCTGTGTCAGCCCTCCACCCCAGCTGGCCCCTGGGCGGGGTGCACCATGGCCTCATGGAACCCACTGTCTTGGGCTGCTCTGCTCTCCACGACTGGCCAGACTGTGTAGCTAGGGGTTTGCAGGCCTCACTTCACTTATTTCTCATTACAGTATTCTGATGACTGGGATGAACTTTGACTTATAGGTGGGGAAGCTGAGGCTTGGGCCATTTTCTCAAGGTCAAACAGCTCCTAAGTGATGGCGGCACAAGTCAGCTTTAAGGCTTTGACTCTGTACCCTGATTTTCTGCACTCCTCTCTCCCCCTGTGATGGTGCTTGGACCTCTCTGTCTAGATCAGATCAAATGGGATAAATAAGGCAGTGCTGTACTTAGTTAAACAGCACTTCCAAGAAGTTGGGGGGACTGCTTGGTTGAGGCTCTGGTTTTCGGTGGTGTCAGATAACAAGGGTTGGGGGTCATGTGTATGGGGAGACACAGGAAGCTCTGGCCCTGAGGGTCTTATTGCCTTTCTTTACCCATCTGGGGCGTTGCAGAGAGCTGCAGTCCATGGCCGACCAAGAAAAGATCTCCCCGGCCGCTGTTAAGAAGACCCTCCTGGACAGGGTGAAGCTGGAGTCCCCCACAGTGTCCACGCTGGCCCCCTCCAGCCCAGGGAAGCTCCTCACAAGAGGCCTGGCCCCAGGAGGCAAGAAGGACTAAGGCAGCCTCTACCCCCCTCTCTGCGATCCAGAGCCCTTGATTGAGGGGTCTGCGTCCCACCGCCCTTCCCTGGCCGTTGCAGGGTGAGGGCAGACTCCAGTAGTTGTCAGGTCCCTGTGACGAAACCTGCAGACCGAGCAGCGCTGGTTTCCTCTCCTGTCGCACGTGGAAGGGGCTCTGAAGGGGTGGCTGATGCCGAAGCCAGACGCAGTCCTGCTGTTGATAGGGAGGGAGGGTGGGGCTGGGACGCGAGCAAGTCAGCCCCGCTCCTGGGAAGGTTAGCAGGTCCCTTCAACCGGAACCCACGGCGGGGTCAGTTTGACACCAAAGCAAGGAGGTGAGGACTAAGCCTGGAAGAGCTGTTCTCTGAATTGATGGAAGGGGAGACGAGCAGCTCAGGAGGGCCACAGTGGGTCAGAAGTGTACAGGATTGGACTAAGCTTGTATTTAACTCTGCTCATACATGTGCATTTCAAAGTGTTACTCAGTACTAGGTTCAGCTGCTTTAATAAAGCTTATTTGCTATTATTCTGCTTTTCTCATGCTTTATTTTTTTCTTAAGTTTTTATTTTAATCATGAGAAAAGCACATAGAGAGCTAAGAGGTCCCCTCCACAGGCTCTCATGCTGTGACCCTCCCCCCGCCCCAGCAGATGGGGTGCCTCAACACGGGGTCCTCCCCGCTTTCCAGCTTGTCAGGGTCTTGAGTGCACACACTCACCTGGCGTGTTTTCAGGTTGACGCAGGATCTGAACCCTCAGCCCTGTGGCTACCATTACTTCCAGTATACAACCATCCATGTCACTGAGTTTAGGGCTTGTGCTTTATCTTAAATCATCGTCTCAGGCTCAACACACTTACCAAGTCCTGAGTTTCTGGGGGGTGGTCCCTTCTGTTCAGTGGCAAGAAGGGGTGAGAGGAGCTAAGGGGCCAGGCCCTGAGAACTGCAGTGACTACACCAGACCCTCAGCCCAGCGTCGGCGGAGGTACTGTGTTATGGGGCAAGGCAGAAGGCAGAGAACTAGGCAGCCGGGCTAGGATGTGGGCCAGCAGCCCAGACAGGAGGAAGCTGCGGCCAGAGCATTTGAACCTTACAACTGCCCTGCAAGGGAGGGACTATTTTCCTTACTTTATGGAAGATGCCGAGGCCTCGTGCAGGGGATGAACATCTTGCCACAGTCGTGCTGCTGGTCCATGGTGGTGCTTTTTTTAATTCTTTTTTCTTTCATTTTTGGCAGAGAGCACATGCACTCACTGGAGAGAGGGAGAGAGGGAAAGTAAGAAATCACCCCCCAGGGATCAACAGATGGCATAATTTTTACATTGCTGGACTCTTGTAGTCGACTGTGGTTTAAGTCCTGGACCTGGCGGCTTAAAACTCATGCCTGGATAAAAAAATAGATAAAAAAAACAAACAAACAAACAAAAAAAACAACTCATGCCTGGCGCACGTGCATGTGTGCCCCAAATCCCCGGAGGAGAATGGAGGAGAAGGGATTGTGGTGTGGCCATCCCCCCTGAGGGGGGTGATTTCTTGCTTTCTGTCACTCTGTGTCTGTCTCAAGTGAGCAAATGTTCCCTATGGCAAAAAAAAAAATCACCCCCAGGGTATGGCCACACTAATCCTGTCTCTTCCATTCTCTTGGGATTCTGGGTATGCATGCACGCATGCCTAGTGTGTTTTTCAGGCTGCCAGGTCCAGGACTAGAAGCGTGGAGTTTGACGGTGTGGGATCCAGCGCCTTCACAACGCCACCTGGTGGCCTGGTGGTGCTGTGTTCTTGGACACTGACTCCAGCTTCTGGAAGCTGAGGCCAGGTGACCTACCACACAGTGGGAGTGAGCCTGAGGTTCTTGGCGCAACCCCGTGTGTGCCTGCTGCTCGTCCCCGCACGCTCCCTGCCTGGCTGCAGAGGGCTGGTTTTGAGAGTGTGGGCATTGGCATCAGCGTTGACTCTTGAGTTCGAGTTTTAGATTCCACCACATTCAGCTACACAACCTTGGGGAAGTTACTGAATATCTGCCCTCCAGGTTTCACCCCTTATAATATGGAGGCCCTGCTTCACGAGGTTCTGGTGGATGTTGGAGACCATGCGGACTTGCTCAGCAGAACCTCCAGGGTCAGGCCAGCCTGTGGCAGAAAGGTGCGCCACCACTGCACCACCCAGCCCCCAATCATCACTTAGTTTAGTTTGTCTTTTAAAAAAGTTACTCTGCTGTTTCTTCTGTTGTCTAATTTCAATAGCTGGTCTCCAGAAGTTAAATAAAAACGATGATGGTATGTAGCATTGTCTTGTCCCTTCGTGGTTTTAATAGGACTACTTTATTGTCTCCTCTTTAAATATGACAATTGAGAGATACATTTTATCCTGTCAAGGAAGTATTCTTGGGGCCATCAGATGGCATAGTGGTTACGTCACTAGGCTCTCACATGGCTGAATTGAGTCCTAGAGCTGGTGGCTTAAAACTCACACTGGGTGTGTGTGCACCCAAGATCCCAGGAGAAAATGGAGTAGGGATTGTGTGTCCATACCCCCTGGGGGATATTTCCTACTTTCCTTCTCACTGTCTGTCTTTCTCCCTAGCAAGTATGTGACCTAAAGCAAAAACCTCTTTTTCTAAAAAAAGGAAGTAGTCCTAATAGGAGTTTTTAACAATCACGAATGGGGGGCCAGCAGGTGGCGTGGTGGTTAAGGGCACTGGACTCACACACGGCCGACCACGGTGTGAGTCTCGGACCTCGTGGCTCACTTTCTCACTTTCCCACTGTCTCTCACTCTGCCCTTCTCTGGTCAAATTAAAGTATATACATGCATACACACATCAAGTTAAAATAATAATAATTCTTAAAAAAACAATCAAGAATGGGGCCGCTGGTGGTGTGGTGGTTAAGACGGCAGGACCCCACATGACCAACTGTGCAGTTTGAGACCCCGTCCTGTTTCAGCTTCAGAAACACACCAGGTGCATGTGCAGGAGTGCCCAGAGCGGAGACGGTATTGTGGTGTGACCATTCTCCATGGGGATTGCTTTCTCCACTCTTCACTCTTCCCATCTCTCTCCAGAGAGTGCATGAGCCATCTGTCAAAAACAAAAACATCCACAAACATCTGGAGCACCATGACCCTTCCCTTCTCTCCGTTGCTGCTGTTCTTCGCCAACAAGATACCACTTCATGCCTACTAGTATGACTATTTTTTTTTTTTTTTGAGAGGTTTTTGCTATAGGGCGCATGCGTTCTCCAGAAAGAGACAGCGACAAAAAGCGAGAAATCACCCCCCCAGGGGGGATGGCCACACTGCAATCCCTTCTCCATTCTCCTCTTGGGATCTTGGGCATGCATGCACATGCGCCCGGTGTGAGTTTAAGCCACCAGGTCCAGGACTCGAACCGTGGTTTACTACATGGGAGTCCAGTGACATAGCCATTATGCCAACTGCTGGTCCCACTAGTATGACTATTCTTGGTTAAAAGAAAAGACAATAGACATTGGTGACAATGTGGAGAAAACAGAACCCTCGTGTTGCTGGTGGGGATTTAACATGGTATGGCTATGGTATTAGCAGATGGCATAATGGTTGGTCTGCTGGACTCCCATATGGCCAACCATGGTTCAAGTCCCAGACCCAGAGACTTAAAACTCACTCTGGGCACGTGTGTGTGCGTGCCCAGGGTCCAAGGAGAAGAATGGAGGAGAAGGGATTGTGGTGTGGCCATCTGCCCTGGGGTGTGATTTCTCACTTTCTGTCTCTGTCTCTCTGGCAAGTACACGTACCCTATAGCAAAAAACAAGGCACGGCCAGTGACCATGGTTCGAGTCCCGGACCCAGGGACTTAAAACTCACACCGGGCACATGTGTGTGCATGCCCAGGATTCTGAGAGGAAAATAGAGAAGGGTTTGTATTGTAGCCATCCCTCCAGGGTGAGGAGGGGGAATGATTTCTCACTGTCTGTCTCTCTGTCTCTCTCTGTCTCTCTGGCAAGTACACACACACTATAGCAGAAATCTCTTAAAAAAAAAAAAAGAAAATGAAAGAAAAAAAATGGTACAGCCAGTTTAGACAGTCTGGTGGTTTCTCAAAAGAGTAAACATAGAGTTACCATATGACCCAGCGGTGCCACCCAGAGTTCTCTACCCAAGAGAGGTAAAAGAATGTCCATGGGGCCAGCAGGTGGCATGGTGGTTAAGGGTGCTGGACTCCCACATGGCCAACTGTGGTTTAAGTCTTAGACCTGGTGGCTTCTTTCTCATTTTCCCTCTCGCTCCCTCTCCCTCTCTCTCTGATCAAATTAAAATAAATAAATAAATAAATAAATAAATAAATAAATTAAGTAAAATAAAGTGATTTTTTTTTTTTTGGAGAGGTTTTTGCTGCAGGGCGCGTGTACTTGCCAGAAAGACAGAGAGAGACAGACAGAAAGCGAGAAATCACCTCCTGGGGGGATGGTCACACCGCAATCCCTTCTCCTTCACTCTCCTCTCGGGATCTTGGGCACGCACGCACATGTGCCCGGCCTGAGTTTAAGCCACTGGGTCCGGGACTCAAACCATGGTCGACTACTTAAGAGTTCAATGACATAACCATTACGCTAACTGCTGGTCCCTAAAATAAAGTAATTCTTTAAAAAAAAATGTCCACACGAAACTTGCACATGAATATTTATAGCAGCATTATTTATTTTTAAAATTATTTATTTATTTAATTAATTCCATTTGCTGCTAATCATTTTTAAATTTTGACCAGAGAGGGGCAAGGAGAGAGAGAAAGGGAAAGTGAGAAAGCAAGCCTCCAGGTCCGGAACTCGAACCGTGGTCGGCCATGTGGGAATCCAGCACTCCTAACCATCACGCCACCTGCCGGCCCAGCAGCATTATTTTTTTAAGTTAGACTTTATAGCGTTTTTCTTTTTTTTTTTTTTTTAGGTTTTACTATAGGGCCTGAGCACTTGCTGAGAGAGACAGAGGCAGAAAGAGGGAAAGAGAGATCATCCCCCAGGCGAATGGTCACGCCACAATCCCTTCTTCACACTCATCTTGAGATTGGGGGCACCCGCGACACACGCACTGCATGGTTTTCAAGCTGCCAGGTCTGGAACTCAAACCAGTGTAGTTGGCCCTGTGGGATCCAGCACTTTAACCTCCATGCCACCTGGTGGCCCTAGGCTTTACAGCTTTCTTTCCTGGACAGAGGTTCTAGACCTTGTGTTCCAGTCCCACCTGAGCCACCAGGAAAGCCCAGGTGGCTCCTGCAGGAGCTGCCACTGAGGGTTCGCACGGTCTTTTCACTAAGGACACTTATGCCGAGTGCCCTGCGAGGCCTGGGTGTGCCCAGTCAGATTGTCCTTGTCCTGAGCTGCACAAAGGGTGAGGACAGATGTGCACTCAGACGTGCGGCAGGGAGAGGACAGGGCAGCCTGGAGAAGGCGAGAGCCTCGGGAAGTCTGCCACTGTGGGGAAGGCGGCCTGGTCTTCCCACCCCTCCGGGCCCTGAGAGTGGGCCTCTGTCCAGGAACACTGTCTATCTTTTCTTTCCTTTTCTTTTCTTTTCTTTTCTTTTCTTTTCTTTTCTTTTCTTTTCTTTTCTTTTCTTTTCTTTTCTTTTCTTTTCTTTCTTCTCTTCTCTTCTCTTCTCTTCTCTTCTCTTCTCTTCTCTTCTCTTCTCTTCTCTCTTCTCTCTTTCTTTTCTTTCTTTTCTTTCTTTTCTTTCTTTCTTTTTAAGGTTTTTGTCTTAGGGCATGTGTGCTCACCACTAGAGAGACAGTGAGAAGGAAAGTGAGAAATCACCCCCAGGGGGGTGGCCATACCACAATTCCTTCTCCTCATTCTCCTCCTGGGATCTCAGGCACACAAGCACACACTCACACCTGCATGCACCCAGCATGAGTTTCAAGCCACTGGACCTGGGACTTGAACTGTGGTCGACCATGTGGGAGTCCAGCCACGTAACTGCTACACCATCCTCTGATCTCGGTCCTAAAGCATTTTCTTACCCAGAAGTCCAGCATCCTCACAGCCTATGCTGGACCGGTCACCTCGTGGGGGAAGTTCCCTGTTACAGAGTCAATGTGTATTCCTTTGTTCTGCTTAAGCGTGTGTGTCGTGTGGCACCAACCCCAAACCTATAGCTGTCCTTTGTGGGGAAAGGGACTCTGCTGCGTGCAGAGGGCTGTGTGCAGGGGGTGGCCCTGCGGTGGCTGCTGGGACTGCCGCCCACTGAAGCCGGCCTTGCTGTCTCTGCACATGACTGGCCCTTGGTGCCTGGCTGCGTTTTTTCCTTAGTGACTTGGATACTAAGATTCAGCAAGCAGAAGTGCTAGGGTTTCTGCTCCTGGCCGCAGGTAACAGACGCCACTCACTCCACACCAGCCGACCTCCTGCAAGAGCTGACACGGGGTCACCTTCCCGTCTCACACATCTCCCTCATTCCTGTCCGCTCAAGCCTCCTGGGTACCAGGGCCAGGTCAGCCTGAAGCCCCAGTTCACAATGCATCTCTCTAGGACCCAGAAAACACTTCTTTAGCTATTGCTTCTATTTTGTCCTTCTATACATAGAGCAAAAACTCTGCTCCATTACTGTGGGGAAGTGGGATTGAGGTTGACTTTGATTTTTTTTAGTCAAAATCTCATTTGATTTTTTTTTAAATTTAATTTAATTTAATTAATTAATTATTTTTTTTGGAGAGATTTTTGCTACAGGGCTCATGCGCTCGCCAGAAAGACAGACAGAGACAGAGAGACAGAAAGTGAGAAGTCACCCCCCAGGGGGGATGGCCACGCCGCAATTCCTTCTCCTCCATTCTCCTCTCGGGATCTTGGGCACGCACGCACACGCCACCGAGTCCGAGACTCAAACTGTGGTTGACTACATGGAAGTCCGGCGACATAGCCATTATGCCAACTGCTGGTCCCAGCAGGCAGGATTTTGATAAAAGACCATACAGGAACAAAACACACCCTCCTTCATTCCCTGTATCTGAACGACCGTTACTAAGCAACGTTCTCCAGAGAGACCTGGAGACGCTAAGCCCAGGGCAGGCACCGTCCCCCACCATCCCATGCAGTGTCACAGGCCTCTGTGTATCCAGTCAAAATCCGCACAGGGCCCTGACCTGTATTCCACTTTCACTAATAAAGCAGACGAACACAGACAGGAGGGCAAGTTGTGACTCCATGAAGTGAGCACCGTTTTGAAAATGTAGCGCACCTCTTTTCTTCTTTGCTTTCCTTTTTTTAGAGCAATTTTTGCTATAAGGTGCACGCACTCACTGGAGAGAGAGAGAGACAGACAAAAAGTGAGAAATCACCCTCCTCCTCCCGCCCTAGGGGATGGCCACGCAGCAATCCCTTGTCCTCCAGTCTCCTTTCGGGATCTGCGGCACGCGCACACACACGCCTGGTGTGAGTTTTTAGGTGCCAGGTTCGGGACTCGAATCGTGGTCGACTATGTGGGAGTCCAGCAGCGTAACCGTTATGCCACCTGCTGGTCCCAGTGCACCTCTTTTCAAGGTCCTGGTCAGCACAGGGAAGTAAGCTGCCCTGATGGAAGAGGGGGAGAGAGCAATGGGCAGAGGAGTTCTGGGAGGGGACCCGGGAAGCCAGGGAAAGACACCTGGTTTGGGAAGGGGCAGTAGGAACATGGCAGGGGCAGCACAGCACATTTCACCTTGACCCTTGTGTGGACGGAGGACTCCTAGGAGGGACTTCCTAGTGACAAATACACTTGGGCCATCTCCCGGGGCTACCAGGCTGCCCTGGCTGTGGCGCTGCAGCAGGACGCCCACTCCACGGTGGTCAGTCGGCGGGGGCACGTCCTGTGTGCCCACTTGATTTAGAGCTGTGTCCTGGAACACTCCGCGCACGACGATGTCTTTCTCATAAAGGGGCAGAGGGTCCTTTGTGTCCCCTCTTGTCCCTCCACCTAAGCCCTAGCCCCCCAACATGGGCTGGGACCCGCCCCTCCCTCCATCCCTGGGGCACTTGTCTGCTCCAGCGACACTCATCACATCGACACTCATCACATCGGGGCGAGTAATCTGTTTACTGTCTGTCTCCCTCACCGGCCTGGGGGCTCCAGGGGGAATGGACAAGGTCGTAGGTCGTTCCCCCCCCCGCCCCCTCCCCCCCCCCCCCGTCTGAGTGCCTGTTTCCCAATAAATTCGACTGAATGAACTCACAAATGAATGCACGCATGCGGGGCAGTCCTCTGCTTAACTGTCATGTTCAGCTGTTTCTTAATGTGCCTATGGAGGTCTCTGGTATACAGGGGGTGAGAACCCCGTATAACCCCAGGTAAACTCGGACCTGGGTACCCATGGTTTGGCTTCAATTTTCTTCAGCAAGTGTTTCCTTTCTTTTTATAAAAAAGTTTATTTATTATTATTATTATTATTATTATTAAAGAATTATTTTATTGAGGGACCAGCAGTTAGCATAATGGCTATGTCGCTGGACTCCCATGTAGTCGACCGTGGTTCACATCCCGGACCTGGTGGCTTAAAACAAACGCTGGGTGCGTGTGTGCGCATGCCCAAGATCCCAAGAGGAGAATGGAGGAGAAGGGATTGCGACGTGGCCATCCCCTCTGGGGGGTGATTTCTCGCTTTCTATCTCTCTGTCTCTCTCTGTCTGTCTGGCGAGCGCACGCGCCCTATAGCAAAAACCTCTCCCCCCCGAAAAAAAGAATTATTTTATTGAACTTTATTTTATTTATGTATTTACTTATTTTAATTTGACCAGAGAGGGACAGAATGTGTGTGTGTGTGTGTGTGTGTGTGTGTGTGTGTGAGAGAGAGAGAGAGAGAGAGAGAGAGAGAGAGAAAGAGAGAGGGAGAGAGAAAGTGAGAAAGCAAGCTGCCAGGTCCAGGACTTGAACCGCGGTGGGCCATGTGGAAGTCTAGCACCCTTAACTGCCATGCACCTGCTGGCCCCACTAATTTATTATTATTTTTAAAGTTTGCTATAGGGTGTGTGTGCTCATGAGAGAGAGGTGGAGGAGGGGAGTGAGAGAACAAGTAACCAGGTCCAGGACTCAAACCACAGTCAGCCATGTGGGAGTCTAGCACCTTAACCACCACGCCAGCTGCTAGTCCTCAGCAAGTGTTTTCTGAGCCCTCCTGAAGGACCGTGCTTGTGTGGGGAAGCCTAGTCAACACGTGCCCCGGCTACTCTGTCTCAACAGCACATCTATTAGAGACACCCCTGCCCCCCATAAGGTGCCTGAGAGCACCTTTTTCAGTACCTAAGGATAAGCTAATTTTTTTGGGGGGGAGAGAATTTTTTTTTTTTTTTTTTTTTGCTATTCGCCCTGCTATGGGGCATGTGTGTTAACTGGAGAGACAGAGAGACAGAAAGTGAGAAATCACCCCCAGGGGGTGGCCACTCCACACTCCCTTCTTTCTTCTCTCAGGATTTTGGGTACGCACCCACACGCGCCCAGGGTGTTTTTTTTTGTTTTGTTTTCTGTTTTTTTTTTTTAAGAATTATTTTATTTAACTTTATTGTCATTATGTTAATATATCCAGAGAGAGACACATACAGAGAGAAAGAGAGAGAGACAGACAGGGAAAGTGAGAAAGCAAGCCTCCAGGTCTGGGACTCACAGTCGGCCATGGAGTCCAGCACCCTTAACCACTACACCATCTGCTGGCCCCAGTGCCCAGTGTGTTTTAACCCATCTGGTCCAGGACTTGAACTGTGGTTGACTATGTGGGAATCCCGCAAAGTAACCACTACACCATCTGCTGGCCCCGAGGTGCATGCTAATTTTTACAGGTTTGGGCTTTTTTTCAGGTAAGAGGGAAGCATCTCTTTGGGAAATTTAAATAAAAACCATTTGGGGGACCAGCAGTTAGCGTAATGGCTATGTCACTGGACTCCCACGTAGTCGACCGCAGTTCAAGTCCCGGACCCGGTGGCTTAAACTCATGCCGGGCGTGTGTGCGTGCGTGCCCAAGATCCCGAGAGGAGAATGGAGGAGAAGGGATTGCGGCATGGCCATCCCCCCTGGGGGGTGACTTCTTGCTTCCTGTCTCTCTGTCTCTGTCTGTCTGGTGAGTGCACGCACCCTATAGCAAAAACCTCTCAAACAAAACAAAACAAACAAACAAACAAAACAACCATTTGGGATGGAAGTCAACTTTATAATAGGGATTATGTGTTAAATGTTCTCTCCTCCTTGAAAAGAAAAGCAGCTGAAGTGCCCTTTGGTGGGCTGGACCAGCAGCATGTGAGGTGTGGTCAGACATCAGAGACTTGTCTCCTCAGTCGCCAGCTTCAGTACCAGGTGACCCGGACAGGCTGGAAAGCGGCTGGGGCGTGCCTTTCCGTGGCGGCTCCAACCTGAATTCTAAGCTATGTGAATACGAAACCAGAATTTCACTCGTGTCTTTTGAGTTGAGGTATGGTAACGGCGGGTGTTGCTCTGACAGTCCCTTCCCCTTCTTCAACCCCACACGCTGCAGTTTCCTCTTTCCTAAGATGGGAGACCCCGCAATGTCCCTTGTTAAGCCACTTCTCATATAGGACCACAATGCGGAAACGTCCTTCATAAACGAACACGTGTTCTTCCTATATGCTAAGCGTGGTGTCATGCGTGCAGATGCAAGATCACATTTCATTTTTAACTCAGAATTGCGATGTAGTTATTTCCCCATTTTACCAGCGGGAAAAGTGAGGCTTGAGAAGTGAAGAGCCCAGCCAGTGTGGAGACAGTTCTGGGTGCCAAAGCGGACATGTCTAAAACCGTGACCCATTTTCTAAAGCACTGCCCTGCCCTGCCAGGGGGCAGGCATTGTCTCCCTCACGGCTCTAAACGGAGGGGCTCTCAGGAGACCCAGCCAGCAGCCTGGGGTCAGTACTGGCCTCCATGCGGCCTTCGGGAAAAGTGGGGACCTCGTTTCTGAGGGAATGAGTCACTGGGAAACCTGTTGGGAGACATAAATACTTTCTTTTCTTTCTTTTTTGGAGAGCTTTTTGCCATAGGGCGCGTGCGCTCGCCAGAAAGACAGAGAGAGACAGAAAGCGAGAAATCACCCCCCGGGGGGATGGCCATGCCGCAATCCCTTCTCCTCCATTCTCCTCTCGGGATCTGGGGCACGCACGCACATGCGCTCGGTGTGAGTTTAAGCCACCTGGTCTGGGACTTGAACCGCGGTTTACCACATGGGAGTCCAGCGACACAACCATTACGGTAACTGCTGGTCCAATACGTTTTTTTGTTTGTTGTAAAATGGCGTTGGAGGTTGCAGGCTCTGGCCAGAGAGAGACAGGAGAGGGAGAAAGCACCCCATGGGCATGGTCACGCGGCAATCCCTTCTCCTCCATCTCTCCCTCCTTTGGGTCTGGATCTGCACGCACAAGCCCAGTCCGGTTCTCAAGCCGCCGGGTCCAGGGCTCCAGCTGCCCCATTGGCCACGTGAGAACTGGCTGTTTAACCACGGAGCCGGTCCTAGACAGAATATTTTAATTTTTTGTTTTAAAGTAGTAAATATAACGACCATTCCTATCTTGCCTTTTAAATCGTGCCTTTTTAGTTAAGAGAAAGGAACAAAAAAAATGAGCATTTGCGGCGTTCAGCCAACGTGTTGCCGGAGTCCCTCAGGGCGCTCCCTGGACCCTAACGGAGCGTGTCTCCGGAAGCCACGTCCCTCCCCAGTGACATTTCCTTCCAGCTCCTTCCCCTACACCCGGCCCTTGGTCCTCACATCCTAGACCGGTAGCTCTTTTTCTAACTCTATACCTTGCACTGTAGACAAGGTACTGTTGCCCATCACATGCAAGAGGACCCCCAGAAGATCCTGGGAGGCAGGGGGGACAGACATATCTAGGCGGCTGGGGGAGCTGGCACCCTAATCCCAACCGCCGAATCCGACAGTCTTTCCAGTTCTCCCAACTTAACTCGGACGACCCTAAGAACAGCGCTGGTGCTAAAAACGTCGGCAGAGGCAAGGCCCTCTGTTGCCACTAGAGGGCGCCAGGCACCAAGTGCTGGCCCTGGCCACAGACCCCCGAAGAGGCCTGTGCCCTGGAAGAACCGAGATAAAGGCAAGAGACGGGCTTGGAGCCGCCTGCCGGTGGGACAGGTGATTCCGTGTGTTCGCGCAGCAAAGCAGTTCAGTGTCAGTCAAAGAGGAAAGCACCGCAACTCTTCCTCTGTCTGGTTGGGCTTCGCCTCTCCCCTTCATCCTTTGAACCGGCCGCCCACAGACCTGGCTCCCTCCCCCTGAGTGTCCCAGGCGAGTGACCCAGGCATGATCCAGTGCCCACTGTGTCCAGCTTCTCCTAGGTCATATGACTCACTGCATACCAGCCTTGCACATGGAAAGGCCTTGAGAGTCAGGTCATTTTACCAACGTGTTACCTTAGGCCAGCAGCTTAACGTCCAGGACCTTATCTGTGACGTGAGGGTGAGCTTAGGCCCCACCTGGAGGCTGAGATGAGGATCCGTGAGATAAAGTCTCATTCATGGGCTTGGTGTCTGGCAGGAGGCAAGCTCTAATGAGCTGAGGTTGCTGCTGTTGATTACAACTGCTCAGGAAAGGAGGCTCAGAGAGGCTAACTAGCAGGACGGGACCCAGAGCCAGTGCCGGATGGAACCAGTCAGCCTGCAGTCTGAGTGCACTTAACAATGCCTGTTCCCTAACTGGACTGATCACCTGTCCTTTTTAAAAATTAATTAAAAAATATATATTATTATTATGTCCTTTTTAAAATTAATTAAAAAAATATATTATTATTATTATTATTATTATTATTGTTTTCCAATTTTGCTACAGGGCATGCATGCTCATCATAGACAGAGACAGAGGGGAAGTGAGAAAGCAAGCTGCCAGGTCAGGGACTTGAACCGCACTTGCCCATATGGGAGGCCAGTACCTTAATCACCATACCACCTGCTGGCCCCCACCTGCCTTTCTTAAGTGAAGGGAAATAGAGAGGGAACTAGCATTTATCAAGTTCTATTTCTTTTTTTCTTTTTTTGAGAGATTTTTGCGATAGGGCGCGTGCGCTCGCCAGACAGACAAGAGAGAGACATAGAGACAGAAAGCAAGAAACCACCCCCCCAGGGGGGATGGTCACGCCACAATCCCTTCTCCTCCATTCTCCTCTCAGGATCTTGGGCATGCACGCACACGCGCCCGGCGTGAGTTTTAAGCCACCGGGTCCGGGACGCAAACCGCGGTCGACTACATGGGAGTCCAGCGACATAACCATTACGCTAACTGCTGGTTCCCTCGAGTTCTATTTCTAACCTAACGCCCTCGACTCTTCAAAATGCTCCCTCTGTCTGAAGCCCAGACCCCTCCTTCCCTGTATGACCCCACTGCCTTTTCTCACCCTGTTTCCTCCATCAGAAATGCCTTGTCTTTTCTGCCTCTCTAAATGTGGCAGACCTCATCTCTCACCGCAAACCCCGGTGTCAGGTCTCTGGAGTTCCACAGGGGAGTCCAGCCCTCAGCCAGGACTCGGGCCACTGCTCAGCCCTGCCCTTGGTGCTGGACAAACGCTTGTTGAACTGAACTTGAGCCGATTGTGGCCTGCAGCCAACATTCCCAGGTGTCCGAGGACACAGACCAGACCGAAAGCACTGGATGAGAATGAGTGTCTGGTTATTTAGATCTTGTGGACACACAGAATGCAAATTGTTCACAACGTCACAGTGCCCGTACCCTGAGCCACTCAGGGCCAGCCTGGGGTAGGGAGGCCCACACGTAAAGAAGAACTGCAGGGGGCTGGCTCGTTTCTTGGTGGTTAAGGCAGCTGGATCCCACATGACTATGTGGTTCAAGTGCCTGACTAGGTGGCTTGGAAAACACACTGGGTGTGTGCGTGCATGCCCAGAATCCTGAGAGGAGAATGGAGGGGCCAGAATTGTGGCACAGCCCCTTTGGGGTGGTTTCTCACTTTCTCTTCTCTCTTTCTCCAGCCAATGCACATGCTCCATGGCAAATTAAAAACAAAAACAAAAGCAAAAAACCCAGAGGCCAGCAGATGGTGTAGCGGAGGGGTTATTTCGTGCTTTGAGTCCCAGATCCACTGGGTGCGTGTGCGTGCGTGCCCAAGATCCTGGAAGGAGAATAAAGGAGAAGGGACTGTGGCGTGGCCATCCCTACTGGGGGCTGATTTCTCACTTTCCCTCTCGCTGTCTCTGTCTCCCTCTCTCTCCAGTGAGCACATGCACCGATGACAAAAATCTCTACCCAAAAAACCCGAAAACAATGGCAATAAGGAGGACTGGGAGGGAGAACTACACGGGATGAGATGCAGGGAGCACCAGCCTCACGCCTACTCACACGCCTGGATGTACTCCGTGACTTAGTCCTCACACGTGTCCCCGTGTGTGCAGACCCAAGTTACAGACACGGCCAGATCTGATTGGCTCACTCTCTAACTGGGTTACTGATCTAGAGAGGGAAATGAAGAAATCGTGCAGGGCCCCGACAGTGCAGAGGTAACAACTGGACCTGTACGGGAAAGGTCCTGGATTCGAGTCCCAAGACCTCCCTGAGCATGCCAAGACTAAGGGTGGATGGCAGCATAGTGGATGGGGATGCTGTGACCTACCCCGCCTCAGCTGGACACGTGCATGCCCGGTGTGTTCAGGGAGGCCCCTGGACATCTGGAACCTTCCCACACGGGCAGGCACACAGAATGCTGTTACTGCTACAGTACCATCTGGGCCTGGGGGGGGGGGGAGTTTTTAAATGGAGAGGGATCAGGCCTATTTTTGCTTAAGAGAGAAAACTCAGGAGGTGGCAGAAACCAGTACCCTGAGTCTTGCAACTATCTGGATAAAAGATAAACAGCTTGGGGCCAGAAGGTGGCATGGCGGTTAGGGCACTGGACTCCCACATGGGCAACCATGCTTTGAGTCCCAGATCTGGCAGTTTGCTTTCTCACTTTCTTTCTCTTTTTCTCTTTCTCTCTCTCCAGTGAACATGCATGCCCTGTAAAGTAAAAAAAAAAGTAAATAGCAAAGTAAAGTAAAAAAAAAAAAAAAAAAAAAATAATGTTGGGACTGGCAGGTGGCATTGTGGTTAAGGGTGTTGGACTCCCACATGGCTGACTGTGGTTTGAGTACTGGATCTGGTGGCTCGCTTTCTCACTTCCCCACTCTCTCTCTCTCTCTCTCTGTGTGTGTTCCTCTCTGATCAAATTGAAATAAAATAAAAACTAAATAAAGATAAAATAAAAGAATTATTTAAAAAATAATAATGATAAATTAAATTTAATAAATAATTATTAAAAAAAAAAAAGATGAGGAGCATAATCAACAGCCGAAGAAAGTAATCCTTAAGGCTTAAGGACCTATGGCTTCCCCAGATACATCCCCCTTTATCAGCTGATCTCTTGAAAATTAATTAGTTTACCGTTTGGATAAGCATTGTATGTTCAGCACCGAGTACCACGCTATCATTTAGAAGGTGCTTAAAGGGTGTTATTGAGCCAGGAGACAAGGACAGGGGAGGGCGATGCAGGTGTGAGGGCCAGGCCAAGGCTTCCTGCTCGCTCAGAGACTCCACTGGCCAGCAGGGAAGTGCTGGAAGGAGGCCAGACTTTAATAAAACAGCAGCTGCCGCTTGCTCTGGAGTGCTGAGCACAGGTCACACCCAGGCTGGGCCCTTTATACAACCTGCCCCAGTCCTTGCAGACAGCCCAGCCGAGGAGGTGTCTTGCAGAGGAGGCACCTGAGGCCCACTGGTTTGCCCAGGGCCATGGCCAGCAGCAGTAGCCAGTGCCTGCACTTGCAGGATGTTGCCATGGGGAAGTCCCATGTGGGGGGAAGGAGAGACCCCAGAAGGGTTGGTGGGGACATAGGCATGGCCTCAAAAGAGGCTGGAGGCCCAGATGGGGTTTGCAGCCTGGCGCCATCGTGGTAGGATGGAAGCTGAGCTGGTGTGAGAAGAGCAGAGTGGTGGATTCCCAGGGCTACTGAGCACAGTCCCTCAGGTGTCAGCTTAAACTGATCCTGGGGGCCTGAAGAGCGCATGTGTTCACTGGAGGGACCGAGAGAGAGAAAAGTGAGAAATCACTCCCCCAGGGAGGATGGCCACGCTGCAATCCCTTCTCCACTCTCCTCTAGAGATTTTGGGCACATGCACACATGCACCTGGCATGAGTTTCAAGCGGTGGATCCAGGACTCGAGAGCTGCTGTCGGCCATGTGAGAGTCCAGTGGCCCTAACTACCACACCACCTGCTGGCCCCCATATCTTAGAATCTCCTTATGGGAAACACCAATAAAATAAAAATGGAAAGTAGAAATAAAACAGAGACATATCCTAAATGATTCCCAATTAGTGGAGCAGCCATGGGCTAGAACCAAAATCCGGGAGGGATGGGAACATGGTGCAGGTGAAATCCCCCTGGTGCAGAGGGTCCTGGGCCACCCAGGGCTGTGCAGCCCTCAGGCTGATGTCCACACAGGCCAGCCCAGCCCTCCTGTGTCAACGCTGACCACGAACGGCTCCCACCTCCCACTTCCGGGGGACACCAGTACCCCAGTGTGCCCTAAGATGGGGCCTTGCCCACCTAAGAGACGACTGTGGCCAGCCTCCACTGTGCTCTCCACAGCCTCCTCTGCTCTGGGGGACCCTGGGGAGGAAGCTGAAGCCTGCTATGGGAGAACGAGCGCTGGAGACCAGCCCCCATTCTCACTTCACATGTTATTTCATTTTTAATTACAGAGCCAAGGGAGCAGAGCCTCCCAGGCTGAGCCTGAAATAGCCAGCTTTTTAATTTGATTTTTGTTCTCTCAAAGGGAAGCCTTACGGGCCCATGGCATGGACCTTGTAGGGGCCCAGGGGCTAAATGAGGCCCAGGGCTTGAAAATGTGGGTGGGTCCCATGACTTGGACACTGGGGTCCACCATCCACAGTGGGGTGACTTTGGCAGGCTGTGGTTTCCACACCTGCAGAACAAGGGGGTTGGATGAAGGCCACCTCTGGGGAACCTCCTCCCTCTGCACATCCAAATCCTGAACAGCTCCTCGCTCCCCACAAGTGCAGCATTGCAGGTCCTCGGACCTCTCTCATTTCAGGGCTTCCCCCCGCCCCTCAGAGGGCACGTGGGCTTGACAGACAACCAGAGAGCGAGTACTCCTCAGTAGGACATGGGCACCCCTCAGTTTCTGCTCCTCCATTTCTCCAGCCTTTCGGGATTTGGGGCACACACACACGTGCCCAGTGTGTTTTCATTTTATTTTAATTTTGCTCTAGGGCATGTGTGCTTGCTGGAGAGAGACAGAGACAGAGACAGAAAATGAGAAATCATTCCCTAGGAGGGATGGCCACAGTCCCTTCTCCATTATCCTCTCAGGATTTGGGACATGTATGCACACATGCCCAGCACATGTTCCAAGCTGCCGGGTCTGAGACTTGAACTGCCTGATTGACCATGTGGAATCTAGCTGCTTTAACCACCACACCACAGGCTAGTCCCTCTTAAGGGAAAGAAATAATGAAAAATAAAATATTGACAAATACTGACTCTTTTATTGATCAAGATCCTGGGTCCACGTGTACCACCCAATGTCTTTTGAGTCACCGGGGCGAGGATTCGAACCTTAGCTGGCTACTGGGATCCTGCTGCTTCTCCACGGATGCACTATGGGGCTGGTCCTGCGCTATATTTGGTGATTAAAGTTTGTCAACAATGACTAATTTTTATTTTTTTTGAGAGACATTTTTGCTATAGGGTGTGTGCACTAGCTGGAGAGACAAAGAGAGGCAGAGAGACAGAAAGCGAGAAATCACACACACACACACCCCAGGGGGGATGGCCAAGTCGCAATCCCTTCTCCTCCATTCTCGTTTTGGGATCTTGGACAGTAATGCGTATGCTCCTAGCATGAGTTTTAAGCCATCGGGTCTGGGACTCGAACCACAATCCGCTATGTGGGAGTCCAGCAACATAACCGTTACACCATCTGCTGGTCCCAGCAATGGCTATTGATGAGGGGGTGAGGAATGAAGCAACAGGAAGCACTTACTGTGGCCCAGCAAGTGATGGGTGGTCACAAATGTGCAAGGTGTATTTTGGAGGCAAAACCAGAAGAACTAGCTGGGAGGCTGACTCTGCACATGTGGGAAGGGAAGAATCAAGAACGACCCCTGGTGGGACCAGCAGTTAGCGTAATGGCTATGTCACTGGACTCTCATGTAGTTGACGGCGGTTCGAATCCTAGACCTGGTGGCTTAAAACTCATGCCGGGTGCGTGTGCGTGCATGCCTAAGATCCTGAGAGGAGAAGGGAGGAGAAGGGATTGCGGCGTGACCATCCCCCCTGGGGGGGTGACTTCTCGCTTTCTATCTCTCTGTCTTTCTGGAGAACGCACACGCCCTTATAGCAAAAACCTCTCCAAAAAAAGAAAAAAAGAAAAAAGAATGACCCCTGGCTCTGAGGCCTAGCTGCAGGTCCTGCTATGGAAATGGATGGCGTAGAGAGCCTCTTGGACATACGGTTCTGGTGCCCAGGGGAGAGCCCAGTCTGGAAGCACCGGTGGCTGGATGGCACCTAGGACAGAGCCATCACCTAGCGCAGAGGGCAGAAGCAGGCCCAGGCTCTGTCCACGGCCTCGGCTGTTTGCAGCATGCAGTTCAGACCCGGGGCCCTCCTGGAAGGGGTCAGAGAGAAGGTGAGACACTGTTAGTACAGGGGATTGTTTGGCTGTGGGGAGCAGTAGAGGCAGACAGAGGGCCAATCCCCCAGACCCATTATCCCTCCGCAAACACAGGCCTTTTTCCTGAATGTGGATTCCGGATGGGTTCAAAAGTTTTCCTGGAGAAATCAAATAATTGGGCAATCAGCCAGAAGAAAGCAAGTGTGGATTGGGAACCTTTTACAATGACCCAATTAGTCCTCAGGGGGGAGGGTACTCCCCGCCCTTTGTCATGCAGAGGAAGGAGCCTGGTTTCCCAGGCCTGTGGCTGGGGTGGGGTTGGGGACATCTGGCTGGTCTGCAGGGTTAGACTGAGCCTGAAAGGCCAGAAGTGGTAAAGTCACACTGGAGCCAGATCTGCAGTCCTGGAGGCAGGAAAGTGGGGGCAGGGGCCAGGAGAGTGGGAGAATGAGAGGAAGCCCACCTCTCTGAGCTGAGAGCCAACCCTGGGCCTGGACTTGAGGGCTCTGTGGCAGATGGTGACAGGGGCTACCACGGGTAGGCTGTGGGAGAGGGGCCCTGTGCTCACCTTCCTGCCCTTGATGGGCCAGGATGTGACCCCAGCCAGAGACTGATTGCCCAGTAAGGGCCATGGGAAAACACGGGGGTCCGAGGTCGTCCTAGGGCCTCCAGGGGTGGGGACGAGCTGGGCCCAGTCCTGGGCTCAGGACCAAAGCGGGCTCTGAGACCAGCAGGGGCAGAGTCCAGGAACAGGGTCACTTCTAGGTTAGAGCCCAGCCTCTGGGAGTCTCCAGGGTGGCTGCTGTTCCCTTCCTCGGCAGGCAGAGGCGCTACTGTAAGTGCCCAGGAAACGCCCTGAGGCCAGCCCCACTCCTGGGAACGATACACTCCAAGACCCCCAAAGTCCCTGGGCTGCGCCGACCCCACACCTTCAGCCTCCCTGCTCCCAGGCCTGGGGGTCTTCAGATAGGTCCCTGGTTTGCCTCTGTTCTCCCAGAGCAGCTCCAGCCGTCCCTGGGGCTCCCTGGGCCCTGAGTGGGGAGGAGGCAGGAACAGTTCCCCTTTCTGGAAAGGGGAAGTCCTGAGCTCGGTGGGCTGTGTGCACCCCTGGCACCTGTGAGGCAAGGAGAGGCGAACTCGAAAAGAGGCCAGGAACGGAGCCTTTGCAGCCAGACCACGCAGCCCGGGTGGAAGGGGCACTCTGTACCTTAGCCTGGTCGTACTTCATCCTCACGGTGGCTCATGCCATCCCATCTCACAGGAAAGAAAACCAGGCACAGGCAGGTCGCGAACTTGTCTTGCCTCAACCACCATGCCCCCTGCCAGCACCCCCCCCCCCCCCCCCCCCCGCCCCACCGCGATAAATTCTTCTATCTAGCCTCAGAGGCAGACACTCCAGCCCCAACTGCTTCCATTTGTTTGCTTTCTCCTGCCTCAAAAGTATGTGCTTTTTTTTAAAATTATTTTTAAAATCTGCTATGGGGTATGTGTGTGTGCTTGCGGAGAGAGAAAGAGAAAGGGAGAAAGCACCCTCCCAGGGGGAATGGCCACGCTGAAATCCCTTCTTTTAGATTTTTGGGATTTGGGGCACGTATGCACATGCACTCTGCATGATTTTCAAGTACCAGGTCCTGCCCGGAACCACGCAGTCACCATGTGGAATCCTGCAGCCTTAACCACCACACAGCTGATGCCCCCTGGGAAATGTATTTTTTTTTTTTTAACCCGCACATGCACTTTATTGAATCCCATTGTAGACAAACACAGGAGTGTAACTACCATGTAAACGAAGCGGGAGTGCGGAGCAGCAGAGAGTGCAGGGGTGTGGAGGGGAGGCCATGGCCACAGCCAGACAGGCCAGCAGGGCTTGGCAGGGACCATGAGCAGCTACTGGAAGCCCTCGAAATATTTTTTCATCTCTGCAATCATTTGGTGGATTATCGCTGGTTTGATAACGAAACAAATGATGACAGCAGTGACCATCAGGATGCCGACGACCAGGGTGCAGACGTTCAGGCACTTGGCGGTGGAGGCGTAGGCCTGGGCCCCCAACGTGTCGCCCACCATCTTCCTGTCCCTAGACTTCATGGAGTAGGCGAACGTGATGAAGCCCAGGCAGCAGAAGTTCATGAAGACCGTGTTGAACAGGGACGTCGGGCACCGAGGTCTCGCTGCGGATGTTGATCACGGTGGGCGCCATCCGGGCGGGGGCGCCCCGGGGACGCGCACCTCGTGCTCTTCCCTGAACATCTCATAGTTTGGGGGAGAGTCGGCGCTGGCGCGAGTGAAGAAGGTTTGGGAAGTGTGGTTCATGGCGCCCACCGCACCCATGGCGGGGTCCGAACTTGGGTCGGTGCCGGGGCCTGGGTCCTACAGTAGTTCGATTTCCCTTTCGTGTTTTTTAAAAAAAAAAAAAGGAAGTGTTTGGACCCAGGATGTGTGGGACAAAATGTTGGAGTCTCATATTTGCTGTGTGAACGGAGAGCGGCAGGGACAGCAGCCTCCCTCCCCACCCCCCCCCATAAGCACTCAGTGGACTTATTTTTACATCTAGGCACAAGATCCATATGCACGTCTATACCGCCCGACAGGAGATGCGGTGCAGTCAGACACTCACCCTGGCTGTTGACCAGGTGTTTTCCCAGCCGGAATTGGCTCACTGAGGGGCAGAGCCAGGTGTGCCTCAGCCATAGAGAGAACAAAGACCAAAAGGAATCCAAGCCTGCGGGGCGGGCGGTCGGTCGAGGCCTTCTCCAGGGCTCCTTTGTGTTTGGTAAAGTTGACTCTTGTCTGTGTTAACTGATTCTAGTTCTGACCAGGTCTCCGGTGCTCCTTTCCCGGCAGAGAAAGAGCTTCCCCGCAGAGCCCCACGTGCAGGAAAGAAAAGGCACACTCTTGAGATACACCCTTATAATTAGGAAAACAACAAGAACGAAGGCCCAACCACACCCTGCAACCTGGAGCAGAGCCAAGCCCTGAAGGAACCACAGCTGCTCTGGCTCCAGCCTGATGTCCTTCTGTGGCACAGCCACCGGCCTGCCCCGCTGTCCTGATGGAGGCCATGAGGGCCCTGGACAGGATGTGGCAGGGTCACTGTGCACCGTGTCTCCACCACGCGTGTGGTCCATCGTCCTTACTCTGTGTGAGCCTTGGCAGCTGCGGGCAGCTCCCGGCTCACTGGTAGGCCTGAATCCAGGGTGACTGGACAGCCAGTGGCAGCCCCGCTTTATCTGCCAGAGGGTGACTTGCTTCTGTGGCCAACAACAGTGTTGCTGGAGCCATGAGCTAGGCTGTGGCCGCTCATCCAGGAGAAGATGGTCAGCTGGGATGCGGGGCTGGGGCTGGGAGGACAGAGTGGTGGGACAGTACAGGGACGGGGATTGCAGCCTCCCTGAATATGGGGCACATAGATGGTCTTATCATTTCTACCTCTAGGCTCTTTGCAAGCCTGAGGCCATTTCCTAAAAAAAAATGTGTACACAATGCCTGCAGATATGCAAAGTGACTAACTGTAGAAAGAACTAAGAGGTGTAAATCTTGGCAGTAAGGAGTGACATAACCTCTATTTAATTTTTTTTTTTTTTAAATTTTAGAGAGATTTTTGCTATAGGGCATGTGTACTCACCACAGAGACAGAGAGACAGAAAGTGAGAAATCACCCCCCTGGGGGATGGCCATGCTGCAATCCCTTCTCCATTCTCCTCTTGGGATTTTGGGCATGCACACACATGTCCCAGCGTGAGGTTGAAGCCACCAGAACTGGGACATGAACCGAGGTTGGCCATGTGGGAGTCCAACGACATAACCATTATGCCATCTGCTGGTCCCCAAAGTTACCTCTATTAGAAAATCGCTGTTTTCCCTTACTTGAGAAATAGAAACAATGCATCTTTAAACACTGTAGTTTATTTCTGCCTGGTTTTGAATTTTATGTATTTATCAAGATATTTTTAAAGAATTATTGATTTAATTGTATTTGTTATTCTTTTTTTTTTTTTGACACATCCAGAGCCTTTTACTGGCCACGTATGTATTTATTATTCTTATTATTCTTATTTTTAATTTGCTATAGGGCGTGTGCACTCACCAGAGACAGAAAGAGAGAGGGAAACTGAGAAAGCAAGCCTTCAGGTTCAGGACTCAAGCCCCAGCTAGCCATATGGGAGTCTAGAGCCTTAACCACCATGCCACCTGTTGGCTCCTTGAATTTTAAATAAATAGACTCATATACATCTTTCATGTCTGGCTTCCTCTGTGCAATGTTCTGTTTGTGATATTCACTAAAGTTGTACGCAGCTTTGGTTCATTTTCTTCACTGCAGAGTATTACACTGTAGGACGATACTATATATTTTATTTAACCTTTATATGTTAATGGATATTTTTTGAGGGGTTGTTCAGTTATGACTCATTTTTCAGAGAGACTTTTGGTATAGGGCGTGTGCACTTGCTGGAGAAACGGAGAAACAAGTGAGAAATCACTCCCCAGAAGGGATGGCCACGCTGCAATCCCTTCTCCTCCATTCTCATCTCAGGATTTTGGGCACCCACGCATGCACGCACACACCAGCAATGTAACCATTATGCCATCTGCTGGTCCCTTAGTTAGGACTCATAAAAATGCTATTTGGGCCAGCAGGTGGCATGGTGGTTAAGGCACTGGATCCCACATGGTTAACTCTGGACATGGTAGCTTGAAAATCACACTGGGTACATGTGGAGAGTAGCCAGTTTGAAAATATGTGATTAAAACATGTGGCTTGTAGATATATGTAAAAACGCACTTTTGTAAGTTATTTTAGTAGGGCTACCACGTTGGGCGCCACTTTGCCGAGACTAGCTCAGCACGAACACCTTTTTCTGAGTGGGGAAGGCTGTGGATTAGAAATAGACGCAATAACAAACACACAAAGACACACGAGTATAGAAAAGTGAGGATCGGGTGGGCACAGCTTCTCTCATGGAGAAGTCACGACCAGAACCTGCCTCAGGTTTATTCTTTTAAAGGGCAGAAAATGGGGGAAGGGGAAAATGGGATACAAAAGAAATGGAGAAGAAAGAAGTGGAACGCAAAGAGAATAAGGGAGGAAAAATCAGAATGCAAAGCCAGTTGTTTTTAAACATAAATCGTCTAAAGTAAAAATGACTGGCGCCATATAATTTCCCTAATCTTTTTGGGGCGACAATCCAATGGACACATGTGACTTCCTTTAGCCTGATACTAGGCAGTATCAGGTATTGAGTATCAACAAGAAGACAACCATTGACAACAGGCAAATACTGCTTTCCTATGTAAATGCTTTTCAATTGCCCTGCTAATGCAGCTTACAAAAGTGTGTTTCTGCATGTGTCGACAGGTCACATATTTTAATCACATGTTTTCAGATTGACTGCTCTCCACAGGTACGTGTGCACACATGTCCAAAATCCCAAGAAAAGAATGGAGGAGAAAGAATCGCAGTATGGCCATCTTCCCTGAGGAGTGATTTTTCACTTTCCCTTTCTCTGTCTCTCAGGTGAGCATATGCACTCTATGGCAAAAAAATACTGCCCTCATCATTCTGGTATAGGCATCTCAATTGAATGAAGTTGTTTTTAAACTGTTTTATTTAACTGTATCTATCTATTTTATTTATTTATTTAAATTTGACCAGAGAGGGACATAGTGACAGAAAGAGAGAGAGAGTGAAACTGAGAAAGCAAGCCACCAGGTCTGGGATTTGAACCGTGGTCAGCCACGTGGGAGTCCAGTGCCTTTAACCACCACACCATCTGCCGGCCCCAAATGAATTTTGTTTTTTTTAGTGAGATTTTTACTATAGGGAGCTTGTGCTCACTGGAGAGACAGAGAGACAGTGAGAAATCACCCCCCAGGGTGTGAGGCCATGGGGGTGTGGCCATGCCGCAATCTCTTCCCCTCCATTCTCCTCTTAGAATTTTGGGCATGCACGCCCAAGTGCCCGGCATGAGTTTTAAGCTGCCGAGTCTGGGACTCGAACTGCGATAGACTACATGGGAGTCCAGTGATGTAACCATTACACCATCTGCTGGTCCCCAATGGAATGAAATTGTTGGGTTTTGACCTCTAGTAAATATCGCCAGTGAGTTCTCTAGTTTGGTATTGAATTTTACACTCTTACCAGAAAGAGAGAGAGAGAAAGACAATGAGAAGTGACTCACCTTGGGGGATGGCTATGCTGGAACCCCTTCCCCTCCATTCTCCTGTCAGGATTTTGGGGGTACACACGTACCCTGTGTGTATTTGAAACTTTTTGGGTCTGGGACTTGAACTGCACAGGGCCATGAGGGACTCAGCCACCTTAACCACAATATGACCATCTGGCCCCATTCTTGGTTTTTAAACCTTCTATTATGAATACTGCCTTAACAGTATAAAATGTATCTATCTCTATCTCGAAGCAAGGCAGACTATGAGAGACAGACTGTATGTCCCTGGTCAATATATACTGAATGTCTGTGCTCTATAGCAGAAACTGAGACTGGAAGGTGTAATAGCAGGGGGGGGGCAACTGTAGATACTAGAGACAGCAAGGGAGGGGGACTAGGGGGTGGTAGAAGGGGGAAGGATGGAGAGGCCCAGGGAAAAACAAACATTTAATTGACACAAAATGAAAAACTATTTGCTGATGATAATGTATATGATATCTTTGTCTTGACTGATAGGCACTGTAATTCGTGCTAGGAGAAAACCATGTGGGATTAGCAGGTGGAGTGGTGGTTAAGGTGCTGGACTCCCACATGACTGCAGTTGGAGTCCCAGACCTAGAGGCTCACTTTCTCTCTTTCTCTCTCTCTCTCTCTCTCTCTCTCTCTCTCTCTCTGTCCCTCTCTGGTCAAGTTAAATAAATAAATAAAATAATTATTTAAAAAACATGTTGTAAACTATAAAGATGTATAGTGATTAAATTTAAATAATAATAATAAAAACATTGAAGGACAGAAACCATACGATCATCTTGATAGATTAAAAAAAAGCATTTGAGGGAACCAGCAGTTAGTGTAATGGCTATGTCGCTGGACTCCCACGTGGTCGACCGCGGTTTGTGTTCCGGACCCGGTGGCTTAAAACTCACGCCGGGCGCGTGTGCGTGCGTGCCCAGGATCCTGAGAGGAGAATGGAGGAGAAGGGATTGTGGCGTGACCATCCCCTCTGGGGGGTGATTTCTCGCTTTCTGTCTCTATGTCTCTCTCTGTCTGTCTGGCGAGCGCACGTGCCCTATAGCGAAAAAAAACCTCTCAAAAAAAAAAAAAAAAGCATTTGACAAAATCTAATACTCCTTTATGATAAAAATGTTCTACAAAATTGTTGCACATAGATAGAAGGGAAAAGATTTAGTATTATAAAATACAGCAGGGAGAATGTGGTTAACAATAGCTTACCTGTATATAATGTTTCAAATGGTTGACATGATGGAGATCCTAATTACCCCAATTTAATCATTATGCATTCTATTCATTTACTAAAAAAATCACATTATAGTAATTGTTAATAAAAAAATTAATTTAAAATATTTTTCCAATCCTCTCACTTGATACAAAGTGGATGAATATAAATTATTTAATGCTAAGTGAAGCAAGCAGACTATGAAAGATAGATATCGTATGTCCCCATTCAATATATACCGAATATCTGCACTCTGTGGCAGAAATTTAAAAGGAGAAAGTTTAATTGCAGGGCAGGAAAGCATAGATACCAGAGACTGTATACGAGGGAGTGGGTAGTGGTGGGAGGAGAGAAGGCTCAGGAAAAAAACAAAAAACATTCAACAGACACAAGAATGGAAAGTTATCTGTTGATGATATGTATAGTAATATCTTTGACTTGATTGACAAGCACTGCCTGCGTGCTGGGGAAAAACATGTTGCAAGCTGTAAAGATGTACAATGATGGGACCAACAGTTGTGTAATGGCTGTGTCGCTGGACTCCCATGTAGCCGACCGCGGTTTGCGTCCCGGACCTGATGACTTAGACTCAAGCTGGGTGTGTGTGCGAGTGTGCATGCCCAGGATCCTGAGAGGAGAATGGAGGAGAAGGGATTGAGACGTGGCCATGCCCCCGGCGGATGATTTCTCCCTTTCTATCTCTCTGCCTCTTTCTTGTCTTTCTGGCAAGCGCATGTGCCCTATAGCAAAAACCTCTCCCCCCAAAAACCAAAAAACAACAAAAAAAGATGTATAATGATTAAAGGTACATTTAAAAACCAATAAATTTTAAAAATGTATCTATCTCAACTGTAAAGGTCATACTTATGGGAAGACAGTAAAGTAGACCTATTAAAACCAGGAACAAGACAATGCAACATACCATCTTCCTTTTTATTTAATGTCGTTCTGGAGATGCTAGCTAATGAAACTAGACAATAGAAGAAACAAAAGGAATACATTTTGAAAAAGAAGAACTGAATGATCACTATGGGGCCAGCTGAGGTGGTGCAGTGGTAGCATGCCTTTCTGGATACTGGATCCATGTGGAAGACCAGGGTTCGGGTTCCAGATCCACTTACAACACTGACACACACATGTGTGCCCATGAGGCTGGCGGCCTAGGAAGACTGCAGGGAAGATGATGTACCCTGAAGATGCTAATATTTCTCCTGGCTTTCCTCTCTCTCTCTCTTTCTCATGGGATAAATAAATAAACTTAAAAGAAATGATCATTAGCAAACATTAAGCCTTTGTACTTAGAAAATGCAAGAAAATCAACTAAGAACTACTACAAATGATGAAAGAATTCAGTAAGGTGATTGGGTTCAAAATTGTTATATAGGGACCAGCAGTTAGTGTAATGGCTATGTCGCTGGGCTCCCATGTAGTTGACTGCGGTTCGCGTCCAGGACCCGGTGGCTTAAAACTCACGCCAGAATAAAAACAAAAACAAACAAACAAAAAAAAACCAACTCATGCCGGGCGCGTGTGCATGCGTGCCCAAGATCCCAAGAGGAGAATGGAGGAGAAGGGATTGCGGCGTGGCCATCCCCCCCTGGGGGGTAATTTCTAGCTTTCTGTCTCTCTGTCTCTGTCTATCTGGCGAGCGCACATGCCCTATAGCAAAAACCTCTCCAAAAAAAAAAAAAATCTAAAAAAATTGTTATATAGAAATCAGCTGTCTTCAATAATACAAACAATAATTAAGCAGTACCATGAAGTAAAAGGTCCCATTTTTAACAACAATAGAAAAAAAATTCAATGAATGAAAGGCAAACTGTGTCCTTAGAGGAAAAGAGTCAATGTTTCCTAAATTAATACATACATTTAACATAATTCAATAACACTTTAGGTGGCAAAATCAGCATAAGTAGAATTAAAAAATCAAAAACAAATGATAAACTGGGGGGGATATTTTTAATGCATATCACAGAGAAAGGGCTAACGTCCCTAATATATCAAGAGTACCTAAAAGTCAGTAAGAAAAAAGACAATTCAATAGAAAATGGACACAATGTCTGAACATTGTCATTCTCAGGAATGGAAAGACAAATGACTTTAAACACATAAAAAATGCTTAAGCTCATTCTAATGAAATAAATGCAGATTAAGACTACATTTTATTTCCCCTTTGCTTAACAATGTATCTCGGGGACTCTTCTATATAATTTTGTCTTGCTGACAAACTGATCTGCATTTACACCAGCAATGAACTCGTATACAGCCTCATGACAGGTCAATGCACCAGCAGAGTCATTAAAGATCAAACTTTATCTACTAAGTTGGCTTTTTAAAAACGTTTGATCTTGGGGACCAGCAGTTAGTGTAATGGCTATGTTGCTGAACTCCCATGTAGTCGACCCCGGTTCAAGTCCCGGACCCAGTGGCTTAAACTCACGCCAGGCGCGTGTGCATGCATGCGCAAGATCCCGAGAGGAGAATGGAGGAGAAGGGATTGCGGTGTGGTCATCCACCCTCAGTGGTGATTTCTTGCTTTCTATCTCTCTGTTTCTCTCTATCTGGCGAGCGCACGCACCCTATAGCAAAAAACTCTCCAAAAAAAAACTTTGATCTTGGCCCACGTTGGAAATGGAGCAAGTCAAAACTCCCATGCTGATCAGTAGTGGGATCATGCCAGTAAATAGCCACTGCTCTCCAGCCTGGGCAACATAGTGAGAAAAAAAACCAACAAAGTCTGATCTAGGGTCAGCAGGTGGCATGGTGTTAAAAGTGCTGGACCCCCACATGGTCAAGTGAGGTTCAAGTTCCGGACCTGGAGGTGCAGAACCCAGTGTGGGGCCAGCAGATGGTATAATAGCTACATCTCTGGATTCCCGTGTAGTCAACTATGATTCGAGTCCTGGACCCTGCAGCTTAAAACTCACGATGCTGGGCACGTGTGTGTGCATGCCAAGAGGAGAATAGAGAAGGGACAGCGATGTGGTCTTTCCCCCTGGGGGGTGATTTCTCATTTTCTGTCTCTGTCTCTCTGGCAAGCGCACACACCCTATAGCAAAAATCTCTCTCTCTAAAAAAGAAAGAAAATCATGCCAGTGCGTGTGCATGTGTGCCCAAAATCCTGAGAGGAGAATGAAGGAGAAGGGACTGTGGCATAGTCATCCTCCCTGGGGGGGCGATTTCTCACTTTCCCTCTCTCAGTCTCTTTCTGTCTCCCTCTCTCTGGGGAATACATGAGCCCTCTGGCAAAAACCTAAACACAAAAAATTAATAAAAACAGAATAATGTGTGTCCTTCCCTTCTCCAGCAAGAAAAGAGGCTGAGCACCAGCAAAAACAATAAACCTCTTGGAATCAATTGAACTGTCTCTAGAGAGGGGACTAGGGTGGGAGAGAGTTTTTTTTTTAAAGAATTATTTTATTTCGGGAACCAGCAGTTAGCGTAATGGCTATGTCGCTGGACTCCCACGTAGTCGACCGCGGTTTGCGTCTCGGACCCGGTGGCTTACAACTCACGCCGGGCGCGTGTGCGTGCGTGCCCAAGATCCCGAGAGGAGAATGGAGGAGAAGGGATTGCGGCGTGACCATCCCCCCTGGGGGGTGATTTCTCGCTTTCTGTCTCTATGTCTCTCTCTGTCTGTCTGGTGAGCGCACGCGCCCTATAGCGAAAAAAACCTCTCCAAAAAAAAAAAAAAAAAAAAAAAAAAGAATTATTTTATTTAGCTTTATTTATTTTAATTTGTCCAAAGAGGGACACAGAGAGAGAGAAAGCGAGAAGTCAAGCCACCAGGTCTGGGACTTGAACCTCAGTTGACCATTTGGGAATCCAGTGCCCTTAACCACCCTGCCACATGCTGGCCCCAAGACTTTTTACTATATTTAAATTATACTTTTTGAAAAGCAGGGTATCAATCATGTTGATAGATTAGTACATTTTGTGTGGTGGATACAATATTTTTGTGTTTTGTAAGGGCATGGACAGATGGGACAGGCAGAAGAACAAGAGTAAGGCTGACATTTCTCTACATTCCCTCTCTACCGTTTAAATGCTATGCTATTTGTATTAATTACGCCACATACAAATTAAGAAATGAGGTTGACCTACATTTTAAGAAAGTTAAAACATGACGGGGTGGTACCCCTGATAGAGGGTAACAGTGTGAGAGACTTTTACTATTCATCGGGCACCCCCTGTGTACTGGGAGGCTGTGGCGGGCACCCTGTGGACATCTCCACTAATGTGGACATGATTCTTGCAAAAAAGTACACTGTCCCCATTTTTCTTTCTATGCCAGAGGTCACAGGTGTGCACATGAGAGACAGAGCTTGCTCACTCTGCAGTCGTTTTCCTTCCAGGTCTCTATCCAGCCAGGATCCTGGGCACGCATATGCACCTGCTATTTTTTTTTTTTTTTTTCAGGTTTTTGCTGAGCCCAAGTCCAGCTCATCCCACCCTCCATGGTGCCCTTAGCTTAGGCCAGGGCCGGACCCAACTGGGCCCTCTACCAGGTGTACCACCCCCTCATTCCTTTGCCCCCTCATCTCCCTCTGGATGGAGGAGATGTGGTTCTGGGCCCACTTTAGCATCTCTGGCCTGCCCTGGGCCAGACACAGGTGGGGGCAGGGTGGGCGAGCCAGGCTGCTTATGCATAACAAAAGGTGGGGCTGCCCTCCTGTCTGACAGCAATTCAGCCCATTGTAGTCTCCCAATCCACACTGGATTGCTTCTTTTGGCCTCTGGCTAGGCTTGCCAGATTTAGCAAATAAAAGTATAAGACTCTGGTGAAATTTGAATTTCAGATAAGCCATTACTAATCTTTTAGTGTAAGTATGTCCTAAATTGCATCCTGTATTTATTTACCTGGCACCTCACCTCTGGATGATTGTATTCCTCTAGCAACCTCTTCAACCTGCCCACAAACCTGCAATAGGAATAGGGGGGCTGTGTTTTAGGGAAGCCTCAGGAGACTGGGGGATTGCCCCTCTGCTCCCCAGATCTGATCACCTGATTTGAGTCTGGCTCTGGGGTCAGGACAGGACAGCAAACAGTGTGAGGGCCCGAAAGAACTTGGGGCTGAGAAAGGAAGCCGGCACTTCAGGTGGACATTGATCAGGATTTATCTAAGTTTGGGGAAGCTGTCCCCTCCCTGAGCCTTGGTTTTCTTCAAAAGTTGGGGGAGATGCTGAACTGGATGTTCCTTTAACTTGAAACTCAAATTCTACAAAAAGCGGGGGAGAGGATGAGGCTCCCTCTTGGACAGGGCCCCTCTAGTGCCAAATGCTCTTGTATCCTTTCCTGGGAAGAGCCCTACCAACCGGGCCACCAGCCTGGACCTCACTGGCCCCAGATGTTCATCCCTGCAGGGCTTCCTGGTCAGAGTCCTGGTGGGGACTGCGAAGGCCTAGTTGTTATCGAGGGGTTGATTGCTGTAAGGACCAGGACCCTAGATCCACACAGCAGCAACTGGGAGTCTGCGCCTCTCATCCTAGAGAACGAACACTTACCTCTTCTCCAGGAAAAGGACTTAAAACATGATTTTATTTATTTATTTACTTATTTATTTTATTTTGACAAAAGAGGGAGAGGGAGAGAGAGAGGGAAAGAGAGAGAGAGAGAGAGAGAGAGAAGCAAGTCACCAGGTCGGGGACTTGACCACCTGCCAGTGGCCCCACACTTTTGAATATAACTGCCCAGGTATCCCAGAAAAGGTAGAGGCTCACCCCTGTACAGACAGCAGTAGCCAGCTATCCACATCTGGACAGATGTACTCTTTCCAGACAGCCCCCTCCTCAGGCTCCCAGACCTGTCTGGCTGCTGAGCCCCCAGGAGGTCCAAGGGTGTGACCTCCCTCCCTCCAGCCTCCCTCCCCCCTCTCCCCCAGGCCAGCCCAGGGCTGCTATAAAAGTGGCCCAGGCCTGGCTCAGCACACCCGGCTGGACCCCAGCCCCTCCTACACCTCCTCAGGGGTCACATCCACTCTGCTCCACGCTCCTCCTGGCAGCTCCATGCGGCCCCTGTGGCTCTCCTGGGCACTCTGGATGCTGGCCCTGACCGGCCCTGGGGCGGCCCTGGGTGGGGAGCAGATCCTGGGCAGCCTGCTGCAGCAGCTGCAGCTGCACCAGCCACCCGTCCTGGACCAGGCCGACCTGGAGCAGCTGGTGGTCCCAGCCCATGTGCGGGCCCAGTACGTGGCTCTGCTGCAGCACAGCCACGAGGCCCGCTCCCGAGGCAGGAGGTTCAGCCAGCACTTCCGAGGTGAGCCTCCCTCCCTGCCCCGCCCTGCTCTCTGGGGAGGGAGAGCAGGCGGCTGTGCCCACTCGTGGTGTCAGAAGGCACCAGGTTCTGTGGCACTCTGTGGGGAGGCCGTGGGAGGCCACAGGGCAGTGAGGAGAACTGTGGCAGTGAGCGTGACTGGGCCTGGGCCTCAGCTCTCTGTGCTGAGACCCCACCCTGCCCCAGGGTCAGGAGAGGGTACCAGGCTGGACCTACTGGCAAAGCCAGGCACTCAGGAGAGGAGGGTGGAGGGCAGAGGGCAGAGCCAAGGCATGGTGGGTGCCAGGACCTGGCCCTGCCTGGGAGTATGCTGGAGGAGGACTTGCTGGGGTCCAGGGCGCTGCCTGTGTCTGTCCTGTCTCCCAGGCTGTATAGACGTGGGTGGGGTACTGAACCCCCTTGAGCTAACACCCGAGTTATCCAGCTCTCAGGGGTGCAGCTGGCCCATTGCACCCTCTCACCCCCTGGGACCTGGAATCCCTCCTCAGAGTCCAGAGCTAGACCCTGGCGGGCTCCCCAGGCAGGGATTCTGATCCTGAGCATCTGAGCTGACCTTAGCTTGTTAGCTCAGTCCCGCAGCTGCCCCTTCCCCTGGGCGGAGATTGTCACAGAACAGGGCCCAGAACCAAGGGGGAGAATTAGAAAACTGGGTTTGCCCCAGAGAGACAGGACAAGGGCTGGTCTCCCCTGGCCCAGCTGCTGGCTCTGGGTCCTCCACCCTCAGGGCTCCTCCGGTGTGGAGAGGCCCGGCTGACCCCTCTCTATCCCCAGAGGTGGCCGGCAGGTTCCTGGTGTCCGAGGCCAACACGCACCTGCTGGCGTTCGGTATGGAGCAGCGGCTGCCGCCCAACAGCGAGCTGGTGCAGGCGGTGCTGCGGCTCTTCCAGGAGCCGGTCCCCGAGGCCGCGCTCCGCAGGCTCGAGCGCCTGTCCCCGTTCAGCGCCTGGGCCCGGGTCACTGTCGAATGGCTGCGATTCCGCGACGACGGGTCCAACCGCACCTCCCTCATCGACTCCAGGTGTGTGGGGTGGGGAGCGTCGCGACTTCCAGCGCTGGCGGGAAAAGGCAGGGGAGGAGGCTGCTGCGCCCAGGGAGGGGAAGGGGAGGAGGGCGAGGCCGGGCGAGGCAAGGGACGGGCAGGTCCCGACCTCTCACGCCGGGCTCTGTCTCCTTGCTGCGTCGCAGGCTGGTGTCCATCCACGAGAGCGGCTGGAAGGCCTTCGACGTGACGGAGGCCGTGAACTTCTGGCAGCAGCTGAGCCGGCCCCGGCAGCCGCTGCTGCTGCAGGTGTCGGTGCAGAGGGAGCACCTGGGCCCGCCGGCCTCCAGCGCGCACAGGCTGGTGCGCTTCGCCTCGCAGGGGGCGCGGTCGGGGCAGGGCGAGCCCCAGCTGGAGCTGCGCACGCTGGACCTCAAGGACTACGGGTAGGCGTCTGGGTCAGACGGAGGAGCCCACATAAAGACACGAGTGGGGATTTCAGCTAACTTTGAGATGGGCAACTTTTCCGAGTGCTGTGGGAATGAAGGAGACCTCTATAAAATTCTCCTTCAGACCCATAGGAGGCCCTCAGGATCGTCACTTGTTTTTTTTTTTTTTTTTTTTTTTTAATCACAAATATTCAGCTTTGTTTTTATTTTACATAATGAGAGATGGAACCTAAATCTCAAATCCCCCTGACCTCTGCCTTCTCAGCTGAACTCTGACCTTGCCTCCTCTTGCCCACACAGAGCTCAGGGCGATTGTGACCCTGAGGTGCCAGTGACCGGGGCCACCCGCTGCTGCCGCCAGGAGATGTACATTGACCTGCAGGGGATGAAGTGGGCCGAGAACTGGGTCCTCGAGCCCCCGGGCTTCCTGGCGTACGAGTGTGTGGGCAGCTGCCAGCAGCCCCCGGAGCCCCTGAGCATCAAGTGGCCTCACGTGGGGCCCCGGCAGTGCGTCGCCTCGGAGACCGCCTCGCTGCCCGTGATCGTCGGCATCAAGGAGGGAGGCAGGACCAGGCCGCAGGTGGTCAGTCTGCCCAACATGAGGGTGCAGAAGTGCAGCTGTGCCTCGGACGGGGCGCCCGTGCCCAGGAGGCTTGAGCCCTAGGTGCGCGGGGTCGCCTCCGAGGGACTTGGCTTCTGTGTATATCCAGTCTTCCTGGGCGGCAGCAGAGCTGAGGGTTACTGAACTGCCGCTGGACAAATGCTCGGTGCTGCCTCCTGAGCTCTGTCTGAAGTTGCTCCCTCTGACAAGTCAGCTCACGTCCTAACGTTTGCTGCCCGGGAATGAAACTCCTTTGCTGTTGGGTGGCGCCTGCTCGGTCCCCTGCACTAAATCCTAAGCACTTACACGTGTAGATAATGTAATATAGGGGCAGAAATAACTTGTCAGTTCGCTTGTCCTGTCACTGGATCTGGGCTGGTCTCTAACCACTACTCTGGGTCTAAGAGCTGGGGGCCTGGTGTGGGCTGTACATCTTTGCAAGACTGAATAAAACATTCTAATCTGTAATTTCGTATTTTTCTATTGTAAGCTAAGTGCAGCAAGTTGAGGAAGGAACAAAGTTCTAACGAGAGTAGGTCCACCTGATTTGAAAACTAATGAAAAAGCTTGACTCAATCAAGGTCTTAGTTAAGTAGTACAGGAAGGTCTTAAGTAGTACCGAAAGCAAGGATCTTGGTTAAGGTTTTGGTTAAGTAATACAGGAAGCAAGGGTCAAAATGCAATCGGATTCTAGTATCTGTGGTACCTGTCTTCTCAGAATTGAGGTGGAACTCTGCTGTTGTTGACATACTACTTGCATCAAAATAATAATTAAAAAACTATTATTGGGCTAGCAGGTGGCATGATGGTTAAGATGCTGGACTCTTAACTTGGCTGATCTTGGTTTTAGTTCTGGATCTAGTGGCTAAAAATCACTCCAGGTGGGGCTGGCAGGTGGCGTGCTGGTTAAGGACGCTGGACTCCCATGTGGTTGACCACAGTATAAGTTAAATAAAAACTAATTCTTAAAAAAAAAAAAGAAAATCACTCTAGGCATGTGTACATGTGTGCCCAGAATCCCAGGAAGAGAATGGAGAAGGAATTGTGGTGTGGCCATTCCTCCTAGGGGGTGATTTCTTTCTTCCCTCCCTCTCTCTCTCTCTGTCTTTCTCTGGTGAGCACACAAGCTCTATAGAGCAATTTTTAAAAATAATAAAGAATAATTCTTATCAAATACAAGAATGGGTTGTTCCTTTAAACTCTGGGCAAACAAAAGGAGTAAATGTTCACAATGTTGGATGCAGAGATTACAGGGCTCTTATTTTATTTACTTTTTTTTTTGAGAGACTTTTACTTTATAGAGCATGTGTGCTTGCCAGAGAGACAGAGAAAGACAGAAAGAGAGAAATCACCTCCCAGAGAGGATGGCCACACTGCGATTCCTCATTCTCCATTCTCCTCCTGGGATTTTGGGCACTCACGCACACATACCCAGCATGAGTTTTAATCCACCAGGTCCAGGACTCAACTGCGGTCGACTATGTGGGAGCCCAGTGACATAACCATTACGCCATCCGCTGGTTCCCATTCTTATTTTATTTTATTCTTTTTAAATGCCAGAGGGTATATGCTCTTACCAGAGGCAGAGGGAGGGAGTGGGAGAAAACATCTCCCAATGGGATGTGACATTGCAATCCCACCTCCATTTTTCTATCCCATTGGGATTTGGGGCATGCATACATGCCCAGTTTTTTTTTTTTTAAAGAACTATTTACAATTTATTTATTTATTATTATATTTTAATTTGACTAGAAAGAAACAGAGAAGAGAAAGTGAGAAAGCAAGCCACCAGGTCTCCAGGACTCAAATTGTGGTCAGCCATGTGGGAGTCCAGCACCTTAACCACTATGCCACCTGCCAGCCCCAACCCAAAGTGTTATTTATTTATTTATTTATTGCTATAGGGTGTATGCACTTGCCAGAGAGAAAGAGAGAGAGAGGGAAAGTGAGAAATCACCCCCCTGGGTGATAGCCATGCCACAATCCCTTCTCCTCCATTCTCCTCTTGGGACCCTGGGCGCACATGCACACACGGCCAGTGTGAATTTCAAACTATCAGGTCTGGGACTTGAACTATGGTCAGCCATGCAGGAATCCATTGACTTAACCACCACACCATCTGCTCACCCCCCTACAGGGGCTTTTAAATCATGACCTTGATGCAGGATTTCGGCTTGGTGTATGGACATTTAAGTTGTTTGCTAGACAGGCTGGAGAGCTAAAGGGTACTGTTTTTATTAGCTGCAAATTTGCTATCTTCTAAACCCTAATTTCTTTCTTTACCTAGAGTTAACAGTCCCTGACTTCTATACTTTACTGGCTGAAGAAATGGTGGTTTTACAAGCACTTCACATACCCACTGATACATATAACGAAGGCTATGCTATCTGGAGTTCTGACCCATCATGGCCACCTTGTGATTTTTTTTTTTTTTTTTTTTTTTTTGAGAGGTTTTTGCTATAGGGTGTGTGTGCTCTCTGGCAAGACAGAGAGTCAGAAAACGGAGAAATCACCCCCCCAGGGGGGATGGCCACGCCCCAATCCCTTCTCCTCCATTCTCCTCTCAGGATCTTGGGCACACACACACGCCTGGTGTGACTTTAAGCCACTGGGTCCGGGACTCGAACCTTGGTTAACTATATTCCAGCGACATAGCCATTATGCTAACTGCTGGTCCTGCCACCTTGTGATTTTGAAACTCTTGACCTACTGAAGGAGTAGCTTAGAAAGCCTTCCTCTCTGAAATCAAGGATCCTGACTTCTCTGATGATCCTATTACTGGCCCAGAACCGTGCACTTCCTTGGACCCATGCTCAGCCCAGGCAGGTAGCAAGGGAGGGATGAAGAAACACGAGGTGGACACAACAGGAGAGGAAAGAGGGCTCAGCGGGGTCCCTCTGAGGAGCCACAGCCAGGAGTCTGCAGGAGGTCCAGGCAGCAGGAGGAGATGGCTGGGCACAGCTATGGAGGGACAGGGGCAGAGCTCCGGCCGCAGAAGAGAAACTCTGGGACATACCTAGTAGGGAGGTAGGAAACCTGGGGGAGAGAAGGAGGCAGGAAGAGACCTCAGACCCACCCAGAGCCAGAGGCTGGTGCGAGAGCTACGGACAGGGTGGTAAGGGGGATATTTTCTTGTTACAGCAAAAGGTGGAAGCCCGGAAAAAGACAAGGTCGGAGAATCTGCAAAACTACACGCGGCGAGCGGAGCGAGGGGGCTCTTTTGGAGTTCGATGTTTTGAGCTGGAAAGTTCCCCAGAGGCAGTTTCTTCCGGTCCCCTCGTTGCGCAGATGTGGAAAGGCTGCGGCGGGGGGCGGTTAGCCGCCACAGGGCTGAGGACAGGGCCCTCTGGCTTCCCAGGACGCGGTTTTCCCTGCGCGTCCTGCACAGAGCACAGCCAGGGCCAGGCGCGGTGGGACGGGCCCTGTCCTGGGCGAGTTTACAGTCCACTGGCGGAGGTCACGGGCTCCGTGGAAGCACCTGGCTAGCCCAGCCGGTGAGTCGCCAAGCTGGGCGAGCTGGGCTGGAGTCGGTGCTCCAGGCGGATCTCGCACTGACTGCACCGGGCTTGCTCCCCCCAACCCCAAACGCTGGAAAAGCTGCCACCTCCGTTTGGGGCTTTCAGGGTCCAGGTTCCTTACAGCGGTGGCCGTCGGCAGGGGGCTCTGAGCGGCCGCAGACTGCTTGGAGCCCGGGTGAGGGCTGAGCCCTGTTGAGTTCCCACGCTGCCACCCCGCCATCCCTACTCCGCAATGCAATCTGATAGCAAACTTTGCAGCTGCTCTCTGCCCCCGCGCGTCCCAGGCTGCGACCACCGGGTGCTGGGTCCGGGTCTCCCCGAGGCGCCCCGGCAGCGGAGACAGGCTGGAGAGCTAAAGGGTTAGCTCGGCGGCACCCTCCTTGGCTCCGGGACGCTGGCTAGCAGGGCCGGGGCCTGCAGGCAGCCGGGAGGAGCTGCGCGGACTGGGCAGCGACCCCAGGGCCAGCCTGGGGCCGGGTGCGGAGGGCCGCGGAAGGGCGCCTAGCCCCGGGCGCGGTGGGCGGTGTCGCGGCAGGCGCCAGCGCAGGCAGACTCCAAATTGGGCAAGCGCTGGACGCAGCTCTGCGCATGTGCAGGAGGCGCCCGAGTTTCACTTTGTAACTTTTAAGTGGTCAGGACTCCGCCGCGTCGGGTCAGGTGGGGCAGACCACTCCCCCGGTCGTGCCTGCCAAGCTGCCGCCGCAGGTAAAGTGGAAAAGGGGCGTTGAGGATGGGGATGTCGCCCACTCCCTTTATCCGGATGTGCCGGACCCGGGCCCGCGCCCGGGTGCCATGCCAGGTGTCCGGTTCCGGGTACAGCTCCTGGCCTCCGCAGCCCCCACCACCCAAGCAGGGGTGACTGTCGGGTGGGAAGCAGGAGTGTGGCCAGGCGACCCCGCGCCCCGGTTCCAGCCCCGCTCTCCGCGGGACTTGCTGACAGTTTTTCAGGACTTTCCTAGGCTCCAGCTTTTGGCTTTTAGGCTGCTCTCTTCCTCTTCTCCACCCTTCTCTCCAGGCGCACCGGGTAGGATCCTACCTCCCAGCTAACTGGGAGCGCAGCCGCAGCCTTGGGGCTCTTCCTTCTCGAACTGTACGCGAGGCAGGACTGGGAAAGGGCCACCCATCAGAGTCCTTGATGCTGGGAAAGCAGAAATCACCATTGAGCAGAGTGTCCCTGTCCTTGGGTGACCACTCCTGGTCGCCTGGGCAGAGTCCTGAGGAGGAAGGCTGAGGACATAGGGATGAGGAGGGTCAGGGAGAGTGAGGAGAGCTTTGCAAAGAAACCGAATCCACCCAGCTTCCAGTGCCTGATGAGACAGGCTACTTGAGACCCTGGTGTGGTCCCTGCTGTTAGGCCCCAAGTGGTGTCCTCTGGGGCCGACATGGGCAGGTGGTGGACCAAAGGACCTCCAAGATCCCTTCCTGCTCCGCCTCTGTGGCTGTGTCCCAGCCCCTCCATAGTTGAGCTCTGGGTTAAGCTGTTACATGAGTGCTCTCCCATACAAGCCTCCTGGGCGCTGGGGACTGTGGGAGGCATCCTTCCTGCAGTACTGGCACCTGTGGGGATGTAAACACCCACTGGGGATAAGGAAAGGCAGCTCATCTCTTACTGGAGAAACGATCATGTGTGGAGGTTAAGGCAGCTGGATCCCACATGTCTGATTGTGCAGTTCAAGTCCCGGGCCCAGCAGCTTGAAAATCCCACCAGGCACATGTGTGTGCATGTCCCAAATCTGTAGTTGAGTGTGGAGGAGAAGGGATTGCCGGGTGGACGTCCCCTTTGGGGGGGTGATTTCTTACTTCCTCTCTCTCTTTCCCTCTCTCTCTCTGGCAAGTGCACACACCCTATAGCAAAAAAAAAAAAAAAAAAAAAAAAAAGACCCCTAATTTGTCCACAAGGCCTTCTTGCAAGAACCGACAATGTTCACACACTTCCGGTAGAATTCTGCCTGCATTTCTGGAAGAGATCCATAGAGGTCATCCAGTCTGCTCTGGGGCCCCGTCCTTGCTGCCAACTCAGTAGGACTGTGAGCTGGCACAGTGGGTTTACTTCTTCGGCAAGTTGAGATCAGCTGTTGAATTCAGCCCTGTCCCCCAGCCACAATGACTCTTGGGTGCTCAGGGGCTGAGTTTTGGGGTGGAGGCCTGTGTTTACCTACTGCTCACCCTGGCTCCCGGGCCTCAGCGGTAATTCCTGGTTTTCGCACCTCCAGGGTATTGGGTAGGAGATGGTGAGTGGAGAGCTCTGGCATGGATAAGTGCTAGGCATTGCATGGACGTGTCCAACAGTTGCGGGCGATGAATATGCCGAGGGCACGCTGGCTGGCAGGGGCCCTGTGGCCACAGTGCCAGGCTGCTGCTTTGGCTCCCTCCCCTCCTTTCCAGCCCTCTCTGCTCAGCCTCTCCGTAGCCTGCAAGGCTGCCCCATGGTGGGTGTGTTCCCAGCTGCACTCTGAGAGCATTCCTATTCGGAAAGACACAGAGGGCTGGGCCCACAGAGCGGGAGCGATGGTGAATCTGGACTTGCCACGTCTACTCGGCAGGGACAGCCAGACTGAGCTGAGAGGTCTGTGAGAGACTGTGGCCCCCAAAGCTCTGCCTCCCCGTGCCTGATCTGGAGGGGACAGGCAGGATAGGCCACCGGCCAGGGGAGCCCTGAGGCCAGGTCTGACCTCCATCCCAGAATAGTATTTGCAGGCTGACCTCCTTGGATTCTTATGGAACTTTGTAAAGCTCCCGGGGAGCCTGTTTGGCAAGAGGGAAATGACTTAGAGGCGTGACTGTGGCTGGAGGGGAAGAGGAGCCACAGGCACCCTCCCCCCCAGGGAGGCCTCTGCTTTTCTGAAACTCCGGCAGAAAGCTGCGTTGGTGAGGCATTAACACCACCCAGCGGCTCTTTTCTAGGGACAGTGCTCCCTCTGTGAGCCCATTACGGGGATGCTTTTTCTTCCCACTTCGCTTTCCAAGCCTGGTTTGTTCTGCGGTGTTCCTTTCTCTTGACTCTAGCCCTTGGGGGACCTTGGGGGCATCTCCCCAGCAGTAACAGCAGCCTTTGAGGTCCATGGCTTGGGAGCCTACCTCAGGCCAGCAGCCACCAGAGTTTCTGTAGGAAGCGGTCTGCCCCTTTGGGACAGGCTGGAGCCACAGGTGATGCTGGGAGAGGAGAGGACTTGGGTGACAGAGGAGCAATGGCTGGGGAGCCAGTTCTGGGAGTTTGGGAGAGGCAGGAAGAAAGGAGCCCACGAAGCAGAGCTAGAAGCTCCTGTGTGGATGTGGGTGTGGGTGTGGGTGTGGAGTTCAAGGATGTGTGGGCAGGGATGAGTGCAGGGGGTGCTGAAGGTGTCCCTGTGGAACCCCTAAACTGGAAAAGGGTGGCTCCCATTTGACCCTGGGCATCTCTTCCTTCAGGGAAGTGTGTAAGGCTGATGCCCCAGGACCCAGAGGTCAGGAGAGTCCTGCAAGAAATGAGTGCGGGCCCGAGGCCTGGCCCCCAGCGACACCTCCAACCCAGGACCCCTCCAACAGGCCCATCCGCCGTCCTTCCTCCCCCTGGTGTCTGGTGAGTGTGGGGAAGGGAAGGAGGGCGGATGCTAAACTCATAGCCTGGGGCTGGGGTGTCTCACTGGGAGGGCACCACAAAGTGGGGTTTAAAGGGAGAAGCTGAGAACATTTGCCCCCCTCCCCCATCCCCCCCAAGGCAGCTTTTATGACTGCTCAGAGCCAGCAACTCCCTGGCACATCACAACTCCATCACCCCACCATTGCCGAGTCTCTTCCAGGGTAAGAAAGCCACTTGGCCTCCTGGGCAGTCCCGCCACTACCTGCCCTTCCTGCCCTTTCTGTCGTGTGTGTGTGTGTGTGTGTGTGTGTGTGTGTGTGTGTCCAACATGGCAGCCCTAGGAGGCAGAACTAGGAGTCATGCCCACACATGAACACCACCCCCAGCATGGCCAGGTAGTCGGATATCTGTTTGGGTTCACAGCTTCTTGTTCTCAAACTTTTTGTCTCTATTGCAGGTGGAAAAATCAGACTAAGCAGAAGTCCCCTGGGAATTCTAGTTGGACCAGATTTGGGGAGGTGGGAGCTTAGGGAAGGGGGTGCTGAGCATTTCCTCTGGCCCTTTTGCCACGAGCAGTGGGAAGCAGGCAGGGCTTAGGCACCAGCTCCGACACTGGAGATTTCCATTTGCTTCATCAGGGGTGCCAGGAACCACAGGAAGGAAAGGTCAACAACCCAGCCCGCAGTGCTGTTTGCTTTGGAAATGCTGAGGCTCCCATTTAGCCAGAAGGTCTAACGGAGCCGAGGGTGAGAGGGAAGAGCTGGGGGACCCAGGGGTCCCTGAGGAGGCCCTGAGACTCTCTCTTGCTCCCTACCCTAGGCCACGTGGTTAGCCTTTTCCTTGTTCTCTCTAGCTGCCCTCCTGCCTCCTTCAGTCGCTCTAGAATTAACACGAGGCGGTCAGTGGGAAGGAGAGGGAGTGTGGCATTGTAACAAGAGAATTGGAATCTGGGAGTCAGGAGCTGAGTTAGGGTCTCAGTTCTGCCCCGCCAGCACCTTAATCTTGGTGCAGGTTATTACCCCTCAGAGCCTCAGTTTCTAAGTGCATCAAATGGACCCATCTCTGAAGTCCCCGCTCTGACATTCTATGAGCGCTGGGTCAAATGAATGGGCCATTGTGCTGGTCCACACTCGGGATTCCTCCTTCCCCGTCTGTCCGTGTTTCTCTGTCCCCTTCCTGCTCTCCTGCCTGTACTCTCGACCTCCCAGTGGCTCCCACAGGAGTGATTTTCCAAGCAGTGGCAAAGGCTAGAGGAGCTTCAGCATCTCTTAAGTCAGCAGCCACAGCAACTTCTGGCTATTCGTTTCTCCCTGTCACTCCCCCAGGGAGTCTGCCTGCTGTGTCTTGGACGAGCCACCCGCTCTGACCATCTGACCCTGCAGGCCTGCTCCCACAATGGAGCTATTCTGTGTGGACACTGCCAGGCACGCAGGGGTCCGGTGTCTAGCTCTCCCTGCTTCCAACCCCCAGGGAGGCACTCCCCTTGGGCTCTGCCAGTGCTGGCTGGGGGAACCGTGGGTAGTTGGCGCCCCGACCACCTGCCTCCTCCTGTTCTCCAGGGAGGACAGGCATGACGACCGACTCCCCATTCCTGGAGCTGTGGCAGTCCAAGGCCGTGTCCATCCGTGAGCGGCTGGGCCTCGGGGACCAGCCCAACGACTCCTACTGCTACAACTCGGCCAAAAACAGCACCGTGCTCCAGGGGGTCACCTTTGGTGGCATCCCCACAGTCCTGCTCATAGATGTCAGCTGCTTCCTGGTGAGAGCCCCGATGAATCATGTCACCCTCCTCAGTTATTTGTTTAAACCCTCCTTCCAGGGTCTCCTGGGAAATGCAGGTGGGGAGTCAGATTATGTCCATGGACTTAAATCCCAGCTCTGCTGTGCACCAGCTCTGTGATCTTGGGCACGGTACATGGTTTGGGCCTCAGGTTTCTACTCTGAACAATGGAGGTAATAACTCTTACCTTAGATGGCTTTGGAGGAGAAGAAATAAGGCCATGGGTGTGAGGGACACACAGAGCAGCTCCTTTGGGGTCTACATTTTGCAGAGGTAGGAGGCTGCCGGGCCTTTCAGGGTCCTGGGAAGGGCCGGTCTAGGGGGAGGAGTACGAACTAGCATTAGAGTGGGTGCAGTTCCCAGTGTACCAGTGTCCTCTCCTGCTCCCCGTTGGGGTCAGGGGCTTTTTAGAGAATCAGAAGCTGATTCTCAGAGCTGATCCTCTGCAGTCGCCTTTCTTTACTGTAGACATCCTTGTTCGCAAAGACCCTCCCAATTCAAAATTGTCATTGTTCCTCCTTGTACTGACTCAGTATTGGCTAGTTGAGATTTACTTTCTTTTCATCTTTGGGATGGCCGGTCCCTCTGGTGCCATCTCCAAACACAGCGGAGATCATCTGAGTAAATGGTGTCAGCGGGGGTAGATGGAGTGGACACCCTTGGACTGCTTGGGACCAGAGAATAGGCTGAGTGGGGAGCGTGGGCAGCAGGAGTGGGGTACCGTGAGGGCCCTGGTCTTCGGGGGAAAGAGTCCCTGGGCAGTAGAAAGGGGGGTACCAAACACATTTGCTGGCCCCAGAATGCTCATGGGCAGTGGAAAGGGAGTTGGCCTTCTGCTATTTTTTCGTTTTGTTGTTTGTTCCTAGGATTTAGGTCCAACTTGTTGATAGAGCTTTGTTATATTATTTGTCCTCTGTGGGCTGCTGTGGGAAGCTGCTTGCTGCCCACTTTGCTTTTACAAACAAGGACTCTCTAAGTTCTAAGTAGCCCATTTCTTGGAGCTGGAACCTACTTGTAGGTCGAGAGCTGTCTTATGTGTAGCAGCCTTGGTTAACAGGGAGGAGTAGGTAGGGGCGTGGCGGGAAATGTGTCAGTGGGATTAATGGGAGGGTGGCCCTGAGTTGTCAGGGTGGGGAGAGTTTGGCCAAACCGAGGAGTCTGCCGAGGGGGGTACTGGGCAGCCCCTGCCCCCCGAAGGTTGGGTGAGTGTGGCTGCAGCTGGGTTGGTTGAAAAGAGAGTCCTTTTCCCCTGGAGTGTGCTGGGGGCAGGCAGGTGGACTTTAAAGTCAGAGAGCTGGAGGACACATGAGAGCCAGAGGGGCCTGGGAGACACAGAAAGGACCTGCACTACCTCTGCCATGGTGACAGCAGCCATGCTCAAGGGCGACACTCACTGAGCAGCCTTTGTGTTTATTCCACACTGTGACTCACCTGCCTTTGAGAATATATCACCAACTTCCTGATTCACTTGGAGAAAATCCGTGGACGCTTGGTGCCTTTGGGGTAACTCAGGGCCTCTGGGATTCAGGCCCTCTAGATTCAGGGAAATAAAACCCACCTTTGAAACTCCAGTTTCTGACCAGAGCAGGTAGGAGTATGCTTGTGAAGATCTGTTTCTTCCCTGAATCTTGAAGGGAGGGAGCCTGTCTGGCAGGGAGAGAGGCAGGAAGTTACCTGAGGGCCTGAGGTGGGTGCTGGGAGTGAGGGGCAGCCTGGACCTTACAGAGTGGTGGAGTAACGTGGTGCAGAGCAGAGATCGCTCAACCAGCCCCTTGTGTTGCTGTTGGGCACACAGGTCTGCGGAGGTGCCCAGCTTGCTGAGGCCAGCAGGTCAGCCCAGAGCATCAGGTTCTTGTTGGGCATCAGTGTCCACATACTCTATGGCCGGAGTTCACAGGGCTTGCCTTCAGGAGAACCAGACTAGGTGGAAATCCAGCCATTTCTGGCTCAGTCTGGGGAGGCTCTGCGACCTTGGTTCTGTAATTAAAAATAAAATTCTATGGTTGGGCAGTGCGTGGCGATAATACAACTGGACCACATGAAATAGGGCCTGGGTTTGTGTCCTAGGACCCTCCTAAGCACGCGGTGCATGTGTGCACTCGTGGTCTGGGTTAGCCGAGACTGGGGTGGATCACAGCATGGAGACCCTGTTGGGGTGTTTCTCTATGGCTTTCAAAGGAAAGGAAAACAGAGAGTGGATGTGAAGTGAAGGGAGCCGGTTCCCCAGGCAGCCGTGGGACCAGACCTTGCCTTCTTGCTTAGGGACTGAGATCAGAGACTCGTGGTGTTGATGTTGCCCTGAGAGCAAAGGACGGGCTGACGAGCCTGACTAGGAGGCTGGCTCCAGGATGAGCTTGGCATCAGCTCTTACAGCCTTGGGGGCTTGGGCACAGGTGACGGGAGCTGGGGAAGGGGCGAGCAAAGCATCGTGCCACTGAGCTGTGTGGCCCTGGGCAGCAGATGCCCCTTCTGGGTCTAGATGATTTCCTGCCAGCCCTGTTGAGTCTGGGCAGGTGGTCTCTTCTCATTAGAAGTTGTCAATGTGCTCTTTTTTTTAAAAAAGAATTATTTATTTAATTTTATTTATTATTATTTTAAAATTTGCTATAGTGCATATGCACTCACCAGAGAGAGAGAAAGAGAGAGAGAGAGAGAGAGAGAGAGAGAGGAAAAGTGAGAATGTAAGCTGCCAGGTCCAGGACTCAAATTACTCAAATTGTGGTCAGCCATGTGGAAGTCTAGCACCTTAACCACCGTGCCACCTGCTGGTCAATGTGCTCTTACTTGATTTCTTTGCTATTTTTAGTTTTTAATCTTGGTGTTTTCCATCATAAGAAGAAGATTCTGGGATTATGGCCGCATTGCCCTGGTGTCAGAAGCAGACAGGTAAAAAAGAGATGTGGCCTAGATTGTACGTGTGTGTATGTGAGTGAGTGTGTATTTGTATATATGCATGTATATGAGATTGTGTGAATGTGTGTATATGTATGTATATACATATGTATGAGTTTGTCCACATGCATGTGTATAAGAATATATGCGTATCTATATATGTGTGAGCATATACATGAGCACATATATGTTTGTATGTGAGTTTCTGTATATGTGTATTATGTATATGTGTGTGTGTGTGTGTGTGTGTGTGTGTGTGTGTGTGACTGGATGGGCTGGGTCTTGTGAAACCCACCACGTGGGCTGGGCCCACACATCCGCACTATTAGATTGGGTTTGTTGAGTGCATTTGCCACCCTCTCCTCCTCACCACAGACCCACAAGGCCCGCCCGATACCCTCCCTGTGCTGGGGGAACACCATGGCCTCATTGCTGCCTCTGTCTTGGGCTTCCAGCTGGGCTTTGGCCGAGAACCTGTTGCCTTCAGGCTGTGGAAGCAGTTTAGCTGCCTTAGATACTTAGGGCTTTCATTCTTCCTCACCTGTTCTCTTCACCTTCAGTATTTGGAGTGTATCATCTCTGAAATTAGCTTGGGGCGGGGCTGGGCCAGGAGGCTCTGGGAGCCACAGGACCTTGCTGAGCTGCCCCACCCTCCTTCCATGTCAGAGCTGGCTTTGGATGAGCCTGTTGGGAGGTATAGGCTCCCTGGGCCGGACCTCAGTCCTCCAGTCCACCTGTGGCTCTGTTCATGGACCGTTCCCTTACCTGAAGAGCAGGAATGCAGTCTACAAGTGCGCAACCGGACTTCCCGGTGCCGCTGGCTGCTGGCAGCCTGGGATCCTGTGTCCAGTGTGGCAACAGGGAGTGTGGAGAACTCGGACTGGCCTGCTGCCTGCCCAGGCAGACCCCTACCCTGGGAGGCCTGTGATGACATGTGGCTGGTGCTGGAGGGGTCCTCTCCACTGTGTCTGTAAATGTCCCTTCCTTCCCCATGGTCTCTGCTCTGGCTTTTGCAAAACCCCCAGAGGGAACCTTCAGGACCGTCTAATGCCTTTAGGGCACATTCAGCCCTAAGTGGGGCCACACTGCAATAGAGAAGTGCACTGGGCGGGGCTGGCACAGCAGCTGCAGGCTGCTCTGCAATGCTGGGCTCACCTGGGAAGGCTCTGGGTTCACATCAAGGCCCCCCCGTACATGGCAGGTGCGTGTGTGTATCTGTGATCTGGCACCTGAGGCTATGGGTGGACTGCAGCACTGGGACCTTGTTGGGCTGCTTTTCTCTGTCTCTCTCTCACATGGAGGAGGTAGAGAGGTTTAAAAAAGTTATTTTTAAATAATTATTTTATTTAACTTTATATATTTATTTAAACATGACCTGAAAGAGACAGAGTGAGAGAGAGAAAGTGAGAAAGCAAACCACCAGGTCTGGGACTTGAACTACGGTTGACCATGTGGGAGTCTAGTGCCCTCAACCACCACAGCACCTGTAGGCCCCTAGATAGGTACATTTTTTAAAATAAAGAAAGAAAAGAGCACATGGGCATTGGCAGGCCATGCCATTTCCCTGGCTTGTGATCTTGGTCAAATTTGCAGACTAATTGAGGTCTGTCTCCTCTTGCCCTCTCTTCCCCATGGGGTTACTGCCAAGGTCAGATAAGCCTGGTGTCTCTAAATGCTTTGAAAATTGTTTCATCAGGTTTTATGCTGGTAGAAAGCACCTCTTCCCGATGGGGCATGGTCACACTGTAAGCCCGTCTCCTTTTCTCCATCCTGTCAGGATTTTGTAAATGCATGCACATACACCTGGTATGTTTTCCATGCTGCCAGTGTTGGCCACGTGAGATGTTTTCCTTAACCAGTAGGCCATGGTCTGGCTCTTATCCCAAGTGTTATTGGTGTACTGTATCAGGAAATACGTTGTTAACAGGCAACGCGCTGAAGTCGCTTCAGGTCAGCCAGTCATGGGGGTGAAGATGGAGGATATGGGTGCATATAAGACTGTCTAGTGATGCCCTGACCTCATCAAATTCATCCTATATAACACAGAGTGGGTTTTTTTTTTTTTTTTTTTAATTTGCCAGAGGGCAACGTGCGCTTGCCAGAGAGAGACGGAAAGGCGAAGAGAGGAAAGGAGAAAGGACCGTTAGTGGGGTGTGGTCACACTGTGTTCCTGCCTCCATTGCTTCATCCTGTAGGGAATTTGGTCATGCCCACACACCAGATTTTTTTTTTTTTTTTTCAGAAAGATTTTTGCTATAGGGCATGTGTGCTCACTGGAGAGACACAGAGGGACACAGAGAGAACGTGAGAAATCACCCCCCAGGGGAGATGGCCATACCACAATCCCTTCTCCTCCATCTCCTCTTGGGATTTGGGCACACATGGACACGCACCTGGCTTGAGTTTTAAGTTGCCAGGCCCAGGATTCTGACTGTGGTCAACTACATGGGAATCCAGCAACATAACCATTATGCCATCTGCTCGTCCCCCGGTGTGCTTTTTAAGCCCAGGGCCAGGATGCAAACCACAGATCAACCATCTGGGACCCAGTTCCCTTAACCTTAAGCTCCCCAGACTACGGAGCTGGCCCTATAACAGAGTTTTATACCATACCTGGGAATGGTCATTGTCCTTGCATCTATTTTTCATGGAGTTGTATTTTTTCCAAACCATTGAGGGATGATAGCTTTGGTCTTGAGCTCTAAGAGTCATCAAGATATTGAATATAGGGACCATCAGGTGGTGTAGCAGTTATGTTGCTGGACTCCCACATGGCTGACCATGGTTCGAATCCTATACCTTATGCTTGAAAATCATGCTGGGTATGTGTGTGTATGTGCCCAAGATCCTGGGAGGAGAATGGAGGAGAAGGGCTTGCAGTGTGACCATCCCTGCTGGGGGATGATTTCTCACTTTCCCTCTCGTTGTGTCTGTCTGTCTGTCTGTCTCTCTCTGGCAAGCTCATGTGCCCTAAGGCAAAAATCTTAAAAAAAAAAAGATATTGAATGTAATTTTTAAACTTTTTTTTATTTTTTAAATATTATCTGGGGGCTGGGACCACCAGAGGTTATAGTGGTTATATCATTGGACTCCCAAGGAGTCAATCGTGGTTTGAGTCCTGGACCTGGTGGCTTAAACTCATGCCAGGCACATGGATGTGCATGCCCAAAATCCTGAGAGGAGAATGGAGGAGAAGGGATTGTGGCGTGACCAACTCCCCTGGCGGGTGATTTCTTACTTTTTGACTCTTTTTGTCTTTCCAGCAAGCACACGTGCCTTATAGCAAAAATCTCTCTCCTAAAAAAAATTATCTGGGGCCAGCAAGTGGTGTAGTGGCTACGGTGCTAGACTCCCATATGGCAGACCACAGTTCGAATCCCAGACCTGATGGCTTGCTTTCTCACTTTCCCTTTCTCTGCTGTTCTCTCTCTGATGAACTCAAGTGCCCGATAGCAAATTAAAATAATAATAATAATAGTAAACAGGGGCCAGCATGTGGCATGGTGGTTAAGGGTGCTGAACTCCCACATGGTTGACTATAGTTCAAGTCCCGGACCTGGTGGCTTGCTTTTTCACTTTCCCTTTTTCTCTCTTTCTCTCATTCTGTCCCTCTCCGGTCAAATTAAAATAAGTAAGTAAATAAATAAAATTCAATAAAAAAATTCCTTCTTTTTTTTTTTTTTGGAGAGGCTTTTGCTATAGGGCGCATGTGCTCACCAGACAGACAGACAGAGACAGATAGAAAGTGAGAAATCACTCCCCAGGGGGGATGGCCACACTGCAATCCCTTCTCCCCATTCTCCTCACGGGATCTTAGGCACGCATGCACACGCGCCCGGTGTGAGTTTTAAGCCACCGGGTCTGGGACGCGAACCGCGGTCGACTACATGGGAGTTCGGTGACATAGCCATTATGCTAACTGCTGGTCCTAAAAAATAATTCTTAAAAATTAATAATAGTAAATAAAATACTTCTTAAAAAATATTATCTGTTCTTTTTTGCTTTAGTGTTTCTAGTGAGTCCAGATTCCAGAGACTGTCATCATCTTCCTCCTTAGGGCAAGACTTTGAGAGCGAGCTGGTTGGTATCAAAGGGACAGTCATGGTTGTGGCTGGGGTGGAGACCAGTAGTAATGATTTGGTGGGGGCAGGGCAGTGGTGCTCTTGGTCCAGCCGCCAACTTAGTACTGTGGCTCTTGAGTGGCAGGTGTGGGTGGAAGCTCTCCTCTGCACCAGTGGATGCACTGCCCTTGGGAAACAGCAGAGGAGAGGGCAGCACAACGACCCCGGGCATGAGACTGGGTCATTTCACAGGCAGGAAGGGCTGTGGAGCCGATGGGCTCCCCTAGTACTCCTCTCTCTGTCATCCTCAAAGCTTTGTGTGCTGGTTAATTATTGGCTTGCCTGCTAGATTATGAGCCAAATGTGGGCAGGAACACTGCCGTCTCCAGCCCTTCCTCACAGCCCCTGCTGTCTGGTGGGTGCTTAGTCACTGTTGAATGAATGATGATCAAATATTTGTCCTTCCCAGCTGGGTAATAGCTCAGCTTCAGTTTAAGAGATGTGAAAGATAATCAAACCTGCAGACACCCTTCTTCTCTAAATCCCACTCCAGGACTGTCCGATGGACTGGGCTTGTTTCCGCTCTTTCGTTCCACCTCTCATCCAGTCCTGTTGAAGCAAACAGAAGCCTGCATCACTTTCTCCTGAGCTTTCATTAGCTCTTGATCCAAGTTTCATAATTTAATCATGACCCTGTCAAAACTTGAGAATTCTAGGCACAGGGCGCATGTCGCAAAGGGCTGGGAGTATGCGGACTTTGTCATGTTTGGGGAAGGGGGAGCTTGCTGAATAGGGGACCGCAGCTCTGTTTTCCTAGGAGAGGTGAAGTGATTATATAATGTCACAGACAATGATTACAGCTGCCTCGGGACCCAGATGCGGGAGCTAATCCCTGTTCTCTCTGTTTCCAGGGATGCTGCCCCTGGCTGACCGCGATCTTCCGTCTGCAGTGAGTACACCGTGGGGCAGCTGCCACAGGGCCTTTGGGCTAGTTTATTTGGTTCTTTGGCGAGTTGGGAGGAAAGAACCCAGATGCTTGATCTTAAGATGGAGCCTCTTAGATACTTTTTAGTTCGGGTCCAAAGTAATACGTGTGGCTGAGAATAAAGGTGGCCCAGGTAACCCTGGGTCAGGGGCATTAGTGAGGAGACGTTTAAGATTGCGGGCCCTCAAGTCCCTGGTTGGAGCTTGGGGCTCCCCAAGTTGCAGATAGAGTTCAAGGGTTCTTTTTTTTCTTTTTTTTTTTTTCTAGAGGTTTTTGCAATAGGGCGCTTGCACTCACCAGAAAGACAGAGACAGAGAGACAGAAAACGAGAAATCACATCCCCAGGGATGGCCAAGCTACAATCCCTTCTCCTCCATTCTCCTCTCCGGATCTTGGGCACGCACGTACACACGCCTTGGCATGAGTTTAAGCCACCGGGTCTGGGACTCAAACCACAGTCGACTACATGGGAGTCCAGTGACATAGCTATTACGCCATCTGCTGGTCCCTGAGTCCAAGGGTCCTTGGAAGTAGTGATGAATTTTATTATTTTAATTTTTTCCCCAATTTTATCCAGTTTTCATATCCTTTTTTTAAAATTTGTTTATAACAAAAAATACAATACATATAACAATTACTTATAGATACAAACTGGTGCTAAACCATAGTTGCACAAAGACGGTGAGCACTTGGCCAACTTGTCAGTCCTTTCTTTTGGACAAGGTGCTCCTTTGATGACAAATGAACAGATACACACTGGAGTGAAGTTTCCAGATCATACAGAAACATTTTAATTTGTTTTTCTCTTGTAAACATGTTTATCATTTGTAATCTCCAACTATTATTACACTTCAACTTTCATAATTTGATAAAGCATTCATGAAACAATCTGCAGACTAGTGTAACAGACAGATAACACCTTTTCTTTTTAGTTTCTCATGCTCCTTCTTCTTTTTTTTTTTTTTTTAAATTCATTCACGGTACCAGCAGTTAGCATAATGGCTGTGTCGCTGGACTCCCATGTAGTCGACCGCGGTTCGCGTCCTGGACCTGGTGGCTTAAAACTCACGCTGGGGCGCGTGTGCGTGTGTGTGCCCAAGATCCCGAGAGGAGAACGGAGGAGAAGGGATTTCGGCGTGGCCATTCGCCCTGGGGGGTGATTTCTCGCTTTCTGTCTCTCTGTCTCTCTCTGTCTGGCAAGCGCATGCGCCCTACAGCAAAAAAAAAAAAAAAAAAAAAAAAAAAAAAAAAAAAAAAAAAAAAAATCATTTACTTATTTTAATTTGACCAGAGAGAGACACAGAGAGAGAAAGAGAGGGAAAATGAGAAAGCAAGTCACCAAGTCTGGGACTCAAACCATGGTGGGCCATGTGAGAGTGTCCAGTGCCTTAACTACTGTGCCACCTACTGGTCCCCCAGACAGATAACACACCTTTGAGCAGACATGACTATCTTAATTTTTTTTTTCCTCATACACACTACCTACCACCCATCTTCGATCAACCACTTTCTCTCTACACGGTCTCTAACATCCACATTCATTCTCTTCACTATCACATCTTCTGCTCTCTCAATCTCTGCTGTTAAGTGCAGACACTCAGTACAGATTGAGTGGGGATATACAATGCTTATCTTTCAAAGTCTGACTCCCTTTGTCAACATTAAGTCTTCTACATTCATCCATTTTGAATCAAATGATAGGATTTTATTGTTTCTTTTTTTCCCCAGTCCTGTTTTCAGAGGAAAGCACATTTAATTATGCCTATTTTTTTTACTTTTTTTTATTTATTTATTTATTTATTATCATCATCATAATCTTGTTTATATTACATTGAATCATATATAGCTTTACAGTGTATTACATTTCTTTTTCAAGAAGGAATACCATGCATATCAGTCAATACACAGACACTAAAATCCCCATTTCATCTACCAATAGCTTTTCATTTTTTTCTAATTATTATTATTATTCCAATTATTTCATTGTTTCTTATAGTTGTGTAGTACTCCATAGTATAAATATATATATGCCACAGTTTTATAACCCATTCATCAGTTTTTGGACACTTAGGTTGGTGTGATGAACTTTATTTACTTCAAAATATTTAGTGGAAATTATGTGTTTATTTTTCATAGTGCTGCACAAGCTAATGAATACTATGCTTTAGATAGGAATTATTCTACTTAATATTTAACTATGATTAGATGTGGATAGACGCTCTTCTAGCTAGGTTTACATATCTTTGAATTACTGAACAGTGGATAAATGAAACACATTTAGCTCATTTGGTTTAAAGTTTTCTTTTTTTTTTTTTTTTTTTTTTTCAAAACTTGAAGCCTAGCGGCCAGCAGGATGGTTAAAGTGGCTGAATCCCACACGGCTGATTGCATGGTCCAAGTCCTGGACCTTGTGGCTTGAAAATCATGCTGGGTGTGTGTGTATGTGTGGGTGCATGCCTGAAATCCCAAGAGAAGAGTGAAAGAGAAGGGATTATGGCATGGCCATCCCTCCTGAGGAGTGCTCTCTCACTTTCTCTCTCTCTTTCCTTCTCTGTCTCTCTCCAGCAAGTGCACATACCCTATAGCAAACAAAAACAAAAACAGAAAAACAAAAAACTTGAAGCCTATAGAGAGACATCTAAAAGAAGAACTTGATGATTTAAGGCCCATTAATTACCCATCAGGTAGTAGAAGGAGCTTAGAGTCAGGGACAGGCTGTGGTGTTGGCTTTGCCACCCGCTGCTGTATTCCTTGAAATCTAAGAAGCCATCATTGTCAGCTGCACATTATTTTACATAGAACCAAGAATAAGAAGGTTGTATCAGTTATAACCGTAGGGTGTACTCATTTCAGAGGTGTTAAAATATGAAAGGGGGGCTGGACAGTGGCACAGTGGTAAAATAGGATGCTTTCTGAGGCTGATCCATGTGGGATGGTTCTGGGTTCACATCTGGGGACCTCCCTGAGTAGGTAAGGCAGGTGCTTGCCCATGAGTCAGGGCTGGCTAGGGCTGGGGGTGGGTGCAGCATCATACCCTGTTGGAAGTGTTGTCTCTCTGTCTGTCTGTCTTGCTCATAGAGAAATAAGTAAATAAACCAAAAAAAATTTTTTTTAAATATGAAAATGACATATTGGAATTGAGAAAATACCATAGTTATAGGACATTGAATAAGTCCCTCTCAGTTTCCCCAGCTATACACGGGGGCCAGCTATGTGCTCAGCCTAACTCACATGCACGAATACGAGTGAGAGTGGGTTGTCATGATCGAGTTGGCTGGGAGTTGTTTCAGGGAACTGGCAGGAGGCAGAGTCCTATGGAAGGAGCTGGTGAACTCTGGTCTGGAGCAGAAAAAGGGTAGTTGATGCAGAAGTGAAAACATGTATTAACTGCAAAGCTTTCTCTAGACAACTAGGCACATTTCTGAGCGTCTGCTGGAACCGGGAGCATTCGTTAGGTGCTGATCCTCACCGCCTTTTTGGAGCGCCCACTAGATATGAGGCAGGGAGTGGCAGTGGCTTCAGGTCAGAGGCTCCTTGCTGATAGTCCCATTATGCACATGCTTCCTGGCTCTGTCCCATGCAGGGCTTTCCTGACCTTCTGGAAGCAGGCCCTCAGGGGCCCTCCATGTCAAGAGAGTGGGAAAGAGTGAAGCTAGCACCTGCCCTCTCTCCCTCTGTAGCTCAGAAGTCTGACTGAATGAACCTAGAATTTCCTGGGTTCCCACTTGACCCAGAGCTCCTCACCATCTCTGCAACCATAGTAGGGCCACTGTGGGGAGGCAGGCGCAGGGGGATGAACTGAGACTCTGCCTGCTGAAGACGTTGGCCCCGCTCCCCCCTCTGAGCTCACCTGAGGGGAGGCAGGAGAAAGGGTGGGGGCCATGAGCCTGGACACATTCCCAACTTGTTCCCGAGTGGGATTCCCAGCGGCCACCTTGTTTCAGAAGCAGGAAAGGCTGTGGGATGTCATATTTGCACACCTCGCTTACACATGTAATGCGGGCACAGAAGTTTCTAGAATATAAAATGGAGTGGTGGGAGCCCCTTCACCCAGAGTGTGGTGTAGGGGCAAGACAGGGACTCCAGAATTCACCCCATAGCTCTGCTGTTACAGGCTGTGTGATCCCGATGGTGACATGGTTTTCTGTCCCTTGTTTGCCATATGTAAAAGAAAAGAGAAAGGAAGAGATGGGAGTGGTAACAGAACCGCCTCTTAGAGTTGCTATGGGATTAAATGAGAGAAGCGCTCTGGACCCCGAGGGCCTGGCCATTATTGCTGCTCATCCAGTTTCCACATGTGTCTTGGCCAGTGACGACCAGATCCTGGAGTGCTGTGGGGAAGATGCCATCCACTACCTGTCTTTCCAGAGGCACATCATCTTCCTGCTGGTGGTGGTCAGCTTCTTGTCCCTGTGCGTCATCCTGCCTGTCAACCTCTCAGGAGACTTGCTGGGTAATGACCCTTCTTATCCTTGTCCACGTTGAAGGGGGAGAGCAGCAGCCCCTGGGGAAAGGGCTCCTGTGGTTGACCAGAAGCCTGGGAGTCATGCTCCAGGTTGGAGGAGGAGGTCTCGGGGATTTTTCTTAACTTTTCCATCTACTGAAAGATCCAGAGAAGAGTATATCTCAACCCGGGCCAGAACTGGGACCTCCTATCAACTTCTGGTTTTATCTAACTAGGAAAGAAAAAAAAAAATCCCCAAGACTTACAGAACCAGGGACTTTCAGACTTCCCTCCCCACCCAGATTAGGGGGTCACAAGTACTGGCCCAGAGGATGTGAGGCTCAGTCAAAATCAGAGCATGACCTTATACCCAGGGCAGCTGCAGGAACCCAGTGTCCAAAATGCCATCACAAGTTTACTTAGATGCCCAGTGATCCCCAGCTTTGGTTTTGGCAACTGCTCGGGAAGTTTCTAGTTTTCTCAGAGTATCTCAAACAAACAACCTTAATGCAAGGTGAATTGTAGGTTGAGAAGTTGGCAGGGAACATCTCGGAGTAGCGGAGGCGTTGGTTGGTGCAGCTCTGAAAAGACTGGGCAGACGGCTTTATCTTCTGGCGGGGCCAGGATTCTGTGTTCCTCCCCAGAGCTCACAAGCCAAGGCTTACTGTCCCCTCTCTGTTCCCTGTTGTGACTCAGTATCTGTGCTTCTCTGCAGACAAAGACCCTTACAGTTTCGGGAGGACGACGATAGCAAACCTGCAGACTAAGTGAGTGTGGAGCGGGGGGGGGGGGGGGTGGGGGGGGTGGGGGGGTGGACGGGCTCTGACTGGCGGGAAAAGAGGAAGGCAGATTCTGGCGCCCAGGGAAGCGGGGGACAGCTCAGCACAGGCAGGCTAATGTTTGAAAGCCTCTTGCAGGTAGTAAGTATGTGGCTGGGCCGTGGCATGGACTTGCCACAGCAGTGCTGTTTTGCGGGGCGTTTATGAAACATGGAGGGCCCTGTGGGTCCGGAGTTCATTTGTCAGGATAGGGACTGGGACCTCGTGGAAGTGCCTACTGTGGCTGAGGGCTTTGGCACGTGACCTCCTCCGCTGGGGGCATCTGTTGTGATGAAGCTATGGGTAACCAGCCTGAGCCCTGCACCCTACTCTCTCCCTGGGAGCCCAGCCTGATGGCTCCCATTGTCGCCGCAGCAATGACCTCCTTTGGCTGCACACCATCTTCGCTGTCGTTTACCTCCTCCTCACTGTGGGTTTCATGCGGCACCACACCCAGTCCATCAAGTACAAGGAGGAGAATCTGGTGAGTGAAGCTGGGGGCTGGGGTCCATGCAGGGTAGGGAGAGGCTCAGGTGGGAGTCAGAGAGGCGTGACCTCCCAGGCTTAAGCCACAGGACTGTGACAGCAGTGAGTTCAAGGCAGGGCCTGTGTGGCATCTGATTTTTATTTTTGCATCGTTTTTTTATTTTTAAAAAATTTTCTAGTGAATTGCGGAATCAGCAGTTAGTGTAATGGCTATGTGGCTGAACTCCCACGTAGTCAACTGCGGTTCAAGTCCTGGACCCTGTGGCTTAAACTCACACCGGGCGTGTGTGCGTGTGTCCAAGATCCCAAGAGGAGAATGGAGGAGAAGGGATTGCGTTGTGGCCATTCCCCCTGGGGGGTGATTTCTCGCTTTCTGTCTCTCTGTCTCTCTGTCTCTTCTGTCTCTCTGGCGAGCGCATGCACCCTATAGCAAAACCTTCTCCAAAAAAATTTTTTTTCTACTGAATTGCTTTAAGATTTGAACATTTTTTCCCTAACTTGCCCTTTGATTGGTGGGGTTCGGGTTTGTGATTACTGATGCTAAGTCACTTTTAAGAAGTTTGGTTTGAGAGCAGCTCCTTGTCTTTGCAACCACACCTTGACCTGGGAGGGGAGTTTCTCTGACTTGGTTCCAGGCCTGGGTCCTCCTCTGATCTGCTGTGCAGCACCATCTGAATCACTTCCCCTCTCTGGGCTCTTTCTCAGTCTCCCGCCATGCAGAGGAGGCTCACAGATTGCTCTGAAGATGTGTCTTTTGGAGGATGATGCTGCGTGCATGACGTGCCCGGGGCTCTCACACGCTCTGCAGAAGGAGAAAGGCTGAGCCCTTTTATTTCCCACCACTGTCTTTCAGGAGACTTAGACAGGGTAAGACACCTGGGCCCCTCTGTAGACTGACTTTTGTTTCTGGTACTTTCTCTGGCAGCTGAGACGGACTCTGTTCATCACAGGACTCCCCCGAGATGCCAGGAAGGAGACAGTGGAGAGCCACTTCCGGTAAGCAGGGCAGAGGGGTGGAAGGGAGCCAAGCCCTCTCCCAGAGGGATCGGCACATTCCCATGGGGCAGCCACCGTAGGTGAGCGCCTTAGTTTTCTACTCGGTGAGATCTGAGAAGGACCTGCCACACACGTATCGAATGACTGCCCTGTGCTGGCTCTGCTGGCGCTGTGCAGGGCGGTGGCCAGGTGGCCCGTTGTCTGCAAGTAGCCTTGGATGCCTGAGATAACTGTAGCATCCCAAGTTCAGTCTGCGGAGCAGGTGCAAATAAACAACTTGAGAGTACAGGGGAAAAGAAAATAGTTCACCTTGAGGTTCTCAGCACCAGTTTTGCAAAATAGAGACAAGTGGGGACTTCAAAAAGTTCATGGAAAATGGAATCAAGGTATGAGTTCTTGGAGCCAGCAGATGGCGTAGCAGTTATGTTGCAGGACTCCCACATGGCAGACAGTGGTTCCAGTCCTGGACCTGGTGGCTCGAAAATCATGCTAGGCACATGTGCATGTGTGCTTAAGATACCGAGAGAGGAATGAGGGAGAAGGGATTGTAGCATCGCCCTCCTCCCTGGGGGGTGATTTCTCACAATCTCTCTCACTGTCTCTGTCTCTCTCTGGCAAGCGCACATGCACCAAGGCAAAAAAAAAAAAAAAAAAACTCTTAAAAAAAGTGTGAGTTCTTTTTTTCTTAAGTTTATTTCCTCCATGAGTGAAAGAGACAGAGACAGAAAGAGAGAGACAGAGAGAGAGAGAGAAAGAGGAAGCGCTCCCAATGTGGTCTTCTTGCCACAGCCCTCCACTACTTTCAGCCAACCTGGACCCTAGGGTACTCAGGGAGGTCCGCGGTGGCAAACCTAGAACCTCCCCGTGCGGGTCAGCCTTGGAGAGCATCATATCTTACTGCTGTGCTCGCTTCTGGCTCCATGAGCTCATTTTGGTACTACATCGTTTTTGATATCCAAGCACCGGCTTAATACACATTTCCATGAGCTTTTCGAAGACCCCGTTACACAAGCCGAGCTTTGGCCCTGACTCACAGATCTGGAGTCTCAGAAGTAGGACTGCGCCCGTCTGCCTCTGTTGGCTCATCCACCCACTCAGCAGGTGTCTGTTGTGGGACACTCCTTGTCTGAGGCCAGACTCCGCCTGGCAGAAGCTCCTTTTCCACAGCCCCCGCTGAGTGTCTGCGCCAATTCCTGCAGGTGGAAGCTGGAGGAAAGGCCCTGCCAGGAAGAGACTGTGTGACAGGGGTGACGGGGCTGCTGGGGAGCACTGGGAAGGGGGCGGGGAGCGGGCGGTGAGCAGGTCTTCAGGGCCAGTCCGGGAGTGAGGTCTTAGTGAGTGTTCATTCCTTATCAGTTCACTGGTCGCTAACTTGAACTAGGGGCTGGCAACAGTTGAACTCTGAAATATTTATGAAGCAGGCACCTTGCTACGGGTGTTTCAAATTTATTGACTAACCTCTTCCTCAGAAGCTCCAAGTATTTTAGCAATATTCACTATGTATGAACACTCTACTGGAATTGTTTTTACCCTGTTCCTTGAAACAGCTCCCCAACCTTGGGACCAGGAGTTGGCGTAATGGTTACGTCACTTGACTCCCATGTAGTTGACCGTGGTTCAAGTCCCGGACCCGGTGGCTTAAACTCATGCCGTGTGTGTGTGTGTGTGTGTGTGTGTGTGCGTGTGGGCGTGCCCAAGATCCCGAGAGGAGAAGGGACTGAGGCATGGCCATACCCCCTGGGGGATGATTTTTCGCTTTCTGTCTGTCTCTCTGGTGAGCGCATGCGCCCTATAGCAAAAACCCCTCCAAAAAAAAAAAAAAAAAAAAAAGAAAGAAAGAAACAGCTCCCCAACCTGGCTGCTAGGGAACATTTGGAAACAGTGGTTCCACTTAATGTATAACCTTAAGGAGAAAAGAGGACGTCCCTGTCCCACGTGGACATTGTATGGCCACACTGTCCCAGTTTAGGAGGCCGTGGTGAGCGCTGTGGCTGTGGGCTCTCTCTCACTTCTCTAAGCTTATGCAGGCTCTGTTCCTAATGCCCACAACAGTAACCTGACATGGAGGAGGTGACAATTGTCGTGGTCCTGTCTTGGGAATCCCCAGTTCTGTGTACAATTGGGTGTGTATATGAGGGGCTGTCTGTATTTACCTCTGGGTTTAGACCTGCAGTAACTCTGTCACCTTGGGCATAAGCCACTTAATTCCTGTGGGGCTTGGTTTGTTCTATAAAATGGGGACAAAACCTCACAGGTTATAATGGAGATTAAATAAATGAATATAAGGAACAATACCTGGCCGATAGTAAGTATGTACAGATTTTGCTGGTTGTTAATGTGTGTGTAGACGTTTTCTGGGCTGAGGGTCTTTTGCTTTCCTTTGACCCTCTACAAGGTCTATCACCTTCAAAAAGGTTACAAATTGAATGGGAGTTTAGTGATGGCGGAAGGTAGACGCTGACCTAGAGCAAACAGCACATCTGTTGTCCTTCGGGTGGCCAGAGGGGTGACGGCTGTGTTTGTGGAAGCTCTAGATGATTGAAAGCCCTCAAGGGAGTCCCTAAGCTTGTCAGTGTCAGACAGTTACCTCCATGCTATTTAGAGAGGCCCTTTCCTATTCAATTTAAAATCCCCCCTTTATTTATTTATTTTAAAGAGAGAATTTTGCTATAGGGCCAGAGAGACAGAGAGACAGAAAGTGAGAAATCACCCCCAGGGTGGACGGCCACACCTCAATCCCTTCTCCTACAGTCTCCTCTTGGGATTTTGGGCATGCACACCCATGTGCCCAGCATGAATTTCAAGCTGCCAGGTCCAGGACCCGAACTGCAGTTGGCCGTGTGGAAGTTCAGTGACCTAACCATCTGCTAGCCCCCCCTCCCCCCCACCCCCGATTTCCCTTTTCCAAGGTAAAAGACAGAGAAAGGAGGGCCCGCTGGCCCAAAAGCAAGCGGCATGACTGCTGTGCCATTCTCCCCCTGGGGCTCTGGGGGTCTGCCCTGCCTGAATGTTCTCTTTCTCAATGGCTGTCTTTTGCCTCGGCCCACCCTGGCTGCAGGGATGCGTATCCCACGTGCGAGGTGGTGGACGTGCAGCTGTGCTACAACGTGGCCAAGCTGATCTACCTGTGCAAGGAGAGGTAAGCAGGGCGGGCCTGGCTCCAGCTGGCCTGCAGCTTTCCGAGTCCTTCCCTGCCGGCTGCACACCTCCTTCCCTGCTGGCTCAGGGTCCCCTGGCTGGGAAGGGAGACAGCAGCCCCTTGTTCAGAAAGCTGGACTCCCCCATCTCTCCTTGTGACTGGTGGTTGAACTGTGGGTGTGGGGTCAGTGCCAAGGAATTGTCTGCAATTTGTGCTCCCCGCCTCCTGGCACGGCAGGAAGAAGACTGAGAAGAGTCTGACATATTACACAAACCTGCAGGCAAAGACAGGCCAGCGGACCCTCATCAACCCCAAGCCCTGTGGCCAGTTCTGCTGCTGTGAAGTGCAGTGGTGCGAGTGGGTAAGAACTCATCCCTGGCTGGGGGTGTGGGCACTGCCACGAGGGGTGCCCCTGCTGCCACACAGGGCCATGTCATCCTGGGGGGGTGTGTCTCCTGGCAGGAGGATGCCGTCTCTTACTACACACGCATGAACGACAGGCTGCAGGCGAGGATCACCGAGGAGGAAGGCCACGTTCAGGACCAGCCCCTGGGAATGGCTTTTGTCACCTTCCAAGAGAAGTCCATGGCCACCTAGTGAGTGTGGGTGTGTCCCTGGCTCTCTGTCCCCCTCCCAGTAACTTCCTCTCCCTCTTTGGTGAGTTTGGCCATGTTGGTATGAGAGCTGGCGGGAGCTGCGTGTGGTGCAGCTGGGGTGGGCTTCTCGCTGACCCCCTCGCAGGCCGATATGGCCTCACTGCCAGCTGCTGCAGGGGTTCATCTCGTCTGCTCTGTGTCCCAGCATTCTGCTGAGTGGGATGGAAGCGCCCTCCTTTCATAGATCCGACTGGAGCCGAGGGCCTTCTGTCCATGGGCTCGCTGTCTTCCCACAACGGCAAAGCCATGGCAGGGAGCCCCCGGGGGCACTCAGTGGTCACTGCTATGTGGAGCCTGGCCCTGGGGAGTAAGGAGTCTCCCTTCCCTCTCTCCTCCCTCCCCCCCCTCCCTTCCAGCTTGTTTATTTCTCCCATGGGTGTGGGTGAGAGAACCGGACAGAGAACCGGAGGTAGCATCCCCATCAGGATCTTCATGCTGTGGCCCACCCCCGTTTCAGCAGCCCTGGATCATGAGCACGTGTGCCTGGCATACTCAGGGAGGTCTCCGGGCATAAACCTGGAACCTTCCCACATGGGCCAGGCACACGTGCTGTGTGCTGTCACTGCCAGGCCCCAGGAGTGGCTTTGGATAGTGCCCCTTGGCAGGGGGTAATAAGCTCATAAATGAGTCTATGCATGTGATCTCAGTGACATCCCATCTTGGGAACAGCAAGGCTGGGGTCAGGAGAGGGATGCAGAAAGGAGGTGGCCAAGCCAGTGCCCCTTCCCCTGCTACCCCTGTCTTGGTCACCATGACCCTAGGAATGGCCTCCTGGATGTCCCTCTTCAGACCCTGAGGCAAGGCTGGGGCAGGAAGAGGCCAGTGGAAAGAGGAACATGTTCTCAAACAGCAGGAGAGGGGCTGGTGGGTTCTTCACGGAAAGCAACGGGAGGAAAGGGTGGAAACCACTGAGATGGTGAGGGGCGAGGCGGGGGTCCTGGGGAGGGAATTTGGGAACAGGCAGTGCGTCGTGTGCTCTCACGCTGCTCTCGGTGCTGAGGACGAAATGCGGGAATGGAAGGGCGAAGCCTCTGGGTCAGCAGGAGGAGCACGTCGTCAGAGCTGCTTCCTGAGCAGGAGGAGTGGGGCGGTCCATGGGGGAGTTCTTGTAGGCGCAGCACAGACAGCAGGGCGCTGGGGGCAGACAGCAGGGCACTGGGGGCAGACAACAGGGCGCTGGGGGCAGACAGCAGGGCGCTGGGGGCAGACAGCAGGGCGCTGGGGGCAGACAGCAGGGCGCTGGGGGCAGGCAGCAGGGCGCTGGGGGCAGGCAGCAGGGCGCTGGGGGCAGGCAGCAGGGCGCTGGGGGCAGGCAGCAGGGCGCTGGGGGCAGGCAGCAGGGCGCTGGGGGCAGGCAGCAGGGCGCTGGGGGCAGACAGCAGGGCGCTGGGGGCAGGCAGCAGGGCGCTGGGGGCAGGCAGCAGGGCGCTGGGGGCAGGCAGCAGGGCGCTGGGGGCAGGCAGCAGGGCGCTGGGGGCAGACAGCAGGGCGCTGGGGGCAGGCAGCAGGGCGCTGGGGGCAGGCAGCAGGGCGCTGGGGGCAGGCAGCAGGGCGCTGGGGGCAGGCAGCAGGGCGCTGGGGGCAGGCAGCAGGGCGCTGGGGGCAGGCAGCAGGGCGCTGGGGGCAGACAGCAGGGCGCTGGGGGCAGATGGGAGGGCAGGCCCGCCGTGCAGAGCCTGCTTCCTTATCTGTAAAGTCGGCGTGCTATCCTGAGCTTGCTGGATTGTAGCGAGAACTCAGCGACATTCTCACATGGCATCCCAATCACAGCACCTCTTTCTTGGCATTATAATCAAATAATAATACGGCAAAGATCCTGTGTCACAGGCTCCTGCTCTTAGCCCCCATTTGCCACGAACGTAGGTGGCACCTGGGTGGGCTGCCCTGACCAGATTTGCATCTCCCGGCAGCATCCTGAAGGACTTCAATGCCTGCAAGTGTCAGGGCCTCCGGTGCAGAGGTGAGCCCCAGCCTTCCCCCTACAGCAGGGAGCTCTGCATCTCCAAGTGGACAGTCACCTTTGCCGCTTACCCCGAGGACATCTGCTGGTGAGCTCCTGGGCTAGGGAAGGGGTGGGAAGAGACCTGGGCTCCTGGTGGCCGCCCCGTTATCACCCACAGCACAGGTGTGGCTGACATGCAGAGCAGACCTACACATATCTCCTGCAACTCTGTGGGCCATAGTCCGGGGACGTGGTCAGTGTGGCCCGACGGAGGCATCACACCACGCAGCCCGCCAGCATTTCTCCCTAGCACTGAAGCCCTGTCCTGCAGAAATATAGCATAGCTACGTATGCCATTTTAATGTCCTAGTAGCCATGTTAGGAAAGTCAAAAGAAGGATCTGACAAGTGGCATGGAGGCTAAGGTGGCAGGATCCCACATGGCCAACTGCATGGTTTAGATCCTGGACCTGGCGACTTAAAAAACCACACCAGGCACATGTGCATGCCAGTAGTATGTGTGGACATGCCCCAAATCCTGAAAGGAGATGGAGAAGGGGTTGTGGTGTGGCCCTATCCCATAGGGGGTGTTTTTTCACTTTCCCCCTCTGTCTGTGTCTCTCTCTCCAGCGAGGGCATGTGCTCTGTAGCAAATTAAAAAAATTAAAAAAATGAGGCCAGCAGGTGGCATAGTGGTCAAGGTGCTAGACTCCCATATGGTTGACTGTGGTCTAAGTCCTGGACCTCGTGGGTTGAAACTCATGCCAGGTACATGTACATGCATGCTCAAAGTCCTGAGAGGAGGATGGAGAAGGGATTGCGGTGTGGCCATCCCCCCAGGGGGTGATTTCTTGCTTTCTGTCTCTCTGTCTCCAGCAAACTCACATGCCCTATAGCAAAAATCTCTCTAAACAAGCACACACACACACGCAGCAAAAATCTCTCTAAACACACACACACACAGCAAATAAACAAAAACAGCAAAAAAGAGCAGGTGGAAGGGTCAGTCCTGTGGCCTGGTGGTTGAGAACCAGATACTATACAACTAACCATGTGATTTGAGTCCTGGACCCAGTGGCTTGAAAAACAGGCCAGGCTGTGTGTGTGTGTGTGCATGCCCCACATCCTGACAAGAGAGAGAAGTGGAGAAGGGCGTCAACCTGACCATGCCCCATGGCGGGGTCCTTTCTCCCTCTTCCTCTCCATCTCTTTCTGCCTCTCTCTAGTGACTGCACACACCCTCTGGCAAACGAACAAACCACCCCAAACCAAAAATGGCTGGAATTAATTTGAATAGCCCAGTGGGCCTTATCCTCACGTGCAGTTTTGCTCTCTGCAGCTTTAGTTGCCTGTGGTCAGCTACAGTTTAATATTCTGAGAGTAAGAGGGAGACCACGTTCATATAACTGTCAGTACAGCGTGTTATTGTGTGTTCTGTTTTGTTAGTAGTTATCGTTGTTAATCTCTTCCTGTGCCTAGTTTATGAATTAAACTTCATCATAGGTATGTATGTGTAGGAGAAAACAGTCTAGGGCTCAGTACGATCCGAGACTTCAGGCACCACTGGGGTCTTAGACTGTACTTACCACCACGGATAAGGGAGAACTACCGTGTGGGCCTGTCCATTTACCTACAATGTTATCATTGTAATGTGAAGTCAGTTTCTTTCTTTTTTCTTTTTTTTTTGAGAGAGATTTTTCTTATAGAGCATGTATACTCACCGGAGAGACAAAGAGACAGAGAGACAGAAAGTGAGAAATCACCCTCCTCTCCCAGGGAGGATGGCCATGCCACAGTCCCTTCTCCTCCATTTGCCTCTCAGGATCTTGGGCACACACACATGTCTGGCATGAGGTTTTTTTTTTTTTTTCTTTTTTGGGAGAGGTTTTTGCTATAGGGTGCATGCACCCACCAGAAAGAGAGAGAGACAGAAAGCGAGAAATTACCCCCCGGGGGGATGGCCATGCCACAATCCCTTCTCCTCTATTCTCCTCTTGGTATCCTGGGCATGCATGCACACACACCCGGCATGAATTTAAGCCACCGGATCCAGGACCGTGTGGATACTGCAGTCGACTACATGGGAGTCCAGTGACATAGCCATTATGCCAACTGCTGGTCTCACCCTCTCCTGGCATGAGTTTTAAGTCGCTTGGTCCGGACTCGAATTGTGGTTGACTACGTGGGAGTCCAGTGACGTAACCATTACGCCATCTGCTAGTCCCACAGGAAGTCCATTTCTTAAAAAACAGATCTTTTTTTTACATTCTCTTTTCCAAACTTAGTCTTTGAAATCTGGTGTGTATTTCACACATCTAGCAAGTAGCTCTCAATTCAGACCAGTCCCCTCTCCACGCTGGGTATCCACATGTGGCAGTGGCTACTATATCGGGCAGTGCAGTCTTAGGTCGGTCACAGCCTAGGGACATGCTGGTGAGTTGAGGCATGTCCACAGGGCCCAGGTGAGCCTTGAGTACCAAGGCGAGAGTGAGGGTACCCTCAGAGGCCCCAGCACGGCTGCCTGATCAACCCTGCCTCAGCTCCCTGCACAGAATGAGCTTTGGGTGCTCCTCTTTGCTGGCTCTCATTCAGCCCCTGTCAGTTTTTCTCTTCAGTTTGTAGGCCTTTCTGCACTCGGTTTCTGGGTCTATCCTTGGTGGGGGCAAGAGGCCAGAGCAAGTTCCAGCCATACTTTTGTTCTCTCTCTCTTTTTTTTTTTTTAAAAGAGTTTTTTGCCATAGGGTGTGTGTGCTTGCCAGAGAGAGAGACAGAGACAGTGAAACAGAAAGTGAGAAATCATCCCCCAGGGGGATGACCATGCTGCAATCCCTTCTCCCTCATTTTCCTCTTGGGATTTTGGGCACACACATGCACACATGCCTGGTGTGATTTTCTTCCTTTTCTTTTCCTTTCTTTTCCTTTCTTTTCTTTTCTTTTCCTTTCTTTTCTTTTCTTTTCTTTTCTTTTCTTTTCTTTTCTTTTCTTTTCTTTTCTTTTCTTTTCTTTTCTTTTCTTTTCTTTTCTTAAGGTTGTAAAGAGACTTTACCCAGCATGATACACACTTCAGTCCAGCCCAGTTGAGAATATTATACACGTCCTAATCAACAGATAATAAACCATATGTGTGTCCCACCAATGTCCTACCTCTCTATTTTTTTCTTGAAATTTCCTTTCCTATGCTCTTCCCCTCCCACACTCTTTCCACTTTGTGTCTAGTGTCCATAACAATTTTTAATGCTTTTATGTCCTCCAGTCTTTCAGTCTCTGCCATACAGTGTGGACAGTCAGTATATATTAAGTAGAGACATACAATGTCTCTCTTTCATAGCCTAACCTGCTTCACTCAGCAACAAATCTTTCATATTCATCCACTTTCTATCAAATTCCAGGGCCTTGGTTTTTTTTATTTTTTTATTTTTTATTTTTTTTTTTTTTATGGCTGAATAGTATTCTATGGAGTATATGTGCCACACTTTTTCAATCCATTCATCTGTTTGTGGACATTTGGGTTGGTTCCATGTCTTAGCAATCGTGAATAAGGCTGCAATGAATATAGATGTGCAAGTGCTTTTCCAACTGAGCATTCTCCTGTTTTTTGGGTAGATATCCAGGAGTGGAATTGCTGGATCATATAGTAGTTCTATTTGAAGGTCTTTGAGGAACCTCCATATTGTTCTCCATAGTGACTGGACCAATTTACATTCCTACCAAAAGTGTAAGAGTGTTCCCTTTTCACCACACCCTCTCCAGCACTTATCAGTTTTTGCTTTTGTTAATCTTTGCCATTCTGACTGGGATTAGATGGTATCTCATTGTGGTTTTGATCTGCATTTCCCTTATGATGAGGGATGTTGAGCATTTCTTCATATGCTTTTTGGCTGTTCATATGTCTTCCTTAGAGAGTTGTTTATTCAGCTCATTTTCTCATCTTTTAATTGGGCTAATCTTTTTCTTTCAGGTAAGCTGCTTGAGTTCCCTGTGTATTCTGGTTATCAGTCCTTTATCTGAGGCACAGTTGACAAAAATTCTCTCCCATTCCGAGGGTTGTCAATTCACACTAATCATGGTGTCATTTGCTGTGCAGACCTGGTCCCCAGGCCCTGGACTTGAACTGCATTTGGCCATGTGGGAGTCCACTGATTTAACCACTATGCCATCTGCTGCCCCCATACCTTTGTTCTTTTGTCCCCACTTCCATCCTCCTTGCATCCCAGCCATGGCCCCATTGAGAAGACTGGGTCACTGGTTACACAGCATCACGGATGTGTCTTAGAAATGCCATGTGGGAGCCTTGTTGGGCCTGCGTGGGTACTCATGCCATCTCTTTGGGTAGATCTTGGCATCCAGAGTCTAGCCAGGAATGTTGGGGCAGCAGTTTTCCTTCTGAACTTAGATACTTAAGATTCAGCCTTCCTGTAGCTTCCTGTAGACAGAGCAAAGAACTTGCCTTAACTCAGCCAGAGCCGTGGGCTGGTCTCTTGGCCTACCTAAAGATCTGATCTTCTGACTCACTCAAGCCGTGGCATGGAGAGATAAGCTTCCCATGTCCCCCCTGCAGGAAGAACCTTTCTATCCAGGGCCTCCGCTGGTGGCTTCAGTGTCTGGGCATCAATTTCACTCTCTTCGTGGGACTGTTTTTCCTGACCACTCCCTCCATCATCCTCTCCACCATGGACAAGTTCAATGTCACCAAACCCATCCATGCACTGAATGTGAGTAACTCTTCTGCAAAGTGCATTGCAGGAGGGTGTGCTAAGTTGAGAAGGAATGGGGGCCGAGGGGTGTCCGGGGCACAGAACCATGTCGCTCAGCTCATATATGTGCTTTTAAGCCTTACGTGGGCATGGACACATGTATTACAATGTCTTTATAGGAATATGAAAACAAATTTTTAGAGGAATCAATTTACATGCTCAGTAGTAGGGGTCAGTTGAGTTGAATGAAGTATATTTAGCCTAATAGAATGTTAAGCATCCATGAAACATTGTATAGTGTTGGGGCAGACATGGGGGGATTATGACAGAAACAATGTAAAATCATCACTAAGCAATGGTTACAGTGTTGTGTGTACATGGTGGATATGTGGGCAGGAGACAGGAGAGAATGCAAGAGTTTTGTTGGTTGGGGTGGCAGTGTTGGCAGTGTCACAATTTTTTTTTTTTTTTTAACATTTTAGCTTCTAATGATCTTGTTTTAAAGTTCTTTATCCTGCATAGGTAATAAATGATTTTCAAAACTCTTAGATGGATTAATGAGGTAACAGCTGAACACTTCCTAAATTGGCATCTACGTAAAAAGATACTGGTTTCTCATAATTAGCTTTGCTGAAATGCCTCCCTTACTCTTTTTGTTTTGTTTTGTTTTAATTTTTAAAAATGTATTATTATTATTGTTTTTTAATTTGACCAGAGAGAGACACAGGGAGAGAGAGAGACTGAAAGTGAGAAAGCAAGCCCCCAGGTCTGGAACTCCGAGGTTGGCATGTGGGAGTCCAGCATCTTAGCCACCATACAACCCACTGGCCTCGCTCTGTCTTTTTTCCAATTCTATCTGGCATTTGGTTAGTCATCCTTGGGGAAAGCAACCTGGGTTGGAGGGTTTGGGGTCCTAGTCTTCACTTTGCTGTCCTCTAGTTGATGAATTCTGAGCCTCAGTTTTCATCCAAAAAGTGGAGTTAAAACACCTGCCACGTTACGTGCTCATGAGCTGGCTGTAATGAGATCAAATGAGCTTATGTGCAGTGGTAGCTCTTTTCTGACTCGATACGTAATAAAAACCCCTACATATTCATTAATCAGTTTCATTTAGATTTAAAGCAGGTAAACATTTCTCTTCTTTTTTCTTTTTCTTTTTCTTTTTCTTTCCTTTTCTTTTTTCTTTTTCTTTTTTTTTTTTTTTGAGAGAGATTTTTTGTATAGGGCATGTGTGCTTGACAGAGAGGCAGAGAAAGAGAAAGTGAGAAATCACCCCCCAGGAGCTGGCCATGCCGCAGTCCCTTTTCCTCCATTGTCCTCTCAGGATCTTGGGTACACATACACACATGCCCAATGTATGTCATGCCACTGGGTCTGTGACTCGAACTGTGGTTGGCCAAATGGGAGTCCAGAGCCTTAACCACTATGCCACCTGCGATCCCACATTTATTCTTTTGCTAACCTGTTGGTGTAGGGACAAGGCCTGTTCTTTTGAGAATGAATCTGCTGATTATACCTTCATTTTATTGTTTGTAATTCCAGATGTAGTTTCTTTAAAGATACTTGCAGACTAATGTAGCTCTCTGCATCTGTCCCTTTCCTCCCTTGAAAAGTGAGTCAATCTTTTCTATCCACTTAAAAAAAAGAGAGAGAGAGAGGGACCAGCAGGTGGCATGGTGGTTAAGGCGCTGGACACTCCCACATGGGTGACCAGGTTTCAAGTCCTGAATCTGGTGGCTTGCTTTCTCACTTCCTCTCTCTCTCACTCTCACCCTCTGTCTCTCTCTGGTCAAATTAAAAAAAAAAAATCAATGAATGAATAAATAAAATAAAATAAATAATTATTAAAAAAAGAGAGAGATACTTGCAGTCATTCTAAGTATAGATTGCTCCTAGATTTCATACACCTTGGTCTTCTATGGTTAATTTACTCTTGTCTAATTCAACAGCATTTTTTTTTTTTTTTTTTAGAAAATAGCCTTTCCCTAGTCTTTCCAAACTATTCAACTCAGTTTTCAAAGAATGTTTCTCTCTACTTTAAAAAACATTTATTTATTGTTATTATTATTTTTTAATTTGCTATAGGGCATGTGTAGGCACGGGGGTGGGGGGTGGTGGCGGGAGGAGCGGGGAATGAGAAAGCAAGTCACTAGGTCTGAGACTCAAACCGCAGTTGGCCATGTGGGAGTCTAGAGCCCCAACCACCATGCCACCTGCTGGCCCCAGTTTCTCTCTACTTTTAAGTTCATTTAATCAGTGAAAGTAAGACGTTAATTGAGCCATGCAATACAGTAACATATGCAATGGGCATAAACAGCAGTTGGGACAGACACAGTAGAGTCCTGGCAAGCCCCTGCGTGACCAGGGCTTGCTGACAGGCAAGCTGGTTGGAGAGGAGCTCTGGCCTTCAGCCTTGGTCTCCGCCCGGCATCAGACAGTTTTCCACAGGGAACGGAGAAGGTGATTAATTGTTTAGTCAGGTAAGTGGGGTTCAATTGTATGTGAAACTGCCTGCTTTGCTGAAAAAGCTATTCAAATATAAGGTGCTGTTACTGTTTATTCAACCAACATTGATGGACTGCCTACTATGGACTCCTCAATGCAATTTTGGTTCTGGGGATCAAGGGTGACCCAAACTGCTGGAGTACTATAAGCCGCCATGCCAGCCTGGCTCGGCCTCAGAGCCTCTGTGGCTCACAGCGCCTCCAGCTCATTGTGGTGGCCTCATCTTCCAGGACCCGATCATCAGCCAGTTCTTCCCCACCCTCCTCCTCTGGTCCTTCTCGGCCCTGCTCCCCACCATGGTCTACTACTCAACGCTGCTGGAGTCTCACTGGACCAAGTGAGTGCTGGGAGCCTCCGGGCCCCTACTGGGGATGAAAACCTCTGACCCCTAACATCTGCCCCTTGCCCAGGGTAGGGGCCTTACGGGGGTGCCTGGAACACTGTGGAGACCACGCATGCTCACTCTGACTTTCCACAGGTCAGGGGAAAACTGGAACATGATGACCAAGATCTACATATTCCTGATCTTCATGGTGCTAATCCTGCCCTCTCTTGGCCTCACCAGGTATGCACCCCTGCCTCCTGCTCTATATTGGGAATCAGGGTCACGTCTGGAGAGCACTGCCTGGGAAATGGAATGATTCTGGAGTAAATATAAACCCCTGAGAACCTTTAAGCTCCTTGTATTCACTGGAGTGTCGCTGGTCCACTGACTCTTCTTCACATAGGATCTTCCTTCCTTAAAGGAAAAATAAAGTTTGAAAACCTACTGAAGGCCTTCCTCTTAGGGAGGGTCTAATCATGGCCTTGTTTATGGGGAAGAAGGAGGTTTCTGTTAAAGCAGGCCCTGGTCAGCCATGCTGCGGTGGTGTCCTAGACAACAAACGCAGGTCTTCAGAGTCAGCCAGTTTTTAGAACGGAACAAAATGAAGTCATGTGTGGTGCTTACACGGAATGCTGGAAATTCATTCTTATGGGATTCATTTGTTTTGCAGCCTGGATTTTTTCTTCCGGTGGCTCTTTGACAAAAACACCTCTGAGACCTCTATCAGGCTGGAGTAAGTACGGGCCAAGTGGCGTTCTGAGGCCAAGGCCCTGGGTGAAAGTCCACAGGGGCTGGAGCTGGGCCTGCACTGGGAGGGCCGGGGCAGTCGTGGGTTCAGAACAGGCTCGTTTCTCCCCAGAGGCAGGGCCTGGGGCCTGGCCACCACCCCTGCCGGGCTCTTGGCACTCACGGCGGGGCTGACCCACTTTGTACTGTGCTGATAGAAGTGTGGTTACTCTTTCAGGCCAGAACTCAATTAGGGGCACCCTTGTTCCTTCTTTAGAACTTACTCGCTGAGCACAGAGCTGCATGGGGAGGAAGAACGGCTGGTCTCAGTGGTACATGGGAGGGAGGAAGTAGAATTACCACTGAACGTGGCCACCAGAATAGCTGTCTGGTCTGGGGTTAGTTTTGGAGAATGGAATGAAACATCGCTGATGTGCGTCTTCATTAGTATTTTAAGCTTATTCCACACCCAGTTAATAGTTCTTTTTTTTGGGAGAGGTATATTTTGCCATAGGGCGCGTGTGCTCGCCAGACAGACAGAGAGAGACAGAGAGACAGAAAGTGAGAAATCACTCCCCAGGGGGGATGGCCACACTGCAATCCCTTCTCCTTCATTCTTCTCTCTGGATCTTGGGCACGCACGCACACGCGCCCAGCATGAGTTTTAAGTCAAAGTCACCGGGTCCAGGACTCAAACCGCGATCGACTACATGGGAGTCCAGCGACATAGCCATTACGCTAACTGCTGGTCCACTCAGTTAATAGTAATAGTTATCATTTCATGCCACAGTATGCATGCATGAAAGAGAGACTGAGAGCGCATGCACAAACACCCCCGCCCCTTCCCTACAAGGCCTGCTCACGCTGCAATCCTTTTTCCTCCACTTCTTCACCCCAGCAAGATCTGGGCATGCACTCATGCCCAGTGTGTTTTTCAGGTCAACAGAGCTGGGACTTGAACCCTAGTCAGCCATGTGGGATGCAGCTGCCTCTGTGCAGTGCCTAACCGCTGTGCTACGGGGTCAGCCTAGTAGTAGCTATTAAAAAGGCACTATGTTGGAGCCAGCAGGAGGCGGGGTGGTTAAGGGCACTGAATTCCCACATGGCCGACCACAGTGGCTTGCTTTCTTGCTTTCCCTTTCTTTCTCTCTCTGTCTCTGTCTTGTCAAATTAATAATAATAATAACTAATGGAATTAAATAATAAATAATTATTTAAAAAAAAGAAAATAAAAGGCACTATGTTAAATGCTTTATACTTCTTTTTCTCATTAACCTTTATACCAACCTATGCAGTAGATACTATTAGTATCTTCATTTTACAGACAAGGAGATCAAGGCTCAAAAATGTTGGACAACTGGGGCCGGCCGGTAGCATGGTAGTTAGGGGTGCTGGACTCGACATGGCTGACCTCGGTTCAGGTCTCAGACCTGGTGGCTTGCTTTCTCACTTTCTCTGTCTCTCCCTCTCTGGTCAAATTGAAATAAATAACTAAATGGATAAGTAAAGTTAAATAAAAAATAATTCTAAAAACAAAATAAAACAAGACATATTGGACAACTTGCCTAAGTTTTCCAGCTAGTTAAGAATTCAATCCCAGCCTGTTACACTTTAGGTCCTAATAAAGGCTTTGGATCGACTTTTCCAAAGGAGTGTTTGTAGGGAAGGCTGGCTGTGCTACCCGTGAGGATGGGGTGAATTAGTTTAAATGAGTTCTAGGGAAGCTGGTGACTCAGAAGCAGGCAGCCAGAGAGACACTCATATACCCAGCCAGCTCTTGTCCAGGCTGATGGTCACTTCCAGATCGGCACACCCAACAGCCACCACTCAGTCCCCATCGTAAGAAAGCTGTGAGCAGCATCTGATAGATTGAATGGAACCTCCCTCCTTGAAACGCCGTCTTCCCTCGGCTCTGGGACTCCACTCTCCTGGCTCTCCTATCCCGTGGCATCCATTTCTTGGCTTCCTTCTGGGCCCTTTCACAGCCTCCCAGCTCCAGATACCTCGGGTTTCTCTCGCTCTGCCTTTCTAGGCAAACTCCTCTGGGCCCGGGGCTTCAGTGCCTCCCACTACTCCTGAACTGAAGTCTGTGGGCAGCACCCACGGTTACAACTCAGGCCTGCCTGCCTCAGCTCCATCTGGAGTTCCCTGGGCACCTGGACTCTACCCAAAACCAAACGCCTGACCTTTACCTCAGATCTGCTGCTCCCAATTTTCTTCTTTCCATGTTTTTTTTTTTTTTTTTTTTTTCCCCAGCTGCTTTGACAAAAGGCCTCGGACCTCACCTTGTCACCTTTATCTCCCTTGCCACCCCAGTCTATCAGCAAGCTCTGCCACCTCTCCTAGACAGATCCTACTCTGACTCCTCCACCAGGACCTCTCTCATCCCACACGGGGGCGGCAGCAGGAGCTGTCTGGTCCCCCACCCCCGGTGCCCTCGCCCGTCAGAGCGGCTCTCCTGCCCTGGCTGGTCCTCAGCTCCTTTCAGCCTCATGTATTTATATTTTAAGTTAATTTATTTACTTTTTTCTGCGAGACAGGGGGCCCTGCTAACAGGGTCTCCATGCCACAATCTACTGCCAGCCTCAGTCACAGGGACATGTGGGCCTGGGTGCAGAGGGAAGCCTCGGGATGCTGACCTGGGTCTAGTTGAGTTACATCTCAAGTAATCTGTGAGCAACATCCTGCACATGTAACCGAGGCTTCCTCCTGAAACGCTGTTTTCTCCCAGGTCTGGGGCGCCACTCTCCCTGCTCTCCTGTGGCCCTGCACCCTCTCACCTCACCTGCTCCCTTCCAGCCCACTAGCCCCTTTGCTATTCCCTGACTAAGCCAGACACACCCGTCAGAGCCACTGCCTGGTGTTCCTTTCCCTGGAGTCCCCTCTCCCAGGCCACTAGATCATGCGTCTGCAGAAACATCCCCTCATTAGAAAGGCTTCTCTGCCGCCATAGTAACAGAGCAAACCCCTCCCCTTCACTGCGCTTGTCATGCTGTGTTTATTGGTTTGTTCTATGCATCCCCAGCTGGGATGGAAACTCTGAGAGGTTGGGTTTTGTTTCTGTCTCCATGCTGAGTGCTCCATGGTTCTGGGCCCCACCGAGGATGAGTAGGAAGCCCTTGCCCGGTCCAGGGCCTGCCTCTGCCTGGGGTGGGAAGGAGGCTCTTTGGGCTCTCAGAGCATGGACCCGCCCTGCTTCCCCAGGTGCGTCTTCTTGCCCGACCAGGGCGCCTTCTTCGTGAACTATGTCATCGCCTCGGCCTTCATCGGCAACGGCATGGAGCTGCTGCGGCTGCCGGGCCTCATCCTCTATACCTTCCGTATGATCATGGCCAAGACGGCTGCCGACCGCAGGAACGTCAAGCAGGTGCCACGTCCTGGGGCTCGGGGCTGGGCCCCAGACTCACCCCAGCCAGGCCTCTTACCACTACTGCGCCCCGCTTTATCAACCGCCTGTTAGCCCCAGGCTAGAGCCAAGGGCTTCTCAGGCGGACCCAGGGCTGCTTTGCCATCAGTGGGAGGCCCGAGGAGCGGCCTGGGAGCTGCACATCTGCCTCCAGCCTCCACTCTAAGGGCTGGAGGAGTGTTTTCCAGATGTCGAGTTTTAACCGGGTTGGTCTTGCGAGCACATACGTACCATTAGCCAGGCACAGGCCTCGTCTGCACTCTCAGGAGCACTACATGTGTCAAAGGCATTTTGCGCTGTGGCACTTGCTCCAGGATTCCCAAAACTGGGGGTGGGGGTTCTCTTGTGTTCTCCTTGCCAAGGTAGGTGCCATGAGAGGAGGTGGGGGAGGCGGTTGCGTGCGTTCCTTTCGTCCTCGGTGCCCCCATGAGGCGAGCCTGCTAGTGTGCGCCACAGCCTATGGGGAGGCACGCTACAGCTCTGCTCAGGCCATCACTGCCCTCTCGGGGCTCACAGGCCTGTAGGGGAGACGTGGTTAAGACCAGGGAAACACTAGGAAAACACACATCACTGAACCTGGGGGCCTTGGGAGGTGTGGGTATGCTCTGGGTGAGCTGGAGGAGGCTGGTGGAGGAAGAGGACTCGAGGTGGGGTAGCCGTGCTCCTGCCCAGCCCTTCCCCACTGCTCTCCGCTGCCTCCTGGCCTCAGTGCATGGCAGGTTGTCTCAGAGGAACAAGCCTGCAAGCCCCTCTACCTCCTCCTCCCAGAACCAGGCCTTTGAGTATGAGTTCGGAGCCATGTATGCGTGGATGCTGTGCGTCTTCACCGTCATCATGGCCTACAGCATCACCTGCCCCATCATCGCGCCATTCGGTGAGTGGGCCCTGCCTGGAACTGGGCTCAGGTGCGTGGACAGCTCATTCCACCCAGCCTTCCAGGCAGCCGCTGCCAGGGCACTGTGGACCTCCCACAGAGCAGACAGGAACCACGAGCTGCCAAGGAACCACATGTGACACCAACTTTCATCTTTCTTTTCTCTTTTATTGCTAGAGAGTGCATGTGCTTGCCAGACACACACACACACACACACACACACACACACACACACACACCCCTCCTAACAGAGTGTGGTCACACTGCAATCCTTTTCCCTCTATTCCTTCAGCCCATCTGGATTCGGAGCATGCATGCACAGGTGCCTGGCGTGTTTTCCCAAGCTGCAGGGCAGGGATTCTAACTGTAGTCAGCCATGTGGGATCTGTGCTCAGGGCCAGCCCTTGTTTCATTCCTAAATGAATTCCTTCTATTGGCCTCCCAGCTATGACCTCTCTTAGGACTTCTGGTCTGGAGCTCTCTGCCAGTTGGCCCTATCTGTCTGTCCCTCTGTCTTTCTTTAAAATTTACTCATTTAGGGTCCAGCAGATGGCATAATGTTTATGTCACTGGACTCCCATGTTGTCAACTGCAGTTCGAGCTCTGGACCCAGCAGCTTAAAAGTCACACCAGGTGCATATGCATGTATGCTCAAAATCCTAAGAGGAGAATGCAGGAGAAGGAATTGTGGCATGGCCATTCCCCCAGGGGGAGAGGGGGTGATTTCTTGCTTTCTGTCTCTCTCTGTCTCTCCAGTGAGTGCATGCGCCCTATAGCAAAATTCTCTCTCTCAAAAAAAAAATCTGTAAAATGTATTCATTTATATCTTCTTTTTAAAAAAAGATTTATTTATTTAATTACATTTATTATAATAATAATTATTATTCTTTTTAATTTGGCCAGAGAGAGAGAAAGGGAAAGGGGGAAAGCAAGCCACCAGTTTCGGCCACGTGGGAATCCAGCGCCCTTAGCCACCATGCCACCTGCTGGCCCCATTTGTTTATTTCTTCTATGAGAAAGAGATAGAGACAAAGAGATAGCACCCAACAAGATCTCCAAGCCATGATCCACCCCCCAGTCTTAGCTATCACGGGCATGCGTGTGCGTGAATGCCTAGCATACCCGAGGAGGTCCCGGGATGCAAACCCTAGATCTTTCCCATGTGGATCCAGTGTGTTACTGCTGCACTGCGGCCTGACCATGCTTTCTTAGTTGGTTCTCTAGCAGCACGGAAGCCATAGGCAGTGGTAACAATCAAAGCTGTCACACGGATGCTCTGGCACTGGCCAACTGCTGTTGCCCCCGACGTAGATTATCACGATTAATCCTCACTAGTCTTGTGGGCAGGGCTTGGCCTATGCTCCTTTCACAGATGAAGAACTTCATGTGTTGTTTGTAAGGAGAGAGCCAGGATTCGAACTTAGGACTATTGGCTTCCAAGGTCAAGGTCTTGGCTACTAAAATAAAACATCAGGAACTGGCAGGGATATGGAAGGTGCTGGCAGGAAAGAGAACACCCAAGACACTGTTGGCAGTGCTGGCTGAAGTGTGGGGTAGAAGTTTTAGTTTCCCTGTGTACTTCCTTGTTCAATTTTAAAAATAAGAGCCTGGCATAATAGAAGAGGTAGCGTCCCCTGCTGGGTCACCCCTGGGGTATGACCCTTGGGCATCTGTGGCCTGTGATGTGGGCAGGCCAGCCAGGGTGGGAGGAGGGCAGGAGAGAGTGGGAGGACTGAGGGAGGGGAGGACCAGGGAGAGTCTGGGGCTGGTTGTCTGAGTGAAACTGCTTTTCCCCAGACGATCCTGGAATTCCGTATTCCACGGATACCACTACGCCCTTGGGGTCAGAAACCAGGACGGGGAGAAAGAGGGAGACTAAGAGAGAGAGGGAGGGAGACATAGCCAGGATGTGCATTTTGCCCAAGTTTGGGTCCAAGGCGTCAAACAGCAGCCCTCGCTCCCCTGAGAAGAAGGGGCAGAGGCACCCCTGCATCTCAGTGGGGTCTCCAGCTCACAGCCCACCTCTGCAGGCCTCATCTACATCCTGCTCAAGCACATGGTGGACCGGCACAACCTCTACTTCGCCTACCTTCCAGCCAAGTTGGAGAAGAGGATCCACTTGGCCGCAGTGAACCAGGCCTTGGCAGCCCCCATCCTGTGCCTCTTCTGGCTCTACTTCTTCTCCTTCCTGCGCCTAGGTGAGGGCCCCTTCGGACCTGGGGGGCTAGCTCCAGGCCTCACATTCCCTCATCCACACCAGCTGGTCAGATCCCTCTCTTTAATAGCGTCCCCTGGGGGCCAGTGAGAACCTGGTGCCTCGGGAGAGAGCCAGCTGGGTCGGTGCTGCCAGCCCAGCTTCTGCACGAGAGCAGCCAAGGCCTGGCCTGTTGCCCGGACATCCCTGTGAAGGAGGCAGCTCCTGTATCAGCTCCGGGCAGCAGAACCAGAAGTGATGGGGAGGCTGATCCGGCTTATCCTTTGCCGACGGCGGGTGGGCCCAGGTCCTCACACCTGGCAGCAGGGAGGAGGTGGAGACGTGCAGGAGGGAAAACTGACACTCTTGGGAAAAAGAGAAAGGCAGAAGCCATGCGGGTCTCTCCCCAGTCAGCCATGGGTAGCCTCTGTACTCCTAGTTCGAGGACGGGAGACTGGAGGGGACACACCTGGCAAGCGAGCTGGCAAACTACCATGGACTAGGGACAATGCTGGCCATTCAGCGGGGCCACTCTGCTCCTGGCTGTGGAGACAGTGCCCAGAGTGAAGGATGGGTTAGGCCTTTCCCAGAGTGATGTGAGGTTAGGCCTTTCCTTTATTCTGCCTGGGGGAGAAGTCACCTGCAGGTCCTGCACCAGGTGCAAGGGAGGGTGGTGGCAGCCCCTCGCCACCCTCTCCCAAGGCTGCCCCCTCCCTCCCAGGTATAAAGGCCCCCTCCACCCTGTTCACCTTCCTGGTCGTGCTGTTCACCATCCTGATCTGCCTGGCCTACACCTGCTTCGGGTGCTTCAAGCACCTCAGCCCTCTGAACTACAAGGTAAGGCTCTCCCTCCTGCCCCTGCCGGCAGGACGTGGAGGAAACGTGGTCAGTTCTCCTCACTCCACTCTACCCTCCCCTCTTCCTTCCCGTATCAACATAGCAACAGCCTCCTCCGGGTTTTAGGATTTTATTTTTCCCCCAGGAAAGGCGTGGGTAGTTGGCTGCCATGTGGGACTTCCCTCCCCGCACCGCCATCCCTGCTCCCTGCACTCACCCCCGCCCGCATCCTCTCTGGGTCTGCGGCTGGGAGCTTGGTGCCTGCTGGTATTATTATTCTGGGTGTTAGGAGTCTGTCTGTTTAGAGGGTGTTAGTTCGGGGAGATCAGTTTTGTTTGTCATTGCAAGTTTTTGCCGTTACCTGCAGACAGAAGAATCAGCAAGTGACAAAGGAAACGAGGCCCACGTGCCTCCGCCATTCACGGTACGTCTCTGCTCACCACCCCGCCTTGCTCTGGTTATCACCAGCCCAGCCTCAGGGGTCTCTGCAAACGCGCTTTGATCATTTCTTGCTAAGACAGAAATGCCTTGGTCACGTGGCAGGCATGTTTCTGAATTCACGTTGATGGAGGAGAGTCCTCTATCTCCCTGGATGTTTGGCCTGTGCATTTGAAGCCATAGCAGTCCGCACGAAGGTTTTTATCCTTGCTACAATGAGCGCTGGCCCCCTTAGTGTCAGCTCCTTGCTCGCTTTCCTCTCTGCATATTTAATGATTTAATGCCTAGTGAGTTTGGGGCTTTGGTGAAGCAACACAGTAAGGCCCTATGGTCTGGTGACCTTTACCAGGAGCCCTGCCTGTGGCAGGTCCCCCACTAGGCACCAAGAGGGGGTCAAATTCAATCAATGAACATGGCATCTGCTTTGGAGAAAGGTGCTGTGTTCAAGACAGCAGGCCTCCTTTCCCTTCTGATTCTCTTGCTTCCAGCTTCTGGGGTCCTGCTCCTGGGGCACTCTGCTCGGCTCTGATTAAGGAGCAGAGCCCGGTGGCCTTCCTGACAGACCCGACGCTAGGACAGCGGCCGAGCTCATAAGCAGGGTCCTTTCCAGTGGCTGCCTCCCAGGTGTCAGCGTCTTATCAGCGGCTGTCCTTGGTCAGCCCCAGGGGAAAAGGTCCTCAGAAGGATTCCTTACCCAGAGACACACCCGTGGCTCAGCCAGGCAAAGGGAGGGCAGTGCAGGTGGATGGTGTAACTCCGTCTTTCTCAGCCTGGGTTTGGGGAGGAGTGGAGCAGGGCTCTGGGCCCTTGGCCAGTGGTGGGAGCCTGGGATTGGGTGGAAAGGCAGGGTACAGATGGCTTCGGCATCCCGGAAGTCCCGCTGATGGCATTCCAAGCCTACCTGTGGACGTAGACTTGTTGCCTACATGAAGTGAGAAGTCCTCCTAGAATCCAGATCTGGGAAGTTTTGTTTTTGCTGAGAAACAGACACTTTTTTCTGTGTGATAATATGAACCCATGCAAACGATTCTGTTTTGCCCTGGCTGCTGGGAACTTCTGCAGTTGGTTATTTTGGGTCCTGAAATCCCAAATTAATGCTGTAATTTTGTCTGTGTCTTTTTTTTTTTTTTCTTTAAGATTTTTTTTGGCCATAGGGCATGTATGTCGCCAGAGAGAGGGAGAGAGAGGGCAAGTGAGAAATCACTCCCCAGTAGGGATGGCCATTGCCACAGTCCCTTCTCTGTTCTCCTCTTGGGATTTGGGGCACACACGCACATGCACCTGGCATGATTTTCAAGCTGTTGGGTTCAGGACTTGAACAAGGCTGGCCATGTGGGAGTCTAGTGCCTTAACCACCATACAAATGCCGGCCCCTTGTCTGTGTCCTTTATGAGCGGGTGTGTGTCCTGCAGTGGGGGGACGTGGTATGGAATCTCATGCCCATGCACACCAAGCACTAACTCTCCCATTTGCTGACAGCCCTACGTGCCTCGGATTCTGAACAGCTTGGCCTCGGAGAGGACAGCCCTGTCCCCGCAGCAGCAGACCTACGGTGCCATCCACAACATCAGCGGGACTCTCCCTGGGCAGCACCTGGCCCAGAGCCCAGCAGACAGCATGGCTGCTGCCTACCGGGAGGCCTGAGGCTGAGCAAAGTGCCTGGAGAGCCTGGGAGCAGAGAAGCCACAGGAGAACTGGCTGACCACGGCCCCAATCAAGTTCACGCCTTCTTTCCACCAGTTTCAAGTCTCTCTGCTCTGCAGAGATGGAGCCAGGCAGGCCTAGCTCAGACCCTGTTTGAGGGGCAGCCGTTGGCCTGCCAGCTGAGGGCCCCTGGCAGTGGCCTTTCTTCTGGCAACAGCAGCAGTGAAGGGAGAAGGTGCAGCTCTCTGCCCTCACCGAGGCTCTGCAGTTCCCAGGCCCCCTCCTACATGAGCTGCCAGCTCTGTGGCTGGGATGCCGTCCCTGGTGGTTTGTAGCCAAGATCACGTGCTGGAATTGTGCCCCCAGACCGATTAGCCCTGAAGACTATATTGGGTAATAGAAATGGAGCAGTCGGGGGGAGTGGTACTGCCTCCTGAGCACCCACACACTGCCTGGCCCCTGCAGGCACACACGGCTGATAACCAAAGAGCCTGCAGCAGTCTCAGGGCTGATGCAGGGACTAGATGGGGCCCAGCGCCCTCTCCTCGTGTTCATTCACCTGCCCTGGCCCAGCCCAGCCATGGCCGGTGTGTTCCGCACAGGCCTTTCCCAGCTATGCACTCGCCACCGCCCCCCCACCCCGCCCCGTCCTGCTAAGGTTTCGTTTTGGTACCGCGTTGTCAGGGATGCTGTCTGGGCCAGGGTCACCCAGCAGCAGGTAGGGACAATGAGGACCTCTAATAAAGTGCCCATAGGACCACACTCGTGAGATGCAATGTCTCCCGCCCCCTGCCGGCCGGTGGGCAGGGCAGGGCTGTACGCTCAGGCGGCTCTGGCCGGCCCGCCCCCCCCACTGGTCAGCTGCTCCTCGATAGGAGGGCGAGTGCTCAGGGCCTCCTGGGAGCACAGGAGAGGAGCAGGAGGGTGACTGGCCTGGCGCAGGACTGGCCACTGCCCTTGACATGTGACCCCATCCAGAAGGACGCAAAGCCCCTTGTTTTTTCCCTCCTGGTGGGATGCTGAGGCTGGGAGGCCGGTTGGACTTTTGCTCAAGAAGCCTCCTTCCTGCTGCCTCTAGTGGGGGACAGAGGCTCCAGTCAGCTGGTGGGGCAGAGGTGGGGTCGGGCGGAGAGTCAGAGGCTCCCTCCACCCCAATAGGGGCGGGGTGGTGGGGAGGCAGGGCAAAGCAGGGTGTGGGGGACTGGGGGCCCTCCATTTGCCCTGCCTCCTCTCCTCTGCCGGCCTGGCTGGGCCTGGGTTTCGAGGGCCCTCCTCTCAGCACTGACCGGCCCTAGCAGTCGCTCATGCTGTGCGTCCTCTGTTCTGAGTGGACCATGTACAGGGAGGGGTTGGAGCGGTGCCACCACCAGTTCTCTGGGGTACACCCATATGAGGGGGGCAGCAGATGACAGCCCTGTCCGCAGCACAGACCACAGGCCTGCCTGCCCTGCCTGCAAGGGAGCCTCATGTGGGGGCAGGAGCAGGCCACTTTGGTCCTGCTGCTCTTAGAAGTAAAATCACTTGGGGCCAGCAGGTGGCATAGTGGTTAAGGTGCTGGACTTCCACGTGGCCAACAGTGGTTGGAGCCCTGACCCCGGCTTGAATCTCGTATGTCCTTGTGTGCCCCAAATTTGGAGAGCAGAATGGAAGAGCAGGGATTGTGGGTAGCCATTCCGGAGGGAGTGATTTCTCACTTTCTCTCTGTTTCTGTCTCTCTGGCAAGCCCACATGCCCTAGAGCAAAAATCTAACAACAACAAAGTGAAATCATTTATTATCAAAGCCGTGTTGCTCAACACGGTATGTGTGGGGTGGGGTGGGGGCGAGCGTGGAGGACGAGCGTGGGCGGGGACAGAAGCAAGCTCCTTCCTTTCAAGGGCTTCTTCCCGAGCAAAGCCTGGGAGCACGGGCGTCCCCGGGCTCACTGCTGCCCCAGCAGCCCCACGAACTTGCGGATGTCCTGGGCCAGCAGCTCCGGTTCCTCAAAGGCAGCGAAGTGGCCCCCGCGGGCCATGTAGGAATAGGAGATGAGCTTCGGGTACTTGCCCCGCACCCACTTTTCTGGGCAGTGTATCAGCTCAAAAGGGAAGGCAGCAAAGCCGGTGGGCACGTAGACCTTCAACCTGTAGGGGACAACCATGAGAGGGGAGGCTGTGGCCCTGTGCCCCTCGGGGGGTCAGCTAGCCCACCCACACAGAGCCATAAAGAAAAGGTTTTATCTATGGCCTCCTCCCAGTTCCAACTCACTGAGGGTCCTCTCTTTGCTGAGAGGGTCACCTAGCAGTGAACAGCCTCCAGCCCCCCACCTTTTGGTCCCCTTACCATCTGCTGTCACATGCGGTCTCCATATGGGATCTGGAAATCCCAGGACCACCAGGGCCACTTCAGGCAGCATCCTGGCTGGAGGGAGCCCTGAGGGACATCTGGGCACCAGGCCTGGTATCCCCTCCACAAGCCATTTCTAAAGGCATGGGGATTTCTCTAGACACCCTCAACCTTCGTTGTTCTCATTCAAAGGCCCCCTGAGCGGGCACGGCTCACTGATCCCAGCATCGCATGCCCTCCCCTGAGTTTGAGACGGGGTCACTCCCTGCTCCCAGCCCCAGAGCTGCCCCTCCAGGCTCAGCCAAGCTCACTGCTCATGCTTGTGGGCCATGAAGCCCTGTCCCAGGTTCTCCTTGTAGAAGCGCTGGGAGGAGACGATGGAGCCTGTTGTCCAGTAGAGCATGATGTTGGTCAGTAGATCGTCCAGGGAGTACTTCCTGGAAGAGAAAACATGAGGCCCGCGCTCAGTGCCGGATGCAGGCGTACGAAAAGAGCCACAGTCTTCAGGCTGTGTGCATGTGCCACGTCCCGCCCCTCTGCCTTCCCTCTTCCGACCTCACTGAGACGAGGGGGGTTAATCCTCATGCTACAGGTAGGCTGGGCCTGGGGTCACTGGCTACTATGAAGACAGGTAGTGCAGAGTGCTGACCACATACAAGGCACCACAGTCCAAACTCCTTACACGTATTTCATTCATTTATTCTTCTCAACAACCTACGGGACATACGTGCTGTTATCTTCATTTTACTGTAAGTGGAGATCCTAGGAGTCAAGCCCAGGTGGTCTGGATCCAGATCACATGCTCTTCATCATCTCGAGCTCTACAGTCCTTCCCTGCCCGCCCCCAAACCTGCACGATACTGTCTACATTTTTCATGAGGAGCTCTACCCCGTGGCTCTAAATATTGGGTCACTAGAAAAGTCATGGTGCATTTTTGCATAGAAACACATAGAAAAATACATCATGACTTTTCCGATGACCCATTATAATACTAACTCCTAACTCCACCGAGAGCAGCTGGAGCGGAGATATTTCAACTCCACCCGCAGCCTGGGCCAAGTCACCAGTTACCCAGCAATTTCCACCTGGACATCCGGCCACACCTGCCATTCAATGTGTTCATGACCAACAGGAGCCACACACGCACTTGTGCACACGTGGACTGGCACACAGATACGTGTACAACCACATGTTCTGTGCACCCATGCACACACACGGAGGCTCCCTTCTTCCTCCGTTCCCTGGCTTGCTGAATGGCATCCCCAACACCCTGCAGCTGAGCGAGAAACACGAGTCACTGTGGAGCTCCCTCCCATGGTCCCACAGAGCCCCAGCTGCCCTGGTTCCTCCATCCGGTCCCCTCATCCCTGCTGCTCCTGTCATCGCTGCCGGAATTAGAGAACACTTGCTGTCCTCCCGCCTGGTCCCTCAGCTCTGGGGCAGCTAGTTGATTCACCAGAAAACAATTCATTGAAAATGGTCAATTTGGGGACCAGTAGTTGGCGTAATGGCTATGTCACTGGACTCTCATGTGGTTGACTGTGGTTTGAGTCCCAGACCTGGTGACTTAAACTCATGCCGGGTGCGTGTGAGTGTGTGCCCAAGATCCCGAGAGGAGAATGGAGGAGAAGGGATTGCGGCGTGGCCATCCCCCCTGGGGGGTGATTTCTCGCTTTCTGACTCTGGCGAGCACATGCGCCCTATAGCAAAAAACTTCTCCAAAAAAAAGAAAAGAAAAAGATAATAGCCAATTTGCTGAATTTCCTTGTTTACTTCAGCTATATGGAGGTGCCTAGTTCATTGTATCTGTATCCCCAGAATCACATTGCTTTTGTTTTTAAGGTTTTTTGTTTGTTTATTTGCCATAATGCATAGCGCACGTGCACTTACCGCAGAGAGACGGAGAAAGAGAAAGCGAGATCACCACCCCAGGGAGGACGGTCACACTGTAATCCCTTCTCTTCTCATTCTTCTCTTGGGATTTTGGGTCCCACAAATCACAAGCCCAGCATGATTTTCAAGCCATTGGTCTAGGACTTGAACCTTGGTTGACCACGTGGGAGTCCAGTGCCCTTCACCACCACGCCACCTCCCGGCCCCTTGGGAACATATTCTTATCCTTACTCCCTCCTCTGCAGTTCTGAAGCTACAGTAACAGCAGCATGGAGTAGGGACACAGAAAAAGTGGTCATCCTTTAAATTCACTTTTAATGACAAATGAAAACCAGTCAATTGAAACTAAGCGATTACAATAAGCCTGTAAACTCCGAGCTGACTTTCGGCTAAGCTGGCCAAGCACTTCCATCTTCCTGGCAACTCTGACCACAGCTTGAAAACTACCAGCACCATTTCCACAGCCTGTGTGAGAACCCAGAGCTGATGCTGTGTCCCCTGCTCAAAGCTTTGGTGCCCCCTGTGGCCGGGGCAGGAGCTACCGGAGGGGTCGTGGTGGGCAGTAGTGGGGCCTCACATCTGGCTCCTGATATTTGTGTGCGAGGAGCAGGGCCAGGTCCCTTGCCAGGGTAGTCCTAATAGACTGCTGATCCTGAGTCTTCCTGAATGCGGGGGTAGGGCCATAGATCCCTGAAGGGCTTGCTGAGGCCTAGACAAACGAGTTCATGGTCTGGCCTCAATGTATATGCTTCACTTTCTGGAAAAGCCCCTCTTTCCAAGCACATCTTGCATTTTCATTGCTTTTGTCTTTGCCCAAATTCTCTTCCTCCACATAGTAAACTCCTACTCATCCTTCAAGGCCCAGATCAAATACATCTTCCCAGTCATATCCTCTCTCTGCCCCTTAGACAACGTGAATTTTTCTTTCTGAGGATTCCCACAGTTCTTTGCATGATCCTTAGAGGTCATTTATTTGCCATCTATTTATTGAGCACTGGGGCTGGAGCATGGCCAGCATAGCGTTCCCACCCCCAAGGTGGCATCCAGTCTCCATTCACCCTCCACTCCCCGTCTGTGTCTGGTGCTCTGTGGGTCACCGATGGAATAAAGAAGGGGATGGGCCCTGGAGAAGGTGATTAGAGCTGACGTCATCGAAGCCCGAGCCAGGCCAGGGAGCTGGAAGTCATGCGCTGTAAAGGCCACAGTCTTTAGGACTCTGGAGATGTGACAGCCTTTTCAGCCTTCCTGCAGCCACCTTCTGGGATTGGCTTCCACTGAACAGTCACGTGACCCTGATGCCAGCTCCCCAGGGATTCAGGAAGAGCGGCCCTGGCTGCTCTTGGCAATACGGGGCAGTCGCTGCCCTCCGGCCTCCCTGATTCCAGGAGGGGCCGTTCAGTGGAGGGTGCACGGGCGGCAGAGCCGTCTGCTACACTCGAATATGTCCTCTCAAAATACGCGTATTAAGTAAGAATTGGTGGTGATAGAATGAAGAGGATGGAAACTTAACCCAGCTGTGGTGCTAAAAGGGGTCTTCGGGAGGAGGTTAGGGTTAAGGTCATCGCCACGACTGAAGCCTGGTGGGTTTATAAGGAGAGGAAGGAGATGGAGACACGGGGACAGACACATGCACCCTTGCCCTCTGCTGTTACCCACAGCAAGGCGACCGTCACCAGATGCAGCCCCTAGACCTCTGACCTCTAAGCCGTAAGTCAAATAACCCTCTATTTGTACTAATCACCCAGTTTCAAGTATTTTGTTATTAGCAACTGGATGGGGGAGAGCGCCTTGCAGCCTATTCCTGACCAGCCCACCGTGAGGCTCAGACCAAGCCACTGGGCTTCTCATTCCAACTGGTCACAGAGGAGGATGGTGGGAAAGCAAAAACGAGACTTGCTAGCCATCCTGTACACAGGACCCAGGGATAAGGGTACAGAGCTGGTGTGGGCTGCAGGTGGCTGCAGGGTGCAGGGTCCTAAGAACAGGGGCAGGTGGGGGGCCTCACCTCTCCAGGCCTCCATCCTCCAGGCTGCGGAAATCAGAGTTGGTCCATGTAGAAAACTTCTCTAGAATATAGGCCGCCAGTCCCACGGGAGAGTCATTCAGAGCACAGCCTGGTGGAGAGAGAAGGGAGGGCCTCAGGCCTGGGGACAGGGACTTGGCCACGAGGACTGAAGGGCGGTGTTGGGTCCACAGAGCAGCAACATGGGCAGGAAGCCCAGGCCTGAGAGCAGCCTGCCTTAGCTCTGGGGGCGCTCATGGACTGACTTCCTGAACCCTCGGCCTCAGCATCCTCATCTGATAACTATAGAAACCACCAATTTGCTATCTTAGGGAAGTCACACACTGTGTGTGCAGCTTCCTTTGAACTGAAGGGTCTCTGATTCTGGCTTTGGTGAGGTCCAAACAAGAAATATATACGAATGTTGTGTGTATGTATGTTTACATGTATGTACTTATATCAGAGGATGTGTGTGCCAGAGAGAGGGCCTGGTGATGTCACAACCACTCTTCTGTCCTCCATTTCTCCTTCTCTTCAGGATTCTGGGCATGTGTGCACACATGCCTGGCCTCTTTTTCAAGCAACTGGGGTCAGGATTTGAACCATAATTGCCCATGTGGGCTCTGGCTCCCTACACACAGCACCCAACCACTGTGCTACAGAGTTAGCCCAGAATCTCAGCTTTTTTAAAAGAGTGGGGCTTGGGGGCCAGCAGGTGGCACAATGGCTAAGGCACTGGACTCTCACATGGCCAACTGCTCTCACATGGCCAACTGCGGTTCAGGCCCAGGACCCAGTGGCTTGAAAATCACACCAGGCATGTATGTATGCATGCCTAAACTTCCAAAAGGAAAATGAAGGAGAAGGGATTGCAGTGTGGCCATCCCCCCCAGGGTAATTTCTCACTTTCCCTCTCTCTGTGTCTCTGCGGTTCGAGTCCCAGACCCGGTGGCTTAAACTCACGCTGGGTGCGTGTGTGTGCATGTTCAAGATCCCAAGAAGAGAATGGAGGAGAAGGGATTGTGGCGTGGCCATCCCCCTTGGGGGGTGATTTCTCTCTTTCTCTCTGTCTTTCTGGCGAGTGCACGGGCCCTGTAGCAAAAACCTCTCCAAAAAAAAAAAAAAAAAAAAAAAAAATTATATGCTCTGATTTATAAAACATGAGAAACAACCTGAAAGTCCAAAATAGTTAGAAATATATATACATTCATAAGCTCAAATACTATGCAGTCATTAAAAATGGTTGAAAAAACAGCATAGATGACTCTCACAAGCACAATATTGTACAAGAGGAGCCAGACTCAAAGAGTACATTCTCTGTGATTCCGCTCAGAAAGGGTAAAAGCAGGCGAGACCAACCTGTCCCTCAGAGGTCAGGAGGGTGGTTGCCCTTGAGGGGCTAGAGCCTGGAGAGAGCACGAAGGGGCGTCTGGGACATGGAGCCAGGCTATAGGGCCCGTTCCGTTTGTGCACACTCATCAACCAAGTGTCAGTTCTTCTGAAGGAGAGGGGACGGAGAAGAGGTGGCAGGCGATTGTCTTCTGTTTTGTGTCTGTACTTTGCAGTCTTTTAGCTGTGCATGTGTATTTTATAATCAAAGGAAAAGACAGTTCTTACAAATGCTATTACTAAGGTGTGAGCGGCCTCGGCGTGAGCAGACAATTGCCCGGAAAACCATGACCGGCTCTGAAAGGGCCAAAACTAGTCCTGGGTGTCCTGAGAACGGAGTATGGGGTGTCATCTAGTGGCCCTGTGTGCAGTTACCTGACTCTCTCGAGGTCTCATCTTCCCTCGGCTTTGAGCTATCCTACAGCTCGAAACATTACAGAAAATTGGTCATAATGCAAACGGTTCTTATTCATAGAGAAGCAAACAAATTTTGCCCAGTGGAGATTTCACTGGTTATGCTGACAAGTTTTACATCTATTAGCAAAGGAATTTAGTGTTTCTAATTGTTTTTAAGCTGCTGTTGGCTTTTAACATTTTACTGGTTCCTTTATGAATTTATGAGTTAAATACAAGTCTTTGATGTGTTCATTTTATATTTGTATGAGAATCATGATGCTCTTTTTTTTTTTTTTTTTTTTTTTTTTTTAATGATCCTTTGACAGGACCCTGGTGGCAGATGTGATTGTCGAGTCCTCACTGTTCTGGGGACTCCTGGTACTCAGGGCACTCTCCCTCTTTCCCTCAACAGCTCCAGAGCCGCCAAGCCCTCAGGCTCCACCTGTCCCACCCTCCCCCACCCTCTGCTTCTTAGTGTAAGGCTTAGGCTCAGGAGCAGGGGGATCAGGAGTCAAAGCCACTGTGGATATTGACCCATGGAAACAAGCTGTTGGATTGGCCTGGGAATTCGGTGACATGCAGCCATGGCGATGGGAAAATGCAACGGAAAGATCAAAAGAGCTCAGGGTTTCTTATAAGAGGTCTCCCTGTGAGATTTCCTGGAGGCAGCGAGGCTTCTCCCGGGGGTGCCCCACCCCGTGGACGGGCAGCCTCCCCAGGGCGCTCACCCACAGTGTCCGGCTTGGTGCACTGGATGTGCATGTAGCCGCTCTCCCTCATGATGCTGTAGAACATCTTCTTGACAGGGTACAACAGCTCCTGGTCCCTCTCGGTGTAGCCAAAAAGCCCCGCAAAACGCCGTCCCAGGAGAAGGGTCAGGATGGAGAAATTTCTTAAACCCAAAGCCATGTTCAAGTGTAGGCCTTTTACGTGGCTGAGGGCAGAAAAGAGGCCCCAGTGAGGCTGGGCAGGTGTCAAAGCAAGGGGAGAGTAGAGACAGAGAAGGGATGGGCCACAGGGCTGGGCAGCAAGCACAACGCCAGCTCCTCTGGCACCTGTCCCTCTGGCGTGGCCACATGGGTTGGAGGAGGGAGGATGGGGGAAGATACAGTTTCTAGAAAGTCCCAGTCAAGGCTCTTCCAGAGCGCGATCTATCAGCCCTGACCGTGACCCTCTCGCTGGCCTTCTCTGCCTGGGCACCTGGCCAGAGCCACATTCCTACATTGCACTAAACAGGAGGACCCGAGCCACTGTGCCCCAGGCATGTCTGAACCGCAGGAGACCCTCCCTCCTCTCCCCTGGCTGGCCTGTGGTATGAGAGAGACCAGGGTTCAGACACTATGCCCAGACAGGACCTGGAACCAACTACCCACCACCCTGCAATGCTACCCACCACCCTGCAATGCTGCCCGCCAGCCACAGAACCCCCTTAGGGGTTCTCGCCCACAGCTGAGAGTGACCTTACCTGGGCACCAGCTGGGCTATGTTGGTGCAGATCAGGGAGCCCCAGTCCCCACCTTGAATATAGAATTGCTGGAAGCCCAGCCGCAGCATCAGTTTATAAAAGATCCTGGCAGTGGCCACCGAATTGAAGCCTGGTTTGAGGGAGAAAGAGAACAGTTGCAGGGAGGTCGGTCGCTTCTTGGGTCCTCCAGGAGCCTATGAAATTCCCGACTCCCCTCCCTACAGGTGGAGGTGAGCGAAGCTCACAGGAGGTGAGAAGGAATCCCAAGGCCCAAAGGTGGTGGTGGGGAGTGCTGGCGGGCAGTGTGCATGGTGCCGGCCTCAGAGGAAGGCGCAGCGGGTGGACGGCTCTGCTGCACTGGCAGGGAGGGCACACGGCGGGCTCGGTCCAGCCCCAGAAGGGTGTCTGCAGGTCCACGCTGCACGGGTACTTAGCCAGCCTCACTAGCCTGGAACAGCCTAGGGCCCAGACGGGGACCCGCCTGAGCAGGGAGCTCATGAGAACACCAGTGTCCAGGCTCTGACCACCACCTCTCCCACTGCCTCCCCAAACCCTAGAAAGATGCCTCTCAAGCCTCGCCTTCCCCAGCCTCCTCACTCCCTGCCTGTCCTCCTGGAGAGTCTGGTGGGAACCCCTGGCCCAGCCCAGGCCAGGACGGGAGGTTCTGTGGCCTCCAGCAACCCCGTACCCTTCTTGGAGGGTGCCTCTGAGAAGCCGTAGCCAGGTATGGAAGGGCAGATGACTTCAAAAACATGCTCGTCGCTCAGGCCATGGTTCTTGGGGTCGGTCAGGAGTGGGATGATCTTATAGAACTCGTAGAAAGAGCCGGGCCAGCCGTGCACCATCAGCAGGGGCTTAGGGGTGTGGCCTGGGGGCAGCTTGGGTGGCTTCACGTGGATGAAGTGGATGTCCAGCCCTGGGGAGACAACACAGCCAGGGTAGGGGTGAAGGAGAGGGCCTGGCAGCTGGGGAGGCTGCAGTGCAGAGACGGTCATGAGGGTTTGCCGTCAGACCTGCCACCCTCCCAGGTGCAGGCTGTGAGTGCTGCCCCATGCCCCACCATGGTATTGGCCACAGGGCGGACAGCGCCTCCAGGCTGAGCAGCCACCCCTGCTCCAGCTCCATGGCTGTCCTCGCTCAGCTTTCACTCTTCCACAAGCGAGGTGCTGTTACCCCCTCCTGGTCACGGTCACAGCAAAATGTGCTCTCGTGAGGGCTGGGCTAGGGCTGTGTGCACACTGTTGGGTCCCAGAGCCCAGAACCATTTCTGGCTCACAGAGGGGTGTGTTGGGGGGGCCCAATATACCAGCAATAGAAGCTTAATCAGATAGATTACTTTAATAGTATAATGGAATACAATACACCCGTTTAAAAGGATGGTGTGGATGTGTACTTATTTATTTTAAATTTTTTTAGAGAAATTTTTGCCATAGGGCGCATACACTCACTGGAGAGACAGAGAGAAACAGAGAGACAGGAAGCAAGAAATCACTCCCAGGGGGGATGGCCACATCGCAATCCCTTCTCCTCCATTCTCCTCTCAGGATCTTGGGTATGCACGCACACGCACCTGGCATTGAGTTTTAAGCCACCGGGTCCAGGATTCAAACCATGGTCAACTACATGGAAGTCCAGCAATGTAACCATTATGCCATCTGCTGGTCCCAGATGTTCTTCTATTTAGCACCGACAGTAGTTCAATAGTGAGAACAAAAGTCTGACTGCCTTTTCCTATTTCAAAAATCTTGCCAAAGGTCCTGGGGGAAGTCACACCTTATCAGAGGCCTACAAACATTAACGGGACTGGTTTGGCCCACTGATAGTGGGATGTCACATCCTCTCCCTGCATGGTCTTTATTTTGTTTTTTAAGCTTTTGTTATAGGGCACATGCACAGAGAGAGAGAGAGAGGGAAAGTGAGAAATCACTCCCCAGGGGAGACGACCCTGCCACAATTCCTTCTCCATTCTCTTGGGATTTGGGGCACACATGCACATGTGCCCTGTGTGATTTTCAAGCCACAGGTCCGGTTCTGGAACAGCATAGACAGCAGCCTTAACCTCCACACCACCTGCTGGCAGCCTTCTTAGCTCTTAGAATGAAGTATAGATGTTCTTTTGCTGATTTCTTTCTTTCTTTCTTTCTTTCTTTCTTTCTTTCTTTCTTTCTTTCTTTCTTTCTTTCTTTCTTTTTTGGCTCAACCTTTTAATATAAAAAGTTCACTGATGTACAAAAATGCGAAAGTGTGTGGGACCAGCAGTTAGCGTAATGGCTATGTCGCTGGACTCCCACGTAGTCGACCGCGGTTTGCGTCCTGGACCCAGTGGCTTAAACTCGCGCCAGGCGCATGTGTGTGCGTGCCCAAGATCCCAAGAGGAGAATGGAGGAGAAGGGATTGCGGCATGGCCATCCCCTCTGGGGGGGGGGGGGTGATTTCTTGCTTTCTGTCTCTCTGTCTCTCTCTGTCTGTCTGGCAAGCGCATGTGCCCTATAGCAAAAACCTCTCCAAAAAAAAAAAAAAAAAAAAAAAAAGCGAAAGTGTGACAATGACAACATACGAAATTCTGTGATTGAAAGTCCCCTCGAGTGCACTATGGTGCACATGCACCCGCCCACACATGCTCTGACATGGAAACATAGACCAATGCAAATCGGTGCTACCGAGAAGTGCCAGCATGCGTGTTCTCCATTCCGCCAATCACAGACCAGTATCGACTCCAAACAGTCAGTAACAGAAAGTACAGCATCTGCCCAGGAACAGCGAGGCAGACTTCTTACTCACGATGGACCAGCACAAGTAAACCCAGCCAAAAAAAGTACCATGGACTTAAATTTAGGAGAGTCATCCATGAGGGTGTCACAATTCCAATATTCGGAATGGATCCTCTGGCTCTGCCCACGACCTCTTCTCTCTAGCCAGTGTCGTCCCTGCTCATACAGGCCTCGGTCATCCTCTGCGTTACTATCGCCTCTGGTTAAAAACTTGATATGCCCATTTTGCTTCTCATGAATCTTCAGGACTCGGTGAACTATAGGAATCTCTCTTCCTTCTATCCTAAAGACAACAATTTCTCCCCCTCGTATAGGATCTTGGACTCGATTTGTTAGAAAGAGAAGATCTTCTCTATGATATGCAGGCTCCATGCCGCCACCGAGCACCACTACAACTGCACTTTCACTTCCGGTTACTACCACCACCCCCTTCCAGATCGTTAGTGCTGAGGAGACAATCATCCCGGAACGCAGGACTGGATAACAGGGCTGCCACTTGTTCACCCACCGCACATTGTCCAGAAAGTCTAGAGCCGGCGTGGCGGGTCGGTGGGCGGGACACTGGCAGAAGAGAGGGCAGGATGTGACCCATAGGTGGAACGGTGGGTGCCTCTTTTGCTGATTTCTTTCAGGAAGAAAGACCAGAGTTTTTTTTTTTTTTTTTTTTTTTTTGGAGAGATTTTCGCCATAGGGCGCGTGCGCTCGCCAGACAGACAAAGAGAGATATAGAGACAGAAAGCGAGAAACCACCCCCCAGGGGGGATGGCCAAGCCGCAATCCCTTCTCCTCCATTCTCCTCTCGGGATCTTGGGCACGCACGCACACGCGCCCAGCGTGAGTTTTAAGCCACCGGGTCCGGGACTCGAACCGCGGTTGACTACGTGGGAGACCAGCGACATAGCCATTACGCTAACTGCTGGTTCCCCAGAGTTTTTTCTTTAACCACTCACTCACCTAAAAATATCAAACTCACCTAGAACCTACAAGCCTCTTCTTCCAGGAGTTCCACTTTTTGGGCCAGACTAACGCAGACTCCTTATGCGGATTGACAACTTGCACTCTCAAAACTAGAAAAAAGGAACCCCTGTGTTTGAGCACCCCAAGAAACACTTGTCTCTCTCTGGGCCTCGGTTACTCAATTTCATGCTTAGAATAAACCACATTAATTATTATTTCTACGGAGCTTGGTTATTTCCGTTGACATAGACATTGTAGGTGGTGAAAACAAATTACCAAGCTTGATCCAATTTTTGTAAACAGTCATAAATATGTATATTGTATTTATTTATTTATTTTCAAATATTTATGTAATTAATTCCATTTGTTATCATTATTATTTTTCAATTTGACCAGACAGAGGTAGAGAGAGAGAAAGGGAAAATGAGAAAGCAAGCCACCAGGTCCAGGACTCGAACCGTGGTTGGCCATGTGGGAGTTCAGCCCCTTTAACCACTACACCACCTGCTGGCCCCTGTATACTGTAAAAAGTAGCTCTCCCTGAGCAGTAGGATCAAGTACTTTAATTTTCTTCTTTGTGTTAGGTGTACTTTCTAATTTGTCTACATGAATGTGTGTTAAATGCATAGCTTTCCCCCATACCTATCAACATAGCATTTATGACCTTTTTCCAATGACAAAAATGACTTTTGTCCGTGGTGTATGCGTGGGTGTGTGTGTTTAGAACAGGTCTCATTGCTGTGTCGCAATCCTCCTGCTTTAGCCTCCTGAGGAGCTGGCACTATGGATGGCTGTCGCCCCCAGCTTTTTAGGGTGGCCGGTGTAGTGAACCCAGAAAATTTGATTTTTAAAGCAGAATGCTGGAAACTTGAGGACAGGAAAGGATTACAGTTTACTCCAGGGTGACTGTGGGCCTCTGCGTCTCCAAGTAGAGCAGCCCATTCCTGGGCGGGCAACGGGCCCTGAGAGCACCTGGGGGTTCACAGCACAGCAGTGTCGGCTGCTGCCACGCCTGGGATAACCCACTACGAGGGCTGGACTTGACAGTGTGGTTTAACGAGTACTCTGGTCTGTTAATCCATCATACAAATAAAACACGTTTCCTGTAGAAAACTTAGAAAAACATGGATAAGCCAAAGGAGGAAAAATTCTCATGAAATCTCACTATTTGGGTGGTCCTCCCAACTTTTCCTTCCTTCCTTCTTTCCTTCCTTCCTTCCTTCCTTCCTTCCTTCCTTTCTTTCTTTTTTTCCTTAAGAGAGGTTTTAGGTCTTAGGGAGCGTGTGCTCACCAGAAAGACAAAGACAGAAAGCAAGAAATCACTCCCTGGGAGAAAAGACCACGCCTCAATCCCTTCTCCATTCTCCTCTCGAGATCTTAGGCACACGCGCATGCCCAGTGTGAGTTTAAGCCACCCAGTCTGGGACCTGAACCGCAGTTGACTACATGGGAGTCCAGCAACATAACCATTATGCCATCTGCTGTCCTGCCAGACTTACTTTTAATTGCCAGTGGGCACGTGCGCTCTCTGGAGAGAGTGAGAGAGAGTGAGAGAGGGAAAGCAAGCACCCTTAAAGGGGCACGGCACATCACAGTCCCCTGTCCCACACTTCCCCATCCCATGAGGACTCTGGCATGCATGTACACATGTGCTGTCTGTTTCAAGCACCAGAGCTGGGCTCCAGCTGTGTTGGCACGTGGGGCCTGCTCGTCCTGCACAGTGCTTACATAGCTGTACTATGAAGGCAGCCCAGACTTTTTTTTCCTAACAGACTTATTTTGAAACAATTTTAGATTTGCTAAAAAACTACAAAGACAGCTTTCATACTCCACACGAAATTTCCTCTATTATTAACATTAATATTGATACGTTAACTATAAAGTCCATAACTTTTAAAAAAGAATGACTAATTTAATTTTATTTATTACTATCATTATTATTATTTTAATTTGCTATATTATTTTTGATTTGACCAGACAGGAACAGAGAGAGAATGGGAAAGTGAGAAAGCAAGCTGCCAGGTCCGGGACCCGAACTGCAATTGGCTATGTGGGAGTCCAGCTCCTTAACCACCACGCCACCTGCTGGCCCCTCAATATCCATTTTCTATTCCAGGATTCTATCTGGATACCACATTCCACATAGTTGTCATGTCTCCCTAGGCTCCTGTTAGCTATGACAGTTCAAACTTCAATAAAACCTTAGAGAACATAACTTTTAACAAAAATAGAATCCTACGTACATTCTATTTTGGAACCTTATTTTTTTTTTTTCCCACTTAACAATATATCCTGGGTATCCTATGTTGCTAAATTTACTCCTATTCTAAAGTTTATTTTAGTAGGTAATGCTATCTCCTTTGGAACGCACTGCATGATGTGAGATTATTCTTAATTCAGATTCTACCACATTATCAGCCGAGTTTAAAATTAGAAACACACACACGCACACACACACACACTCACACGGGCTTGAGGATGCGTGGGCCATCCCTGGAAGCATATCAGGAAAGCAGATGCCGTCTCTGGTCTGGGGGCAGGGTGAGAGCGAGACTTCCTTTTCACTACACTCCCTTCTTTACTCTTTGATTTCTAAATATTTAAGTTTTTAAGAATTAAGACCATTTTTTTCCCTTTATTTATCATAGAGCTTGTGCAATGGGCATGTGGGAGTGAGAGATAGATGGAGCTAGTGAGAGAGAGAACCACCTTCAGCAGAGTCTGGTCACACCACAGTCTCTTTCCTCTAGCCCCTCAGGTCTTGGGCACTCACATGGGTACCCAACGTGTTGCAGGCTGACTGGGCAAAGGATTTGAACCTAAGTCACCATGGGATCCTGCTTCTCTTGAGTGGTGTTGCTGCACCATGGAGTTGGCCCCTGAATCAAGAGACTTTTACAAGCCCATACGGCATTGCTGCCCCAGGGGCCCTCTTTCCTTTTGTGGAAGGATGGGTTCTCCCTGGGTTTCCCCTAGGTCTGTGGCCCCCACAGGACACTCCATGATAGGGTTGAGGGGGTCTGAATCCAGGAACCAAGGTGGGTTCAGGAAGGCAGTGCTGGGCCTGGGGTGTAGTGAGGGGAGTTTGTGGGGCCGAGGGCACACTGGCTGAGGGAGGGCCTAAGTCCCTGGAAGTTGCCAGTGACAAAGGAGAAAGGGACCGGTGGGGACTCTGGAGACCTGGGGTCGCAGGCAATTCCCTCCTCCACTCTGGACAAGACGGGCTGGACTTAGCCAGAGGCCCCTGAAGCCCAAGCTCTCAGACTGCCTGGCAACGGAGGCTCTTCCTGTGGTAGGCAGCCCGGGAATGGGTGAGACAGGAAGGCCAGACCGTAAGGCCAGTGGGGACAAGCACAGAACACTAGTTGGGGCCAGAGGTAGGCTGTGACCAGCCAGGGGCAACAGGTCAGAGCAGAGGCAGAGGACTTTGGAGGTCCAGGACTGCAGCATGTCCAGGCCCCACTGGGGGGCGTCTCTCCTCTGTCTCACGTGTGCACACACTTTCTGACAGAAGAAAAAAAAAGACAATAAAATCCTCTGAGGGCATAGTAATGCTCAGAGGGAGTCCAAATTTAACCCTCCCCCCCAAAAAAAAAATAATAAGAAGAAATAATTCCAGATCTGTTCTGTGTGTGCCTGGCTTGGCCCCAGGAAGGGCATGAGCTCCAGGTCACAGGGGTGGCATTGACAGAGTCTCCCTCTTGCCCGCTCTCCCTCAGAGTCCGCTTCCTCGCATCTGGAGCTCAGGGGTGTTTGCTAACCTCGCTTTGTTGGGTCAGAGCTTCCATCCACCCTTTCACGTCCTTTCCACCCAGTCCCTAAAGTGGGAGCTGTCACTTCCCATCACAGGACAAGACCTCTGAAGGGGAGAGGTGTGGTGCCCCGTCCTCAGTCTCCTGGATCTCGGGGCAGCATGACAACTGCAGGGCTCGCCCTGCCATTTATGTTGTCCACACCAGTTCTCCAGTGACCTTGAGAGCTGTTAATAGAAAGAGGATATTCAGAGTATTTTTACTCCAGAGGATATGTGTGCGAGGGAGGGGAGGAGGAGGACAAGGAGAAAGGGAGAAAGCACTCCTCGACAGCCTGTTCACACACAGTCCTTTTTCCTCCAATTCTGCGTCCCATCAGGATCCCAGGTATGCAGAGGGGCCAGAATTCAAATCTGAGTCAGCTCTGTAGAACTGGCTTTCCTCTGTGTGGCACCTACCTGTGGCACCATAGGGCTGGCCCTATTTTGTTGTTAATATTATTCTTCAACTTACCAGTGTTTAAAAAAATTTTCTGCTATAGGGTGTATATGTTCACCAGAGACAGAGACATAGAGAAAGAGGGAAAGTGAGAAAGCACCTCTGGGGAACTGGCCACCCATAATCCCTTCTCCGTCCTCCTTTCAGGATTTTAGGCATGAATGCATTAGTGCCCAGAATGTTTTTCTTTTTCTTTATTTTTTTGTTAGAGATTTTTGCCTTAGGGAGCATGCACTTGCTGGTCAGAGACAGAGACAGAGACAGTGAGGGGGAAAATGAGAAATCACCCCGGGGGAAGGGGGTATGTGCACACACACACAGTGCCCAGAGTGATTTGTAAGCCTCCAGGTCTGGGACTCGAACCATGGTCAGCCATGTGGGAGTCTAGTGACATAACCACTATGCCATCTGCTGGCCTCCAGAGTGTTTTTTGAACTGCCAGGTCTGAGACTGGAACTGGGCAGCTGGCCATGGGGGATCAAGTTGCCTTAACCTCCACGTCATCTGCTGGCCCACTAAACTTAAATTAAATAGCATATCTGATAGGCTATTAATATTCAGAATATGGAGAGAGTTTTAAAAACTTACCAACAAAGAAACAAATAACCTAATTCGAAAGTAGACAAAAGACTTGAATAGCTATTTCTCCAAATAAGATATATTAAAGGCCAATAAATACATGAAAAGATGCTCAACATCACTAATCATTAAGAAAATGCAAGTCAGGCCAGCAGAAAGTATGGTGGTTAAGGTGCTAAACTCCCACATGGTTGATTGTAGTTTGAGTCCCGGACCGGTGGCTTAAAAATCACGTGGGGCATGTGTGTGTGCATGCCTGCCAAAAATCCTGAGAGGAGAATGGATGAGAAAGGATTGTGGCGTAGCCATCACCACTGGAGTGTGATTTCTCGCTTTCCCTCTCCCTGCCTCTGTCTCTCTGTCTCCAGTGAGCGCATGTGCCTTATGAAAAAAAAATTTTGAAAAATCTTTAAAAAAAGAAAATACAAATCATAAACACAATGAAAACCACTTCATACCCATTAGGATAGCTATTATTCTGAAAACAAAATAACTTATGTTGGGAAGGACGCAGAGAAACTGAGACTCATGTATGCACCATAGTGGGAAGGAAAACAGTACAACTGCTATAGGGAGCCGTGTGGTGGCTCCTCAAAAATTACACACAGGATTACCCTGTGACCCAGCAACTCTGCCTCTGAGGATATACCCAAAATAACTGAAAGCAAGATCTTGAAAACTATTTGTACACTCATGTTTATGTAACATTATTCACAATAGCCAAGGGTGAAAGCAACCCAGTGTTCATTAAGGGCTGAACTGATAAGCAAATGTGCTATATTCATACAATGTAATATTATTCAATCTTTTTTTTTTTTTTAAATTTAGAGAGAGAGAAAGAGAGAGAGAAAATGAGAAAGCAAGCCACCAGGTCCGGGACTTGAACCGTGGTTGACCATATGGGAGTGTCTAGCGCCTTAATCACCATGCCACCTGCTGGTTCCAAGGGTTTGAGTTTCTTAAACTTTACTTTCTGTCTCTATGAATTTGACTACTCTTAGTACCTCATGTAAATGGAATATCCATCCTTTCTCTCAAGGACTGCTACATCACTGGACTGAATTCTGCATTTCTTCGTTTTTTTATACATCCCAATGAACCACAACTGGATTCTGGGTCTTTCCAGCTTTGTCTGACTCTAAGCCAGTGTCATGAAAGAAGGTCTTTCCTGTGACATTCATCCCCCTTGGACTGGTGTTTTCCAAACGTACCTTCAATCTTAGTCTTGAAGTGAGGGTATCTGTTGAGAATCTCCACCTGCTTCCTCCAGTCAAACTCGTTCCGCCAATAGGAGATGACTTTCTTCAGATAGTTGGAGTTGAAACCATAGTGGAAGCGGCTGTCCTCCAAAGGTGGTGTTACACGGAACCTATCGATTCTCTGGTGTAAGTCCTGGGGTGATGTGCAGAATGCCAAGGAGGGAAGGATGGGTGGGGCAGAGCACAAGAGACAGTTTGATTTCAGAAGACACAGCAAACCCTGCAGCCATGACACCACACTGCAGTGGTGACAAAGCAGCTTCCCATACACTCGCTACTCCCAAAGCTTAGGGGGTCCTCACTGTAGAATGAGATTGACTTCCCATCTTTCATTTGTTAAATGTATGACTTGTACTCATCTTCAATTCACCTAGGCTTTGCTTTTCTTCTTCTTCTTTTTTAGATTTTTGCTATAGGGTATGTGGAGAAACAGAGGGAGACAGAAAGTGAGAAACCTCCCTGCAGGGAAACGGCCACATTGCAATCCCTTCTCCTCCATTCTCCTCTAGGAATTTTGGGCATGCACACACACACTCCTGGCATGAGTTTTTTTAAGCCACCAAGTCCGGGATTCAAACCGTGGTCTATTAGGTGGGAGTCCTGCGATGTAAACATTACGTCATCTACTGGTCCCTCACTCAGGTTTTTCTATAGCGGGGGTCAGCAAACTTTCGCTGTAAAGGTCCTGATAGTAAATATTTTAGGCTTTGAGAGCTGCAGCTACTCCACTCTGCCCTGGTACCGAGAAAGCAGCCACAGATAACACGAGATGAACGGGCAGGTCCGTGTTCCAGTAAAACCTTATTTATGGTCACTGAAATCTGAATGCCTTATAATTCTCATATGCCATGAAATATTTTTTCTTCTCATTTCCCCCCCAACCATTTGAAGATATAAAGACTATTCTCGGCTGGAGGAACGTGCAAAAACAGGTGGCGGGCTGCACTTGGCCCTCAAGGTGTGGCTTGCGGACCTCTAATAGACAGCATAGAATGACACATTATAACTCAGCTGGAATAACAGTTGCAGACCAGGGGAGAGGGTGTGCGTCAGGCGGAGAGGCCAGACCTATGTGGGGAACTGTGAGTTGGCTCATAGAGCTCTTAGCTGTCACAATCCCCAGGGCCTCCTCCCATGTGCTTCAGTCACCCCCAAACAAATCTGGAAAACTTAGGGTCCTTTAGGTGTCTGAGAATCCACTGAGGGGGTTCTCCTCAGGGCTCAGCCTTTGTCCTAAATAGCGAGGCCATAGCAAGTTCTACCAAGGGGACCTCAGCCTGGTTTCTCTTGGGTATAGCCCAGCCTCCACTTTTTAATTTTTTTTAAAGAGTGATCCATTTCATTTAATTAATTAATTTATTTATCATCATTTGTTAATTTGTTACAGGGCATGTGTGCTCACCAGAGAGAGAGAAAGAAGTGTGAGGGGGGTGAGAAAATAATTCACCAGGTTCAGGACTTGAACTAGTTGGCCATGTGGGAGTTCAGCACCTTAACCACCACATCACCTGCTGGCAGCAGCCCAGCCTCTACTTTTAAATCAGAACTCTCATGACTTTTTATGGGTGCTTCTTATGGTATTTATTCCTATTAATCTTTCTCTCTCTCTTTTTTTTTTTTTTTTTTGGTAGAGCTTTTTGCCTTAGAGCATGTGTGCTTGCCGGGGAGAGAGAGAGAGAGAGAGAGAGAGAGAGAGAGACAGACAGACAGACAGCGGGAAAGTGAGAAATCACCCCCCCAAGGGAAATGGCCATGCCGTAATCCCTTCTCCTCTATTCTCCTCCCAGGATCTTGGGCACACACGCACATGAGCCAGTGTGTTTTCAAGCCACCAGGACTCAAATATGGTCGACCATGAGGGGGTCCAGCGAAGTAAGCCCTACGCCATCTGCTGGCTCCAATATTTCAATTGACTTTTCTCACCTCATAGATGGAGTTATGGAAGGAATGAACTCTCTTTTTCCAAGCATTCAGCAGAGTGCCTGCATCAAGTAGGGGCTTAACCATCCAGAGAATGAAGGAAGTAATGGCCAGGTGTCAAAAGGAGGAGGCTTTGGGCCAGCAGGAGAGGTTAAGGCTGCTGATCCCATATGGCTGACTGTGTGGTTCAAGTCTTGGACCCAGCAACTTGAAAAATAAACCAGACAGGGACCAGCAGTTAGCGTAATGGCTATGTCGCTGGACTCCCACGTTGTTGACCGCGGTTCGAGTCCCGGACCCGGCAGCTTAAACTCACGCCAGGCGCGTGTGCGTGCGTGCCTAAGATCCCGAGAGGAGAATGGAGGAGAAGGGATTGCGGCGTGACCATCCCCCCTGGGGGGGTGATTTCTCGCTTTCTATCTCTCTGTCTCTCTCTGTCTGTCTGGCGAGCGCACGCGCCCTATAGCAAAAACCTCTCCAAAAAAAGAAAAAATAAACCAGACACAAATCCCGAGAGGAGAATGGAGAAAAAGGGACTGCAGTGAGGTCATTGCCCTGGGGCAATTCCTCACTTTCCTTTTCTGTCTCTCTTTAGCAAATGCATATGCCCTATAGCAAAAAAAAAAAAAAAAAAAAAAAAAAAAAAAAAAAAAAAAGAAAAAAGAAAAGGGAGGGGACTTTGGAGAATAAATTAGGATTAAGATCATCAGGGTCCTCTTGACAGACTCCCGGTGGGTTTACAAGGAGGGGTACAGAGACACACAGATACATCTGTTGTCATGACGCAACATGGCAACAGAAGATCAATACCTGTGAGGGTGCCTGGCCCTTGAACCTCCAAACCATAAGCAGAAAGCAGAAAGCTCTATTTATAAATCACCCAGTTTCAGGTATTTCTGTTACTAGCAACAGAACAAATGAGGAGAGTCACTTGGACAAATCGCTTTCCCTCTGTGAGCTGTAGCCTCTGCATCTGTAAAATGAGAACGACGGTCCGCCCCCTGCAGGATTACCGCAGGGACCAATGCGCCTGTGAGTGGGAGCAGCAGGTGCCCCGCCAGCACCGGCCCAGCCTTCTCAGTGCTACGTTCCTGTGCCGGCCCCTCCTGTCTTCTCACGCAGGATCTCCTGAGCCCCACTTGCCCCCACAAGCCCATTCTCAAGATTTCAGACCAGGCACAAAGGAGGTGACAGCAGTGGGTCTCAGTGATCTGGTGCACATAACTGAGTCCGGCAGCCTCTCCCCTGCCTGGGCACTGCTGGGCCGCAGGTAGGGGGAGGAGACGGAATGGGACAGGGAGAGCTGAGCACGCCCCTCTGGAGCAACCTGCATCCACTCCGTGAGAAAAGAGAAAAAAACTACTTCCGGGGAGGCGCTTCCATCTCCTCCCCATACCCTCTAAGACCTCCATCTCCTCCCCATACCCTCTAAGACCCAGCTTGTCTCAGAGAAGCCACAGAAGGGTTTCCCCACGCTGCCCGCTGCCCAGCCCTGCCTGAGAAAGGAGCCTTACATTGATCTCCTCGTCTGACGTTTCCACCTTGAAAGGACGGATGCTCTCGTCCTCCTTGGCTGTGGGCCTCGCCCCGGGCCCCCACCACCCATCTCCAAGTGGCAAAGTTTCCTCCTTGTTCCGGGAGACGAACCAGTAGATGACAAAGCCCAGCACTGAGGTGAGGAGAATTTCCAGCCACATGACTCCTGCAAGAAGAGGGAGAAGCATCAGCAACAGAGGCCTCCCAGCCCGGCCTTGACACCTGCAGGTGGAGACTCCAATTCCCAGCGAGCTCCTCTCACCCACCTCCTGATTTTATTACATTGATCACTAGAAAAAGAAACAAAATCACATACAATCCTACTGAGTTCTGAAAATTGTTAACCACACTGCGTAAATAGGAACCTGGGTTGGTTTCTGTGCAGCCCTGAGTGGGGGGTGCCACATGTCCAGGCCTCATGTTTTTGAGGGGCCTTCTGTTCTAGACCCTTTAGAGGCTTCTCTCCACACCCTCCTGACTCCATCCCCAAGAGAGGCAGAGCAACTTTTCTGAGTAGAGGGTCCAGGACATGGAACTGTGACTCTGAGGGGCCTGTCCCAACATAAGAGAGAAGTCTGGAGTTCTGGGAGATTAAGTTCAATTCGGAGAGACTGGGTGGCATTAGTAAGGCTCACAAACATCTTAGCTGAGAGGGTGTTTGACAGCTTTATTGAAATACGATTCATACACCATCTAGTTCACTCACCTAAAGTGTATAATTCAGTGGTTTTCAGGAATGTGGAAGGCCGCATATTAGATCTTGCACATGAGCAACTGTTCATCCATTTTGTTCCCTTACCCTAACATGGCTGTCTGCTTCTGCAAACCTGCTTGCTCTTCCCATGAGAAAATAGCTTGTGCTGGCCTTACAGAAAACCACATCCGGGGCAACATCCTGTACCTGCTACTGTCTTTGCTAACTAGCCCCAAACCCTTTTGTTTAGCAATGTAACTGCTTGCATGGAAACCCCACTCCCCTCAGAAATAATTAACCTGCTTGAATCAGCTTCTGTCATTTCTTGCATGGAAACCCCTGGTAACTGACCCCCTATAAAAAGACTGCTCAGACTTCGGTCAGGGCTGCAGTTCTGACTCTTGGACCCTGAGCCTCAGGCTTAGTCGCTGGCCAGTTAATAAAGACTCCCTTTAACCTTAATCTGGCTTTGGTGGTGTTCATTCGGCAGCACTCTACAACAGTATATTCACAGGTATGTGCGACCATAACCACAAGGGATCTTAAAACATTGTCTTCACCGCGGAGACACCCCATACCCTCTAGCTATCAGACCTCTACGGCTCCACCACCTGAGTCTCAAGAAACCATGAATCTACTTTCCATCTTGATAGATTTGCCTATTTCACGTCACATAAACTCAACTGCATTTTAATCCCCCTTTGTCTGACTCAGGTGTCTCTTTTCTCAGAAGGAGAAGAAAGAGGAGCTTAGTCTTGGCAAGATAAAATCAGGAAGCTACCAGCCCAGCTTTGTTATCCAGCTCCTCCTCTTCCATATTCTCAGGGAAGTACCCACACAATGTTCCTGGTCAGAAGGATCTGCACGAATACGAGCACTGCTCTCACGGCGGCCAGAGCCAGAAGAGGTTCGGCTTCAGGCAGGGCAGTGAGGTCCCAGGAGGAGAGAGCATTGCATCTAAGGTGGGACCTGAACAGACCCTAGTTCACCTTTGACTCCACCTTGAAGCTGAAGGCTGAAGGAGGTCCCTGTTGGGACACTCGGCACGTGCATGTCCTTCATTCGCTAAACTTCAGATGTCGGGGACTCTAAGGCCTTGAGCTCTGCTCTCATCAAGCGCTTCCCTTCTAAGCCACGAATTAGGCCACTGAGGGTTGTTCTGGAAATACCCATGCATACTGGTCCAGAAATGGAGCTTCCCCATGGAGATCCGGCCCGGGTGTGGGCAGTGCCCCTTCCTGTAGCTTGGAACCACTCCAATGACTGCGTGGTTCCCAGGCTCAGTCCCTGCAGTCACCTCGGACTCTCCCTTCACACTCCTCTATCACCAGGTCTTGCTGCCATTCAGATTCGGCCCCCTCCATGCCCAGCCTTCTCCCTGGACCAGAGCTCTTGTCGCCCCACATTTAGATCATCAAGACAGAGTTCCAGAGAGGGACTACTCTAGCCCATCTCCCAAGGTCACCTGGGCACTTCCTAAGCCCACTGCAGCCTTCTTCCTGGGCACCCAAACCAGAGGGCCCAGTCTTGAACTTCTGTCACTTCCCTCCCCGAGCCGTGAAAGTCAGAAGTTCCTCAAGGTCTCTTTGACTCAGCATTTGCTGAACGTCTATGCTGTGCCAGGCCTCTGCCACCCCAGCCAGAGAGAAAGCATGGGATGGGCTGGTGCACGTTCCATCCCCAGCCAAGACAGGCCACGACTTTCATCTTTTGAGCCCAAGCACCAACAGTGCCTGGCCCCCAAACACTGTGTACATGCCGGCCAATCAGATGCGTGGCTGGAACCACACTCCCACAACTAAAACAAGGCGAGCCAGAGCTGGAGAGGAGCCTCTCTTATTTACAGGAATTTGGAAAAGAAAACTGGCATAGACTTCTTCCATTTCCAGAAACCCTCTGTCGCTGCCAGCAAATCCTACCCTTGGAAATGGGAGATGTCGGCTACTGGCCTGTCGTGGTATTGGAGGCAGGACTAGGCTTAGGCACTGCGGGGCACATGGGAGGAGGCGGAAGGCAGAGAGTAGAGCTGCCCCAGCGGCGGGAGCAGATGCTGCGGTTCGCCCAGCAGGCAGGTAGCTCGAGAAGGCAGGGACTGTGTCCTGGGCACTGCCTGGGCCCCCTTTGCCCCACACAATGCCCGGGACAGCAAGCACTGCCCCGACGTTTGTCAAGCAGCCTCTGCACTGGAACCAGTCAGACATTCCACACAATGTCAAGGGAGCTGCAAGCACAATGAACAACGAAGAGATCAGGCTCCCCAGTGAACTCCACAAACTGTCCTTACCTGGCTGGCTTCAGCACGGAGAGGCCAAGGGGTCTGGTGTCACTTCCCTCTGGGATATAAATGTCCAATTTTTCCTTTTCTTGGGCAGAATGATCCCAGTGCTTTCACCTAGCCACAGGGACTCTGAGTCCTCACCCTTTGGGAAGCTGCAAAGTAGTTAGGGAGCTCTGCACCCAGGCCACCCTATGGGCGTGGAAAATTTAGGGCGGGCTGCAGGCTCTGCCTCATCCTGCCACCCCTTTTTACAACCGCGCAGTCCTGCTGACTCAGCACATCTGAAGTGTGCACAGCTTAGTTATCTTCTTTGGACTTCAAACAGCAAACTGAACCACACTGACCCCAGCGAGGCTGGTAGAAAATATGAGTCCCATCTAAACAAAGGGAATCCGGACAAGGGACATTCTGACAGCCCACGCCAGCACCACTTGGAGCATGGAGGTAAAGACCAGGTAAAGGTAGGAAAGAGAAGTTAAAAATCTCAATCTCCTGCATCCTAATTAAGATAACAAGAATATTAGTGCTTGGCTCAAGGCTGGTGCCTTAGAACACTGATCTCAGATTACAAAGCAGGCTTTACTGCAGTGTCACTTTGTCACCTAGTAACAGATCTTTATTTAATATAGCAGGTATGTATATATTTTTTCTTTTTTTGGAGAGATTTTCTTTTTTTTTGGAGAGATAGGTGTACGCCCTCGCCAGAAAGACAGAGAGAGACAGAGAGACAGAAAGCAAGAAATCACACACACACACACACACACACCTCTCCCCAGGGGAGATGGCCATGCCACAATCCCTTTTCCTCCATTCTCCTCTCGGGATCTTGGGTGCACATGCACACATGCCCAGCATGAGTTTAAGCCACTGGGTCCGGGGACTCGAACTGTAGTCAACTACCTGGGAGTCCAGCGACATAGCCATTACACCAACTGCTGGTCCCAATAGCAGGTATTAAATGCACATAAAGGCAGATGTCCTAGATCAGCCCTGTGTGACAACAGGTATTGACTGTCTGTGGATGGGTTTTTCAAGGGATGTGATAAACCACAGTGCATGCGAATTACCTAGGAATCACGATTTATCAGATTCATCACTCATCAGACTTCACTTCTCTCTTTTTAAAAGAGAATCATTTTATTTATTTATTTATTTATTTATTTATTTATTTATTTATTTATTTATTTATTTTCATATAAACTAGAGCAGGACAAAAGAGAAAGTGAGAAAACAAGCTGCCAGGTCTGGGACTAGAACTGTTTTCTATCACGTGGGACTCAAGCACCCTTAAACACGCCCTGCCGCCCTGAGACTGCACTTATCTTTAAGTAAGAATCACAGCAGGCAAGGACCTTGGCAGCTTGCTCTCTCACTTTTCCTCTCTGTCTGATAGAACTGGAAAATAATAATAAAGTTACATAAAATAATTCTTTAAAAAAACAAAACAAAACTGGTAGCCACAGAACGCATTCCTCATCTATGACTGGGCATGTGGCGCGCTCCTCCCCCCAGCTTGTCCTTGCACCCGTTTTTGTCCTCAAGCCTTCACACCACCAGCTCTTCGGCAACCCCCAGGGTATAGCCACAACTACACGGGAGCGGCCGGGGCTGCCCATCTTTTCCAGAAAGTGAAATAATAATAAACAAGACCTTCTTGCCCCTTCCTGGTGGGTCAGCCATCCTCTGTAAAGGGATGGGGCCTCGGAGTCTGGCCTATCAGAGTCCAGATGCCCACTCTCATTCTGCTTAACCTGGGGGGGGGGGTGACCTGCAGGTGCCCACCGCCCAGGATGGGGTGGTCTGGGACGTGCCGGTGCCCAGCAGGCTGCCCTGCGACCTCCGGAACTCTCGCCAGGGCTGCCCCGGGGCTGCTGCTTTATTTAGAGTGTGAGGAAAGTCAAGGTTTCAGGCTCAGTGAGGAGGGAGCCCCTTTGCCTGCCTAGCTCCTGGGCATGGCAGACAAAGGTGTGGCATCAAGGGGTGACACCTTCCCTCCCCAGGAGGGGCCCCTTTGAGGTCGGGCCGGTGGAAGCAAACATGGTACAGCACAATGACTAGGGCTGTACCCGGCCTGGGTTGGTAGGGGAAGCGATGCAGATAGCCCTCCTGTCCCTCTCCTGGGTTCTCAGGCCACCTGGCACCTACAGAGGAGAGGCTGCATCAGCCCCACCTCACTGGGGCTGGCCAGGCAACAGGTGGGAGACAGTGGCCATGGAAGCTGGAAAAGAACTGGGCAGCCTCCAGACCAGCCTTTCACTTCACAGCCAGGGAAGCAGAGAGAAAAGGGGGACTTGCCCAGGTCATGTGGTCAGGAAGTGGCACATGTGGAAAAAAATTGTATTCCTTGCTCCTTATCACAGCTGCTCTGGGGCAGGGTTTCTCACCATAGCAGGACAGGCATTTGGACCAGGCTGATGTTTGTTGTTTTCTGTGCATCGCTGGGCGTTTATAGCAGCCTGACCTCTAGCTCTGAGAGGCCAGGAATCTCCCAGCACCAGGCTGTAACAACCAGCAATGGCTCCACGCGTTCCCTGGGGCGAGAACTGCTCTTGGTAAGAACCACTGCTCTAGATCCGTGGTTCGACTTCAGGGTGAGCAGCACACTGGGGGAGGTTCTGAACCAGGAGGCCTGGGACAGGGCTGGAAAGTCTCCATTTCCAGCACGCACCCAGGTGATGCAGTTCACGTAGGCACATGCTCTGAGAACCCGGCTCAGACTGGAGTAAGAGCCCTCAGAAGCCTGGGCTCTCTGTCCCGCCCAGTGAGAACCCAGCTCAGCTCCGGCAGGTGTGGGAGTCCCAGCAGCAGTTGTTGAGTGAACGCTTGTGCTGAGGCTGAGAGGACTGTAGCCTTTCTACCCGGTCAAGAGGAAAGACAAAGAGACAATGCCATCTCCAAGGGTAACAGGTGACAGAGAATCCTGGAGCCTCTCTCTGCCTACAGCCTGGTGAACTGGCCTCCTGCAGAGAGCTATTACCCAAGCTGCTTTTCAGGTTATGTCCCCCATGGCTCTGGATTCATGGTGTCCACAGGAAATGTGCAGTAAATGCTACAGGTCCTGGGGGGGGGCCAGCTGGGCCCTCTCCTCTACCCAAATCTGTGAGAAGTTTTAGCAGCACAATACCCAGATTTTACCAATTGTCTCTCCCGGCAAGTCTGCTGGGGAGGGACACGTCTGTAAGCTCAAAGCTGGGGGCAACAGTTCTGTGACTCAAGCCACCTTCCCTGCAGGTGTCCTTCTCTTCCTCTCCCCCCTCTTCTCCAGGTGAAATGCAATCTCCTATTCCTTCTCTTTCCCCTACGACTCCAAGCACAGGGCCCTCTGCGTGTGAAGTGCTCAATGTGCAGCCACAGACTTGAAGCTGGGAAGTTTCAGCTTGCACTCTGGCTGGTCTATCACGGAAAGACTCAAGATATTAATTTTCCTTTAAGTGGAAGGGGGCTGGGCCGGACATGAAGCCCAGTGGTTAAGGGAGCCAGATCCCACATCACCAGCTACGGTTCCAACCTTGGCCCCAGCAGCTTAAAAAATATGCCACATGTGTGCACGTGTGCCCCAAATCCCAACAGGATGGAGAAATGGAGAAGGGACTGCCGTGTGACCACATCCCACTGGGGGGGTGCTTTCACACACCCCCATCTCTTTGGCAAGTGCAGGAGTCCTCTGGCAATTAAAAAAAAAACAAAACGTGGAAGGGGGTATTTGGATGCTATCCTCAAAACTGAACCCAGGTGATATTCCAAGAAACTAGGGTCAATCACAACGTAACGGGGGCCTTTCCCATACTCTGGAGAACTGTCTGACGTACCTACTAAGCCTGGACACAGACAAGCTCCGTGCCTTCCTCTGTAGGTACCTGGTGGCCTGAGAGAATCCAGGAGAGGGAGGGGAGGGCTCTGTCACCTGCCTCGACTCAATGACTCATCAATTGCGTACCTAGGTGTAAACCCAACAGAAATGTGCTCATGTTTACCCAAGCCACAAACTCAAATGTCCATGGCAGCACTAGAAATGGTCCGAATGCCCATCAGCAACTGTGGTGTAGTCACACAACAGAATACGACACAAGCATGAACACCCCATGACTGCACACCGTGACATGGTTGCATCCCACAAACGTTGCTGGGGGAAAGCAGCCAGATGCAAGACAACACAGACTGTGACTGCACTTACATACAGGGCAAAGACCAGAAAAACGAATCTTTAATGACAGATGTCAGAACGGTGTTTTCCTTCGACAGTGGGGGCTGGGGCCCAAGTGTTCGTATTTTTTAAAGCTCTTCAGTGACTGGGGCCAGCAGATGGTGTAATGGTTACATTGCTGGACTCCCATGTAGTAGAACGGGGTTTGAGTCCTGGGCTCTGTGGCTTAAAATTCACACCGGGCGCATGTGCGTGCAGCTCAAGATCGCAAGAGGAGGAGGAGAAGGGATTGTTGTGGCCATCCCTGGGAGGGGAGGGTAATTTCTTCTTTTCTGTCTGTCTCTCTCTGTCTCTCCAGAGAGCACATGTGCCGTATAGCAAAAAATCTCTCAAAAAGAAAAAAAAGAAAAGAAGCTCTTCGGTGATTGTAAGGTGCAGAAAGGGGATAGGTCTCAACGTACCCTAGAAAAGAGAGAGCTGAAGAGCAAGGTCTGGGAGGTGGCCGATGCAACTCAGGGGTGCATGAACATCACTGCAGCGTGGCTCTGTTATGAGACTGTTGGCCACCTCTTGGCCCCTCCACAGCCAGCACGGAGCCCTCCAACTGGGCCACCCTCCTAAGCACCGACTCTTTATTCAATGAGGCCTCCTTTCTGATTCCCACGTCAGCTCCAGGAAGTTTAATTCCTGGAAGAGGGTGTCATGCTGGAGACCTCATCATCAGGTCCCTGGTCAGGTAACATGCCAACACAATACCTTGCGAGTCTGTGCAAGCCCACCTAAAGGGCAACACCATCTGAGGAGCCAGCCCGACTTTCCAGGAGAACCCACATCCCATGGCACTCCCCAACAGCAATCCTGATGACCTTTGCCTTTAGAAACGGCAACATTTTTGGTGTTTATTTTCAGAGAGTTTCTACCTTGCTTTTCTCTTGGGGCAGTTCCAAATACCAGTTGAGGGCTCCGAGTAAACCTCTCTGAGCCTCTGCAGCCTCATCTGTAAAATGGGGATAAGAATGCTGACCTCACAGCCTGGCTCAAGGCGGGTACATAACCGATGTATGTGTTTCTTCCCCTTCTCCTAAAGCACATAATTATTATGTGCAAAATCCCCATGTTAGAAGAGAGCCCAGAGGAGCCCCTCTTGCTACTAGATTATTTAGCTCCTATCCCAGGCTGCACTGTAGTCCACGTGCACAACAGGCTGGAAGAAGGTGCATGGGATAGGACAGCTGTGGTCTGGGAGCGCCTGCCGGGAGCATCTGCTGTCCTCCCAGTGTGCCCACACGGAGGACACGACCTATGAGGATGACAGGAAGCATGAGGCTATGCATAGCTTTGGCTCTCGGTGTTCTGTAAGACGTGTCCCTGGGATGGGCTCCACTTTTTTCCATCAGTTCTGAGAAGTTACAGTCTCAGCATTAAGGCTTTATCTTTCCAAGGACAGTTATATTTATGTTTTCTATGTGGTCAGCGCCTGCTGGTGTAGAAAACATTTTAAACCCTTCAAAACATCAAGGTTGAGGAGACACCATGAAAAATTCAGAAGTAAAACAAGACAAAATGAAAGTGCCTGCTTTATTACGCTAGCATCTGAAATCAGCGCTTAATTGAGCTACCCTAAAACTTCCAGAAATCTATTTTACCTGATTAGGGTTTGTATTTTTGTTTTGTAATGTACTTTTTCAGAATTTGGCAAACCACTATACCGAGAGAATGGGGGCTGTGTGTGGAGGGGGTGCTTTTCAGAATAAAAGCATTTTTTTTCTTGTAGCCACAGCACCCTTCCTAAGAAAATTATTAGCTTGCTTAGTAAGGAAAATGCCATTTTTTTTTTGTTGTAAACTGGCCTGATTTTATACACACACACACACACACACACACACACACACACACACACAATGACTGGAGGATAATGATCATTGAGTTATAAGATGCGGAGCTTAGAGGAAGACTTAATGAGCAACAACTGACTCCTATGATAGTGATGCAGGAATGAGCCCGGATGCTCATTCGGAGGCCTGAAATCATGTCTGTGCCAACCCCCGCAAAGAGACAAGACTTAGTGAATATGGAAAGGAATTATTTGGTGAGGCCAATACTGGTAGAAAGTGGACCAGAGTTCACACCTGTCTCCCCACATTAGACAAGCTACAAAACTTACATAGGGAAAGAGATCAGTGTGAGACACATCTACAAACAAAGGGCGAATTATTCATTGCAATAATGATGAGGAGGCGAGGAGGCCTGGTGAGGATGACGGGAAGCACGAGGCTATGCATAGCTTTGGCTCTCAGTGTTCTGTAAGACGTGTCCCTGGGATGGGCTCCACTTTTTTCCATCAGTTCTGAGAAGTTACAGTCTCAGCATTAAGGCTTCATCTTTCCATGGACAGTTATCTTGTTTTTCTCTTGGGGCAAGGCCTGTGATTTTTGGAAAGATTACAAGGAGCCAGGAGGTTTTCTCTGCTTAGGGAGCTGTTTCCTTTCTGGGTATTCAGGGCAGGGCCACAATGACCAGTTTTCATTCTCTGCAAGGTTCTTAAAGGTAAGCAGTGATTAACAAGGTAGCAGAAGCAAAGGGAGTCAGTCAAGACAACACTTAGGTACTGGTTTAAAAGCTAGGTGTGGCGTTGCGATGCTTGAGCTGCTAAAATCTTCTCTCAGCCCGTTACATAAGTGAGGGCTGGTGGCATCTTTCCCCTCCTGATCGCCATAGCCAGCTATGTATAAAGACTCAGCAGGGTTATTGTTAACATCCATTAGTTAAGCAGTAGGCTCCAGTACTGGAAGTAGGTAAAAGGTTAGATTCTGTAAGACTCATTGTGAAGCGAAAGTTAGAAGTCAAAGGTCAGTTTCCCCAGGTTTAATCTTTTAAAATGGACTCTTAACACTATAATCCAGTCTCTCTGGTTCTCTGATGGCTCGGTTACAGTAAGAAATGGGAGTATACAGTACTGCAGGCACAGGGAAACACACGGCCCTGTACTCTAGGAACGCATGCTCTAGTAGGACAAACAGGTAACAAATAAACATCCTTCTAGCGATAGCTTTGATATATGGATGCAGATGGAAAAGAAATGTGTAGAAGCAGGAGTGGTTAAGTCTGCCAAAGGCCTTCACAGACAAAGGCTCATAGATAGGGTTTTTACAGGTGAATAGGAGTTTACCAGGCAGAAAAAAATGGTGGGATGGGAGCAATCCAGGCAGAAAAGAAAGCCTATGCAAAGATGCAGAAATAAGAAAGTGTATGGTATAAATAAAGAACCATACGATTGAATTTTCAGGGTAAGAACTGATGATTCTGAACTTCCTTCAGAGTACAATCATTTCATTTATCACCACTGTGCTAGCTGCGTATCTCTTAAAAATGGCTTCTTCACCAGGATGAAGCAGAGCCAGGAGTTCTAGTTGAGAAACTGTGATTGCAATTCAGATGACCCCTCTGTAAGCTGCATGCCGAGAGGCATAAGGGGCTGTGTGAGGAAGAGGTGGCCTGGACAGGGGACCACCCAGAACTCCACAGTCCACCCCAGCTGCCCTGAGTGAGCTGCTACAGCGGCAAACACACCGTCAAGCTGACATCCTTTGTAGACTGCCAGCAATATTCTCCCTCTCTTCCTTGCAGTATCTACTTCTGATGGCCAGAGACCTGGGGAAAACATGAAACAGTGAACGAGTTGGCTGGGCTGTTGGACGAACAGAAGCTGCAAGATCTGGGGTCCAAGTGAGGCCATCCTTTCCATGAATGTGACTCCCACTGCCACCTCTGCAGGTGACAGATGTGTGTCTCTGCCCTCGACCTCCTCTGGACTCTAGACCTGGACACCCACCTACCTGCTTGATATTCTGAGTGTCTCAAACCTTTTCCAGGGGCATCTGAAATTGTGCTATCTTTCTGTTCCCCTCAATTTTGTCTCCTCCTGGGGCTTTTACACAGTAATGAACATGACCCACCCTCCAACTGCCAGGCTAAAAACCTAGGCAACGTCCTTCAAATCCCTCCCCTTCATTCTACCCGCACGTGTGCATAGGCAAGTTCCAGCAGCTCTACTTCCAAAACAATCTTGAATCCACCTCCACTACCACAACCAGGCCTAGGTTCCTGGGGTCTCTTCCCTGGACTATTGCAAAGCCCCCTTCCTGGTCCAGTCACACTTGTTCTGTCCCCTCCAACCCACTGGCCACTCGAAGCCAGACAATCCCTTGGAAATGCAAATCTGTCACGCCCACTGTTTCCATTGCTCTTGACACAAAGCAACACGGATAATGTGGCCCTTAAGGCCTGTGTGGTCTGACTACCCACGTCTCTCCTTCTCCCCTTCTCCCCCCCAGGTCTCAGCAACGCCCACCTCTTTGTCCCCTACATCTTTTTTTTCAGTTCGTTGTGCTCACCAAACTCCCTCCTACTGCAGGACTCATGAAGGCCGTTCCCGCTGTCTTAACACTCTTCCCTTGTCCCCTTATCTCCTTCACTTCTACTCACCCTTCGGATTTCAGACCCAGTGTCCCTCCTCTGGGCAGCCCCTCCTGTCCTGCTGCAGCACGGCGCCCCTCTCATTCCTTGCCCTTGTCACTGTCACATTTATCTGTGTGATTATGTGAATGCTTTCAGCCTCCTGCACGGAACATAAGCTCCCCTGGGGTGCAGACCATGTCTGCTTTGGCTGTTCTCTGTAACCCCAGTACCTGGCATTTACTATTGGGTTATAGGAAAAGTCGTGATACATTTTTTCCTTTTTTAAAAAAGAATTATTTATTTAATTTTATTTATTCATTCATTTATTTTAATTTGACCAGACAGAGAAAAAGAGAGAGAGAAAGTGAGAAAGTAAGCCACCAGGTCCGGGACTCAAACCAAGTGGTTAATCAGCTCCTTAACCACCGTGCTACCTGCTGGTGCCCAGTCATGATACATTTTTGTATAGAAAAACACATCACAACTTTTCCAATGACACAATAGATGCTCAGTAAGTATTTCTGAATGAATGAACACAAAAAATATTTTGAATGACAGTGTAAAATATTATCGGCACTTTTGAGGAAAAAGGTGGCTGAATTCTCTTTAAGGAAAACTATATATCCTACGTCTCAGACTAGCTTGTAGAGATGCACTATGAGGTGCAGGACATGGAGGTCAGCAGTTGGTGCAGTGGTTAAGGTGTTGGAATCCCACATGGTCGACCATGGTTTGAGTCCTGGACCTGGAGGCTTGCTCTCGCACTTTCTCTCTCTCTGTGTCTCTCTCTCTGGGTCAAAACAAAAAAAATAATAAAAATAGATAAAATTTAAAAATTAAAAAAGGATGCAAGGCAGGGTTGAGTAGGTGGCATGTGGCCCCTATGGCAGATTTTCCCCAAAAAGAAGACTAGAAAGCCAGTACCTGGGGCCAGCAGGTAGCATGGGGGCTAAGGTGCTGGACACTCCCACATGGTCAACCACGGTTCAAGTCCTGGACCTGGTGGCTTGCTTTCAGTTTCCTTCTTTCTCTGTGCCTCTCTCTGGTCAAATTAAAAAATAAATGAATCAATAAATAAAATTAAATTAAAAAAAAAAAGAAAGCCAGTACCTGAGGTGCACTGCAAATGTCAGGGTTTGGGGTGCAGAGATGAGGTCAGACTCAGGATCTTGTCACGTATCATGAGGAGTAGGCCCCCAGCCTGGCATGGAGGGTCCCTGCTCTGAAGCCCAGGCCACGTGCCAGGACCTCACAAGTGAAAATGTGCCTAGAACTGAGTGTGGTGCTTACTAAGGATGACTCAGCACCTCCCATGGCCCAGCCTTGGCTAGGTGCACGGCAGGGCAGATGCCAAAGTGTTTTTCCAAAACAAAGGCTGGGAGGGTGGACACAGCCCTACAGGCCTGGCTCTGACTGTGTGTGTGCTGTCTGACATTTTCCCGATGGTGACTCAGACTCCCAGCAGTGTGAGAACCGCATGCTCCTCCTGGGGGAAGTCTGCCACCAAGGGCAGAAAACTGTGGGCAGCGGGGGGAGAGCAAACACGATGGCACCACGTGGCCCTCAGGCGGCAGGCCGGAGACAAAGGTGAGGCTCGGAGGCTCTGCACGCTTCCTCAGGCCCATTCCCGAGCCTGTTACTGTCTTTCCCAGCGGCCCAGCCTTGGGGTCTTCCCTGGGGGAAGCCAAGGAAACATCCAGTGGAAAAGGGAGAAACAGAAGTCTTCCCTGCCATTCCTGGGGGAGCCTGCTCAGGCAGCGCAGAATGGGAGCGTTCCTGCTCACTGACTCCTGCTGGCAGCCTCCCAAGCCATGGACTCCCGGGCCTTCTCTGCAGCGATTCCTGAAGCTTCCAGCTCCCAGCCCTGCTCATGCCAGCTGAGACAAGAGGGAGGGGGCGAAGCCTGGAGGAAAACTCCCTTGAACTCTGCAGGGCCCAGCATGCAGCTCGGGCCTCTCCACCCTCACCCCTGTCTCTGAACCCCCGTGACCCACTGGGGACTAAGGATGGGGGAGGCTGAAGGCCAGTAGCTGGGCTGTGGTGTGCACTCTGCACCAGGTCAAGGGCCTCATTTATCTTCGACAGGACCTTGGAGCCAAGCCCTGGATAGGCTCAGAGCCAGCAACCAAGGGAAAGGGGAAGTGCTGCTGGCAGGCAAAGACAAAGGTGAGGAAAGAGCGCAAACAGTGTAGGGGCGAGCTGAGTGAAGGACACATCGTGGTCTGCCCTGGGAGGGTCTTCCCCCTCCCCACTGTATCCATCTGCCTAGAATATAATTTGCAACAAGTGGTATGGGCACCAGGAGTCAGCCGCAGTGCAGAGGCACCCACTGCCGGCTCTGAATCCCCGTCCTCCCACCGGCTTGTCAGCCAAGGGGCCTCAGGTCAGGCAGGGACTCCACTTCTCCAGGCCTCAGTCTCTCCCACAGGCTGTGAGGGGCTGGGTGGGGGAAGGGGAGGAAGATGTAGGCAGACAGTCTGGGTCTGAGCACCCTGTGAGAGGGGACAGCTATGTCCACAGTGTTTAAAGGCCACACAAACTCACTCATGCAACCTTCTATGCAGGTCTGAAGTTAGTGCAAGGGCAAGAAACAGCACATTGTAGGGTTCGTGTGTTCATGCTCTAGGGAGTCACTGATAGTCTGTTCATTTCACTTTCAGCCAAATAAAATATGCATGGAACACAGTTCCCTATCTATAAGGAGAAAGCATTACCTTCCACTCATTTCTTTCTTCCTTTTTTTTTTTAAATTTGCTACAGGATGTGTGCGCTCGCCCGAGAGAGACAAAGAGAGAGAAAGTGAGAAAGCATCTCTCAGGGGGACGGCCACACTGTAACACCTTCTCCTCCAGTCTCCTCTCAGGATCTTGGGCACACACACATCATACATGCGCCTGGCATGTTTTTCAAGTCACCAGGTCTGGACTCAAACCTTGCAGTCAGCCATGTGGGATGGGCCATCATAACCACCACCATATCTGGATTGTGTGAACTTCCACCTTCCGTGGGTTTCAATCCCTGGCATTCGCCACAAGAGTAGAGAGACTCCTTTTTCAGGGAATAACAGGATAGCTGTATGACTCACCGATTTGATTTCCTTCCCACCATTAATCGCACCGCGCCTCCTTCCCCTCCAAGCCAGCTTTCTCTCAGCAATGCACTCCAGGTCTGGAAGCTCCCTGGGCAGTGTGTAACTGGATAGTACAGGTAGCTGGCCTGGACTGAGAAACCCGAGCTGCTTTATTGTCTGGAGCAGTAATAAATGGCCGGCCCAGTCTCAGTACCACACAGATGAATACTCTAGGTTGTTTCATCTTGCAAGGAGGAGGGCTGATTTGCCATAGAATAAAAAGTTCCAAAAGGCTACAAATATTTATGAAGTTTAATTAAAAGTCTTAAGGGAAACTCTGAAATTCAGATGTTCCATCTTTTTTTTAAAGAATTATTATTTTTTTTTTTAAAGAATTATTTTATTTATTTAATTATTATTTCACATGAGTTTTGCCAGAGAAAGAGAGAGAGGGGAAAGTGAGAAAGCAAGCCACCAGGCCTGGGACTCAAACCGTGGTTGGCCATGTGGGAATTCCAGCGTCTTAACCACCACGACACCTGCTGGCCCCCAAGAATTATTTTTTAAAAAAATTTTAGTATTATTATTTTTTAGTTTGATCAGAGAGAGAGAGAGAGAGCATAAGAAAGCAAACTGCCAGGTCTGGGACTTGAACTGTGGTTAGTCATGGGGGAGTCCATTACCTTAACCACCACACCACCTGCTGGCCCTCACATGTTCCATCTTGATAGGATATCACTATGACCCTGAGAATAGCCTTGCTGGTGGGTCTGGAAGTCTCACTGAGGTAGGAGTCAGGAGCCACAAAATATAGTGAAGGTATAGGCCCAAAATGGAATCACAAAATGGCTAAGCATTAAGATGGAGACACAACTACTCAGCTCTCACTGAACTGCTTGCTCAGAAGAAAAGGCTTGCAGCAGTGACTCAATGATTGACCTAAAGCAAATATAGCAATTAAGGCTTTTTCCAAGTCTCCCCACATTCCAAGAAGAGAATGGTGTTTATGGCCCAAAGCTTTTAGAAAAAGAGAGTCTCGTGACCTTCATACCCACTCCAAAATTAAGGGAAAAATGACCAGACGTATCTAGCATGTGACCCCCACCAAGAGGGGAACACATGTACAAGCCCCTCCTAACCAAGATAAACCTCAGTTCCTCTTCAGCAACCCATTTTCTGGGACTCCTGATGCCTGGGTGCTATTCTCTCCTTCACTAAACTCTGCTTTGCTATCTCCTCTCTGTGTCCATGTCTCTAATTCTTTTTGAGCATGAGACAAAGACTCATGCATTGGGTATTGGGTCCACATACCCCAATTTCCTGCATCTTTGCTTCCATGGAACACATCCAGAGGAGGGCAGGGCCACTCATTCCACCCCCTTTTGGCTATTTATTTGGCCTCCTCCTGCTTCCTCATAGGGACAGCTAGGTCTGGGAAGTCAATCTGGCCACAGACAGAAAAAGTGACAAGTGGGAAAGTACACCCATTTTCTCACATAGCTGGTAAGATAGCCAGACTTCACCTATTGCCACCCTGAGCACACAGGAGCTAAACATATCTGGGAAGACCACCCTGGGGCTTGATACAGAACCAAAATATTTCTTTCTGCAGAAGATCCCAGTCTCTCCAGTTGTAACAGGAAGTGGGTAAAAACTCACGTGATTAGAATGTCACCAGACAATACAGCAAAAGAGATCAGTCCCCAGGGGAAGCCAGTCCCAGACTGAAGCTGCCAGAACACAGCAGAGGGAGTAGCCTCCAGGAAAGGGTGGAGGCCAAGAGCTGCCCACTCCTGCCTCTCTGAGGAACACCACATGGCTCTCCAAATGTTCCACAGTGGCGCTGGGACTCCTGCCCTGGTGATGGGCTTCCCACAGCTTTCACCAGTCACCGTGTGGCCACTGCTGGGCCAAATCCGGCTGGGTAAGCCATAGCAGGATGCTCAGAACCTTGCCAGGGCTATGGAATGTATCTAGGCACCCACAACCTCTGTGAGGAAGGTTTAAGAAGCCCTGGACTATGACCCTGAGGTTGGAAGACCCTCCAAATATATCATCTCATGTAATACAATAACCCAGTTTTTTCTGTTTTAAAAATAATTAAAATGGGGACCAGCAATTGGCATAACAGCTATGTTGCTGGACTCCCATGTAGTAGACCACGGTTCGAGTCCCAGACTCGGTGGCTTAAACTCATGAAGGGTGTGTGTGTGTGCGTGCCCAAGATCTCAAGAGGAGAATGGAAGAGAAGGGATTGCAGTGTGGCCATCCCCCCTGGGGGGGGTGATTTCTTGCTTTCTGTCTCTCTGTCTCTCTGTGTCTGTCTGGCGAGCGCACGTGCCCTATAGCAAAAACCTCTCAAAAAAAAAAAACAAAAAAAAAAACCCTAAAAGTCAGTCACTCTCTTCATCAACCTTCCCAATGCTAATGGAAGTAAAAACTCCTGCTCCCAGGACCAGCGGATGGTGTAATGATTATGTTCCTGGACTACCATGTAGTCAACTCCAGTTCAAGTCTGGACCTGGTGGCTTAAAACTCATGCCGGGTATATGTGCGTGTGTGCCCAAAATCCCGAGAGGAAATTGGAGAAGGGATTGCAGCATGACCATCCCTGCTGAGGGGTGATTTCTTGCTTTCTGTCTCTGTCTTTTCTGGTGAGTGCATGCACCCTGTGATAAAAAATCTCTCTCTCTCAAAAAAAAAAAAAAAAAAAAAAAAAAAAAAAAAAAAGTCAAGGGGCCAGCAGGTGGCATGGTGGTTAAGGGTGCTGGACTTCCACATGGCCAACTGCAGTTCGAGTTCTGAATCTGGCAGCTTGCTTTCTCACTTTCTCTCTCTGTCTTGCTCGTTCTATCCCTCTCTGGTCAAATTTAAATAAATAAATAAATAAATAAAAATAATTCTTAAAAAAAAAAACAACTAAAACAAAACAAAACGCCTGCTTCTGATTTGGGAAAAATCCATGGTCCCAGTTTGTGAGTTAGCTAGAGAATTTGCTGGAAAATCTTTTTAACACCTCAGGGAGAAGAGCACTCTTCTCCCTCTTGCGAGTCTTCTCAGCCCTGGGAGAGCCCAGTGGTGTGGCTTTGCAGTCGCTGGACCATGAGAGCAGTGCCCACTGACCAAGCTGCAAAAGAAACAGGGACAGTGAGGCAGTGGGCATGGGGCCTCCACTCCAGGCCTCTGGGGTGCCGTAGGCTGGACTAAGAGAGAATTAAAATAGCTGCTCTCTGGTGAGAGAGAACAAACTCTGACCTCCCCAGGAAAGTAAGTAAGCCTGGTGGCTCAGTCTGAACTCGGTTTGCACAATCTTTTTTTTTTCTTTTAAGATGTTTTCCTTAGGGCGCATGCACTTGCTGGAGAGAGTGACAGAGACAGTGAGTGGGAAAGTGAGAAATCACTACTGAGTGGGGATGGCCACGCCGCAATCTCTTCTCCTCCATTCTCCTCCTGGGATCTTGGGCACGCACACACGTGTGCACTGCTTCATTGGCTAGTAACTTTACTGCCAGTGGTGGGCTTTGAGCATGTGATCAGAAACCCCTCCAGTCACCACCTGCCTGTTCTACTTGTGTCCACTCCAGGACTCTTGGAGCTAGTTCTTCAGCAGTGGTGACCAGCGTGGGCTTGCCTTCTCTCTTATTTTGTAGGCCCGGCTATGTTCCTGCTTCTGAATCAATAAAAAAAAAGTGTGGGCAGCTCCTCCCTTCACATGTGTGGATTTGGGCCAAGATGCCGAAACCAAGGAATTCAGGTGCCAGGTTAGCAGTCAACAAGTCTGGGCATGCCGGTTCTTGTTTATAGGAGGAAGTGCCCAGCCTGAGTTTCAAGCCACCAGGTCTGGGCCTTGAATCCCAGTCAGCCATGTGGGAGTCCAGTGACGTAACCACTGTGGCATCTGCTGGCCCTCCTGTATTCAGTGTTACAACCAGGATGGCAATGCACAGTCCTCTCCTTGGTGAGAGCTCATCCTTGGGTGCCCACGAAATCCCTCCTGGGGAGGGAGGGGTGCCTGGGTCCCCAGCAAAGCTTTTGCTCCCTCTTAGAGGAACTGCTGGGGTGCCTCCTCCCTAATGTACAGCCCACCTGCCCTATACAGCCCTTGAAGACTTTACTTCTAAACCGCCAGGCCTGGGTCAAGAGCCACCACATAAGACCTACAGCGATCCCAGGCGGCCAGCTGGGCTAGGGGGTGACCCTTCCACCTGACTTCTGGCCCTTGACCTCCACTTGATGCTCTGCCCCCCATGCCAGGGCCGTTACTGTACTGGAAGCTGTCCTCAGAGAACCCTGTATGGACTGCAAGGTCCACCCAGGCCCCATTAAAATGGCCAGTCTCCACCTATGTATTTCTTTCCCGAAGTCCCTTTTAGACTTAACCCCTGAGTTACCACATGTGAGCAGCGAGGACCCATGCCAACTGTGGAGTCTAACCTCCTCCTTTTATGGATGGAGGGAGGGGACACATTAATGGCAGAGCAGGGGCATGAGGTGGGTCTCCTTTATAAGCCAGTCCTCTTCCCCATCATCATATTACCTTTCAAAGGAATGACTGACCAGTGGTGGGCTTTGAGCATGTGATCAGAGAGGCCCCTCCGATCAGCACCTGCCTGCTCTGCCCGTGTCCACTCCAGGGCGCTCAGAACTGTTTCTTCAGTGGTGACCAGTGTGTGCCTCCTCCCTTATTCTGTAGGCCCAGCTGTGTCCCTGCTTCTGAATCGGTTAAATAAAGTATGGGCAGCTCCTCCCTTTGCATGTCTGGATTTGGGCCAAGATGCTGGAACCAAGGAGCCCGGGTGCCAGGTGAGCAGCCGATGAGCCTGGGCAGGCTGGCTCCTGTTCACGGGAGGAAGGGCACTGCACACCAGTGACACAGGGCTCCCTGCAAGCTCCAAGACATCGGCAGCCTGGGGGAGGCACACCACTCCTCCAGCACCCAGAGCCCTCATTCAGTGCTCACCACAGACCTCCCGCCTGTGGCCTGTGCCAGCCAGTATACTGAAGGCACAGCCGGGGCAGGTGGGGACACAGAGGGCAGGTGGCTTGTGACTCACGGTGTGAGGCTCACCCTGGCAGCAGCCTTGCTGAGCGGCTATTTTCTGTGGAAGGTCTTTCCTCTCCTGAAGTGGAGGGAAGGCAGCAGAAAGCTCTGGGTCCTCTCGCTGACAGGCTGGGCTAGCTGGGTTTATTAGTTGTCTCCCACACCAGCTTGGCCACACTCTGGGAACATGGCCATAGAGGCCATCCATGCCAGGCACACTCCTGCCCAGGGCCTCAGTACTTGCTCTCCCCTCAGCCTGGTGCATTGTCACCCCAGAGAGCAGGTGGCCACTCCCCAACTCCTCAGGTGGACAGAGTCCCTTCTCCACAGCATATTTCTTCTTACTATTCTTTATATTTTCCAGATTTATTTTGTGTATTAGTCACCTGCCTTCTCCCAAAACAGCAAAGCCCATGAGGGCATGTTCCCGGCTGTGCATCGAGGCCTAGGGCAGATCTGCACACAGTGCCTATACCTCACTCCCTCAGCACTGGCCAGGCTTGGATGTCATCACATGGCCCTGCTAGTTGTGTGCGAACCTGGGAACGATAAACTGCCAAACTCCTGGGCTCCTCACTGCTGAATCTTAAGAGGGTCCAGCGAGAAACCAGCAGATAGCTTAGGGCCTTCTCGCTGGACTCCCACGTGGCTGACCATGGTTAGAGTCCAGCAATTTAAAACTCACACTGGGTACGAACTTGCATGCATGCCCAAAATCCAGAGAAGAGAATGGAGGAGAAGGGTCTGAGGCATGGCCATACCCCCCAGGGGTGATTTCTTGCTTTCTGTCTCTGTTTCTCTGGCAAGAGCACCCACCCTATAGTAAAACAAACACACACAAACTCTCTTTAAAAAGGGGGTGCTCCAGTGAAAGGTCCCCCCGGTATCCTCCAACCATGGACTCCCTGAAGGAAATAACCATCACATCAGAAAAAAATGTTACTTTTTGGAACAGGGTGGCTTCCAGAAAATGTTTATTTTAAATTACGCTGAATTCAGAGGAGGCCGCAGAGCAGCACAGAAATGGGCATCAACTCCAGCGTCCTTACCAGCTCATAATCCTAGCACGGGCTGTGTCCTGTGACCTGCCAAATGCCTGGTGACCCTTACCTCCCAACTCCAATCATGTGCTGAGCCTTCTCGGAGCTGCCTGGGAAGAGACAGGGAGTCCTTCCCGAGGCACCCAGGCTTTGTGGTGCCTGAGGTTTAAACAATAGAAGGAGGGGAGTGGAGGGGAGTGGAAGGGTTATGCAACTTTAAGGAAAAGAAGTAAAAAATCGGACTACGACATTGCCAGACACCCCCATCCCGGCCCCAGGTCTCAGCAGGGACAGGGCAAACGAGGAGTCAGGGTTTACGCAGGACAGCTTGAGTAAACGAGCCCTTCCTGGGGGTAGGGGCGGGGGGCAAGAAGGGACCCGGCTCGGGGCTTTGGCTCAGACTGGTCGCATTCCTTGGTCCTGCTCCACTATGAGCTCCAAACCCCGCCCGCGGTTTCCTCCTCGGGACGCTAAGCGGGCTGGCCGCCGCTCGCTCCCGAGAGAAGGGGGGCATGGCCGGGGCAGAGGACCGAGAGAACGAGAAAGCACATCTTAACTCAGACCTCAAGATTTGGGTAAAGTGCATTTCACTGCAGGAGGGAAACGCACTCCTGGAAGCACCCAGGCGAGGGGACTAGCTCTCCTCGCGCCGCGGCCTCTGGTCTATACACGCGCCGCGGAATTACCCGTTTGCAGGGCCGGGCGGGCTCTCTCCTGGGGCGGAGCGCGCTTGCAGGCGAGACCAGACGGCTTTGTGCAAAGCACCACCTGCGCGCGAGGTCTCGGGGCTGGGGAGCTGCAGTAGAGGGGTGGCTCTATTGCATCCCTGGCCGGACTGCACCGGCCGACCGCGGCCCCCAGCTCGCGGCCTCGGCCCCCACCCGTGCACCTGCGGCTGGGGGTCCACTACCGTCGGCCCCGGGCGCTTACGGTCTCGGCTCGCAGGCTCCGGCGGCGGCGGCGGTCCGGGTCCCGACTTCTCAGCTACCGGCCTGGCCTCCTCCGCTCTGTCCCCGCCCAGCCCCAGCCTCCCAGCGGGGCGTTCCCGCAAGCAGCGACCCTCCGTCCCGCCCCGCCCCGTTACCTGAGCGAACCGGGGAAGTGTGCGCCCCCTCCCTAACCGTCTCTCTTCCGCTCAGGGAGAATCCCGCTACTCAAAGGGCGCCCGAGGGCCGAATCCAGAACTGGAGACCAGGGCCAGGAACTCCAGCAATCCCATCTTGTAACTTTGTTAGCTGAAGCAAAACAAAAACCCAGGTTTGCGTGGTGTATGCTCTCTCAATTTCACCCGTGGGACTGCATATTGCAAACATACTGGTCTGCGGCAGATTGGGAATTTAAAAGCAAATTTCTTTCAACCGGAGTCGAAGGAGCGCTGGTCCGAAAACACTCTTCGACGTCTTCATGATGAGGACTAACAGGGCCGCCGCTGCCCAGAGGGTAGCTAACTTGGTAAATCCCAGTCCATCCGGAAGGCGCTCAGGGCCCAAGCCTGGTTGCTGGGCTTCTGAGCCAGCGTTAATCCCCAAACCCTCGTTAGAAAACCCACACACCTGTCATCACCCCTCCTTACCTCCTTGGCACCCCTTCGTGTGTCAGAAATGCAGCTGTTTCAATAACTGGCATCCTTAAGATCTCAGCAGACAGGGCCAGCCCTCTGCCTAGTGGTTATGGGAGCTGGATCCCATATGGCCAAACACCAGGCTTGGATCCCGGATCCTGCTGCTTGATATCATGCTAGGTGCCTGTACCAGCACGCCCCAGATGCTGGCAGGATGGAGAAGGGAGTTCAGTGTGACCACACCCCCCATAGGGGAGGGCAGAGTTCCTCCCCCTCCCCCTTGAGCACACAGACCTGGCAGCTTAAAACTCATGCCTGTTGCGTGTGTGTGTGCGCCCAAGATCCCGAAATGAGAATGAGGCATGGCCATTTCCTCTAGGGGGTGGAGGGTGATTTCTCACTTTCTGTGTCTGTCTCTCTAGCAAGTTCACACGCTCTATAACAAAAATCTCTCTCTAAAAAGGGGGGGGGGACTATGATATTCTTGAAGAGAGCAATGAATTGGATCTATGAGACAGTAAGAAGAGACAGTAAAAAATATTCAGAGAATTAGAAAGTAGTTTTTTTGAAAAAAATTTAACCAGAAGTTTTGAAAATCGAGTTGAGAAATCTTCCAGAAAAAAAAAAAGAACACAAATCAAAGAGATGAAAGATCCATCCAGGAAGACACAATACCATTTAATAAATTCTATGAAAGAGAGAGAATATAGAAAGAAGAAAACTATTAAAGAAACAGACACAGAAAATAATGACCACCTCTGTGGCACAGTGATAATAATGTGATAAAAGCTGCTCAAGAAAAGCTGGACCCTCACTCCAGATCACGGTTCCAGTATCTGGCCCAGTTAGCCCATGCCAGGCATATACACGGGTGCCCGAGATCTGACATGCTGAAGAACTGGAGGAAGGGGATCGTGGCAGAATCAGACCCTGTGGAGGGTGCTTTCCCCACATGCATGCACATGTTTTATCATGAATAAAGAAAATAACTTGTTTTAATTTAAAAATAAAAGAAATACAGGGGCCAGCAAGTGGCATGGTGGTTAGGTGCTAGACTCACATTTCCAACCACGATTTGAGACCTGTACCTTGTGGCTTGCTTTCTCACTTTCCCTGTCTCTCTGGTTGGTCGGTTGGTTGGTTAAATAAATAAATAAATAAAATTAAATAAATAATTCTTTAAAAAAATCGTCCAAGAATATTTGTCAAGACAACTGACAGGAGTCTATAGACTGAATAGGGACATTTAAAAGTCAGACAATCTGGGAACCAGCAGTTAGCGTAATGGCTATGTTGCTGGACTCCCACGTAGTCGACCGCGGTTCGCGTCCCGGACCCGGTGGCTTAGAACTCACGCCGGGCGTGTGTGCATGCGTGCCCAAGATCCTGAGAGGAGAATGGAGGAGAAGGGATTGCGGCGTGACCATCTCCCCTGTGGGGTGATTTCTCACTTTCTATCTCTCTGTCTCTCTCTGTCTGTCTGGCGAGTGCACGTGCCCTATAGCGAAAACCTCTCAAAAAAAAAAAAAAAGTCAGACAATCTGAGACCAGCAGTTAGAGTAATGGCTATGTTGCTGAACTCCCATGTAGTTGACCGCAGTTCAAGTCCCAGACCCGGTGGCTTAAACTCACGCCGGGCGTGTGTATGCCCAAGATACCAAGATGAGAAAGGAGGAGAAGGGACTGTGGTGTGGCCATCCCCCCTGGGGGTGATTTCTCGCTTTCTGTCTCTCTGTCTCTGTCTTTCTGGCGAGCGCACCTGCCCTGTAGCAAAAACCTCTCAAAAAAAAAAAAAAAAAAAGTCAGACAATCTACACCAATGCAAGTTATTGTGAAATTTCAGACTTCTAAAAATAAGAAACAATCTTTAAAGTGTTTAGAGGGAGAGAAACTTAAAATAGAATCAGAATGGCATCTCAATGGATTCAAATTCAGAATCAGATTCTCAACAACACTGGATGTCATAAAATCGCAAAGTAAGGCCTTTAAAAGTCTACTGGAGGGGCCAGCAAGTAGCGAGGTGGTTAAGATGCTGGATTCCCATGTGGCTGACTGTGGTTCAAGTCCCGGACCTGGAGGCTTGCTTTCTCACACACACCTCCCTCCATTGCTCTCTGGTGAGTGCACATGCCCTATAGCAAATTAATATAATAATAAATACAATAAATACTTCTTAAAAAAAAGACTGAGAAAAGTTACTTCCAACAAAGAATTCCATAATGAAGTGTGGGAACAAATTAAGAGGCTTTTTCACACATGCCAGGACTAAAAAGGTGTTTAGTCTCATGTTACTTCTCTTGAGAAATTATTAGAGAATGTACTCCAGCAAAACAAGGGAGTTGATATATACAAGATGAAGACATGGTACCTGGGAAATAGGGGATCTAATACCAGCGAGCAAGAAAGGAGAGCCCACTTGTCAGCTACAGCAGGAAGAGAGAGCAATCATTCCAGACCATAGGAGGAAGGCAAAGGGCACCAGGAGGAAGGTCTCCAGGGAAAAAAATCAAAGTAACAGATAGAGGTCGAGCTTTCGGAAAATAATGTAAATAGACGTGCCAGATCAGATAGCATATTAGGGGAAATACTAAGGTAAAGTACATAGAAAAATAAGCAACGAAGAGGTTATTAACTACAGGAAAACCAGAAAACTGCTCAACAAAAAAAATGTAATGATGGCACGCTTCTTGGTTCTGTAGTGGATATTTATATAGCCATAGTTATGTATACATGATTGATTTAACAAAAACTGATTATTACTATATGGAGATGATGAAATGGGAAAGATGGGGTGGGTGTAAAATACCTAAGTCTTTATCTCTCATAAAAGAAAATAGACAATGGGTAAACTTGGCAAACCAAGAAGTATAAGCATAGTATTTAGATAGGAATACCAATGACTTGAACACAGAATAGAAAAAATAAAGGATGGGAAGATTATTTTTTATTCTAAGTCTTGATTACTTGATTTTTAAAAAGCCTAATACAAATACATGCACTAATACGAATAAAAAAAATTTTAAAATATTGTTTTAGCCTGTAAAGTCTGTGTTAACTCCAGTTTAACTTAATAGTGTAAATTACATTGCAGAATTATAGTTGAAGACTTTTCTGTTTCTGCTTTCCCATTTCTTGGTATACTAAGCAATTCCGGACTATACCCTTTACATTTTGAATACTATTGCTAAACTCAGGGTTTTGTTTAAATCCTATGGAGAATATTGAGCTTTACTTTGATTCAGCAGGCAACCTGGTTAGGTTCAGGCCTTAAATACCAACCTGCCCTCTGTGGACTATGATTCCAATGTCAGTCCCTTTTCTTTGTCAGAGTCCCTTCCTCTCTGTGACCATTTCAATACTCTCTGGTTCCTTCTATTGGTTCTCTGGCGAGAAGACTGAGGCTTTAGTTACTCTGTACTTCTACCACTGTGCCTATGTCCAGGACCATGCAGATGGAAGACAGACAGAAGAAAAGGAACGGTGGGTCAGCCCAGAGCATGGTGGTTAAGCACTGTGCATGGGGAGCCAGATCTCACATGGCTGATAGCAGTTCAAATCCTGGCCTGGTGGTTTGAAAAACACACCAGGGCCTGTGTGCACATGCCCAAACTCCTCATGGGAAACAAAGAGAGAGGAAAAAAGGACTGTGGTGTGACCACACTTCACTGAGGGGATGATTCTCTCTCTCTTTCTCTCTCGTACATGTGCCCTCTGGCAACTAAAAAAAAAAAAAGCAACCTCGGGGATCAGCAGGTGGCGTAGTGGTTGAGGCACTGGACATTCCCACATGGCCAACCACGGTTCGAGTCTCAGACCTGGTGGCTTGCTTTCTCACTTTCTCTCTCTCTGTGTGTCTCTGGTCAAATTAAAATAAATGAATGAATAAATAAAAACTAAATAAAAATAATTCTTTTTTTTTTTTTTTTTTTTTTTTTTTTTTTTTTTTTTTTGGAGAGGTTTTTCGCTATAGGGCGCGTGCGCTCGCCAGACAGACAGAGAGAGACATAGAGACAGAAAGCGAGAAATCACCCCCCAGGGGGGATGGTCACGCCGCAATCCCTTCTCCTCCATTCTCCTCTCGGGATCTTGGGCACGCACGCACACGCGCCCGGCGTGAGTTGTAAGCCACCGGGTCCGAGACGCGAACCGCGGTCGACTACGTGGGAGTCCAGCGACATAGCCATTACGCTAACTGCTGGTTCCCTTAAAAAAAAGAAAAGTAACCTCTTGGAGCCACAGCTCTACTAGAGAGAGGGTCTCCATCACTGCTTGACTCCTGAAGGTTGCCCTGTCAGCAGTTGATACTGGCCACCACCATGGGACTGTCTGGGTACAGTGGGAATAAGAGAACATAGAAGAGAAAATGAAACAAAAGAGTTTCCACACTCTATTAATAAAGTTTAGGGTTTTAGGTTTCAGAATTTCACAGTCCCATAGCACAGTGGTTAAGGGAGCTACTGGGTTGGCAGAAAAATTATGACCTATTTTTCTATGTGAAAATGCATCATGACTTTTCTGATGATGTAACAGATCCCACATGTTCAAATTCCACCCCCTGTGGCTTGAGAAACATGCCACGTGTGTATGTGTACACCCAAAATCCTGATGGGAAGAAGGAATATAGGAAAAAGACTGGAGCGTGACCACACCTCACCGACGCTCGCTGTCTCTCACTGGTGAGGCCACACACCCTCTGGCAATAAAAGAAATATTAGACTTTGTTTTGTACTCCTTGAACCAAGCATAGAGGACTCCAGGCTCTCTGCATCATAGCACTCACTTCCAGGTTTCCTACATGCTGAGTTTAGGCTAACAGATACAAGAGGGGAAACAGAAGACTCACTAATCCCAGGTTCAGTAGTACTTCCTTCAAGGTAACAAGCTGGCAGGCTACCTAATCCCTGACAGGCAATATAGAACAAACGTAGCCTAAGAGCAAAGTCTTACGTGGGCCTTTCCAAGAGAAGAACAGAAGAAAATGATTTGAATTGCCAACGGTATCAAAATTCTCAATGACTACAATGACTATCTGGATTACTTTAGAGTCAATGGCATTTGATCAATTATATCACAAATGCTTTACTAAAAATAAATTCACGAAGTGTGATTATAGCACCAGAAATGCTTACTGATAATAAAGAGACTTAATACTTTCACTATCAACTAGTTATCTTAATTAGCTGTTTTATTTTGTGCAGGCACAAACACAAGTTTTAGGTTTAAGAATTCCAGCCTCCTCCCACATAAACACATTCCGTGGAAGTAATTTTGTTTTGCTTATTAACTCCTCAAAATTTCCTTCACTAACAGAACAGCTCAGCAGAAAAGTCAGCCATTACCTATAAACAGTTCTCAATTAAAATTATGAGAAAACTTAAGAACTGGTTACTTACACCCTCCTTTCCCTTCAAAAACAGTTACCACAACAATAACAGTAACAATAGCTATAAAGTATTGAGCTTCATTATATTCTAGGCAGTGTTAAAAGCTTAAATACATCATGCCTTTGAATCCTGGTAATGTCCTACGAAGCAGGTGCTACTGCTAGCCCCATTTCCACAGAAGCAAATGAGGCTTAGAGAAGTATCTTATTTGAGACCACAGGCTAGGAAACAGTGGAGCCAACTGCACTCAGGCAATCTGACTTGGAACTTCGGCTCCGATTCACTTGGCTATAAACTGTAAGGACTCAGTGTCTCACTTCTAGGCCATCTCTATAAAGTAGTGTTGAATGTGGAAGATGTTAATGAGGAAGGAAATAAAAGGCCAGTACCCACCACCAAGTGACTTCATTGATTCTGCAGGGAAAAAATCCAAAATTATATACTACTTATGTTAATTTTTTAGTTCAAGAAAACAACCTGTTGTCAACATGTAACTCAGAAAAAGTTCTATAATAAAAAGTACTGAGAAGCAAAATAACAAGTGAAAATCAACTTTCAGTAGCACTAGGCTCACTTTAGGCTAAATGAGTATGGTATATCCCAGCCAAGAAATCAATAATCTTCGGAAAGTTAAAAAAGTCAACAGAAACAGTATACATTTATGTAACATTCTATTTACTGACCTCTCTGAAACATACCAAAATTCACATGGCTAATGGAACTTTCTGTGCTAAAATAGGGCAAATTTCTACAAAAAACAGTTTAACGTAATGCCACATTGCACTCTTGAGAAATCAAGTGAAGTATATCTAGGTGGTAAAATTCAGGTTACAAATATGAGATAAACAATCAAATAATGTCATACCTAGGGCTTACTGCAAAACCTAATAGTTGTGACCATCAAGCTTGACACTTTGGTTAAGTCAAGAGATAAAACAGGTGAAGGTGTCGCGGAGGTGTGCAAACACTGCACAGCTCAAATGACTTTAGCCCTCTGAGGAACTAAAAATGAGATGTATGTATCAACAGTATGTACTTCTGTGATAGGAAGCTTCAGTTCATGCACTGATAGAACTGCTGTTGTTTTTGATCACTGAAGACCAGATTCAAAATACATTCTTATTCAACAAATTGATGAGACTACAAATCTTACATTCCCAAGTAAGAGTTTAAATCTGAAAAGTTTAAGATAGTACACGTGTTATTCATAATTACTTTTAGATATAATCGACACTATACTACTATACGAATCAGGTATGCTATTGTGCATAGTCAATTCCAGTTACCATATTTTACATTTATTGGTTATCAACAGCACAAATTTTATGCTCCAAAAGAAATATATAATCCAGCAAAATGGTTACATTTAATTTTCTTTTAAAGACAAATGAGCTAATTTTAAAGAACTGGCATTTCTTGATATCTTATCTTCAAATTAATGATAGAAATTTACCAGAGAAGTAATTACATATGTTGCTCAACATCAAATAATCTGAAAAATGTTTCCAAGATAGATGCATTTCTTGTCCAATTTCTAAAAATAAATACTTTCTAACTGAAAGCATGTACATTTCTAGCTCTCTAAAGTAAACATGAGAAAGTACAAAAACTGATCTCTTGGCTTCTGAATAGCCCACTCAGTTACATAAAGTATTTTCTGTCCCAACGCTTTCTTAAATTCAAAAGATATTTACTTCCGCAGAACATAACAGAGTCTTCATTTCAAACCATTCAGTCCGATTCCATGGCAACACTGCGGGATTCCTTGGCTACCATAAGTCGCATTAGTTGACTGTGGAATTTCTCAATCTTCTTCACATCTTGCGCTTGGTCTGTTCTATACATCAAACACTGTTAGAAATTTTAAAAGTACATATTAACTATGTAAAACTAAATACTGACAATGTAGAAAACAGATAATTGGGTAAAATTTTGAGTCTTTCCTATCACTGTTTTGTCCTACTCCCTGGAGGTCATACAAAGGAAACTACACGGAAGTTTCAAGGCCTCCAGCTTACATTTCTTAAGTACAGTAATTCAAATGCCACTGCTGTGAATGAAAAACTAAATGAACTCTATCAGAAGTTTCTCAGAAATGACCACTTAAACATGTTGTGGTCTGAGTTAAGGGGAACTCAGGGTTTAGAACTAGATATTTTCAAAAAAAATAAAAAAGAAAAAATGAGGTATTGCCTTCCTGGGATCTAGTCCTACGTAACTGAGGTATGCTGGAAGAAAGTACAGAAATAATAGGATCCTGTTTCCTACTTGCGAAATTGAGGGTTTAATGACAATTAAGGAAAAATAAAACAACCTAGAATTCTTTCTCTTATTGCTTGACATGAATCCGTAACTATGTTTAATCATTATCAGAGGCAAAAACCATCAGTTTGGGTCAGCCAGTGGCAACTGGATCCCATATGGCTGACTGCATAGTTCAAGTCCCAGACCTGGAAGCTTGAAAACATGGCAGGTTGAGCATGCATTCCCCAAACCCCAGGAGTGGGAAGGAGAAGGGATTGTGGTGTGGCCATCCTCCCTGGGGAGGGCTTTCTCACTTTTTTCTCTCTCTGTCTCTTTTTCTCCCCCTGAAAAACACAAGTGCCCTATAATGAGTTAAAAAAGTAAAAATAAAAAAGAAGCCATCAGCTAGAAATAAAACCTTTTATATTAAAATTAATTCTATATTCCTGCCCTTCTCCTCCAATTTCTTTTTCTTTTTTTTGTGATAGATTTTTGGTATAGGTGCGTGAGCTTGCTGGAGAGACAGAAAGCAAGAAATAACCCCATGGGGGGTGGGGGGATGGCCACACTGCAATCCCTTCTCCACTCTCCTCTCAGGATTTTGGGCAGGCATGCACCCACTGTGAGTTTTAAGCTACCAGATCTGGGACTCGAACCTCAGTTGACCACGTGGGAGTCCAGTGACACACCCATTATGCCACCTGCTAGTCCCTGCTCCCTTAATTTCTAAAATAGGATATATTGGTTTCTCTTCAGTAACCAGACCTCACCATTATGTGATCATTATAATAAAATTTTTTCTCAATATAGAGTGCTCAAAATTCAAGAACAGATTTATTGAATCTACCAAATGGCAAGCACCAATGCTAAATACTTTCATGTTTCATCTTCCACACCAACCCAATCAGGCAAGTGGACTATGACTTTAGCACTATATCACTGAGACCAGGAAGGGTCTGGTCTAAATTTTTCCCAAGGCCAAAATGCTAATAAATGGTATGGTAGGATTTAAACGTCTTGCATTTAATATCTAGAATAGTACACCTCAACTTAGTTTCCCTTTCACTCTTTCAGTTACTTTACCAAATTCACTTGGTTCTTAGAAGACCTGGCAATCATTTAAAAAACCTGAACTCCAATGCAACCTCACAAAGGAGCACCAAACATAAATATATGACAAAATACAAAAAGGAATTATTAAAATTACACACTATATAAAATCTTTAAAAGAATCTACTTTTTTTTTTTTTTTTTTGGAGAGGTTTTTTGCTATAGGGCGCGTGCGCTCGCCGGACAGACAGAGAGAGACAGAGAGATAGAAAGTAGGAAATCACCCCCCAGGGGGGATGGCCATGCCGCAATCCCTTCTCCTCCATTCTCCTCTCGGGATCTTGGGCACGCACGCACACGTGCCCGGCGTGAGTTTAAGCCGCCGGGTCCGGGACTCGAACCGCGGTCGACTACGTGGGAGTCCAGCGACATAGCCATTACGCTAACTGCTGGTCCCAAAAGAATCTACTTTTAAAATGTTTACTCAGTACCCTTGGGTCAAGACCTTATACTAGTCACTAAAAATATAAGTAAGAATATTACTGATCTGTCTCTATTATCTTTTTTTTTTTTTTTGAGAGTTTTTTTTTTTTTTTTCGCTATAGGGCGCGTGCGCTCGCCAGACAGACAGAGAGAGACATAGAGACAGAAAGCGAGAAATCACCCCCCAGGGGGGATGGTCACGCTGCAATCCCTTCTCCTCCATTCTCCTCTCGGGATCTTGGGCATGCACGCACACGCGCCCGGCGTGAGTTGTAAGCCACCTGGTCCAAGACGCGAACCGCGGTCGACCACGTGGGAGTCCAGCGACATAGCCATTATGCTAACTGCTGGTTCCCTGTCTCTATTATCTTGAAGCTCACAGTCTATTAAAAAGAAATGTGGGGGGGACCAGCAGTTGGCGTAATGGCTATGTCGCTGGACTCCCATGTAGTCGACCATGGTTCAAGTTCTGGACCCAGTGGCTTAAACTCACGCCAGGTGCGTCTGCGTGCGTGCCTAAGATCCCAAGAGGAGAATGGAGGAGAAGGGATTGCGGTGTGGCCATCCCCCCGGGGGGGTGATTTTTTGCTTTCTGTCTCTCTCTGTCTTTCTGGTGAGCGCACGCGCCCTATAGCAAAAACCTCTCCAAAAAAAAAAGAAATGTGGGGGACCAGCAGATGGTGTAATGGCTACGTTGCTGGACTCCCATGTAGTCGACTGTGGTTTGAGTCCTGGACTCAGTGGCTTAAAACTCATGTCGAGCAAGTGTGTATGCCTGAGAGGACAATGGAAGAAAAGGGATTGTGGTGTGGCCATTCCCCTGGGGGGTAATTTCTTGCTTTCTGTCTGTGTCTCTCTGGTACGCATACGCCCTATAGCAAAAATCTCTCTCAAAAAAAAGATAAATGTGGTAAAAGATATGTGATACAGTACAAAAGAGCCAAAATGCAAAGCAAGAAATGAAGCAATCTCCTGGAGTTGAGTTTTGAGAGATAAGCAGCAGTCTTGCCAAATTGGGGGCGGGGGGTGGGATTCAACATTGCAAAGGAAGAAACAGAATGTTCAAAAGCACAGAGCCCTAAGACAGCACAGCTCATGGGGGCAAAAAAAAAAAAAAAAAAAAAAAGAAAAAACTCTTAATACAGAAAAGACAGAGGTTAGAGGGGATGTGAGGGTAGAATTTAAAGGTTTCTAAACTAGGGAGAAGTAGTCAAATGTACACTTGCAGAAATCACTCTGGCAGTAGTACAGGATGAACTAAAACAAGAACATAGTTAGGAGACTATTTTAATAGTCCAGGCAAGTGATGCAATCCTAGATGAGAGTAACAGTGAAGATGGAGAGTTTGTGAAACGAATTAAGGATTCTAAATGCATGGCAAAGTACACGTATGGTGTAGCAGGGAAACAGCAGAAGTGTTTCAAATGAAGGCACAGTGGAAATGAGAATGACGAAAAAGGAAACAAACAGGATCCCCAGTTCTGACAAGAGATGACAATGCAAGTAAAGGTAGGAACCAAAGGGGTCAGGCTGAGCTAGACGATGACCTCCACTCCCAACAGGCTTTTAAGGAGTACCTGCGGTGAGGATGCTCAACCGAGAGCTAGTGGGAGAGTCAGAAGAAAAACACGAGCTAAGCGTACAGAGACGCAAGCAGACAGATACAGGGAGTACTGCACTGAGCGCACCGCGTGGATGGACCGGCCCCAGAATACATGGTGTAAAGAGAACCCAGGACAGAACCCTCAGGAAACATTTATCAGGGCACATAAAAGAAATAATTAGCAAACGACGAAGCAACAGAAACATAGTAAAAGAGAGCCAAGGTAAAATGAAGCCACAAGTGCTAAAAGAATAATTTCCACAAAAGAGTTTTTGGTATCAAAAGTGGCAAGAAGGTACGGTATGAACAGGGAAGACCCCGAGTTTGAAAACAGGGACTGCTGATGAGCTCTCACCAGAGCGGTCTCAGAGGACTGCATGCAGAGTCCAGCTGGCCACGCGGCAGGGAATGAATGCACTGTGAGGACGGAACGGAAGGGAGATCAGGGAAGGAGACAGAGAACAAAGGTCCTAACTGTGTTCAAACACTACTACATACTCCCCATACACCAAAGAGCAAACCTTTCTTTACTATCTCCATTTTACATTCAGTGTTGGTCTCTACATTCCTCTTGATTATAATCTAGAGAGAGAGATTATTAAGCTACATTTAACACAATGCATTAATTAAGGGAGTTAAATTACCTCCTAAAGGAGGACCAGCAGTTGGTGTATTGGCTATGTTGCTGGACTCCCATGTAGTCAACCATGGTTCAAGCCCCGGACTCAGTGGCCTAAACTCACACCGGGCACATGTGCCCAAGATCCCAAGAGAAGAGTGGAGGAGAAGGGATTGCAGCATGGCCATTCACCTTGGAGGGTGATTTCTCACTTTCAGGTGAGCGCACCTGCCCTATAGCAAAAACCTCTAAAAAAAGAAACAAAAACCAAACAAACAAACAAAAAAAACTACCTCCAAAAGGTCTATAAATGTGGCATAGCTTGTTGACATGTGGCTTTTTACGAATCATTTTACAATGCAGTACAAAATAAGCACCCTAATAGGTAACTGCATGAATGCTGTATAAATGATTTCAAACAAATGATTAGCTCAAACAAATCTGAAAGTATGCAACAAATAAAAATGTATACTTACAACTAAATCATCTGTTACTTTAATACACAAACTCCCATCAGAATGCCTATATTTGAGAACCACACGTGCCTGAAATAAAAATACACATTTAGAAACAGTGAAGACAGATGAAAATTCTCATAAATAATTTAGTCTTTAGGTAGACTGAAAAGAATTCTTTTAGAATAAACACCCAAACCATCTAAAGTCACCTTCACTGTAAAGTTATTACTGAAATGAGGCAAAAACCAGCCATTTTAGTTCACTCCTATTGTTACAATCTTTTTAAGGGCTTAAGAAAAAGTTGGACATCTTATTTGCACCCAGTGTGAAAAGAGATGTATTGAAAATTCCCGGAATACATCCATATTCAGGGAATGTCTGAGTTTATAAGACGGTTTAGATTTGCTGGCAAAAAGAATATATACTAACACATCTAGTCTCATTAGAATGACAGGAAAAGGGGGGGAAATGAGCAAAATGGCTAGTTTAAAAAGTCCAAATCCCTTCCTTAGGAAACAGAATACAGCCAGGTTCTTTTTAATTTATTTATTTAATTTTAAGAGTTTGTTATAGGGCACAGGCACATGCAAAAGGGACAGAGGGCAAAAGTGAGAGCGCACTCCCCAGAAGGATGATCACGTTGCAATCCTCTGTCCTTTATTCTCCTCTTAGGACTTTGGGGACCCACGCACAGGCACCCAGAATGTTTTTCAAGCCGCCAGGTCTGTGATTCCAACCACAAAGTCAACCCTGTGGGACCCATGCCACTGGTGGCCCTCCTGGCTGCCCCTCGTCAGGTTCTCGCTTTCCACTTTAAAAAAAAAAAAAAAAGAAGGGAACCAGCAGTTAGCGTAATGGCTATGTCACTGGACTCCCACGTAGTCAACCGCGGTTCGCATCCCGGACCTGGTGGCTTAAAACTCACGCCGGGTGCGTGTGTGTGTGTGCCCAAGATCCCGAGAGGAGAATGGAGGAGAAGGGATTGCGGTGCGACCATCCCCCTGGGGGGTGATTTCTCGCTTTCTGTCTCTATGTCTCTCTCTGTCTGTCTGGCGAGCGCATGCACCCTATAGCGAAAACCTCTCCAAAAAAAAAAAAAAGAAGAATTATTTATTTATTTCCATTTGTTATTATTTTTTAGTTTGACCAGAGAGAAACAGAGAAAGGGAGAAAGCAAGCTGCCAGGTCCAGGTCTTGAACCACAGTCAGCCATGTGGGAATCTAGTGGCTTTAACCACCACGCTACCTGCTGGCCCCTCCACTTTCCACTTTTATAAAACTCTTAGAAGGTTAATTCTGACAAAGCATTAAGAAAAATTACATCTTTATTATAAAGGCACAAGATGCATTATTTCATAAAATAGAATTCTGCCTTGAAAAGTCTCTGGCAACAGCTTTCCAAAAACTAGAATAACTTCTATATTAAGTGCTATGCTACATAACACTTTGTTATTCAGTATTCTAGTTATGCAGCCAAGACATCATTTAGGTATTAGCATATTCCTATAAGACATCTCCCAGGAATGCTTCTAACGTCAATGAACATTTTCTTCTTTTAACAATGCAGGCAGGCATTGTGTATTATAGCATTTTTTTTTTAGGTTTTTCCCTGAGGGCATGTGTGCTCATCAGAGGGAGAGCAAGAGAAAATGAGAAATCATCCCCCAGGGAAAATGGTTATGCTGCAATTCCCTTGCCTCCACTTTCTTCTCAGGATTTTGGACACATACGCATACACCCAGCATGGTTTTCAAACTGTTGAGTCCAGGACTTGAACCATGGTCAGCCATGTGGGAGTCTAGTGCCTTAACTTTCACACCAGTTGCTGGCCCCTACAGCAGTTTTTGCTAAACTTGTTTATCTATGTGTTTTAAAAATTGTTAAGTATCTACATGCTAAAATGGACAAATTTTTTAAAGGGTTACAATGTTCTACCAGAAGCTTCAAGATAATTCAGGAAACTTAAATAAAAAGAGCTAAAAGAGATATAACCTACACCTTTTCCCATGACCATTTTGCAGTCCTGAGACTGTTAAAAAAAAAAAAAAAAAAAGTTACACTACACTTGAGATTTGTCTTGGTGAGGGAAAAAAAGGAACTCACCATACATGTAAGATGTAAGTGGACAAAAATAATAATTAGGTTAATTATCCTCAAAATACTTGATTGAATTTATTAGTCTAGCAAATTCAATTTTACATATTTTAAAAAGTTTAGTTCTCCAGGAACCAAAAGAAATCCGAACTTAGAGATATAGAAAGTGGGTCAGGGACCAGCAGATGGCGTAGCAGTTACATCACAGGACTTCCACATGGTCAAACACAGTTAAGAGTCCCAGACCCAGTGGCTTGAAACTCATGCCAGGAGATTATGTGTGTGTGCCCAAGATCTCGGGAGGAGAATGGAGAAGGGACTGCAGCATGGTCATTCTCCCTGGGGAGGGGTAATTTCTCACTTTCCTTCTCACTGTGTCTCTGTCTGTCCTCACACATACCCTAGAGCACAAAAACCTCTAAAATAAATAAAATAAGAAAGTGGGTCAGCAAGTGGTGTGGTGGATTAGGCGGCTGACTCCCACGTGGCTGACTGTGCTATCTGAGTCCTGGACCCTGGGACTTGAAAAACACACTGCCTGTTTGCGTGTGCATGCCCCAAATCCAGAGATAAGAGAAGGGGAGAAGGGACTACATCATGGCCATCCTCACCTGCAAGGCTGTTTTCTCACCCCTCACCACCCCCACCAGTCTCTCTGGTAAGTGCACAGACCCTACAGCAAAAATGACCAAAAAAAAAAGTGTATATGCATAAATATATTGGGTCGTCAGAAAAGTCATAATGCATTTTTTTAAAGAAAAATACATCATGACTTTTCCGACAACCTAATACATACATGTATAAATACACACACGTAACAAAGCATGACAACTATGGCAGTTTTAGCACCCAGTTAAGAGAATACACACTGGTTTCATTAAGAGAAATGAACATCAAAGGTCTATGATGCGGTAGGAGTCCATTTTGTAATTTTGGGGGTATTCTGGGTCAATATGTTAGATGCCATGAAGAGAGAAAAAGAAATCAAGATTCTTGGCTTCTTAGGAACTTTGTATTCAGCCAAGGAAAATAACCAAAAACAAGACGGAATGAATTAAGCCCTATAAAGAAGCATACAAGTAAACTGTTACAGGGAGAAGAGAAGTAATGAAACTGGGAGAAGAGGAAGTACACAAAAGGAGGTGGCATTGGAAACGCAGGTCTTCCCTGTTAGGGGAGGAAGGAGAAAGGCTGAAGCAGCATTGTGAACAAAGACACAATGAATTCTGTAGTTTGATGAGACCACAGCTGAGGACGGTGTGAATGGAGGGAGATGAGGCCAGAGACTCCGGAGAGTAACTGTGGGCTGGAGTTGGGGCCCAATCCCAATGTCCATAAGAGTCGGTTTCTAAGCAGGAGACAGAATCCAGTTTCTGTTTTTCAGATAGTGAAGGCAGATGTGAAGGAGAAACTAAAGGGCAGCAGACCGACTGAGAGGCCGTTACAGAGTCCAGCATGAATACTATCTTCAATTAAAGCAAGGCAGGGGAGAATGATAGATGGTGGGTAAAATGAACAGGTTAAATGTGGTGGGGAAGGAAGGGAATTTTGGAAAACAGATGTCAAAGTACTGACCAAACAGAAAGCAACTGGGGTTTAGAGCCCTAGGTTCAGACTTCAGCTAAATCTCTTAAGAGACTTGGCAAATCATTCAATGTACCTGAAACTATTTATTTATCTACCTCGATACATTGCTGTCATTGTTCACATAAATTAGTTATCCCTTAGTATTAAGGTTGGGGGACTGGTTCCAGGACCCCTTGCAGATACCAAAATCTGTGGGTGCTCAAGTCTCTCTTAAAAAAAAAAAAAAAAAAAAGAATTAGTTTATTTACCTTTATTTATTTATTTATTTTTAATTCAACCAGAGAGGGACAGAGCAAGAACGGGGCGGGGGTTGTAGAAAGCAAGTCACCAGGTTCAGTACTTGCGGTTGGCCATGTGGGAACCCAATGTCCTTAACTAACACACCACCTGCCAACCCTCCAAGTCTCTTAAATAAAGTGGATAATATATGCATATAACCTATGCACACACCACCACTCCATACTTTAAATCATCTCTAGATTACTTTAATACTTAATACATTGTAGGGACCAGCAGTTGGCTTAATGGCTATGTCACTGGACTCCCATGTAGTTGACCATGGTTCGAGTCCCGGACCCGGTGGCTTAAACTCATGCTGGGTGCGTATGCATGCGTGCCCAAGATACCAAGAGGAGAATGGAGGAGAAGGGGTTGTGGTGTGGCTATCCCCCCCCTGGGGGAGTGATTTCTTGCTTTCTGTCTGTCTGTCTGTCTGTCTTTGTCTTTCTGGCGAGCGCATGCGCCCTATAGCAAAAAGCTCACCAAAAAAAATAAATACTTAATACACTGTAAATCCTATATAAATAATTGCTATACTACATTGGGTTAGACAGTAATGACAAGGAAAAATTCTGGACATCTTCAGTACAGACACAACCATTGTAGGTCTAACTATAATTTTTGGCTGAATCTGTGGTTGGTTGATCTGCAGTTGGTTGACTGCATAAATGTACATGTATGTAAATACACACATGTTAAAAGCCCATACCACATATAAATTGTATGTCAAATGCCTGTCACCATAAAAAGTACTCAATATGGCTGTTAAGCAATCTTTCCCTCTGTATTTACTCCCTCTCTATCAAAAACATTGGTCAAAAACCAGTAGAAGGCTATCATTAAGAAATAGAAGTTTTTGGGCCACTAGAATTCTCTGGGTAAAGCACTGAAGGGGTCTCTTCTTTATTCTAGACATGTTTGGTCACAGTGATTCTTTGTAACTACTCTTTTTCACTTTCCCAACCATTACATTCTCAAAATATAGTCACTCAAGATGTAAATGTGTATATTCTTTACTGTCTTTTCAGATATTTTTAGTTTGCACTGTGGCTTCTTCTGGACAAAAGTCTTGTATGATCTCATGGTACATTGCTTGAATTAAGAAACCAATGGCTCTGTGAACAAGAGAAGCAAACCAAATGAAGCAGCCAGAAACCACCAGTGTTACAAACAAATATTCAGTCTTAAACATCTAATTCACTTAATCATTTATTATCATGTCATTTTATCAGAAAGGATGAAACTAAGAATATTTTACAGTTTGTTAACTTACCTAGGTCTTTCTGTAGGTCTAATACTTTTAAAAGTTTTTTCTTTATTCATGATAGAGTACATGTACACATGCAAGAATGAGAGAGTGAGAAAGGAGAAGTGCCCTTCGCAAGACCTGGTCATGCCACGATCCCCTTTCTCCAGCTTGATCTTGGGCATCTTGGGCACTTACATGCATGTCAGGAGTTTTCAGGAAGACACTGGCAGAGATTTGAACCAGAAATTTAAACTGTGGTTGTCATGTAGGCTCCAGCTTCTCTTGAGTAGCCATTATCACTGCACCAATGGAACTGGTCCATAACACTTTTTATTTTTTTTTACAGCTCTTTTAGTTATTTATTTATTTTTAATTTGACCAGAAAGGGACAGAGTGAGAGAGACAGAGAGACAGAGACAGAGAGAGAGAGAGAGAGTGAGAAAGCAAGCCGCCAGGTCCGGGACTTGAACTACATTTGGCCTGTGGGAGTCCAGTGCCCTCAACCTCTATGCCATCTGCCAGCTCCAATACTGTTTTTAATCATAGTACCAACATATCTTTTTTTTTTTCACTGTTATAATAACTTCAATTTATCTTGCATTTTACACAAGTCTATGAATGATTTTAAAAAAGCATCTCCTTACCCCATATCACTGTTTCTCTGACAGTTGTTAAAGTATGCAATGAGTATGTCAACAGCTTGAGCATAGGCATCTTGCAAGGATTTCGACCAACCACTCGCCAAAGTACTTGGGAGCTTTTCTATCTTGTTTTTAACACAATAGTATATCCATTCTGATGGTAAACCTGTCCAGCCAAATCTCCACAAGACACTGCACAATCAGTGGTGATTAGCAAATTAGTTAGCTTTGGTACGGAGCTGTGCTCGCTTGTCTGTGACAGCCTGGAAGCCAGTTTTGATACTGGCAACAGAGCATCGAGAATGACAAGTTTCGCACTGTAAGAAATAGAGACGAGTATCCTTCTGTAGGATTGTGTCCGGTGATCGGCATGTGTGACAAGTGACATATTCCTTGATATATCTTCTCAAGACATTTTCTATCTGTTTCTGTTGGAATCTTCCTTTGATTACTAGTTGGTTATTACCATCTATAGAACCACTTGTACCCAATTCAGCCAATAAAAACGCAAGATGTTTGGGTTGACGATGTAATAGTTTACAGATATCTGTAAAGTTGACAAAAGAAGTTTTCTTAGTTCCTACTCGGACAACTTATGGAGGTTTCATGACAAATTTCCTTTTCTCTCCAGCAATCATATCCAGATTCTTTTCCCTCATGATGTTAAACACTCGATTCAGTAGCTCTTCATAAGTGTAGTCTCTTTCTGAGCTGGCCCAAGCAGGACCTGTCTGGTTACTGAATGAGATACCATCATCTTTTTTGCTGTCTTCATCTTCTAAAGCTTCATCTTTCTCTAGTATTTCATCCTCATCTGGGAACTTAACATTCTTCTTTTTTCTTCTTTTTATTGCCAAGCATAATGTTAAGGTCATCCTCTGGTTCTCCTGGTTCTTGAACATCACTGTCAATCTTAAGAGCCTTTACACCTTCTTCAGCTTCATCAATATCAAATATCTTTTTTGTTTTTTTTCTTCTTTTTCTTTTGATTAAAGAAGTTCAAGTCATCTAAATCATCAGAAGCATCTTTTTTCCTAATGCCCTCTTCATCAGCTTCCACATTTTTGTCCTCAGTTGGCTCTGGTTCCACTTCCTTTGTTTCTGAGGGCTGGGTTTCTTCTGTCTGGGCATCCCCCTACTTATCTAACATGAAAGGCTTCTTCTTCTTCTTTTTCTCCTTGCTCATGGTGGGGTCAAAAATCATCTCGTCCCCGGACATGGCTGCAACTTGAGTGGGGTCGGCACGGATGGGAAGTCACACAAGTCAGTCTCAGGCCCCGGCAGCAGCGCAGATCCGGCCGATACCTCTCTCACCACCACACTAGGCTCTTGCATCAGCGAAAGGGCAGTACCAACATATCTTGCTGGATAGTTTAAACAGACACTCACTGTGAATATGTAGTGTAAGATTTACAGGTTACCTGCCCACTGCATACATTAAAAATGCACCTTAGGTTATTTAATGATAATTAAAAGTCTCCTATAGCAAGCCTCAAGGCCCAGTTTTCTGAGATTTATTGACTGCTTCTAATTTCCTTTCTTCTCCAAGGGTTGTTATTTACAATGCAGCATATCTATAACACCCCTCAATAATATCCATTGAGTTGGTCAGAAACTTCCTCACCTTTGTGTCTCCCACAAAACTTAATTAGACTTGGAGTCCAGTCACATGTGAATAGGGAATGGATGGAGTAAAAAAAAAGAAAAATTAAGGAGTTATTTAATGAAGTAGAAAACACAAGAACATCACATATAACCAGGTCTGAGGTTTCCAGTATAAAATTCTTTAAAAAATGCTTAGCTCTAAAAAGCAGCAGAGCTTTTTTATTTTAAAGAATTATTTTATTTAAATTAATTAATTTACTTATTTTTAATTTCACCAGAGAGGGACAGAGTGGGAGAGAGAAAGAGGGAAAGTGAGAAAGCCACTGGAAAGGGACTCAAAAGGGACTCAAACCCCGGTAGGCCATGTGGGAGTCTATCACCCTTAATCGCATCACCTGCAGGACCCACAGTAGGGCTTTTAATAAACAAGGAGCTACTTCCAATGATTTTTCGACATGACAATAAAATAAGCAAATCCCACAAAGATGAAAGATCATATCCAGATGTTAAGCTCCCATTGCTTGGATTTCTTTGCTTTCCAATAACGAGCGAACTCCTAGTGTCTACTTTCTGTAACGTTTGTGAGAGCCATGAATGTACTTAAGGACTCCATGAGCAAACACTTCCGTGTAAATGCATTTTTCTAAGTAAAGAGTGTAATCGCTGTCATGTTCACGAAAGGCCATTGACTCCCCAAAATAAAGCGTGGTGAACGCGGGAGGATGGCAGCAGAGGGGTCGCAGAGGGCGCCTGGGTTGGGTTCCACGTCCAAGGGCCGGTGCGCACTTGTGATCCCAACCAAACGAAGAGCTGGAGGGTCGTGACACGGTAACTTCTGTCAAAATACCTTTTTCTTTCTCCTCCTCTCTCGGCCATAGAAAAACAACACTACTATCGGGGTCTAGGTGCTTCTAACTGAGGTCTTTCAGGAATAGCTGAGCAGTGGCAGTCAACTGTCATCATCTCCCGTACACAAGGTACCGTTAAGCCTTGGTGGTACTGGAGCGGGTACCGAGACAACCGGGTGTCAAAGGCGGAAACTGCAAGGGGAGGAGCCCTCACCGCAGAGCCCCGTACACCAGCCAACGCCAGAAGGGACGTTCAGGGATGGGGCAGAGAAGGCAGGTGCACAGCAGCTGAGGACTGACGCGACCCGGCTTGGTGCGAGTGGCAGGGCCTCCCTGGACCGCTGCAGCAGAGACGGGAGGAGACAGCGGGGGCAATTAGACTGGTGAGCTCAGTCTCCGGTCACTCCGCGCACCTCCTGGGAACGCTAGGAAAGCGTCAGAGACGGAGCGAACGGGAGGGAAGACACCCTGACCTGGAACCGGTGACCGAGGCAGCAGCGGCCCCGACACCACTTACCTTCATAGGGTCGGCGAGGTAGAGCTTCTCGGCCGCACGGCTGAACTCCTCCCAGGTCTGGTACTGCGGCATCGTGGCCGGGGGTGTGACGGGCGCGGGAGGCAAGGCCGTGGGACCAGAGGTGACGCGACTTAAAACCCACCTGCCTAGCTCCCTCCGGCGACCGAGGCTGGAGTCCCAGCTGCCCGCAGATGGCGACGCCCCCTCGCACCAACGTCTCCCTCCATTGGACAGCCCCGAATGCACGCGCCCAATGGGCAGGAGGGATGTTGCTACTGAGGGGGCGGAGCCCGAGCGTGTGGCTCTGGGAGCTGGCCGGGAGAAGTGAACAGAGAGCTAGATGGCGTCTGCCACAGCGTCCCCTATAGGATCGGAGGAGCGGCTCCTGTCCCGCTGTGAACTGCGACCGCAAAGCGCAGGTTTGCACAGTGACTAGGCGCCTTTGAGATAGGCAGTAGGAGATACAGGAATGGAAGCAACAGGGTCCAGCCTAGTGAAGAAAGGCAAATGTAACACGAGTAAAACTGAAAACTGATAGACATCTATGTTGTTTCAGTGGAGCATAAAGGAAGAATGATCACTTGCAGTTCAGAGGAAGGCTCAGAAGTGATGCAAACTTCACAGGTGGGCAAAGAGGGGCAGGTCCTTTAGGCCCAGTTTTCATCTGCATATTGAATGAGTGGCATTTAGGAGATCCGTAAGAGAAGAACGGGAAGAAGCCGTGTCATCACTACACCGGGATAAGAAATTTTACTTGGTCTCCCAGGCAACAACAGACATATTGTAGCAGGGTATCTCTTTAATCAAGTTTATCAGGGTGTATACATACAATACATACATCGATTTTAATCATACAGTTTGTGTATGCCCACGGGGCATATACACAATACAGCAACCAAGATGTAGAGCATATCTTCAGCTCCCCAAATTTCCCTCATGCTTCTTTATATTCAATTTCTCATCCTCACCTCACCCAGTTTCAAGTATTTCCTGTTATTTGCAATGAAACAGACTAGAACAATTGACTCTAGTTATTGGAAGGTCATTAGTGACCTGGTCCAAGACAGCCTCCTCTTGTCTGGGGTGGAACCGACGGCAAAGGGCTGATGAAATAGAAAAGTGAACTCAGATGCTTTATGTTCTCCCTCACAAGAGCTCAGTCATGAACAGAAGGAAAGAAGATGGCCAGAAGGGGACACCAGATCAAAACAAGATATTATGTTTTGAGGTGAAAGGTTTTAAACATATTTATAGCTTTCAGAGAAGTACTTATGAGAGATAAAAAGACTAAAAAACAAGAGAAAGAAAAAAAACAGATCTCAAGGAAAACATGGTGGGGAAGACCAAATGACCAGATGAGTGAAAAACGGAATGTTTGCCATTACCTTTGAGGTGGTAGGGAAGGAGGAAAATGTGGCTGAGGGTATAAGTGAGTGTGTAGAAAGTAAATTTTCTTTGTCACCTAAGAGACAAGACTGTCTTCTAAGTCAGGAGGGTAAAGATGGATTTGATACCTTGTGAAGATTTGGGAAAGCCGTTGTAATAAGTGAGTATGGAAGTCAACCAGAAGCTCAAAAACAATACATCAAGCAGAGCTGAAAGCCTGGTTGAAATTGGAGATCATGTTCTGAGAATCACCCAAACTGGGGTGCCTCCAACACTATCCAGAGGCCTGGGCCTTGGAATGGAAAAGGCCAGAAATTAGGGATTTGTAGAGTACATGAGGCAGAAGGGCAAAGGGTCAAGAGTGTTGAAGTTACTGGCAAGAGAGTAGTTAAAGTGATGATTCTTTTTTCTTTTTTTGGAGAGGTTTATTGCTACAGGGCACATGTGCTCACCAGAAAGACAGAGAGAGACAGAGAGATAGAAAGTGAGAAATCACCCCTCGAGGGGAAGGCCACACGACAATCCCTTCTCCTCCATTCTCCTCTCTGGATCTTGGGCACAGACGCACACGTGCACGGCTGAGATGATTAAGCAACTGGGTCTGGGACTCGAAATGCAGTCAGCTACATGGGAGTTCAGTGACATAGCTATTATGCTAACTGCTGGCCCCAAGTGATGAATCTTGAGCCCCAAGCTAGATAGGTGGTAATGAGGTCAAAAGAGAGGCTAAGGGACAGGCCTCAGGGAGCTGAGGTCAGCTATAATAGGAAAAAAAACCAAAAAAACAAAACAAAACAAAACAAAAAAACCTGCTGTTGTGGTCAGATTGGATACTGGGGCTTAACATTTCAGAGGAGCAATAGTTTCTGTTGAAATTGGGTTGCTAATTAGGTTGTTTGCACAAATACTAAAGTGATTTATGAGTAAGAATAGGGTAAAGGGGACCAGCAGATGGCACAGTGGTTATGTTACTGAACTCCCATATGGCTGACATGGTTCGAGTCCTGGACCTGGCAGCTTGAAACTCATGCTGGGCGTGTGCATATGTGTGCCCAAAATCCCGAGAGGAGAATGGAGGCAAAGGAACTGTGGCATGATCATCTCCCTAGAGGGTGATTTCTCACTTTTGGTCTCTGTCTCTTCAGCGAGCACATGTGCCCTATAGCAAAAATATCTCTCTAAAATAATAATAATAATAATAAAATAACATGAAGAAGGTGACTATAATCTTCACTTAAGGAGAATGGAATTTGAGGAGTGTGTATCTGTGTTTGTTGGGGGAAGCCATACATAACAAACATGAGCAGAGCCAGAGAGGGTAGAATCAAGTAGAATGACCCTCTGGGAGGAGGAGCTTTTGCCTGAAGATGAAAACAGTAGAAGTTGGGACCAGTAGTTAGCGTAATGGCTGTGTCACTGGACTCCCATGTAGTCAACCACAGTTCGCATCCTGGACCCGGTGGCTTAAAAACTCACGCTGGGCGCGTGTGCATGCGTGTCCAAGATCCCAAGAGGAGAATGGAGGAGAAGGGATTATGGCATGGCCTTCCCCCCGGGGGGTGATTTCTTGCTTTCTGTCTCTCTGTCTCTCTCTGTCTGTCTGGCGAGCGCATGCGCTCTATGGCAAAAACCTCTCCAAAAAAAGAAAAAAAAAAAAAAAAAAACAGTAGAAGTTAAGACAATGATGCCAGCCTTGCCTTCTGTCACAATGAGGAATATAAGACACCAAATTCAATTCAACTCAGCAAAAGTTTATCAACTTATCAGTATCTTTGTCCATCCTAGACAAAGACCAGGAGCTGGAGACTCAGCAGTGACCAGGCAGACCTAGTCCCTGCCTTACATTTCTCAGAGTTTAGTAGAGAAGATGACGCTGAAGAATCGATTTCCACTGTGAGGGTCCTCATCACCATGAATTCCAGCATCTCCAAACTTAGCTCAGCCCTTGCCCTTAAAGGAGAGAAATCAAGACGAGAAAGAAATTGGGGAAACTGCCCTTGATTATTCAGATGGACCCAGCTACATGTGGACGCGTTCTTTAAACTAGGTTATTCCTTTCCAACTGTGGAGACATGGCTTCCAAAAAGCTATCAGAGAGTGTCTGTTATAAATTGCTCACACATGCACGATGTCAGAAAAAGGAAAATTCCTTTCATTCCCAGTCAAGAAGAGCAGCACCTCTGTACCCTTTGTGTTTTTCCATTCCGCTTCATTTTTACACACATCTCTCATTTGAGCTGTAAAACAACTCTGCCAGGGTGGTCCATGAGCCCTGTCACAATTCCAAAACTCTGAAAAGCTCTGGAAAACAAAAATATCTTGGTAACTCCTTCAGTGGAAAACTTGACCTGACCTCAACCAAGGAGGTTGTTTTTTGTTTGTTTTTGTTTGTTTGTTCGTTCGTTTGCCATAGGGTGCTTGCACTTGGCGGAGAGAGACAGAGACAGAGGGAGGGAAAGTGAGAAACTATCCCCCAGGGGATGGCCACAATCTCTTCTCCATTCTGCTCTCAGGATTTGAGGCACACATGCACATGTGCCTGGTGTGTTTTCTAAGTCACCAGGTCCAGGACTCCAACCTCAGAACCGGCTGTGTGGGATCCAGCACCTTAACCATCATACCACCTGCTGGCCCCAAGGTGTCTTAGTCTTTATTTGTCCCATTTAGTATGTTTGTCCCATTTTTGTGTTTGTGGTGGAGCCCAGACTCAGCCTGTGGTATTATGTCGTATATTGTATATGCACAATATTATCTTTCTAGAACCCAATAAGCTGTGAAATTCCAAAACATGAGTGGCCTCCAGGATCTTGGACAAAGGATGGTGGACTTGTGCAACTCTGTTTTACAGGTGATGAAGAAGCCAAGTGTGAGAAATAAGTCACGCTCACCACACGGGCACTTCATTTTGCTCTTGATTGTTCAACTCATGGCAAGCCAGCAGGTGTGACTCACAACAGGAAGGAGTCCAATTGATTTGAGCTTTGGAAAAGGTAACTAGCGGCAGTATGGAAGCTGGATTGGACAATGGATTGGTAAAGCACAGCCTGGGTTGGCAGTGCATGGTGGAAAGTAAAGGTGCTTGTATTTCCCCTCCCAAATTGCCTCCCATTCAACCCCATCCCACAGCATTCTGTCTTCCATCGTACCTACCCTACCCCACTAAAGCTATTTTCATGAGGCCACCAGCTGACTTTCATATTTCCTCTCCAGCACACACCTATTAATCCTTTCTCTTTTTCTTTTTTTTTTTTTTTTCTTTTTCCTTTTTCTTTTTTTGGAGAGGTGTTTGCTATAGGGCGCGTGCGCTCGCCAGACAGACAGAGAGAGACAGAGAGATAGAAAGCAGGAAATCACCCCCCAGGGGGGATGGCCACGCCGCAATCCCTTCTCCTCCATTCTCCTCTCGGGATCTTGGGCACGCACGCACACGCGCCCGGCGTGAGTTTAAACCGCCGGGTCCGGGACTCGAACTGCGGTCGACTATGTGGGAGTCCAGCGACATAGCCATTACGGTAACTGCTGGTCCCTCTTTTTCTTTAAAGAATTATTTTATTTATTTATTTTACTTATTCATTTATTTAAATTTGACCAGAGGGGGACAGAGAAAGAGAGAGAGAGAAAGGGAGAAATCAAGCGACCAGGTCCGAGACTCAAACCGAGGTCAGCCATGTGGGAGTACAGTGCCCTTAACCACCACACCACCTACCGGTCTCTCTCAATCCTTTCTTGACTAGCTATGTATGAGGCAACTGACTATTCAATTGTCTCTAAAACTCCCCAGGCCATTGGATTTTTTTTTTTTTTAATTTTCTATAGGGCACTTGTACTTGTCTGAGAGAAAGAGAAAAAGACAGAAAGTAAGAGATTTCCTAACCAGGTCCCCCTCCCCCATTGTCCTCTTGGGATTTTGGGCATGCACAGACACAGAAATCTACCTGGCATGATTTTCAAGCCACTGGGTTCAGAACCACAAAGTTAGCCACGTGGGATCCAGTCTTAACCTCCATGCCATCCACTGGCCCTGCTGTTGGCTTTTTTTTTTCTTTCTTTCTCAGAGAGAGAGGTTTTTGCTATAAGGTGTGAGTGCTCACCAGAGAAACAGAGAGAAAACGAGAAATCACCCCCCTCCCCCAGGGAGGATGGCCATGCCACAGTCCCTTCTCTTCCATTCTTCTCTCGGGATTTTGAGCATGCATGTACATGCGCCTGGTGTGAGTTTTAAGCCACCAGGTCTGAGACTCAAACTGTGGTCAATAACATGGGAGTCCAGCAACATTAACCATTAGGGCATCTGCTTGTCCCACCACTGTCTTTTTAAACTCTGTTCTCTCCTCCTCTTACCTCACTGCCTTTTTCTGCTCTGGCTCTGTCCTGGCTTCTGTGCTTCCACAGGTCCTTTAGCATTGGGATCCCAGGGGATCGCCCTTTCTAATTCTCCCTGGACAATACCCTGTTGATTTTAACTACCACCTCTGTGCTGTGTGACCTCTGGATCTCTACTTACTCCAGATTTCTTCCCTGAACTTTATGTATCCAAATGCTGGGACCAGCAGATGGCTTAGTGGTTACATTGTTGGACTCCCACATGGCCAACCACAGTTCGAGTCCCAGACTCAGTAGGTGCATATGTGTGTGCTTGCATGCCCAAGATTCTGGGAGGAGAATGGAGAAAAAGGGGTTGCAGCATGGCCATTCTCCCCAGGGTGTGGTTTCTCACTTTGCCTCTCACTGTCTCTGTCTCTTTCTCTTTCTTTCTGGCAAGTGCACATGCCCTAAGGCAAAAACCTCTTAAAAAAATGCTTGCTAGATCTTGTGCTAACCCCAACAAAATAAAACAATTTCTAAGTGATAAGTGTGATGTTTCTTTTTAAAAAATTTTACTTTAAAAAAATTTTGTACTGGTATATATATATATATATATATATATATATATATATATATATTTTTTTTTTTTTTTTTAAAGAGGGTATTTTTTTTTTTTTTTTTTTTTTGCCTTAGAGCACTTGCATTTGTGAAGGAGAGAGAGAGAAAAACAGAGACAGTGAGAGGGAAAGTGAGAAATCATCCCCCAGGGGGATGGCCTAACTGCAATCCCTTTTCCTTCATTCTCCTCCTGGAATCTTGGGCATGCACACACATGTGCCAGTTGTGTTTCAAGCCTCCAGTCTGGGACTCAAACCGTGGTTGGCCATTGGGAGTCCAGCAACATAACCACTATGCCATCTTCTGGTCCCGCCCAGCATGCTTTTTCAAGCTGTTGGGTTGGTCATGTGAGATCCAGCACCTTAACCACCATCCCACCTGCTGGTCCCATCTTTCTTTTATAAAAACGTATGTTTTATTCATAACAGAGAGCACCCATGAGAGAGGAAAGCACCCTCAACAGAAACTCCCTATGCTGAGATTCTACTTCCCTGGCCCTACCATCCACTAGTACCGTCATTCTTTATGGGGACGGAGTTCATGTTTGAACTCTTCTGCTTGCAAGTTTTGTCCTTCTTTAGTTTCCTCAGTTCTCCTCTGAGAAAGAGGCAGGTCCTTAAATGGGTTCTTACATTAGTGTTCATAATAATAGCCCAAAGTGCTACTGGCATGCCAGGAATGTGTGTCATTGTGCTTATGTTCACGCATTAAATATTTATTGAACGTACTATATGCCAGGAGTCAAAGGAGACATTGTTCTCCTGTACCTTCCCAGGTTTCATGGATTCAATGCTAGGTACTCAGGGTAAAACAAACCCGGTAAGCGAAGCTGACCAAGAAACCGGTTTGCCCAGGATTTGTGTCCCAGATAGGGAGAGAAGGAATCCTGCGGAAGTCCTGACACTAACGCAGGTCTCAGGGCAGCTTTGGCTCAGCGACCAGTGGAGGGCAGTGGTGTGCAGTCACACGGAGACTGTCCCGAGGGCAGAGCAGCCGTTCCAGAAGGGCATGGTTCCCCTACAGTACCAAACGCTGCACCCAACCTAGGGAAAGGTGTCTGTGCACGCGTTTGCCCTTTGCTCCGTCTCAACACCTCTTTTCGTGACAGCCTTTGCTTAGAATGCCAGGACTTTCCAATCTAGTTTAAGCCATTAATGACTTACTGAGCATTTGTTCCCGGACTACTCCCCAGCTGGGTGTGACAGCGAGTACAAAGATGTGCAGCAGGAGCATACACGCCGCTGAGAGCAGAGGAGGGTGCAGGACGAAGGCAAGTTTGCAAATACTCAAACCTGAAAGCAGAAATAGCCGGGATGGTGTGCCTACCATAACAAGGCATAGTACAGCGGCATTTCAGAAAAGTCTAAGCACTTCTTGGGATAGCAGGTGGCATGGTGGTTAAGGATGCTGGACTCCCACATGTTCGACCATGGTTCGAGTCCTGGACCTAACAGCTTGCTTTCTCACTTCCTCTCTCTCTTTCTCTTGTTTTGTCCCTCTCTGGTCAAATTAAAAATAAATAAATAAAGTTAAGTAATTCCTAAAAAAAAAAAAAAATGTCTAAGCACTTCTTGCCCTCCCAGATATTTGGGGGAATCAGGAAGTAAACCAATTATAAGTTATGACAATATATAGTGTTACTGCACATATGCCCAGAAAGGTTTTCCTTTGTGTGTCTGACCTTCAGGAACCCATAGTCAGCCCTACCCTGAGTTCTATCAGAAGCACTGGAGCTGCTAGAAAACAAAAGAATTGCTTTGGGACTGGGGCTGGGCGTGGTAAAGGTGAGGAGTGAAGGGCAAAGACAGAGATAAAAGATAACCTGAGAAATGGGTCAGCAGGTGGGCGTGGCGGTTGGGGCAGCTGGGATCCATGTGGGATCCCAAATGGCGGACGTTGCAATTTAAGTCCAGGACCCAGCGGTTCAAGGAGTGTATCGGAGATGTGTGTGTGTACATGTGTGCCCAAAATCACAAGAGGAAAATGGAGGAGAAGGAAATGCAGCATAGCCGTGCTTTCTGGGGGGGTGATTTTTCATTTTTCCTCTATCTCTCTCTCTCTCCCTCCGGAAAGCACATACACTCTATAGAAAAATGGAAAAAGAAGAATAAGAAGACGAAGACAAAGACGAAGAAGACAGAAGTAGGAGAAGGAGGAGGAGGAGAAGGAAGAGAAGGAGTTAACTTGAGAAACTAAGCCCCTTCAGAGAGCTGGGCTGAAGGGGCCTGGGGACCAAAGACTGTACTAACCTCCACCTACAAAGGCACCCCAGGCGCACCTCAGAGTTCCCGGAGGGTGTTTCTGGCTGCGCAGTTGCATTACACTTTCAGAATGCTGACATTTCCCTTCTCTGCGCAGGTAATGACCTCTTTAAGGTAAAACAGATTTCAAGCAGAACTGAACACACCTCAAAAAAACAACAGGGGGGAAAGCCATGTTTTCCTTCCCAGGGTGTTGTGAGAGAACAGGCTCCGTTTGAATCCTGGGCATCTGAAAGGCCACCCTCAATGCTGCCTGCTCCGGAGGGAGCTGGGTCAGGGCAGGTCACGCGCTGCCCAGCCTTGGCTGCTGGCTGTTTTAGAGATCAGGGGCTAAAGGCGAGGCCTCAAAATTCCTGATTCCCAAGGATCCAGGCTACTGGCTTGTCAGTTTCATCTGAAACTGATTAAAACGAAATGCAAACCCAAGTGGCTGGGAAGAAAAGGTCAGGATTTTTACCCCCGCCAGCTCCCATCTCCCCCTTGTCCTCAGCACACTGCTCTCTGGCCCGGGTCCCATCAGAGCTCCGATTTCCCCTTCACCGGGGCAGCCCCTCACTGCCCAGAAACCCTGCAGAATGGCCCCATTGTAGACCAGACAAGCCAAAATAGCAGCATCTTCTGTTCTCCGCCTCAGGAAGATTCGCTTCAAACCCCAAAGTCCCAGAGGTGGATGACAATGGAAGTTGTTGTTGCAAATTCGTGATCCTGGAACAGAGGAGAGGCAGGTAGTCGGCCGGCAGCCAGTGCGGTGGGCTGGGCTGCGGAGAGAGAGAACAATTGCGCAGTCACTCCATTAACCCAATTAGCAGACACTGGCAGGAATCCTGTTATAAGCGCCAGAGAAGCACGGTGGGGAAGGTGGGAAAAGAGGACAATGCACTGGAGGGGAAGGCAGGGGAGGAGGGGGCGAGGGCGGGATGGCTGCTAGAATGAAAGGGCTAGGAATAAAACCTCAGTTATTTCTATGCTGGCAGATGTTATTTTTATCATTTTTTAAATATTCTGATTTTTTTAAAAAAACCATGCCCTGGAGCATTTGAATGAACAGTGTTTGCATTAATTAATAAATCAGATGACATCTCTACTCAGCAGCAGGGCTCCTCTGTGGAAACTCCCTGGGTGGCCTGAGGAATGGTGATTGTGGAATCCTGATTGATCACAGCTGTCACGTCGTGTCATGCAGTGCAACAAGTCAATCCGTGTGCTCCTGAGAGCATCTACCTGGTGCAAGGGCTTGCTTGGGTTTTGTCAGGAAGGGGGGATCTCACAGCATAAATAAGGCACAGTCTGTATGCACTCCCAGCGGTAATAGGTACTGTTTGCGCTCCAGCCCCACATTTTGCTGAGCCTGCTCAGGTTTATTGGGCTAGGCTAACTGGGTATAGGAATTAGAAACGGCTGCACAGAGGAGCTGGGTTTGGGATACAAAAGTCAGATTCTGACAGGTGAAATGGCCAGGACACAAGGGAGGTTTGAACAAAGGCACAGAAGACACACTCTGAGGGAATGAAACAGATGTAGCCCTTTTCCGGGGGGAGTTGGGATACTGGGTGTACGGTGGTGACCTTGAAGGCAAAGGTACCTAGTACTGGTTGGGAAAGAAGACACTGGAAATATGATGAGGAAAGTCCTCCATGGTTTCATCTTGTTTTTTTTTTTTTTTTTTCTTTTTTTTTGGAGAGGTTTTTCGCTATAGGGCTCGTGCGCTCGCCAGACAGACAGAGAGAGACATAGAGACAGAAAGTGAGAAATCACCCCCCAGAGGGGATGGTCACGCCGCAATCCCTTCTCCTCCATTCTCCTCTTGGGATCTTGGGCACGCAGGCACACACGCCCGGCGTGAGTTTAAGCCACCGGGTCTGGGACTCAAACCGCGGTCGACTACGTGGGAGTCCAGCAACATAGCCATTACGCTAACTGCTGGTTCCCTCATCTTGTTTTTTTATAGGCCACAGGGTTAGGGACTGTCCTGGGAGCTTAGTGTGGTACCTGAGGCTACCAGAACCAGCACCCTGACGACTACAGCTTTCATCCCTCAGTAAGGGGAGAAAAGGTTTGCACGCACAGAGCTGAGCACCCTGGGCGACGGTGGGAGGGCAGGTGGAGAAGATAAACCCGGAGAGAGGAAGAAGAAAATGACCACCTCGATGCCTGCCCTGGTTCCCCCCGCTACCAGACCTGGGGCCTTTGTGTTCAGCTCCCCAGCTTCCCCACGATCACTTTCTGTACTCAACTTATCCTCTTTATTCTGTTCTTTTGTCACCCACCCAGCCTCCCAGCAACTGTGGAAGAGAAAAATCTTAAAACATGCAAAGCCTTTGTCTTCAATACAAAGATGAGGTGTTCTGTGTCTCCTGCGTTTGACCAATGACAAGCCCAGTGTGTCTGGTTGCTCAGTCCCCTGGTAAGCTTTTCTACTTCTTATCGTCTGTCTTCAGGATGCAGGCGTGGGAGGGGCCGGAAGGGCAGGCACTGACTTTTGGAACCCAATACTCAGACAGGACCATGTGGGCAGTCCTGCTCAGTAAATATTTGCTGATGACCAGAATGAATACATATGGAGAAACTACCCCCCATTGAAGTTTTACAGAAAACATTCTTCTTTAACCACTGACCAACGGAATTTCTGGTTCCCCAGAGACATCTCAGGGTTATGTGTTGAGATCTATGAAACTGTTTATATTAGGGGTGAGGTTGAGAAACATGTCCAGCCTGGCTGAGGATCCTCCTTTTATCTGGGTACGAGTCCCCTCATGGGTGCCATCTTCCTCCTCCTATCCAGTTTGAAACCACCAGGCTCGTGAAAGGCCCACACTCGCACAAGGCTGGGATCGTGTTTGTGCAGGAACTGATGGCTATTCTATACCCCCTCTGCACCCTCTCACACAATACCCGCCTGTTCTCAGAGCACCAGCCCAAACTCACTGCAGCTTCTTAGGTTTCATAACTGCCCCACGAACCACCTGGCCCTTTTTCCCCTGGGGCTGCAAGGTTGGAGGCCGAGGAGATGGCTGCCTGATTTCCCCCGCTCCCTGCTCATGCAAGTCCGGGGCCCCCAAAGAGTCTGGGGTTTTGGAAAGTGACTCACTCTTGGGCAAGCCAGAGAGAGCCTCGGCAGCTCAGGCCATCCTCCGGGAGCAAGCTATCTCTGTTCCAGGCCAGAGGAGACTACTAGGTCTAGCCTCACCCATGGGCAGAGGTAGGAAGACCACAGTGGAAGTGCAGGGAGACAGTGGCATAGTGCCCTGCGAGCCCCTCAGGAGCTCCTTGAGAGGCCCTGGCCCATCTCCCAGCTGTGCTCAGCTGCGCTGCACAGGCTCTGCTCTAAGTGAGCCTGACCTTGGAGCTCCCAGTACAAGCACAAACAGGCCTTTGAAAAGCCTCCTAACTTCCTGGGGTGGGGGCGGGGTGGTCAGGACTAGTGTATTGCTTGCCCTAAGTGTGTTGTGTCATTTGCTGGTGCAGTTCCAGGTGGCTGGCGCCACCACCTCTCCTCTGCCCAGATGCTGAGACCAAGGGGGCTCAAGGGAGAGAGATGCTTTGAAGCTCGGGGATGTGACCTCTTGCACCCTGTCCTTGTGTGGGGAAGCCTTACAGCTGCTCTGAGCCCACGATACCTTCTCCTCGCTGACTTGGGGCTTTTTTGGAACAGGGTATTGGTGAAGCAGAGTTTTGGCAAGAGCCTTGGCAGCTGCTGCCAGGAAAAAGACTGAAGGAAGATAATTAGACCTGGTAATTGGTTGCTTTTTTTCCTTTTTTACAGGCAGTAGTGACTGTGACTGGGAGAAGACACCAGGAAACTGTCCTTCAGGACCAAGACTACACTGTCCCCATGCTAGGGGGGAAATGCTGGGCCCCAGTCGGTCCCACCCCCTGGACCATCTTCCCAGGCACCTCTGTCTGTCTGAGAAATAATCCTGAGCCCCGTGGTGCCACCCAAGGAAGCAATGCAGGTTTTCCTCACCCATGTTCATTCTCAGTTATCCCTAAGCCAGGGACCAGGCACTATAAAACTTCGAATTCAAGGGTAACCTTTAGCCAGGATTACCCAACTCCAGCTACCTCGGGAAGATTCTGCCGGGCCTATTGCAAAGGACTTCACTAGAGGCTTTTGTTTCTGGACAGAGCTGACTCATCATTTCCCCACGACACGTTTGTTTCTGGGTGGTTTCCAGGCCCCCATCCCTCCAGTTGGCCATTTCAACAGACCAGATGGCTCATATTAGATCTCAATTTGCAACTTGCCACCCTTTGTGGGCATGTGTTCTGGATTCATCCCAGCCTGAGCTGCTGATTCACTCGGATGTTCCGAGAAGTCCTCACGGTTTGATTCTACCTCAGTGTAGGAGCTGTGGGGCAGGTCCTGCAGGACACTTACTGATCTAAACCCCAACATAGAAGTCTTACCCTAAGAGCCTGAAGGCAGCCGTTGGGTGGGAACCCCAGTAGTTCTGATCAGATCCTCATGAACTGGTCATTTAAAATCAATGTTTGGACTGTGCCATGGTGGGACAGTGACTACACAACGCTCTGCAATGCCGAGGCCACATGGGAAGGTCCCAGAGCCTCATCCCAAAGTCTTTTTGTACATCCTGGACACACGCGGGTACCCAAGATCCTGGTTGGCTGGGGCTGGGGAAGGATTATGACATGAAGACCCTATTGGGGGTGGCACTTTCTCTCCCTCTCCCTCAGAAGAAAAAAAATGAGTAAACTTGAAAAAAAAAAAAAGCCCAGGGTCAGTGAGTGGTATGGAGGTTAAGGCAGCTGGATCTCACAGGGCCAATCGTGCGGTTCAAGTTCCAGACCCAGTGGCTTGAAAAAGACATACCAGGCACATGTGCATGTATTCCCAAAATCCCAAGAAGAGAAGAGAGAAGGGGTTGCAGCATGGCCATCCTGCCCGGGGAGTGACTTTTCACTTTCTCTATCTCTCTGGAGAGCACACGTGACCTATAGAAAAAAGAAAAAAATAAAGGTGTCTATTAGGGCCAGCTCTGTGGTACAACACTTATGTGCTGTGCGCAGAAGGCCGAATCCCACATGGTCCACAACGATTTGAGTCCCAGTCCTGGTAGCTTGAAGGACATACCACATGCATGTGCATGTATGCCCCAAATCCCGACAGAGTGGAGAAATAGGAGAAAAAGGATTGTGGCACGACCATGCCCTATTGGGGGTGTGCTTGCTTTCTGTGGTGAGAGTAGTGAACATCTTCTGGCAATTAAAAAAAAAAAAATGACAAAAAAGAATGTCCATCAAAGGATGAACTAGGTTAGAATCAAGAATCTGTTTGTTTGGCTGTTTAAGTTGGATGAGAACAGGAGAAAGAATAGATGACCAGCTTGAGCTCTTTAAACAGAACAGCCTGCCTCTGCCTTCGCTCCTGACCGGTTTTCCATGCATTTATTCAGTAGATAATTCCTGGCATATACTCTGTGTCAGACATAGTGCTTATGGCTTGGGAATAAGGATGAAAAAACAGTTCTTGCCTTCAAGGGACTTGCTGACTGACGCCTGAGGTGAGCAGGCACTTACGATGAAGTATGTGAGAGCCAGGAGGGTGCAGTGATTCCGAAGTCAGACCAGCTGGGTTTCGTTCTCCTGCTCTGCTACATACAAGCAGTGCACCTTTGATCAGATTTCCTGACCACTGTGTGCACCGGTCTCCTCATCTGTGGAATGGGAATAACACTGACACCCACCTTGGTGTTTCATCATTGAATTAGCTAATATCAATAGATTTAAAGTGCTTAAAACTTTGCCCAGGGATAATGAGGATGGCATACATTTGAGACTTATTTTTTAAATTTTGCCAGTGAGTGGGATGAGTTGACGTAATGACTATGTCGCTGGACTCCCACGTAGTTAACCGTGGTTCGAGTCCCGGACCCGGTGGCTTAAACTCATGCTGGGCGCGTGTGTGTGCATGCCCAAAATCCCGAGAGGAGAATGGAGGAGAAGGGATTGCGGTGTGGCCATTCCCCCTGGGGGGCTGATTTCTTGCTTTCTATCTCTCTGTCTCTCTGTCTTTCTGGTGAGTGCATGCGCCCTATAGCAAAAACCTCTCAAAAATTTTTTTTTTTTTTTTTGGCCAGTGAGCACATGCGCTCATGGATAGAGGAGTGAGGAAGCATCCCCCATGGCGAATGGTCATGCCACAATCCCTTCTCTTCCATCTCCCTTCTTTTTGGAATTTTGGGCATGTACACACATGCACCCAAATGAGTTTCTCAAACCTCTAGGTCTAAGCCTTCAACCATGAAGTTGGCCATGTGGGATCTAGCCACCTTAACCACCATGCCACCGGCTGGACTGACTGTTTTTTTTTTTTTTTTTTTTCTATAGGGTACATGTGCTCGCTGGAGAAATAGAATGAGAAGTCACCCCGCAGGGGGATGGCCATGCTGCAATCCCTTCTCTTCCATTCTCCTCTTGGGATTTTGGGCATGCATGCACATGTGCCTGGCATATTTCATCTTGAACCATGATCAGCCATGTGGGAGTCCAGCAACATGACAATTTCGCCATCTGCTGGTCCCAAGACTTTTTAAAACTGTAGCATAACAGGATTAGTTAAATGAGGGAATTAAGAGGAAGAAAAGGGTCTCATATGAATCTCGGGATTCTGAAATCCCAGACATTTGTAGTTAGGAAAGCTGTATTTGAGTCTAGGGTCCACTGCAGGATATTTACTTGATCTTCAATAAGATGATTTTGATTTCCTCCTTCATAAAATGGGGGAGAGTAACATCTTCCCTTCCAGTCTTATTGGGAAGAGAAAGAAAACCCAACATTTGCCTCGGTACCAGGCACAGTTTTATTCTGTGGATTGAGAGCAATAGCAAATTTTAATTACACATTTTTTTTTTTTAGAGAGATTTTTCCTGTAGGTAATGTGCACTTGCTGGAGAGGAGGCAGAGACAGAAAGTGAGAAATCACCCCCCGGGGGGATGGCCGGAATGCAACCCCTTCTCTTCCATTCTCCTCTCAGGATGTTGGGCATGCACGCACACGCGCTACCCAGTGTGAGTTTTTAGTCCAGGACTTGTACTGCATTGACTATGTGGGAGTCCAGTGACATAACCATTATGCCACCTGCTAGTCCCCGATACTTAACTTTTAAAAAGTGCATTGTAGACTGCAAAACAAGAAAGGTAACTGTGATTTTCCTTAGAGGAGGAACTGGCGGCAGTAGAAGCACAGTGACAGGAGAAGGCTCCTGGGTGATGCCATCAGACCTGAGGAGCACTGACCTTCCCTGGTGCAGACCCAGGACCCTCCAGGTCTGGAGTGGCTGAGCTCCGTGCTCCTGTGAACTTGCCTGTGTCCCACGGCTTCTGCAAGACAGACCCAGGGTGAGGAGGGTGGAGATGGGGTAGTAGGAGGGGTGGGATGCCAACCTTGCTTTTTGCTCGCTGTCACGAGCTGCTTTGCTGTGTCCAGGAGACTTCTTGGCAAAGCTGCAGAGCTCACCACCAAGATTACAGCCGGCTGGCTGGGCAACAGCGTGGGGGAGGAGGAAGCCTGCAGCAGACTGAGCAGGCAGCCCTTGGGCCTGTTTGGGAGACAGGCCAACACTAACGGGATTACCATCCGCTGCCCTGATATCTGCCAGGAAGTTGTGAAATGAGATTTCAAGGACCCTGCCACAGAGTCAGAGAGTGTGTGGGATGCACTGACTGGAAGCAAGAATCCTTGGGGACAAGGGTCCATTTCCCTGGGGCTCCATTTGTGTCTTTGCAGAACAGAAGTTCTATTGATCCCCTGGCTGACTTCTCAGTCATGAGCAGGTCTCTGACTATAAGGTCAAGAAGAGAACTGCAAAGGACACCTGTACCCACCCCTTTCAATGGTCAGAGGAAAACACCAGGAGCCTGGTGTCCGCATTCCTACTTGGAGGCTCTGCCTGGTGAGAACTCAGCTTGCCCCGAGAGTCTCAGCTTACTGTATAGGCTCTTGGGACTGAAACAACGCATGTAGAAATTCTTTGTAAACTGTACAGTGCTTTAAGTGGGATTGCCCCAGGCATAGAATCAAAGGCCCAGAGGGAAAGAAGAACTGAGCAGAGCCTCTGGGCCTGGCCTGCTGGTTGTACCAAGCTAGCTCCTCTGAAGACAGTGAGAAGGGACCTTTCATGTGGATTTTCTTTCTGCCTTCACCTAGGTCAAGCATCCCAGGCTCACACTGGTGTTCTGGGTTCCTAACGAAAAGGGGTTTGCAAACTTCACAGAGCTGGCTGGTTTTCTTCTCCCAGCAATGTTCACCTGTGACCCCACAGACACTGACCTTCTGATCAGCACAATGGCTCCTCCATCTAAGAACTCATGGGGTCCCTGTTTGCAGCAGGATTTGTGCTTATAGTGTGACAGTGTCTTTACCTTTTATCTAGCAAGAGTGAGTAATCTATCTGGGATATTTAACAAAAACCAGACATTACCTCACGAGTGTCTTATCCTGAGCTGCTCCAACCATCCCATTCATTCCAGCCATTCAGGGTCTTTTGCCATGTTAAGCAGTGTAGGGAGAGACCCACGAACTCCTTCTCCGGAAAAGGAAGTCACAGAACACACAAATCTGACAAGCTCTGTTGTAGTATTTATATTCATGCCAATTCTTTCCCCCAGAAAACATCTGTTTTCTTCATTCTGAGAACATAGCAGAGGGTTGACCCCAGACTTTCCCTACAATCATCCTGACTCTAATCAGGTTTCTCAGGCTCTTTTTTCCCTAAAGGTTATAGAGAGTTTAATGTGTGAGTTCCTGCTGGCCTCACAGTGAAGCATTGATAGTTGCTGGGAAATACCAGCAGCAGATAGATCACCTTCTCTGATGGCTACTTTTCAACAGAGGTATCAGAGCGATGGTGACTTAAGTGGCCACACATTTTGTAACCAGCTGATGGTTACAGACAGAAACAGGCACTTCACATCTTCCTGAAGAAGGACCTGCGATTGATCAGTGATAGGCCATGTGTGGGTGTCATTCTCACATGTTAAGGATAGCTAAGCCCAGGCCAGGTAATGGTGCACTGTGTTTTGCAGTAGAAAAACGAGGTCTCATTGAGAACTTCTGTGTGTTGTGTCCAGAATCACCAACTATTAGGTGACATGAAGGAAGGATTGTCAATTTTGATAGGAGTTATCACAACGTGATGACTATATTTTAAAATGTTTCTCTCTGTGTGTCTCTTTCTCTCTCTCTCTCTCTTTTAAAAAATAATTATTTTAATTTAATTAATTAATTTATTTATTTTAATTTGACCAGAGAGAGACACACAGAGAGAGAGAGGGAAAGTGAGAAAGCAAGCCACCAGGTCCAGGACTCAAACCATGGTCAGACATGTGGGAATGTCCAACACTTTAACCACCACACCACCTGCTGGCCCCCCCCTCTTTCATAGACAAATAAACGTTTTTTTTTCCCCCCCAAAAGGTCTATAGTTGTATAGATGCCTAGTGAAATATGTAGGAGTAAAATGACATGCAGTCTGGAATTTGCTTTAAAATATGTTAACAGAAATACATAAGAAAGGAAAAAGAAGTAAGACAAGTGCAGCAAAATTTTGTTAATTGTTGAGTCCAGATGGTGAATAATGTGGTACAATACACTGTTCTCTCAACTTTTGTATATGATTGAACATTTTCATAAGTAAAGACACTGCGAATAGTGGAAAAGACATAAACTGGGAGAAGATATTCAGAACATAGACAACTGACAAAGGACTCTTATACATAATATATAAAGAACTCCTACAAAGAAAAAAGAAAAATCACCAACCCCATTAGAAAAAAAGTTCAAAGATTATTGCAAGCCGTTCCATTCTCAGAAGGGAAAACCTGAATGGCAACATCCACACTAACTCATGATCAGAAGAATGCAAATTAGAAAATAAAATATTTTATGCCCATTGGATTAGCAAAAATTTGGCAGTCTGGCAGCGACAAGTAATGGTGGAGAAGTGGAGTTTAAATTAAAGCATATACATAGAAAGTCAGGAGGCCATATGTGTTAGAAAGTGTGTACTCTACATCCTAGGATTTCTCTTGAATATATATACCCCTCAGAAACTCTTGGGCAAGTGTACAAATATACTTGGAACATTCACTTGGCTATCCATTACTATGTTTTTTATAATAACTAAAACTGGGAAAAATGTGGAACTATTTCATGATATATTCATAGAGTGGCATACTATATAGAAGTTAAATATATTTCACATATACACATATAATTATGGATGAATTTCTAAAACATAGTATGCATACTGAATGCAGTAAAAGCAATTGGCAAAAGGATATTGTGTTATTATGCCATGTACTTAAACAATTTAAAACATGTAACATATTTTTGGCTTTCTCTATACACATATCATAAGCATATAAAACTAATTAGAGTCACAGAACAATAGGAGGATAGTGCTTATCTTTAGGGAAAGAGAGAAGGAAATGAGAATGACCTCAGTTGCATCTGTAATGTTTATTTTTTCTTTAGGGAAAGAATGTAAAAAACCATCTGAAATGGGGCCAGCAGGTGACATGGAATTTAAGGTGCTGGATCCTCCATACCCAGTTTTGAGGTTCAAGGCCCAGACCTGGCAGCTTGAATATCATGCTGGGTGTATGAGCATGTGTGTCCAGAATCCCAAGAGGAAAGTGGAAGAGGACGGATTGCAGGCCATTCCCCAGGGGGATGATTTCTCACTTTCTCTCTCTCTCTTTCTCTCTCTGGTGAGCACATATGCACTTTAGCAAAAAATAAGTAAGAATCTGAAGTGAATATATCTAAAGTGTGACATTTGGATATCCAAGTGGTAGGTGTGAGGTGTTTGTTATAATATTGTTAACTATCCTGCATATTTGGAATATTTTGTGAATAAAGTTATTTTTTCTTGTTTTTGTTTGTTTGTTTTTTGAGAGAGATTTTGGCTACAGTGCATGCGCGCTCGCCAGAAGGACAGAGAGAGAGAGATACAGAAAGCGAGAAATCACCCCCCGGGGGGGATGGCCATGCCGCCATCCCTTCTCCATTCTCCTCTCAGGATCTTGGGCACGCACGCATACACGCCCATCATGAGTTTAAGCCACTGGGTCTGGGACTCGAACTGCGATCAACTACAATGGAGTCCAGCGACACAGCCACTATGCCAACTGCTGGTCCCTATTTTTTCTTTTTTTTTTTTAAAAAAAAGAATGATTAATTTAATTAAATTAATTAATTATTATTATTATTTAAATTGCAAAAGGGCGTATGCCATCCACTCACCAGAGATCGAGAGGAAGTGTGAAAGTGAGCCTCCAGGTCCAGGATTCAAACCACGGTCAGCCATGTGGGAGTCCATTGCCTTAACCACCACGCCACTTGCAGGCCCCAAGTTCTCTTTCCTTAATTCAGGTCCTAAAGTTTCTCCTTTCTTTTAAAAAATGTTTATTTATTTATTTCTTCCATGAAAAAGAGATTGAGAGAGACAGACAGCTTACCCCAGCATCTCATCCACTTTGAACACAAGTAGACATGTGTGTTATACCTGATTTGCTCAGAGAGGTCCTGGGACATGTGTGTCCGGTTGTGTCTCTGACATACCACCACTTGGCCCTAAATCTCCTCCTTCCTAAGTCCCACTGTTTTCCATGACTTGAGAAACCCTCGACTCAGCTTTCACCTTTATAAAAATGATTCCCAAATCTGATTTTTAATCCTGTCTTTCCCAGCATCATTTCTTTTCTTTTCTGTTTTTTTAAAGAGAGATTTTTGCTGTAGGGCATATGTGCTCACCAGAGAGGCAGAGAGAGACAAAGAGACAAAAAGCGAGAGATCACCCTGCAGGGGGATGGCCATGCCACAACCTCTTCCCCTCCATTCTCCTCTCGGGACTTTGGGCATGCACGCGTATATGCCTTGTGTGAGTTTTAAGCTGCAGGTCCAGGGCTCGAACCATGGTAGACTACATGGAAATCCAATGACATAACCATTACACCATCTGCTGGTCCCTCCCAGTGTTGTTTCTTATTTTTATTTATTTATTTATTTATTTATTTATTTATTTATTTATTTGAAGAGGTTTTTGCTATAGGGCACGTGTGCTCATAAGAAAGACAGAGAGAGACAGAGAGACAGAAAGCGAGAAATCACCCCTCAGGGGGGATGGCCACGCCACAAACCCTTCTCCTCCATTCTCCTCTTGGGATCTTGAGCATGCACACACGTACCCAGCATAAGTTTAAGCCACTGGGTCCAGGACTTGAACCGTGGTCAACTACATGGGAGTCCAGCGATGTAGCCATTACATCATCTGCTGGTTCCTATTTATTTATTTTTAAAGAATTACTTTATTTAACTTTATTTATTTATTTATTTATTTATTTTAATTTGACCAGAGAAAGAGTGAGAGAGAGAAGGAAAGTGAGAAAGCAAGCCATCAGGTCCAGGACTCGACCAGTAGTCAGCCATGTGGGAGTGCAGCACCCTTAAGCACCCTACCACCTTCTAGCCCCTATTTCTTTCTTTATTTTAGAAGTTTTGCCATAGGGTGCATGTGCTCCCTAAAAAGAGGAAGAGACAGAGATAGCGAGAAGGAAAGTGAGAAATCACCTCCTGGGGGATGACCACACTGCAATCCCTTCTCCTCCTGAGATCTTGGGCACATATGCACACATGCTTGGTTTGATTTTCAAGCCACTGGGCCCGGGACTCGAACTGTGGTCAACCATGTGAGAGTCCAGCGATGTAACCACTACATCATCTGTTGGCCCCTAGTTTTTTTTTAAAGTTGATTTTTTTCTGAGAGAGAGAAAGGAATGGGGACATATCCCCAGCCTCAGCCAGCCCGGATCACCGGCACACCTGCATGTGCCCAAAGTGTAGAGGAGATACTGGGACCTGAACCCAGAACCCTTCCATGTAGATCTTGCATTGAGGTGTTGTGTAACTATGGCACGGCCACAGTTGGTCCACCCCCAGAGTCAATTTCTTTATCTACACCCACTTAATGGCTGTTCTATTCCGTCAAATTCATCATCTAAGTCAATTATCTCTACCACTGTGTCTCAAAACAGCTCTTTCTTTTAATTTCCTGTTTCTGTCAGTAGCACACTCAGTAAATGTTGGCTTTTATTTTCATTAGTCCTTTCAACTTTTACCTCTTCTCTTTCAATTCACCATACTCAGAACTGCCAATTTGTCTTCCGGAAATTCTGGGTTTTGTCGTTTTTCTGAAATGCTGTTTTTTTCTGAAATGCTGTGTTGCATCTATTATTCTGGAGCTTGAAAACCTCATGGTGGCCCACTACCAGCAGAAGAGGATCCAAAATCCTTAACCATTTGTGTACTGCCTCAAAGGCTGGCACCTCTTCCTTCAGCTTTGTTGTCACTACAGAGGCAGGCACCACCTCCCAGTCACACTGCACATTTTCCTACATTTCTTCGGTCCTGAGATGCCTTTGCCTGGACACTTTATTTATTTATTTGCCACAGGGCATGTGTGCTTGCCAGAGAGAGACAGAGAAAATGAGAGGGAAAGTGAAAAATTGCCCCCCCAAGGGGGATAGCCATGCTGCTATCTCTTCTCCTTCATTCTCTTCCTGGGATTTTGGGCATGTATACACAGGTGCCTGGCGTGACTTTCAAGCTGCCAGGTCCGGGACTTGAACTGCCGTTGATCACATGGGAATCTAGTGCCTTAGCCACCATGCCACCTGCTGGCCCCCCCAGCTTGCACACCTTTAAAGCTGAAAGTCAAATGTCTTCAGACCGCTGCTGGAATCATGCCATGGCATGGCCCATGTGCTGTCTCAGGTATGGGCGATGCTCTTGTGAAAAAATAGGTCCTGAGGCACCTCTCCTCCGCCTCCCCAGATCCCTCTTCTTTATTAATGAGCCCAGTTACTTGGCAGATTCAGGAAGCGGAGGTGGAAAGAATAGACATAAAGTATCTCATACACACTTAATCCATTTTTCTTTTTTGCTTTTCTTTCTCTTGCTTTTTCTTCAGTGATAGCAATTATAAAAAGGCCACCCTTAGAGAGCTATGGAGTGCTATTCTCTGTCTTATGGTAAGAACCTGATGAAAATGAGCCTCTTTTTTTTTTTTTTTTTTTTTTTTTTTAGAGGTTTTCGCTATAAGGCACGTGCGCTCACCAGACAGGCAGAGAGATAGAAAGCGAGAAATCACCCCCCAGGGGGGATGGCCAGGCTGCAATCCCTTCTCCTCCATTCTCCTCTTGGGATCTTGGGCACGCACGCACATGCGCCTGGTGTGAGTTTAAGCCACTGGGTCTGGGACTCGAACTGCGGTCGGCTACATGGGAGTCCAGTGACATAACCATTACACTAACTGCTGGTCCCAAACCTCTTCTAAGTTTAATTTGTTATCAGTTCTAAGATGCACCCTTTTTCATACATTAATATCTCTGAGATCAGGATGTATCTTACATTTTTTTCTTTCTTGGTGGTACTGTATACAAAAATAAAAAGTAGATCTTATGTTAATGGTTTCTTTTTTCTTTTTAAAGAATTATTTATTTAATTTAATTTATTTTTCTTCTTCAATTTGATTAGAGAGAGACAGAGAGGGAGAGTGAGAAAGCAGGCTGCCAGGTCTGGAACTCGAACCATGGTCAGCCATGTGGGAGTCCAGTGCTTCAACCACCGTGACATCTTCTGGCCCCAACGTTGATGGCTTCTTAAATTTGATGAAATAAGCTATGCAAGAAGATATTTAAAATATAAATATTATAAAATATAAATAAATAAGTTTTATTATTTGATATCAATACTAAATATCAGTGTTAAAAATGAGATATTGCCACATTGTTCTAAACTTATATAATTTTTGAATAATAATTTATTTATTATTACTTTTTTTTTTTTTTTGGAGAGGTTTTTCGCTATAGGGCGCGTGCGCTCGCCAGACAGACAGAGAGAGACATAGAGACAGAAAGCGAGAAATCACCCCCCAGGGGGGATGGTCACGCCGCAATCCCTTCTCCTCCATTCTCCTCTCGGGATCTTGGGCACGCACGCACACGCGCCCGGCGTGAGTTGTAAGCCACCGGGTCCGAGACGCGAACCGCGGTCGACTACGTGGGAGTCCAGCGACATAGCCATTACGCTAACTGCTGGTTCCCTATTATTACAATTTTTTTTTTGACCAGAGAGAGACAGAGAGAGAGAAAGTGAGAAAGCAAGCCACCAGGTCCAGGACTCAAATCATGGTTGGCCATGTGGGAGTCCAGAGCCTTAACTGCCATGCCACCTGCCGGCCCAAAGCTTATATAATTTTAAGAACGTGGTTCCAAAGCATTCTAGCACATTCCTTTACACAAGCAGCACTGTGTACAGGTCTATTCTGCCATATTTTGTAAGCTGTTTGATACTCTCTACATGAAGAGCAGACATAAAACCTTATGAGCAGATGGGTACCAGCAGATGGCATGGTGGTTAAGGTGCTGGACACTCTCACATGGGTGACCACGGTTTGAGTCCTGACCTGGTGGTTTGCTTTCTCAATACCCCACCTCTCTGGTCAAATGAAAATAAATGAATGAATAAATAAAATTAAATAAAGAATTCTTTTCTTTTTTAAAAAATAATTATTACAGGGCATGTGCACTCACCAGAAAGACAGAGAGAGACAGAGAGACAGAAAGCAAGAAATCACCCCCCAGGGGGGATGGCCACGCCACAATCCCTTCTCCTCCATTCTTTTCTCAGGATCTTGGACATGTACACACACGCGCCCGGCGTGAGTTTAAGCCACCAGGTCTGGGACTGAAACCACAGTCAACTACGTGAGAGTCCAGCAACATAGCCATTTTGCCAACTGCTGGTCCCTAAATAAATAATTCTTTTTTATTAAAAAAAACAAAAACAACTTATGAGCAGAAATACTGAGCAAAAAGTTTGTATGGAAGAATCAACTGTGGAAGGGACCAGAGATAATGTGTGAGAGTTCAGGAATGGAACCTCTAGGCCCAGCTTTGGTGGTGCAGTCAGTAACATGCTGAACTGCAGTGCCGGAAGCCACATGGCCAGCTGTGTGTTCAGATCCCCAGTTGGTCTACCTGAAACACTGGGGCACACGCCTGTCCAAGATCCTAATTAGCTGGCGGGCTGGGGGACAGGGATTGTGGGTGATGGGATTGTGCAAGGTGCTCCTTTCCTCTCTCTCTCTCTCTCTCTCTCTCTCTCTGTCTCTCTCTCACGTGCTCTCTCTTCCTCTCATGTGTACACATGCTCTCTGTTATGAATAAAATAAATAAACTGAGGCCAGTCCCATGGTAGCTAAGGGTCTACATGGCCGACTCCCTAAAAAACATGCAGTCCCTGTGTCTGTGGGCACATCCAGCAGGACGGAGACTAAAGAAGAATGGATTGCGGTATGACCGTGCCCCGTTGGCTGGTGCTTTTGCTCTCCTTCTCTCTCTCTCTGTCTGTCTTTCTCTGGCAAACACATGCACCCTCTGGCAAATTAAAAAATAAGAAAAAAAAAAAACTTTAAAAATAATTAGAAAAAAAAAAGAAGAGAATCTGGGGCTCAGAGCCTCAGTCCCACACTAGGCTGACACTGATCTAGTCTGCATGCTTCTCCCCATGAAAAGAGAGCCAAAAGTTAGTGTTAGCAGATAGCCACCCGGCCTGTGTGGTGACAGTGGAGGTCGCCCGACAGCTCGGCCTGGAGTTCATTGTTCCTTTATGCCTTCCTTATATTCTTCCCACTTACTTCCCTATCACTAGCCTGGGGAGCCAGGCAGACTAGACTCTTCCATTGTCCTTTGCATCTTCTCATGCCACTTCTCCAAACCCTGGTGAGGCCAGGAGCCCCAACGTAGGTCATTGCCACCTCCTCCTTCACTTGCCCATTCTGTCCAAATGACTTAGGCCAGAAACTCCCCAGGGCAATAACCATCTGTGTGATCATGGGAGACTGCATGCAGTATGGTATTCCATAAATAATTCACTGTCATCACTGCAAACGTAAGGAGTTCTGAGTAACCAGAGAGGGAGGACAGCGAGGGGTCTAAGTACACGCAGGCGTGCACACACCAGGGTGGCTTTTCTTAGTGGCTGTGGTCCATGGTCTTCCGTCCTGAGTTTTTTCCATACTTGATGGCTTTTAAGGCCTTAAACGGGGCTGTGGCCAACTCTGTCTCTGGATGCTTGGGCTGGGGCCTGGCTGCCGAGAACTTTTTCCTGCTGTAGAGGCAGCAAGGGAATTGTGGGCTCCGTCCAAGGCCAAGCCAAGGAGCTGGCGTGACTGCAGTGCCTGGGGAAGGAAGGCAGCGGCGAGAAGGATGTGCGGAGTCAGAAACGTCTGAGGCCAGGGAGTCACTTTGTGTGTGAAAACTCTTCTCTGGCACCCCAGATGCATCCGCTTTCCACAGTCTTGGCATACCCTGAGTGATGGGAGGTCAGGGAATACTGTTTTGAGGTGCTTAGGGAGGAACAAGAGGCTGCTAGATACACAAGCCTGCATGTGGGAGGAGGACAAGGGCAGCCAGACTGTGCTGAACCCAGAGCTGTTCTTTAACCTTCACTCCCGTTGCTGCATCGCTCTTGGGTGTTTGTCTTTGCCAAAACCACACAGGGAGGAAGCTGCTGAGACAAAGGGGTGACCTCGGAGCCAATTTCTATTCCTAGCCTGTGGCTGACCCTGGCAAGTGACCTTGGTCAGGTCAGTAACCCTTCCCTATGGTGACTACATCAGATTCTGACCTGTGTTAAGGAACACCCATGAAAATGGATAAATTGAGATTTTAAAGTGCTTTGAGCACTTAGAAAAGATAAACAAACAATATCCCTGTGTTTGGAGCCCGTGTTGTGGGCTGCCCTTGAATTCTGGCTCTCCATGCCCTGGCCATGCTCTGTTCTTTGCTTGGTGACCGGTGTAGGTCACACTTCGGATTAGCAATCACAATAGCTAACGCCTATGAAATGTTCGCTATTGGGAGCTTCAACATCCATGGCAATACGAGGAGCCAGAGGAGAGGAAACGCAAGTCCAGGAATTCACTTTTCCAAAGCTGTACGGTTCATAAGCCAGAGCCAGTATTTGAATTCTGGCTTCCTAAGTTCAAGGTCTGCTCTCATCCACAGTATTACAGTATATATATATTTTAAGGTTTTTTGCCATAGGGCGTGTGTGCTCACCAGAGAGAGACAGAGAGAGAGATGAGAAATCACCTCCCAAGGGGGGATGGTCATGCTGCAATCCCTTCTCCTCCAGTCTCCTCTCAGGATTTTGGGCACACACACACATTCCCAGTGTGATTTTCTTGCCATCGTGTTCAGGACTAGAACTGCCGTCAGCCATGTGGGAGTCCAGCACCTTAACCACTGCACCACGTGCTGGCCCCTATTAAAGCACATTAATAACCTGGTAATTAATCGTTACTAAGCACTTGCTGTGTTCAGCACTGAGCCTGGTGTATGGGAGTCATGGAGCTATATAAACAGACAGGAGACAGGTGAGGGTTGGGTGCTAAGTTGGTGAAACCAACATTTTTCCAGAAACCTGAGGAAAGACAGATCAGTATGGGTGGGACTTTTGGAGAAAACCTCATAGAGTAAGGCTTGAGCTTTTTTTTTTTTTCTCTTTTAAACAAAACATTCAGGGGCCAGCAGGTGGCAGTGGTTGAGGGCGCTGGACTCCCATATGGCCAACCATGGTTCGAGTCCTGGACCTGGCTGCTTAGTTTCTCACTTTCCCTCTCTCTCTCACTCACTCTGTCTCTCTCTGGTCAAATTAAAATAAATACATAAATAAAGTTAAATAAAATTTAAAACAAAACAAAACAAAACAAAAAAACCATTCAGACTCCCTGGGATCATAGTTCTAGAAAGATGCTAGTCTGTCTTAGTTGTGGGGAGAAGGACTAGGAGTAGAGGCTATTTCACGGTTAAATTTGGAATCTGCTCCATACGCCGGCTTGTGCTGAGTCCCAGCATGCTCTGCCTTTTGAAGGCTCTGTGACGTTCTGCAGTAAAGAAACCTGAACATTTTCCAAATGGTTTTGGTCATAGAACAATTTTTTTCATAGAACTTGTATTAATATTTCACAGACTTTCAAGTTTGGGAACCACTGATATGAAGGAAAGCACCCCATTGGAAATAGAAGTAGTTTATAACCTTCAGCAACTTAAAATCAAACTCCTATGTAACTTTCACCTTTATGGAATCAGTACTCATCAGCATCCGTCTTTTGACATTTGGTTGTTTTCCTCCTGTGTTTACCAAGCTACTACCCCAGCCAGACTATGGATGTCTCAAATGCAAATACTTGACTGATGTATCTTCTAATCCCCCAAGGCGCCTCCCACACCTCGTCTAAAAGAAGGTCAATAAATATTTGTTAGTTTAAAAACAGAGATGGAGAACAGAGGGAAGCAAATGAAGGGGGGGAAAAACCCCACACTTGAAATGATAGCAATTATTGGTAATTTGCAACTGATTACTCAGTTGTTAAATGCTACTCACCAATCAGTGCTCTTTGAAAGACTAGCAAGTTGTTTAAAATGCAAAATAATGTTAATTTTTGTCTTGGTCTTGGTAGGAGCTGAATCTGTAGTTAGAGATAGCTGGCTTTCAAGGTGACTTCTAAAATACAATCCCTGCCCCCCACCTGCCTTTTTCTTTTTCTTTTTCTTTCCTATTTTTTGGTGCTATAGGGCAAGTGCACATACCAAGAGAGACAGAGAGAAGGAAAGTGGTGATGGACCCAACCTGGGTCACACCACAATCCCCTCTCCTCCATGTCTCCCTCCTATTGGGATTTTGGGCCAGCATGCACACACACCTTCCTTGTTTCTCAAGCTGCTGGGTCCAGGACGCAGACCATGCAGTCAGCCATGTGAGATTCAGCAACCTTAACCACCACACCACCGGCTGACCCACATCTCCCTTTCTTAGCGTAGGCTGCTTTTGCTGAACTGGAGGTGCCCAGGAGGGTGGCTCTGGCTTGCCAGAGATTTGATGGCTGGGCCAAGAATCTGACACAGAACTCTGGGGCACTGTGACCAAAGAAGCAACAGAATGGTTGCTTGTGAAGCCACTGCATGGGGAAAATTAACTGAGGGGGAGGTGGGAGTCACAATTAAAACTGCAAGTGACACTTTAAAATGTGTTTTTCTCTTTTTTTGAGAGAGTTTTGCTATAGGGTGCTTGCTGGAGAGACAGAGAGACAGAAAACGAGAAATTACTACCCCAGGGGCGTTGGCCATGCTGCAATCCCTTCTCCTCCATTCTCCTCTCGGGATCTTGGATACACACACACACACACACACACACACACACACACGCCAGTGTGTTTTAAGTCGCCAGGTCTGGGTCTCGAACTACAGTCGACTATGTGGGAGCCCAGTGACATAACCACTATGCCATGTGCTGGTCTTGCAAGTGACACTTGATTTGGTGTCTTGGGATGGCCTCAAATGCAGTCTCCTGTCTGAAGAGGCCTCCGTTCCATCTTCCTTAAACCCAGTGCGGAGGGTTGGAGAGAGAACCATTTAAGAGTTTTGAGACTTTGAGGCTCTAAAAACCTGTCAGTTTTAGGGTCTTCCCATCCAGACTTCTTAACCCACTCCAATGTTGAAACTTCTCCACTCCGGGAGAATTAATTCATAAACATGTGAGTGACACCTCTGAGGCATTTGGTGAGAAAGGGGCAATTTCCTCACCTTCCTCCACCCCCACCCCTACCCCTGCCTTTTTTTTCCCAGGAGGATGGGAGAAAGGAGAGGGTAGGGACCCTGCATAGGACGTAGGTGTCTCTGAACATTCATAGCTCTTGGCTCAGGAAAATTCTAGTTCCTGTGAGGAAAACTGATCTTGTTTAATCTTGGTTAGGTCCCCAGTGTGAGCCTCGCAGGCATTTTGTCCTTGGTGTTGGGACCAACCAGACTTGATCCTCACAGGGCCTGAGGTGTCAGCTGAAGGGTTGCTTCAGACACCTACAGATTCCACTGTCTTCCTGCCACTGAGGACAGCTCCAGACTGCCCCTCACACAGACAGTGGGGAGCTGAGTGTGACTCGGGAGATTCCTGTGGAGCCCTGTGGGGTATCTTCTCCCCACCTCTCATCTGGGAGGTTTCTGTTAATGCAGCTATTAAGAAAAGATGGGAGGGAGGGCAGAGTGAGACTCAAAGCCTTGAAATTGGATCTGTGTTTATTTTTCTCTAAAACCAAATAGATCCCCACCCACTACCTGGCCTTCTGGTGCCCTTTAAGTTACTGCAGGAGGTTGAGCAGGATGGGTATATCCAGTCTCCGACCTCTGCTAGGAGGTCCAGAGATGAGCTTTCTGTTTTAGATCAACGTGAGCCTCCACGGCTATGCTGAGCCCTGTCTTCAATTTTCTGTTTAGCTCCCCCCTGAGTCCAGAGGCTGCACACAGTAGGCCTTCAGTAAATGCTGCTGATAGATTGGAGGAGGAGTTGGGGGCTAGAAGGATCCTTTTCATTTCCAGTGTTGAGGGGCAAGTATTTGAATCCTCAGCCCTATCCTCAATTGCTCTGATACCTGCCAAGATGCTAAGATGGGCATAGTTGTCTATCCTGTTCCTAGCCACGGTGCCAACTGTCACACCCACTGGGACAAAGAAGAGCTTCCCTGAGCAAGGCATGTGTGGACAAAAGGTGCCTTGAGGCTTTGTGGTGGCTTGAGCCCCACCCATCTAGCCACAGGCTCTCTGCCTTGTGGCTCCCCTTGTCACCTACACCCCCTGGCCATCTGGTCATCCTGACTGTCCTCCTGCCTGAAGGGGAAATGCTAACTGGTGGGTGGCAGCCTTTCTTCTGCATCAAAGCTCCAGGCCAGGGGCAGGGGAAGCAGTGGGCTGACTTGGCAGTGTTCAGACAGTTGAGCTAACACCAGATAGCTCCGGGGGAGGGGAGCTTCTGAGATGAGGGGACTGTTCAACGTGCAATCAGTTCTTATAGCCCACATCCCTCCAGAGGCCTTCCAGGATGAGCAAACATGTTTGGACATTATCTCATCTTGGAGTTCCAACAGCTTCAACCTCGATGATGTCTTTCTCAGAATTCTTTATTCCTGACATGCATAGAGGCTCATGTTTACCACGGTTTTCCTAAGCGCCTGACACTATACCAAGAACTTTCCACGCACTATCTCATCTGAGCCGAAGGTTCTGTCGTTCCGTTATCACACTTAACCAACAAGCAGAGGTCTATGGAGGCTACCCAATTTGTCTAAGCCTACACAGCTGGTATGTGGCAGAGCCAGGAGTTTAACTGAGGCACTGCACTACTGTTTCAGGTACATGGTGACTTCGTTTTGTCCGGGATTAAAGCATTCATGTTTTGCCAAATCTGGGTCTATTCATCTAGCACAGAGGTCAGTAAACAATGCCCCCAGACCAAATCTAGCATGGCCTGTTTAGTAAGGCCTACATGCTGAGAATGCTTTTTTCTTTTCCTTTCTTTCTTTCTTTTTTTTTTTTTTTAAACATGTTTAACAGTTTGCTAAAGAAAACACACACAGAACTGTACATTTAAAAATGATTGGGTCAGCAGATGGCGTAGTGGTTAAGGGCTGGACTCCGACATGGCTGATCATGGTTTGAGTCCCGGACCTAGTGGTTTGAAAATTATATCAGGCATGTGTACATGCATGTCCAAAATCCCAGGAGAAGAATAGAAGAGAGGGGATTGCGGTGCGGCTTTCCACCTTGGTGGGTGATTTCTCACTGTCTCTCTGGCAAGCGCACGTGCCCTATGACGAAAACCTTAAAAAATGTTTAGATGGTAAACTTTATGTGTATGTATTTTTTTTTTTTTCTGAGAGGTTTTTCGCTATAAGGCGTGTGCGCTCGCCAGACAGACAGAGAGAGACATAGAGACAGAAAGCGAGAAATCACCCCCCAGGGGGGATGGTCACGCCGCAATCCCTTCTCCTCCATTCTCCTCTCGGGATCTTGGGCACGCACGCACACGCGCCCGGCGTGAGTTGTAAGCCACCGGGTCCGAGACGCGAACCGCGGTCGACTACGTGGGAGTCCAGCGACATAGCCATTACGCTAACTGCTGGTTCCCTATGTGTATGTATTTTAACACTGTTTAATATATATATGTATATATGTATATATATATATATATGTATGTATGTATATATATGTATGTATGTATATACATATATGTGTGTGTGTGTGTGTGTGTGTGTGTGTGTGTATATATATATATATATATATATATATATATATATATATATATAAACAAACAGGATTATATGACAGAGACAGTATTTGGCCTATAAAGCCTGATATTTCCTTTTTACTAACTGGCCCCTTGCAAAAAAAAGTTTGTTGGCTCACAAGTTAGCCCACCACAGGAGCCCGTGGCACCAATATTTTGTCTGTCTCCCACTGTAAGCCCCGGCATCTTATTTGCCATTTTCTAATTCTCTTTGGACTCGGCTTCTTCCAAGAATGCTTTGAACAATAATTAAAAATGCCATGAATTCCTTCTGTGCATGAAGATGGAGGTGCCAGTGGGGATTTAAAAATCTTTGGCTGCATCTTTGAGTCTGTGAAAACGTCCGGCCAGTTGCCTGGCAGGCCAGCCTGTGGTCTGTTCTTGACTTTCCGGATTGTGAAATGAGGATGAGAACATTTGGCCTTGGGATGGAGGGAAAGGAAAGAGGAGAATCTGACCAAAGCTCACTGAGACATTGGCAGGGGGCGCGGAAGTTCTCTTAGGAGGAGGAACCAATCTGAATCCCAGGCACCATGATTATCTTAGCACGTTTTCCAGCTCCTGGTCTAAATGTAAGGAATCTGCTTAGGCTCAGGGAAATGTCTTTTCCCATTTCACACAGGATGGATGTGCACGTGACCAACAGAGGCTATCGAATTTAATGTGTTTTCATGGCTCACCCTCTCTACCCTGGTGGTGCATTCCCAGAGGGTTGTTTGGGGAGTGTGTGTGTGTGTGTGTGTGTGTATGTATGTGTATGTGTGTGTGTATATATATATATATATATATATATATATATACACACACATATTTAGAGAGATTTTTGCTATAGGGTGCATGTGCTCGCTGGAGAGACAAGAGAGAGACAGTGAAAGAGAAAGCAAAAAAATCACCCCTCAGGGGGGATGGCCATGCCACAATCCCTTCTCCTCCATTATCTTCCCAGGATTCTGGGCACACATGCACATGTGCCTGGTGTGAGGTTCAAGCCTCTAGGTCCGGGACTCGAACCGCAGTTGGCCATGTGGGAGTCTAGCGCCTTAACCACTATGCCACCTGCTGGCCCTGGGACTCGTATTTTACATGTGTGTTCTCGAGCCCTCTGTACACCATTTAACAGTATATGGTGACTCTTTGTATTCATTTACTTCCTGACTTAGATGTTACAAAAAAGTCCTGAGTGGAAACAGGCCTTTAGGGTGAGTGTCTAGGAAAGTACGGGCCTTCTTTCTGCCACCCCAGACAATCCGGAGGCCCAGAGAGCAGGTATGAGCTGGCTGGAGCTGGAGGCGGGGACTTGCCACCTCAGGTGAGGGTACCAGTGGCCCAAGCCTGACTGCCCAGGTACTCATTCCCTCTCCTTCAGAAGCCCAGTGCTTAGCACTCCTGCGTCTGCAGCACTCAGTCCTCCAAGAAACACCATGAGGGTTAATTATTTCTCAGGGCTGACTCAGACAGCATTTTCTTGCCAAAGAATTCTGTCAGCCAGGCACGGTCCTGCTGTTACCCCCAGTGAAGGAGCCTTTGTAAGCTGTGTCAGGGAGGAAGCTCCCTGGCAGGGAGGCCCAAAGCCCTGCAGCTTGGGGTGGGGTCCAGACCTGATCCCTAAGGAGGGGGGCTGGTTGCCAGGAGGGAGTTGTCGCTGGGGAAGGGGCCCTCTCTGTGTGAGAAGCTGACTCCAGAACACTCTCACCACCAGGCTGCCTTTCACCCAGTCCCTGTGGGGCCAGCACTTGCCTTTCAGTTTGTTGATTAGAGATTGTGTCCCTGAATAGAGCTTAATGTCCTTTTGAAATTATCTGTTCTTTTTTTTTTTTCCTTTTTAAAAATTCCCCTGGTTTCTCCATTTGGTTTAGATTGTCACTGTGTCCCTAACTGCTGAAGCGGGTGAATGGAACATCCGGAGGAAGATGACCCACAAACACAAACTGCTACATGAGGCCAAACCGGGCAAGAGATGGAGGGGAGGGAGAGGAGGGTCTCTGGGGATGAGGATGGCTGGGAGACAGTCTCTCACGTCAGAGTGTGGCATGGGAAGGGTGAGCCCTCAGGAGAGTTGAAAGTGTGGCATCCAAACCAGAACAGAGGAGGTGGTGAGGCTCTGCAAGAAAGACCTGGAGTGGGATCCAAAGCGAGTTGAGGGGTTGAGAGGGCGCTGAGCTGAACTGTGCTTGAGAAATCCGAGACTGGAAGCAAAGGTAGCCTCAGACGTACTCCACGTGAGTGGGTAGCTTCAGCCTGCACTCTGATCACAATGGTGCTCCAACCCAGCCGCCTCGCGTGGGTATGAGAGTCCCAATGGCACGGCGCAGACTCAGTCATCCCCCCAGATAACCCATGCTACGGATATGGACGGTTTCCCGCTGATGGTCCAGAAGCTTGCCTCCATCCAGGAAGAACACTGTACAAAGGAGCCAGGTGAAGGCAGGACTATTCTTGTGTGAGAAATGATAATTATACTAATCAATTGCATCTCTAAGGACCCAAGACCTGTTGTAAATTACATAGTTATAATTCTACCCTAATCCTCCCCACCCCCTCATAAAACAACAGAAAATCCATCAACCATGTTTTGCCAGAGTCAACAAATATTTATAGAACAGCTACAAACAAAGAAGCATTTTACATGCTGTATCATTTAATCTCCTCAATAGCCCTGTGATCTATTTAGCAATGAATGAACAGAGACTCACAGGGGCTAAAAGCTAAGCAGGAATCACAGGACCAGATGAGGTACGAACTAGCCATGTCAATGCCGAGAATGCAATAGGACTTGGCATCCAGTAAGTGCTCCATAAATCCTTGTTGAATGAATGAATGAATGTGTCTGCTGATCTCCAGGATCACTGCTCCATAAATCATAATTCCAGGGCCTGTAGTCTGGGTAGGTCAGGACCTACAGATAGGCCTCAGGAGTGTTTTCTAGGATCCTTTCTCGTTCTCTCTCCTCTCTTTCCAACAAGGTATACAATGGAGGAGTTAATTTGATTATTTGATGTACCTAGTATTTGAGTGTCTACTATGTTCTAGATGCTGGAGTTTAGGCATGAATAAAGCTAGTTAATGTCCTTCCCCTTATAGAGCCAGGGTACAGACATTTGTCTGAGAAATCAGTTCTGGCTGAAACTTGTCTGTCGTCATGTGGATCAGGGAGGATTTGCAGGAGAAAGCTAAGAGTTCATGGACTCCTTGGCTGCAGGCTGCTGTGTGCAGATGGGAACAGGCACCGATCCTCCCTCACCAACGTTGCCTCTCATCCCTGTGGTTGTAGGGGGTGGGCTCAGTGGCTCTGTCTCTCTGCTGTGGACCCCTTCTTAGCCATGACTTTCATCTCAGGATGGGCTTCTGCAAATGTCTTTGCAACTGGACCTAGAATTCAGATCAAGGATTTCAGTCTGGACTCTCTAGCATGTAAGAAAACAGGAGCTAAGACTCTGTCTTTCAACTTTTTTTCTTTTCAATTAAAAAATATTGGGACCAGCAGTTGGCATAATGGCTATGTCGCTGGACTCCCATGTAGTCGACCATGGTTCGAGTCCTGGACCCGATGGCTTAAACTCATGCCAGTGCATGTGCGTTTGTGCCCGAGATCCCAAGAGGAAAATGGAGGAGAATGGATTGCGGTGTGGCCATTCACCCTTGGGGGTGGTTTCTCGCTTTCTGTCTCTCTGTCTCTGACCTCACCAAAAAAAAAAAAAAAAAAAGAAAGAAAGAAAGAAAGAAAGAAAGAAATTGAAAAAAGAATTAATTCACCCGTTTTTGTCATATAGCCTTAAGGACTTCTGAGCCCATTTGTTTTTGTTTTTGTTTTTGGCCAGAGAGCACATATGCTTACCAGAGTGAGACGGAGAGTGAAAAAGCATCTCCTGTGGGAATGACCACATCACAATCCTTTCTCCTCTGTTTATCCATCCTGTTAGGATTTTAGGCATACATGTACACAATATCTGTCATGTTTTTCAAGTCACAGGGGCTGGGATTTGAACCATATTGTTGATCATGTGAGATCAGCTTCCTCAAACACCAGGCCATGGTGCTGGCCCCTTTTCCTTCTAACCCCTGATTTTGGGGTCCTCCTCAGACACAGCTGCTTTCCTGATGATGGGGGTAAACAGAAAACCCCTACCTATTCTATGACTTATTCTTTTGTGCTTAGGCTGTCTTGAGTTGGTTTCTGTTTTCTTTTTTTGTTTTTTGAGAGGTTTTTGCTATAGGGCGCATGCGATTGCCAGAAAGACAGAGACAGAGAGACAGACGCCGCAATCCCTTCTCCTCCATTCTCCTCTCGGGATCTTGGGCACGCACGCACATGCACCCGGTGTGAGTTTAAGCCACTGGGTCCAAGACTGGAACCACGGTGGACTACATGGGAGTCCAGCGACATAGCCATTACGCCAACTGCTGGTCCTGAGGAATGCAATTTTTTTTCTTTTTTGGAGAGTTTTTTGCTATAGGGCAGTTGCGCTCGCCAGAAAGACAGAGAGAGACGGAGAGACAGAAAGTGAGAAATCACCCCCCAGGGGGGATGGCCATGCCGCAATCCCTTCTCCTCTATTCTCCTCTTGGAATCTTGGGCATGCACGCACACGCGCCCGTTGTGAGTTTAAGCCACCGGGTCCGGGACTCAATTCGCGGTTGACTACATGGGAGTCCAGTGACATAGCCACTATGCCAACTGCTGGTCCCAATAGTTACTTAATTTAAAAAAATAATAATAATTTCAGTTAAGGGCAGAAGCAGCAGACCTAGTACTGCCTTAAAATGATCAGGTCTGGGAGTGACAAACTTGCTGGTTCCCTAGAGACCATTGATCAAGGGAAATGCTTTGCTGCCCTGCACTTCCTCTCTGCCAAGGCTAAGGCTGAGGCCTAGGACCACATACTGAATGTGCAAATCCAACTGGTTGCAGACAGAGTCTGACCTTTCCCCAAACGTACTCTTAGTACAGGATCGACTTCTAACCCACATCTTTTCCCCCTCATGCTGTGGAACCTAAAAAGGAATAAAGATTATGGTAAAAGAAAAAAGTAGGAAAAAAGAAACACCTTGTGCACTGTGGTATAGTAATGGAGTTGCTGTCAGTATTGATCATTGCAAGATCATTGCAAGCTCAGCAAGACTCACCTGCTGGGTCATATCCTGTCTGGAAAGATGATTGGAGTCCATTAAAAAGGATTGCATATCCGCTGCAGAAAACCCTTCTGGCTTCCTTTCTCTATCACTGACTGGCTCCTTCTTTGTCCTAGAGGCCCCAGTTTTTCCTGGGCAGCTTTCCCCAAGCTAGGTTGGGGTACCGTTCTCTGTTAGAGTACTTCCTTATAGCACACAAAATCCCTCTGCTTAAATTGCCGGCAAGTGTCCTGAGGGTAGAGACCGTGTGCTTCGCCAGTTTCTGGCACACAATAGATGTTCAACGTACATTTATTCAACAAAAGCCTGAATTTACCATTTTAGTATAACCAAAACACTGTTAGTACCTAAATTTCTACAGATGACCATGTAACTTGAGCCTTATCATACTTTAGATAGACTTAGGTCTGTGTGCTTATGAGGCCCAGGTGACCTTGAGTAGCTGTAAATTCCAGGTCCTTCTATTATACAGAAGCTATCGGTTAGGATTAAGTCAGACTTTTTTTTTTGGTAGAGGTTTTTGCCTTAGGATGTATGCAATCGCTGGACATACACAGAGAGACAGAGATGGTGAACAGGAAAGTGAGAAATCATCCCTCAGGGAGGATGGGCATGCTGCAACCCTTCTCCTCCATTCTCCTCCCAGGATTGTGGGCATGTGTGCACATGTGTCCGGAGTGAGTTTCAAGCCAAGTCTGGAACTCGAACCGTGGTTGGCCATGTGGGAGTCTAGCGCCTTAACTGCTGTGCTATCTGCTGGCCCTGGATTAAATTAGACTTCACACAACAGAAAGCAAGGGTTTATTCTTGTGTATGAAAGAATCCCAGAGGAATTCAGTCCTGGGTAGAAATGATAGCTTCATGAAGTTAGCATGGATCTCAAGTTGCTTTCGATTTTCTCCAACAGCATCTTTGGCCCTGGCTTCTATCCCCAAGGCCATCTCATGGTTCAAAAGGGCTGCGGCACATCAGCTATCACATCTACATTCCAGGCAGCTGGACAGAGGGAGAGGAGTAAGAAGACAACAAAGGGGCCCTTCCATCTGAGCTGGCTCTCTGTAAGTAGACTCCTTTGAACGTTCCACACATAATAGTTCCCTTATATCTAAGTAGCCAGGAAAGCTTGGAAATACAGGCATTAGCTGGGTACACTGCTCCATATAAACTTGGAGTGTTTTTTTAAAAGAATTATTTTATTAACCTTATTTATTTATTTTAATTTGAGCAGAGAGGAGGAGGAGAGAAAGAGAGAAAGCAAACCGCCAGGCCTGAGATTCAAACCATAGTTGGCCATGTGGGGTCCAATGCCCTTAACTACCACGTCACCTGCTGGTCCCCTAAACTTGGAGTTTTATAATTAAAGGGAAGAGAAACAGGTCTTATACAAGAACCTAAGTCTCTGGCCCAGTCCCTAAGCAAAACTGTCAGAAAGGGCTCTCAACGTTTTTTGTAAGTTAAAAAATCAATAGATCTGTAGGTAGCTCCTATTTGCTCTACATCTCTACGGTTCTTGTTGACACAGGGGCTAGTAGTCAATACTTTTATCCTTCTACAAGGAACTGGAAGAAGCATAGAAAGGGCCTTTCCCTTGCTCAGATTCTAGTGGACACTCGTCATTTGCATTCATTACAAGATGGGACCACATGAAGAGTTGAACGTAAACAAGCTGCAGAAAAGCTCATTAGCCTGTGGGCATCTCTCACGAAGCTGGTTGATTTCCCCGAAATGGTTATTGACAACCACGTTGAATATAATACAGTGCATAAGGAACCCTGCGGTAGGACTGACAGCCTGGATACGCTGCCTTTTGGCTCAGTCTCTGCAGCTTGCAGGAAATGCTCTAACAACAGGCATGCCTGTGCACTGGCCTCTAGGACTAGGTGGAGAAGGGGCTCCATTTCCTTTACCTCCATCCCACGAGGCAGACAGTGCCCCGTAGCTATGCCTATAGCCCCTTCCCCACAGATACGGACAGAAGACCCCACTGAAGACCCACTACCTTGGATTCCCAGCTAGTACCTCATCAAACTGCAATCTGATTTTCTGTTAAATGGGAGTGTCTGCATGTAGGACAACTACGAGAAATGCATCATGGGAGAGTACGAATGAGCTCTGGGTTAGAATCCAGCCCCGCCTCTGATTTTCTGTGCCCCCTTGCTAAGTCGCTTACCTCCCCTAAGTGTCTATTTCCTCAGGTAAAATAAGAGTGTTAATGACAACTGCTTCACAGAGCTGCTCAGAGGATTACGCAAGATAATGCAGGTGAATGCATTTAGCAGAGTACCTGGAGGACAGTAGATATTCAATAAAAGATAGTTAAGTTTACGTCTGTGAAAACAGAGTGGAGATGGATGGCAAAGGCCGTTGTGAAGACTCAACCTCCAAACAAAGCTTCCTCTGAAATGAGAGAAATGTGCAACCCTGGCATCTTGGCTGGACTCCCAGGAAGGGATGGGCACTCACCATAGCAAAACCAGCCCCAGCCGAGACACCAGGCCCCAGGGGGCAGGAGCCACTCCCCATCCAAGGGCAGGCCCAGCTCAGGGGACTGATTCACATTTTGTCCTGGGGACACTGCACTTGGAAAAACATTATTGATTCTGTGGCTCAGGTTGCAAAGGGAGGAAGAGAGACCGAATTTCATTACAGAAAGCATTTATGCCTACTGTACTTTCTATTTAGAGAGGCACTTGGCAATCATTTTCATTAGTGTCTCCTTAAAACAGTCTCAGAGATAGCTTATCCTCCTGTATTCAGGCAGAAGAGAGGAGAAATAACTAGCTGAAGAGCATGTGGCCAAGTAGCAGGAGTTAAGAGTTCAGGAGCTCCAACTTTTAACATATTGCTTAACTAAGCAAGCTTCCGCAATGCGTTCCCTGCATGCCTGGCGGGGGCCTCTCCAGTCACGTCCTGACTACTCATGATCACCAGAGAAATGCAGACACGTCATCTAGATGTGACTCTTCTCTAGCAGCTTAGGCTAAGAGGTGAAAAGAGACTTTTCCAACCAAATCACAAGTGGGTTTGCCGCCAGCAAGTACTGGAGCAGGGATCTTAGAACTCTTCCAGGATAGGGAACCAGCAGTTAGTGTAATGGCTATGTCGCTGGACTCCCACGTAGTCGACCGCGGTTCGTGTCCCGGACCCGGTGGCTTAAAACTCACGTCGGGCGCGTGTGCGTGTGTGCCCAAGATCCCGAAAGGAGAATGGAGGAGAAGGGATTGCGGTGTGACCATCCCCTCTGGGGGGTGATTTCTCGCTTTCTGTCTCTATGTCTCTCTCTGTCTGTCTGGCGAGCGCACGCGCCCTATAGCGGAAAAAAAAAGAGAAAAAAACTCTCCAAAAAAAAAAAAAAAAGAACTCTTCCAGGATATATGTGACACTTAGAAGAAAAGGGATGGGGACAGGGGAGTGAAATAGCAGATGACCCCCTGTTTTCAGCATCTGAACGAAGTCCCGGCAGAGTGTGGTCTCAGTGGACCCGAGGGGGAGGAAGAGGCACAGACCTGATGCAAAACCAGTGTCATGGCAAAGGCAGCTCGGGCTTGCATGGCACCCTCTGTGACAGCACTGCCAGCTCTAAGACTGCGTATATTCACTCATTTCTTCTTTGCAATGACCTTAGGAGGTAGATGTGATCTTCATCCCCTTTTAACCAGGGGTAGGACTTGAGCTCAACCCACTCCTGAGTTCAGAATCTCTACTATTGCCCCTGTGCTATCTCTCAGGTCAGCATGGAGCATGCTGAGTCCCTAGAGATCAGCGTCGGCCCCAGGCTCTAGGAACCTATAACCCTCACAGAGGAGGCCTGGCCAGCTCCCAGTCTGACTGCAGTTCTCCCCCTGGCCAGGCTGTCCCCTCACCTGGGGAACTCGTGCTTTTGATCACAGCACCATGGCGACCTGTCCCTGTTACCAGGAGAAACATTCTTGGCACGTGCCCCTGGATGGGTCAGTTTTCAGAGAACAGGATGTCTAGTGAGTTTGTCTTTAACTGCACAGAGAACATGGTGAACCACTATCCCTGATTGTTGGGAGAAATTAAGAAGACGGGGGTGATGGCTTTTCTACATTGCTAAATGAACCCCAAAGCTCAGGCCTGACTTCATGCCTTTCTTGTCTTGGGAAGAGGGTTTATTAGATTCCAAAGAACACATTTCTGTTTTCTGTTTCCAGTATCAAAGCAGCTTCCTGTGCTCATCTAAGCAAAGCCCTTCCTTTCTCTTTCAGAAAAATCCCAAGAACAACTGTTTTGGATTATTTAGTTGACCCAGCATGGAAAAACTGCTTGTGTGGCCCCACTTGATAGGGCATTCAGACAAGGAGACCTGACCTGGAGCCTTTGGGACGGTTCCGAGGATTATATTACGCATTTGCTGCATGTTCATTAACTGCCGGGGAAAATCTCTGGGTAGCCACCACCAGCTCCGGTACTGTCAGTTTCAAGACAGGCCTCAGCAAGCAAACAGCGTGGTGGGAGGCATCCTTAGTCAGCTAGGAAACGAAAGCTGACAAGCCATCTGACCTGCGTGAGGCATGTGTCACCCTCTTTCTCCTCTCTGGCATTTTCCTTCCTCCTTAGGTTTTTCTCAACCAGGCGCTTCATGCGATGAAGACAGCAAGCAGGATGGAGGCTGAGAGCCCCAGGCGGGGCCGGCTGTGACCACTCAGAGTCCCTAATATCACACTTGCTGGCTTCCAAGCCCAGACTTCGGTGCCTGCCTCTCCTGTTGGGACACTGCCAAATCTTCTGTAACATTTTAAAACACCCATTGAAGTGCCAGATGACACAATTTCTCGTGGAGATTGAGAAATTACGATTTGAATGAGAACAGAATTCTGGAACTTGTGACAGATTGCTTTCCGGGGGCTGGGAGGGAGAAGTCAAGGCTCCAGGCCCCCACCCCAGTTCAACCAAAAGACTTCTCTCTCTCTCTTTCTCGTGTGTGTGTGTGTATAGATACACATATATGTATATATATACACACATATATGTATATATATATATATATACACACACACAGAGCGCTTGGGAACAGATTTTATTTAAAAGAGGATTCCATTACCTAAATGATGTTTTTGAAAGTTTCTTTCTTTCTTCTATGAGCAAGAGAGACAGAAAGAGAACACTTTCCCCTCCACCGGGTCTTTTTTTTTGTCTTTGAAGAGGTTTTTGCTATAAGGGCGTGTGCACTCGCCAGACAGACAGAGAGAGACAGAGAGACAGAAAGCGAGAAATCACCCCCCAGGGGGGATGGTCACGCCGCAATCCCTTCTCCTCCATTCTCCTCTCGGGATCTTGGGCACGCACGCACACGCGCCCGGCGTGAGTTTAAGCCACCGGGTCCGGGACACGAACCGTGGTGGACTACGTGGGAGTCCAGTGACATAGCCATTACGCCAACTGCTGGTCCCTCCACCGGGTCTTCATGCTGCACTTCACCCCCAACCTCAGCCAGCTCCAGATCATGGGCATATGTATGCCTGGTGCATTCTGGAAGGTCTCTGGATGCAAACTCAAAACTTTCACAAGTGGGTCAGCCTCAGAGAACATTGCTGTACTACTTTGCCACCATCTGGCCCCCAAATTGTTTTCACGGCCAGCTGCAGTGGCGCGGTCATAATGCAATGTTCTGTGACGCTGAGGCCACGGAGGGAGGTCTGAGGTTTGCATCCCAAGGTCTCCCTGTGCATGCCGGGCATGCGAGTGCATGTGCCCATGAGCCTGACTAGCTGAGGCGGGGTGGGACCTCAGCATGAAGACTCTATTGTGATGTCCTTTTTTTTTTTTTCCTCCCTTTCTCATGGAAACAATAAATAAAAAGTAAACTTAAAAATATAGGGGCATGGCAAAAACCTTAAACAGAGTAACAAGGTCCCGGTGGTGGCACAGCAGTAAATGCTTTTTGAAGCTGACCCCCATGGGAAGGGTCCTGGTTCACATCTAGAGAGCTCCCTTAGTACACCAGGTACCTGTGTGTCCATGATTTGGAGCTGGCTGAGGCTGGGGATTGTATCTGCACAGCATCAAGACCCCATTGGGGGTGCTATATCTCTGTCTCTCTTTCTCTCTCACTCATGGAATAAATAAATAAAACTTCCAAAAAAATGTTTTAATTCTCTAACTTGCAGGGCCAGTCCCGTAGGGTAGCACAACAGTTAAGCCCTATGCATAGGAAGACAGATCCCATATCACCAACCATGGTTCAAATCCTGGCCCTGGTAGTTTACAAAACATGCCGGGCATGTGTACATACATGCCCCAGATCCAGACAGGATGGAGAAAAGGAGGGAAAGGATTGTAGCATGTCCACGCCTACTGGGGGTTGCCTTCTCTCGTCCTCTCTTTCTCTTCCTCTCTCTTTCACTGGGAAGTATGTGCATACTCTGGCAATTAAAAGAAATAAAATAAAACAAAAAAGGTGAGCCCTATAGCCTGGTGGTTAAGAGAGCTCGATCCCCATGGCTGACAGTGTGGTGCCTGAGCAGGACCAGCAGCTTGAGAAACAGGCCATGTTGGGAACCAGCAGTTAGCGTAATGGCTATGTCGCTGGACTCCCACGTAGTCGACCGCGGTTCGCGTCTCGGACCCGGTGGCTTACAACTCACGCCGGGCGCGTGTGCGTGCGTGCCCAAGATCCCGAGAGGAGAATGGAGGAGAAGGGATTGCGGCGTGACCATCCCCCCTGGGGGGTGATTTCTCGCTTTCTGTCTCTCTGTCTCTCTCTGTCTGTCTGGCGAGCGCACGCGCCCTATAGCGAAAAACCTCTCTCAAAAAAAAAAAAAAAAAAAGAAACAGGCCATGTGCATGCGCACGCGTCCCCCAGATCCCGACCAGGCGGAGAAATGGAGGACAAGGGGTTGTGGCATAACTATGCCTCACTGGGAGGTGTTTTTTCCTCTCTCTCTCCTCTCTGTCTCTCTCTGGCCAGCATATATACCTTCTGACAAATTTAAAGAAAACAAAACAAAGCCCTGACCTGCATTATCTTTATCCTCTCCACTAGCAGCCAGACAGTTTGAGAAGAGAGAAAACCAGAACTAGAGAGCTAGTTACTCTGGGTGTAAGGAAAACACACAGAAGTCCTCTGGGTCTCAGGAGTGCATCTGTGAGTGTGTGCATGTCCGCAACACAACCTGCTTGTTGGTTCTGCAATAGGGCACGTGCGCTCGCCAGACAGAGAGAGACAGAGAGACAGAAAGCGAGAAATTGCCCCCCAGTGGGGATGGCCATGCTGCAATCCCTTCTCCTCCGTACTCCTCTCGCGATCTTGGGCACACACGCACACCGGCATGAGTTTTAAGTCACTGGGTCTGGGACGCGAACCGCGGTCGACTACGTGGGAGTCCAGCAACATAGCCATTACGCTAACTGCTGGTCCCCCTGCTTGTTGGTTCTGAAAGAAAGAAGAATCCTGGCTTAATGAACCCGTTAAGCTCTCTTTTCTGGGAAATAGGAAGCTTACAATTTGACATTTTTATCTAAGGCCATAATCACATAGAAGGAGCCTACCATAATGCAGAGTAAGAAATGTAAAATGAAGTCATGAATTGCCTTTCTACATAGGAAGATTCTTCTGGCCCTTTTCCGTCCTAAAAGGTGCCACCAAAGGCTGCCCCAAGTCCAGCCCAGAATGAACAGATGCTAATGTGGCTGATTTGCCCGACTGCTCTTCCCCTGGGCAGAGTGAACCTTTGACTACAGAGAGCCAGAAAGGAGCATCTCAGCCCATTTAGGTGGTGGCCTCTTTTAAAGTGAAATGCGAGGCCAGGGCTCCAAATTGTCATTGTCCTGAGAGTTCCCAGGAAGGCTTTTGTGTCGTAACCTGGATGCCCGGCCAAATTGCACTGGTCAGTTCCATTGCTGGCTCTACCTCCCCAGGGGTCCTGCTGCTATCAGTTACTGTTAACATTTCCTTTCATGGCCTTTTCAAGCTGCTGGGTGAGAGCCAATAGTAGTTTCGTGGGGTTCGTTCACCCTAGGGCTGGGAGCTTTTCAGCAGTGTAGGAAGGTACGTGTTTGCACATCGGCACAGCAGGGCAGGGGGAAGTGGAAGCCACTTCCTTTTCAGTTCATCAAACTCCTACTCACTGGGAGACTAAGCCAGAGAGATGAAACCTTTCTGGAGTTGTGACACCGTCTTGTCACTCATTTTATTTCATCAAACACCCACCCCTCTTAAAAGTTCCAGGAGGCATGTATTTATTTTTAAGATGAAGATGAATTAAAATTGGAAAATTACCTGAGAACTTTCTGGCACTCCAGCAAAAAGGAATACTTGCCAGAAGTGTTTGGAAATCAGAACAAGGGACCACTGCTTTACTAAGGAAGACATCTGACCAAGCTGTGAAGTAGGAAGACTGTCTTTGCTACCTTCCCGCTCCCACCACCCAATTCTCTCCCCCAGTGGATGTCCCTTCTGCTCCTAGAAGTGCCCTCATACCACCCTGTGTGTCCCTCTAAACTGGCCTCACCAACCCTTCAGCCCCTGCTCTGGAATAATCTCCAATTACACTTATTCCATCTACAGGTGACTTTTGTAGGTTAGTTGTTTCCTTGGAAAGAAGCCAATTTTTTTTTTTTTTTTAATTTTGCCAAAGGACACATTTTGCTTCACAACAAAGAGACAGAGTCGGGGTGGATGAGAAAGCACCCCCATGGGAAATGGTCAGCCGTAACCCTTTCTTCTCCGTTTCTCCCTCCTTTTGGAATTTTGGGCATGCATGCACACACACTTGGCATCTTTCTCAGACTAGTGGGTTCTCAAACTGCTGGATCCAGGACTATAACTGGGCTGTTGGCTTTGTGGGATCCAGTCCCTTAGCCACCATGGCATGGGCTGACCCTGGAACCAACAACTTCTATTGAAAAAATTTTAGTAGGGTTAACAAGTATAGTACCTTAATGACTTCATCCCCCCAAGGATATTTGTAAGTTAACTAGAGACAAATACCATTCTCTGAAGAATTAATTTCTGGTGGAATTTCAACAGGTAACAAATGACTTAGAGAGGAGAAAGTTGGTCCATTCTGCCTGATGATAATGTTCCCATAGCTACGCATGTTATTGCTTTGGTTATCATACAAAAGACGTTCAATAACAGTCAGGTGACCTGGTTCTGTTTCTGATGGTCCAATTCAACCAATATGTACTAAGCACCTACTAAATGCCTGACGTTCCACTAGGCCGTAGGATGCAAAGATAAATGAGACACATTTCTTGTCCTCAGTGAACTCCCAGTAGGCAGGAGGCATCTACTACCATGATGAATGCTTCCCTAGCAGTATAGACCAAACGCTGTGGGAACACAGAGAAGAAGATGATTCATTCTGTCTGGAGAAAGCTATGGAGAATTCCTCTCTACATTGGCCTTTAAGGATGAGGTGTTCAGCCGGCTGAGAGAGAGGGAGAAGAGAGAGGGCAGCAGGGAGGAGGGGGAAGCTCTGGCACGAAAGCATAGGGAGGCTGTTGCCGGGAGGTCCAAGTATCAGGGGCACAAGGAGAGAAGTAGCAGGGATTAAGCTAAGCAGCAAGGCTAGGGCCAGATTTCAGAAGGGCCACCAATATTTCACTGAGGAGCAACGGCATTATCTGGCAGAGTGTGGAACCATGAGGCATTTTTCAATGCTTCTTGGAGACACATTCGGAAAACTGCTGCCTTCTCTCAGGCAGGAGACAATGGAGTCTCCATCCAGAGTAATGAGGGGTGGACAGAAAAAACACTCTCAGGATAGGACAGATGCAAATAATTGGCTGCTTCAACAGTGGGGGAAAAGGAGACGTCATGAGTGATAATGAGGTTTTTTGCTGAAGCTGCTAAGTAATGGTGGTGCTGTTAATTGAACACAGAAATTACGGAGCAAGGGCCCATGGGAAAGAATAATGAGCTTGCTTTGGGCCCCATTGGCTTAAGAGACCAGGATATGGAGTAAAGGTGGTTGTTGATATTCCCTACAGAGGATTCTTCTGCTGTTTATGTGTTTAGTCTTCTTCTTCTTAAAGTTTATTTCTTTTTTTTTCCTCCATAAGGGAGACAGAGACAGAGACAGAGAGACAGTTATCCCCAACAGGGTTATCACACTGTTATCTACCCCCAGCTTTGGCTAGCTCCAGATCACAGATACACATGCCTGGCATGCTTGGGGGCCTTCAGAGATAGAATATGCCACACACTTTACATTGCATGCCTCTATGTCCATCCGAGTGCCTCTATCACACTTGTCTTTGTCTCAATCTTTAAATTTTTTTTAAAGAATTATTTTTCTTATTTTTGGAGAGTTTTTTTTTGCTATAGGGCGTGTGCACTTGCCAGAAAAACAGAGAGACAGAGAGACAGAGACACAGAAAGTGAGAAATCACCCCCCGGGGGGTTGGCCACATCACAATCCCTTCTCCTCCGTTCCCCTCTCGGGATCTTGGGTACACACGCACGTGCGCCTGGCATGAGTTTAAGCCACTGGGTCCGGAACTCAAACTGTAGTCAACTACATGGGAGTCCAGCGATGTAGCCATTACGCTATCTCCTGGTCCCCCAGAATTATTTATTTTAATTTTATTTATTTATTTTTATTATTTTAAAACTTGCTATAGTGCTAGTGTGTTCACCAGAGAGAGTGAGAGGGAAAGTGAGAAAGCAAGCTGCCAAGTTTAGGACTCAAACCACAGTGGGCATATGGGAGTCCTGCACCTTAACTAACGTCACCTGCTGCCCCCGTCTCAGTCTTTAAACATTTCTCTTTCGAGGGCATTCACCACCACACATTAGTTCTTATTTGTTCTAAATGCAAGCCACTTCTTTTTTCCCACAGACTAGAATGACAGGTTCACTCCCTGAAGATCTGCCCATGAAGTGGACTTCTGCTACCTGTTATCTTTCCAGGTCACCCCTGAATGCCACTAATGTAGCTGCCAGTCATTTTCAATCTGAGCCAACCCATTTATGAATGGCATGCAGGTGTTCCCCTCCCGTGTTAACTGGTCATAACCAGGCTCCAGGGATCCACGTGAAGTCATAGGTGTGAGCTGAAAGAGAAGTGTGGTGCAGGGAACCAGCAGTTAGCGTAATGGCTATGTTGCTGGACTCCCACGTAGTCGACCACGGTTCGCGTCCTGGACCCGGTGGCTTAAAACTCATGCCGGGCTCGTGTGCGTATGTGCCTAAGATCCCGAGAGAATAATGGAGGAGAAGAGATTGCGGCGTGACCATCCCCCCTGGGGGGTGATTTCTCGCTTTCTGTCTCTCTGTGTCTGTCTGTCTGGCAAGCGCACGCGCCCTGTAGCGAAAACCTCTAAAAATAAAGAGAAGTGTGGTGCAGCAGTGGTGGATGGCGGGTATGTCTGGACTGCCAGCTCATGCAGCTCACTCGTATCCTTTAGCCCTGCTTGTGGCTGATCCTGGATGTAACTCTTTCTTTATTTCTTTCTTCCTTCCTTTCTTTCTTTCTCTTTTTAATGTCAGAGGGCATGTGTATGTGTGTGTGGGAGAATTACCCCTCTCTGGGGCATGGTTTTGCTGCAATCCTTTTTCTCCCATTTCTCCATCCCATCAGGATTTGGGGCACTCACCTGGCATGAGATTAAAGGGGCCTGGATTGAACTGCAGGTGTTCACGAGCTCTTTATGCACAGGGATTAACCACTGCACTAGAGGGTTGGCCCCCAGTTGTACCATTTTTACCTTACATCTTCTGGTGGACTACCACTCTGCTGGGCCTGCCTCACCGTATATTCCATATGACTCTGATAGGACCCAGATCATGATGATCAGGTCTAGCTGCTGGGTTCCTGTTGCCCAATGGTCAGGTGCCCTGTCTCTGTTAAGGTCTAATAGCAAGCCAAGAGCTTTCTAAAAAGGTATTTAAATCTCTCTTGCAGGTGGTATGGCCTTGCTCCAGAACCCTGCCGATCTGCACTGATTCTCCCTTTGGGACAAGTCATAAATTCCACATGAAGTCTTTTCTTAACATTGATGCCTCTAGTAACAGCATCTGCCAGGTCAAATAGCCTAATAGCAGAGTTGCTCCTACTGCAGCCTGGACGTGCCACAGCCCTCTTCAGCTCTTGGCCCCACTTAAAATCACAGGCTTTCATGGCACCTGGTATATAGGTTAAAGTGATATTCCCAGTTTTGGAATGTGCAGTCTCTAGAAATCAAAAAAGCCTACCAGGTCGGAAAGGAACATCATCTGTCTATTTCTGTCAAAATTAGAGCTCCATAAGGCCTACCCAGTAGTGGGCTTGCATCTCTGTAATAGGAAGTGCAAGATCCAATAATGTCTCCTTTACTTTGGGGGATATCTCAGAATTTCCCAGGTGACTGGACCCCCAAAGCTGTTACTGACATGGCAGATGTCTGATTTTTTGTAAGGGTTTCTTCTTGTTCTCCGGGATGCGTGTGTTACAGAGGCCTCCGACGCACTAGTCACTCCCTACTCAGTGGGTCCAATAAGCGTGCACCATCAATATCCAGCCAGTCCAGGACTCTGGGAACTATGTTATGCCAAGAGCAGAAGCAATAACGTAGCCCTGGGACAGAGTTTAAAGGTATATGATGTCTATTACAAGTGAATCAAGTGTTTTGATCCTCTTTTTGATAAGGAATGAAAGAATGCACTCACTGACTCCATGTCCCATGTATTACACGCCTGAGGATATGTTAATTTGCTCCAGCAAAGATCATGACTGGCACAGCAGCTAAGATGAAGCTACTACTTGGTTGACTGTAGTAACCTATTACCATCTTCCAGACTCTGACTTTTGCAGGATTTGAACTGGTAATTAAATGGAGACATGATGGGACCACCAACACTGCATCCCAATTATTTTAGTTTTTTTCTTTGAAATGAATTGCTATCATTCCCCTTGGGGTGTGTAATTCTTTTTGATTTACTATCTTGGCTCATGGTGGGAGGAGAGGTGCCAGAAAGGCAGTTTGAGAGGCTTCCGCTTGGCCTTTCCATGTAATAGCTCTTATTCCACCGGCCAAGAAACCAAAGTATGTCTATCCTAAATACACATTCAAGGACTCGGGAAATGACCACGAGGTGAGCCTATGGACATGGGGGGCACGATGTGGGCCAGACTTGGATCAACCTCTGTTTATTAACTGGCTCCCATATGCACCCACTCTAATGGGGTTCTCAGGATGATGCCTTGGGTCTTAGAATCTCGATTAAGACACTCTGCCTGTCAGTCCTTGAACGAGGTTTCCTGTCTCCCCACGATAAGGCCACCCAAATATATGGCCATCGCTTCCTTTAGGAAAGGACTTGGGAAATGTCCACTGAGTATATCAGCATGGTGTTACAGCGTACTTACCACCAGAGAGTTGACTTCAGTTCTGGGCCTGCAAACTGTTCTCATATGAAAACTGAGCAAGGGATGGTGACTGTTCTTGGCTTCCTGATCATTCATTCTTGATTTCTTTTTGTGGCACGGACTGAGCAGAACCTGTTTATCCTATTATTTTTACCGTGTTCTATTAACTGTCTCTACAACTCTCCAAGGGTCAGAGTCCCCTAGCAGCCACTCAGCCTTGCTGCTCATTACAATAATTGCATCCACCTGACATCTGAGAGTTAAGTGCCACCTCTGATACCTATTGTGTCAGGGTCCTATCATTCCCATTGTCGTTAGTGAGCCTAGTTCTGTAACAGCATCTCATACCACTGGCTCTTACCTATAGATCTCAGTGACACTGGTTCCTTCTCAAACCCACTCTTATTGCTTTGGGGTACCCTCTGGACCCTTGGAATATGGTAGGTTTTCTGGCTACATTTAGTCTATGAATTGAGCATGCTCATTTCTCTGAGCCTTTTATTCTCTTCTTCCATGTTTGCCGTGGCAATTCTGGCACGTTTGTTTTACCTGATGTGGGCCATAATTTTCTTCAGCTTTGAAGGACCATCCTAGCAGTAGTTCCCACTGTCATCCTGGATCTTACCAGGACATTACATTCTGAGAGGCTGCTCCCAAACTGGTAAACTATCCCATTTTCAGCTTTCCATTTCAACCCTGTCGATCCTACACCTACTGAATGTAGTCCCACACCTATTCTCCTAGCTCCTTGTACATGCTGATAGGTTTTGCAGCTCCTTTATAGTAGAATCCTTTTTCTCTCATGTCAGGCCCAGCTTGTCTCTGGCCAGGCAATGCTGTGACTTCAGCATTGGTCCAGTTATTGGTCCAGTGGTCAGAAGAGAAGATAGTGGTTTGATGGAGGGAAGATTCTACAGTAGGTACTTCTTGTTCTGCATCATCTATAAGCACAATGGGGTGCTAGCCCTTAGTAAGGAGAGGTGGGCCACTTCTGCAGCCGCAGAGTAATCTACGAGTTCAAGATCTTTGTGCACATCTACTCAAGTATTCACATCTCCTGTGTCAGAGTCCCAGTATTTCCCAACCAAGGCTCCATTCTTGGCATAGATTTCCTGTCTAGTTTGTGAGTTGAACCTTCCTTGGAATTCTACTACTTTTGTGATGAAGTCCTGAATCTGGTCCTTAGCTTTCCCTTCCCTCCAGGCACAGTAGAAGAAAGTCTCCATGTATGCTCCCAAAAAGGTCTTCTGGCTTTCACTCTAAGTTTTAAATTGCTAACTAATTCTTTTTAATATTTCATGATTTTTTTGAAGTGTTATTTATCTTTAGCAAAGGCTACCCAATTGCACTGTCCTTGTGGTTATTTCCCCCAATGTTTCTCAAACACCTGCTACATTATACCCTCTGGTGCATTCCCATCCACTGGATTCCAGTTCACCATCAGTGACAGTTTCAGCAATTTCACTGCTACTCTGTGCTAGGGACTGCCTAGACTCTACCTGCTGCCCTTGATGTAGTCTTCAGAGTCAATCATATGGCAGATCATCTCATTCCAAAATCCCATCTTGGTATCACCTCAAAAATGTTTCTTTAGGGCCAGCACATGGCATGGTGGTTAAGGTGACTGGAACCCACATGGCCAACTATGCAGTTCAAACTGCAGACCAGCTAACACCAACAGTCTTGAATTAAGTTCTCAGGGAAGTAGACACTGAGAGACATTAGCAAAGAAGAAGTTTGTTAGGCAGTACTCTAGATATTAATACCCGTGAGAAAAGTGACCAGGAGAATTACATCCAGGAGTTTGGTTGGACCACAGTGCAGTCTCAACGAAGCCTCGGCCAACACCATGAGAAGCTCTGAAGCTGGGGTGACCCTTAGAGTAGTCTCAAGTTGGGTAAGGGGGGAAAGCCTTCAAATCCCCACATTGATCAGACATTGGATGCGGGCTCTCCCAGGAGCTGAAGTGATCTAGAGTGAGATGACTCTCCATCCCAGGCAATTCCTGGAGTGCTGGCAGCTGAGGGCTGTCAACACACAGCAACTGGGGAGATTCTTCCATCCTGAAAGGCCTCTGACCTAGACAGAATCAGAGTATTCACTATAATCATTGTAAACAGACTTGACTATCCTAGTTACTACTCAACAAGATAACCCATGCCGCCTCTACTCCACCCCCATCCTTATCCATGACACTTAACTTCTTCTAACATAATATATTATTAATTCATTTATCATATTTATTGTTTAGCATCAATTTCCCTGCTACAAAGTAGAATCAAAGGGAACAGAGATTTTGATTCTTTTATTAACACATCTCAAGGATGTGGCACATAATAGGGGCTGAAAAAATAATTGTTGAATTAGTGAACAAATAAATAAATATCCACCTCATTGGGTTAATGTGAAAATTAAGTTAAGTTGATAACAAGCCAGATATACAGTAACCACCAAGGTCTCTCTCTCTCTCTCTCTCTTTTAGGGTTTATGTGCTTGCCAGAGGGGAGAGAGACAGAAAGAGAGAGGGAAAGTGAGAACTCACCAAGGGAGTGGCCATGCTTTCTCTTTAATGCTCCTCTCAGGATTTCGGGCATGCATGCACATGTACCCTACATGATTTTCAAGCCACTGGGTCTGGGACTCGAGCTGCAGCTGACTATGTGAAAGTCCAGAGTGCTAACCACCATTCTACCTGCTGGCCCCTCACCATGATCTCTCTCATTATTATAGAGTGTAGAGTCTTAGACCAGTATGTTAATAGTCACTATTTCTGACTCATGGGATTATAGGTCATTTTTACTTTGTTCTTTGGAATTTTTGAATTTTCTAAACTTTCTATGATGAGTACATTTAACTTTGTAATAAAAAAAAGAAAAACATTAAAGGAAAATTTAGTTAGGAGTTGCTGGATAGTAGAGAGAATAAAAATTCTTGATGCACATCACTTCTCTTTATCAGAAAGAGCAAATGATTTTTTTTTTTTCCAGGGGAAAGCGCGAACGCAGTCCCCCACTACCACAGATTATGCAGTCGAGTTTCCCACATTTGGGGAAATCGCAGGGGTCAGCACATCCGGAGTGCAATGGATAAGCCTCGCCCTGGGAAAATCACCTTCGTGATCATGGTATCTCCCCTGCCAGGTAAGTATGGAGAGCAAATGATTTGATAGCAAGTTTTAAATAGTCCTTTCTTTTCTTTTGTTCTTTCTTGTTTTTGTTTTGTTTTGTTTCTTTTTGCCATAGGGCTTGTGCACTCACCAGACAGAAACAGAGAGAGGGAAAGTGAAAAATCATCCCCCTCTCCCCAGGGAGAATGACCATGCTGCAATCCCTTCTTCTCCATTCTCCTCTAGGGATTTTGGACACATACACATATGCACCTGGCATGTTTTTCAAGGCACCGGTATGGGGATGGAACTGCAGTCGGCCACATGGGACTCCAGTGCCTTAACCACCACACCACCTGCCAGTCCTTCAAATGGTCCTTTTTAAGCTTGACGTGCAAATTGTTGAATGTCTAGAACTGTACCTGGCACAGCAAAAGCATTCAGAAAAGACATTGTTCCAAAGAAGACATACAAAAAAAATAAATAAACGCATAGAAAGATGTTCAGGGAGCCAGACAGTGGTGCACCAGTGGGGACCAGCAGTTAAATGGCTATGTCGCATAATGCTTGTGAGGCTGATCCCGAGAGGAGAATACATGGGATTTCCTGCTTTCTAGTCTGTTATGGGAAAAAAAAAAAAAAAAAAAAAAAACATAATCAGCTGACCTACATGTGTATGCCCAGGATCTGGGGCTGACTGAAGTTGGTTGTGAATTGCACCATTAAGACCCTTTTGGGGATGCTGTTTCTCTGTCTCTCTGTCTCTTGCTCACAGAAGAAATAAATAAGTTTAAGCTTTTTTAGGGCCAGCCCATGGCACAGTGATTAAGGCAACTGGATCTCATATGGTTGACTGTGCAGTTCAAGTCCCAGACTTGGTAGCTTGAAAAACACACCAGGCATGTGTGTGTGCATGAGCAAAACCCCAAAAGGAGGTGAAGAGAAAGGACTACAGCATGGCCATCCCTCTGGGGCGTGCTTTCCCAGTTTCTTTCTCTCTTTCTCTCCGACTCTCTCTAATGAGAGACAAATGGTGAATTAAAAAAAATTTTTTTTAATGTTCAACATTATAAGAGAAATGCAAATCAGAACCATAATGAGGTATTCTTTTATACCCAGTAGGATAGCTACAATGAACACAAGAAGCAAAAACAAATGTTTGCAAGGATGTGGAGAAATCAGAATCCTCTTACACTGCTAATTGAAATGTTAAATCAGACAACTGCTTTGGAAAAAAATTTGGCAATTCCTTAAAAAGTTAAACAAAGAGTTGGCATTTCATTTCTACTCATTGGGTCATCAGAAAAGTCATAATGTACTTTTCTGTTTTTCTATGCGAAAATATGTCATGACTTTTCTGACGACTCAATATATACCCAGGACAATTGAAAATTTAGGTTGATGCAAAACCTGTAGACAAATGTTTATTGCAGCATTATTCCAAAATATGATAAGGACCCAAACACCCACCAACTAATTATTGGATAACTAAAATAAGTAAACAAGATCTATACAATAGAGTATTATTAAGCTATCAAAAGGGATAAGTATTGATATTCACCACACATGGATGGAACTTGGAAACACAGAAAGTCAAAGGAGCCAAGCACGAAGGCCACATAAATATCTCATTTATATCAAACAGCCAGAATAGATGAATTTGCAGGGATAGAAAACAGACTGGTGGTTGCTAGTGGATGAGAGGAGTGATGAGAAGTGAGATGGGAGGAGAATGAGAAGCAACTCCCAAAGGGTGCAGATTTCTTTTGGGAGTGAGGAAAATGTTCCAAAATCAGATATCAATGCTAGTTGCACAATTATTTTCTTTCTTTCTTCCTTCCTTCCTTCCTTCCTTTCTTCCTTCCTTTCTTCTTTCTTTCTTTTTTTTTTTTTTTGGAGAGGTTTTTGCTATAGGGCTCATGTGCTCGCCAGAAAGACAGAGAGACAGAGAGACAAAAAGCGAGAAATCACCCCCAGGGGGGATGGCCATGCCGCAATCCCTTTTCCTCCATTCTCCTCTTCGGACCTTGGGCCCACACGCACATATGCCCAGAGTAAGTTTAAGCCACCGGGTCTGGGACTCAAATCGCAGTCAACTGCATGGGAGTCCAGTGACATGGCCACTATACCAAATGCTGGTCCCACTAGTTGCACAATTCTGTGAATATACTAAAAATTCACTTAATTGTATACTCTAAAAAAAGGGAATGTGGTACATGATATGTTTCTAAATAAAGCTGTTATTTAAAAAACGTAAGGCCAGGTGTTTGCACAGTAACTGGATCCACATGAAAGGTCCTGGGTTCATGTCCTGGGGCCAGCCTGACTGAGAGTGAGACTAGACTATGTCGAGGTGCTCCCCTCTCTCTCTTTCTCTCCCTCTCTTGCTCAAGGAATAAATAAATTTTTAAAAAATGAATCTGGGGACCAGCAGTTAGTGTAATGGCTGTGTTGCTGGACTCCCATGTAGTCGACTGTGGTTTGAGTCCCGGACCCGGTGACTTAAACTCACACCAGGCGTGTGTGCATGCATGCCTGAGATCCCGAGAGGAAATGGAGGAGAAGGGATTGCAGCATGGCCATCTCTCAGGGAGGGGGGTGATTTCTCTATTTCTGTCTTTCTGTCTCTCTCTGTCTTCCTGGCAAGCGCACACGCCCTATAGCAAAAACCTCTCAAAAAAAAAAAAAAAAAAAAGAAAGAATCTGCCCTTGGCTGGCTGAATGGATGAAACTAAGTGAGAAATAATCAGCTCATGCTTTACAGTTCTCTAGCACTGATATTCAACTGAGTCTATCTAGTTCAAAGCTTGTTCTTGGACGCTGGGAAATACATCAAATCCTTCCAGTAAACAGTACATCTTCCTAAATAATGCTCTTGTGAAAAGAGCTGGACTTTGGACCAGCAAGTGGCGAGGTGCTTAAGGTGCTGGACTCCCACATGGTCGACTGCAGTTTGAGCCCCAGACCTGTTTGCTTGAAAATCACACTGGGTGCATGTGTATGTATGCCCAAAATCTCAGGAGGAGAAGGGATTGTGGTGTGGTCATCCTCCCTGGGGGGTAATTTCTTACTTCCTTCTAACTGTCTCTCTCTGTCTCTCTGGTAAGCACATGCACCCTTCGACAAAAACCTAAAAAAAAAAAAAAAAAAAAAAAAAAGAGAGAGAGAGAGAGAGAGAGAGAGAGAAGAAAAAAAAGAGCTGGACCTACCTCTCCAAAGGGCACTAGTTCCCAGTTAGATCTTTAGACTTGCTATATCTATTAAATTCTTAGTGTCTTTCTAGAATACCCAAATAATTATCATCATTTTCAAATTCTTTGTAGCAAATGCTATGAAATCACAATCCTCACACCTTAGATAATGATTGCATTACATTAGTAAATTTCTGGTGGCGTTCGTTCATTCATTCAATAAATGTACTGAGTCTTTACTATGAGTCAGATATTGGGGGAGAACATTAAAGAGACATGGTCCCCTTCTTCAAAGAGCTTTTAGTCTAGTGGGAGAGTGAGACATTTAAACAAGCGATGACAATCCTTGGTTCGCACTCAGATTGGGGGCGGTGATGAGTACAGCGTTTTGGAAGCACTGGGGTGGAGCACCTCCCTCGGGCTGGCAGGCAGGGAACGCTTCTTGGAAAAGCTGAGTCAGCCGCTTGGCAGAGGTACTGGAGCACCGGGTAGGAGGGTGAACTCATCAAAGGTTCCCAAATCTGCTGATCTCAGAATCACCTGGGGGAGCTTCAAGAGTCCCAGGCCCACCCCCGACCTACTGACTCAGAATTTCAGTGGTGAACCTCAGAAATCTGTCTTTTAAAATAAGCACTGCTGCTGCTGTTTTTTTTTTTTTTCCCTTAAAGTTTATTTCTCTCTTCTGTGTGTGAGTAGGAGAGAGGCACTCCCAACAGGGTCTTCACACCACAATCCACCCCCAGCTTCAGTGAGCCAGGACCACGCCATGCACGCACACCCGGTGTGTACAGAAAGACTAGAGGATGTGAACCTGAGGCCTTCCCATGTCGCCTGCCATGGCCGCGCAATGCCTCACCACCGCACCACCGTGGCTGGCCCGCCGATGGTGTTTTCATTCACCAGATTCTGCGAGGTGGATGGCTTTGTGATTCTGTAGGGGGAGAGAGAAATAGGTCCACAGGGACTGAGGAAGGCCCTGTGGAGGAGGCAGGGCGAGAAGGAGTGGCTGAGGCTGCTGGCCGTAGGTGAAGGAGACCTTTCAAGCAAAGGGAACAGGAGCCTCCTACGTGGGCCGTTTGAAAGAGCCCAGGCGCTTTTCAAACTGTCACTCAGCAGAGGTAGCAGTGCAGCGCTGCGGGCTAGCTCAGGCTCTGCAAGCCACTTGGCAACCTGACAGAGGACACAGAGCCGCTGTGTCATGTGGGAAGAGGGGCATGACTGCCCGCACTGTGCGGCAGGAAGGAGGAGCCTCAGGCTGCCCTGGGACCCTGCAGGGACTTCCTTCCCCCTGAAGGTTTGCACTTATCCAGCCTCCTATTCTCTGCTTCAGCAGACCTCCTTGTTTATTTAGCTTCTTTTTCCTTTTTTAAAAAGATTACTTATTTTTTTTCATGAGAAAGAAAGGGGTGGATACTCCCAATGGGGTCTCCACACCACAACCCACCTCCAGCCTTGCCGGGATCATTGGCACGTGTGTGCTTAGGGAGGTTTCCGGATGCAAACCCAAAAACCTTCCCACGTGGGTCAGCCTTGCAGAGCATGTTTTACTGGTGCACTTCTGTCCAGGCCCCAGGATCGTGTTTTGAGTGGCCTGAAGCTTAGGTAGTTTTGTAAGCCCTCTTTAAGAAAGATCTCGACTATGCCACAGCAGCACAGGTGATGAGGCACCCCTGTGCAGTGCTGCAGTCATATGGAGGAGCTCAGAGTGTGGCTCCTGGGTTGACCTCAACACACTCTAGCATGTCTGTGGATGTGCCCATGATCCTGGCTAGCTGGAGAGCTGGGGGAAGGATTGTGGCATGATGAGACTTTATTAGGAATCTCTGTCTTTCTATATCATTCTCTCTCTCTCATGAAGAAAATAAATTTAAAAAGAAAAAAAAAGATGGGGGCTAGTAGGTGACATGGTGGTTGGAGTGCTGGACTCCCACATGGCTGACGACGGTTCAAATCCCAGACCTGGTGGCTTGCTTTCTCACTTTCTCTGTCTTTCTCTCTCTGAGAGCATGTGTCCTATAGCAAAGTTAAAATAATAATAATAATAATAAATAAAATTTAAAAAAATAAAAAGATAAGGCCGGCAAGTGGTGTGGTGGTTAGGTGCTGGACTCCTACCTGGCTCCCTAAGATTCGAGTCCCAGACCTGATGGCTTCTTTTCTCACTCTCTCTCTCTCTTTCTCTGGTCAATTAAATAATAATAAATAAATAAAATAAATAATCCCTCAAAAAAAAGAAGAATATTATTTCTCTACCACCCATGAACTTCTAGTGCCAGGAGCCTAGGACACGCATGTTTTGTGATACCACATATAACCCTGTACCTTTGTGACATGCCAGGTACGTCTCCAGAGTGAGTGATGGGAGTATTTCTGGAAGTCATCCTATATGGAGTCATCTGGCATACACGTAAGTGACAGCACACCACATAAATATGTCCGCTGTGTGCCATGCTAATGTATGCTCAATGCAACATCCTCTGAGCTGTATCCCCATGTGCCCATGGCCACTTGGTAAGGAGACGGCAATGGAGGGAAAGTCAGGTAGAGACAGAGGGCTTTTACCAGTTAAAACATCTTCCTTCAGAAATTTTTATAAAAACATATAACCATGATGGGACCAGCAGTTAGCATAATGGCTATGTGGCTGGACTCCCACGTAGTCAACCACGGTTCGCGTCCCGGACCCAGTGGCTTAAAACTCATGCCAGGTGCGTGTGTGTGCGTGCCCAAGATCCTGAGAGGAGAAAGAAGAAGGGATTGAGGCGTGGTCATCCCCCTGGGGGGTGATTTCTCGCTTTCTGTCTCTCTGTCTCTATCTGTCTGGCGAGTGCACGCGCCCTATAGCAAAAACCTCTTCAAAAAAAAAAAAAAAAAAAAACACAGAAAAACATACAACCATGAGAGCACATAACTGTCCCCTCACAGAGCCTCAGAAGGGACAGTGCAAACGAGGGGTCCTGAAGCTTAAACTCCCAGTTGACAGTGAGTTCACCTCTGCACTCAGTGATCATGTACTGAGCATTCCTGACATGCCAGGCACTGTTTTGGGTACTAAGAATACAACAGCAAACTGAACAATCCATGTCTGTGACTTCGTGGGAACTACATCAAGTCTGGCTAAAATAGGTGTATTCTGCCTGTTCTGGAGGGACTATGGATGGATTGGCTGCCACTGCTGGACTCAATAAATACTTGTGCGTACAATGAATAAGATAATTCAGAACTGAAAACTGGTGTGTCACTGAATGTGGTATGTCAGGAGTGAAATTCAATATATAAAGTTGCTACAAAAGCCTGGGAAAGTTGTACAGATGATAATGACATGGGCGTTACATGACAATTTTCTAGGCCCCAACAGGACAGTTGTTCTAACATGTATTCACAGTAGCAGGTAACAAGAGTCCTCCTCCTTTCTGGAATTAAATTGACACTCTGGCTAATACACATCCAAGGTAGGCCCTCCCTGAGGTTTGAAAGGTGAAAACAGCGAGCGACAAGTGAGAACCAGTCCCAGTCCTGTCTCGCCGCCTCCTCCTGGCTGCTTAGAGTGGCTGGAGATGTGGTCCTGTCTAATGCTCATCTGTTCTGCCTTTCATCACAGCTGGTAACCTCTCCCTCCTAGCTGGCCCCTCCACTGCCACCCACCCCCACCTCCTGCTTCACAGACAGAAGTCATCGGATGACGATGCACACAGTTTCTTGTCACTGTCTCTACAAAGTTACCCGCCTGTGGTCCTTCTCCATTCCTGTCAGAATAAACTGAAACCCAGATCCACTTCTCAGTAGCTCTGTGACATTGAGCAATTGTAGTAATTGTATGGGCCTCAGTTAAAAATCGCCTCCCCACTTTAAAAATTGGGATAATAGGGCTGGCCCTATGGCCTACTGATTAAGAGAACTGGATCTCACATGGCAAACCATGGTTCAAATGCTGGCCCCTCAGCTTGGAAAATATACCAGTATATGTGCACATATGTCCAAAATTCTGACAGGATGAAGAAATAGAGAAAGGTCCCCACTCTGGGCCCCCACTGAGAGTGCATGTGCCCTCTGGCAATTAAAAAACATGGAGATAATAATAGTACCTATTTAATGAAATGGTGGTGCACATTAAATGAAATAATTTATAAGGCTCAGAACAATGCCTGGCACAAGAAACTTTCTCTAATTGTTAGCATTGCCATCATCATTGTTATTTTTAAAAATTTGCTACAGGGCGTGTGTGCGCTCCGGGGGGGGGGTGGGACAGAGAGGAGAGAGAGAGAGAGAGAGAGAGAGAGAGAGAGAAAGAGCAATCTCTTCTCCTCCAGTCTCCTCTTAGGATTTTGAGCACACACACACACACACACACACACATCTGTGTGGCACGTTTTTTAAGCTGTCAGGTCCAGAACTCTATCCACAGAGTCAGTCATGTGGGATGCAGATGCCTTAACCACCATGCCACTGGTTGGCCCTTACTGTCATTATTTCTGTCCAAGGCTACTACCTTCCTCAGTGTTCTGAATTCTATCCCTTCTTGCCCCTCAGAAACTCCACTCCTATAATTTATTCACATTTCTCTGATTCTTTAACTCTTTTTCCACAAGTACCTACCTAGCCCCATTTAAGCAAATTGAATTTACTCCAATTTTTATAAATGACAACAAAATGAAGAACTTCCTTTGACCCCACCTGACCCTCCATCTGTCATCCTTTCTCCTCGGCTTTAATCTTTAAAGAGTACAGATGGTTCCCGACTTACAATGGTCTGACCTATGATTTTTAGACCTAACTATGCGAAAGTGATCTGTGTTAAGTAGAAACCGTATTTCAGGTACTCATACAATTATTCTGTTTTTTCACTTCCAGTACAATGTTCAATAAAGTACATGACATATTCAATACTTATAAAATAGGCTTTGTGTTAGACAATTTTGCCCAAATGTAGGCTACTGTAAGTATTCTGAGCACTTTTTCTTTTTTAGTTTTGCTATAGGTTGTGTGTGTGCTCATCAAGAGAGAGAGAGAAAGTGAGAAATCACCTCCCAGGAAGGATGGCCACACCATAATCCCTTCTCTTCCATTCTCCTCTTGGGATTTTGGGTATGCATGCACATGCACCTAGCGTGTTTGAGGTCTGGGCCTCGAACTGTATAGTTGGCCATGTGGGATCCAGCCGCTTTAGCCTCCATGCCACTTGCTGGCCCATTTTGAGCACTATTAAGGTAGGCTAGGCAAATCCATGAAGTCTAGTCCTTGGTCTACAGCCAGCCTTGTCAAGATCACTAAAACCTTCCTGTGGTTAGATCCAGCGACAATCTTGAATTTTTTCCTCCTTGACTTCTCAGCAGCTTCTGATGTGGTTGATGGTCCCTCCCTTGAAATACTTTTCTTCCCCTGACTTCGTGACTTCATGCTCTTTGTCTTTAACTCCTTGTTTTCTGGCTCCTCCTCCTAAGTTTCCCGTGGGTTCCTCCTGCTCTACAAGTTCCTCAGCCTCTGCCTATCCCCGTGTGGTTGTGTTTTCTCTGGTCTAGCCTTGATCTAATTCTCATCTTACTCTTCCCCTCTACCTGAATTCATGCCAGTAACTCCAAGGCCTCCTCTGTCATCCAATGCTGAGGGTCAGTGATTCAGTATTTCCAGTCCAGATCTCTCTCCTGGGCTCCAGACACATCAATCCAATTGTCTACTGCCCCCTTTTTACATTCCTCCCGTCCCCTCTATGTCTATATGTTCAAAGTCCTCATATTCAAAAATAAAAAGGGATCATAACCCGGCCATGGTGGCATGGGTGGTAGGGTGTCACTGCACACTGCTGTAGCCATAGGGGAGGCCCCAGGTACAGATCCCAGGTAAACCTGAGCACACCAGGTGTGCCTGCGACCCTGGCTAGCTGAAAGGCTGGTGGTGGTGGGGTACGGGGGGGATTTGTGGATGATGGGATGCTGACAGGAGTGCCTGCCTCTCTTTCTAATGACATAAATTTTCTTTAAAAAGAATCATAAACTAGTTCTTCTTCCTGTGTCCTGTTTCATTGAAAGTCATCACTCTCCACCCAGTTGCCCATCCTAGAAACTTGACACTCTTCCTTCACTTCTCTCTTATTCAATGAACAACCCTGTCAATGATTCCTCCTATAAATCTCTAAAATCCATCTGCTCCTTTTCATCTTCACTGTCGCTATTCACTCTCAACTGGCCTCCATTTTTCCAAACTCCTTCTCTTCCCACAGGATTAAACCCAGACTCTTGAGCCTGTTGGGTGGGACTAGAGGGGCAGGTCCTGCTCCTTGTAATCTGGCCCTGCTTATCCCAACCTTCCATCTTTCCCTCTCTTTGCTGCCTACCCTTCGCTGCTCTTCTTTCTCTTTCCAAAAATGCCCAACTCTTTCTCTTGCTTTGGGCCTTTGGTCCTGCTCACTCAGGATCACTCGCTTTGCCTTGAATAATATTTGTAGTTTTTAGTTCTCTGTGAAAATTTGGGCCAGTTCCCAAGCCCCCAGTTTTTACCTGTATGGTAACATCCCTGCACTGTGTCCTAACTGCCTGTCCGCCCGCATTCTCCTCAGTCTGCAAACTGCTTGAGGAAGGGACTCAATCTCGCTCACCACTGAGCAAGGCCTGGAGTAATGCCTGGCACAAGGCAGGAGCTGGGTACATAACTGCTGGTGAATGAATGGCCCACTGGGCCCGCTGCACATACATGGCCGCCGGGTAAAGGAGAGTCCTCAGAGAACAGCCTTGCTGAGAAGCCTTTGTAAGTGCCTCTCTTCTGACATCTCCACACCTTCCCCAAACCTCCTTTCTATGTTATCAAGCCTCCCACTCCCAACATGGGGTTGAAGGTGAGAAGAGGTGGGGTGACCCTCCCTTGGAAGAGACCCGGGATTCTCGCTTTTCTAAGAAGATCAAACCCAAACCTACCAGCTTGCTCCTCATCCAGCATCTCTGTGTCATCACATACCCACTTTTCCTTCTTTTCTGTGTCAGAAGAGGGGGGCATCCTCCATCTATCCAAGGTCAATCCCTCTGTTGAAACCCTTGATCCTTTTAAGAACCAATGATCCTCTTCTCTTCCCCTACAATGGCTTCCTCACTGTAGTGTCATTCCTTTCTGCAGATACAGAGCTCAGGTCCCTTCAGTCTTGAGAACGTCTTCCCAGCCCTTTCTTACAGCTTTCTCCACTCGCTCTTCCTTTACTGACAAATTCTTTCCTTTTCTAATGGCCAGAGGGCATACGTGCTCAATAAAGAGAGACAAAGACAGAGAGAGAAAGCACACCCTGTGGAGGATGGCCAAGTTGCAAACCTCCATTTCTCCCTCCTCTTGGGATTTTGGGCATGCACCCACACATGTCTGGTGTGTTTTTCAAGTCACCAGGTCCAAGATTTAAACTGCACAGTTGGCCATGTGGGATCCAGCCACCATGCCACTGGCCATACTGACAAACTCTTTGTCAAAAGGACTTTCCATGGGACCAGCAGGTGCCATAGTGGTTGCATTGCTGGACCTCCGCATGACTAACTATGGTTCGAGTCCCCATCTCGGTGACTTCAAAATCACGTTGTGTGCATGTGTGTGTGTACCCAAGATCCCAGGAGATTGGAAGAGAAAGGATTGCAGTGTGGCCATCCCCTCTGAAGCGTGATTTCTCACTTTCCCTCTCACTGTCTCTGTCTCTGTCTTCAGGGAGAGCATGCACCCTAAGGGAAAAACGTCTTAAAAAAAAAAAAAAAAAAAAAAAAAGAGGACTTCCCAGCCCAGCCACAGTGGCACAGAAGGAGCAGCATGAGGATGTTGCTGTGTGATGGCTCAGGTCGCAGGCTGGCCCCAGGTACGGTTCCCAGGCCAACCTAAACAGGCTGGGTACTGCAGCATGCACCTGTGGTCCTAGCTAATGGACAGGAGGCAGGAGGACCACAACATGCTGAGACCCATCAGAAGAGATTCTCTCCTTCCCCCTCTCATTCTTGCTCTCTCTCCTATAATTAAAAAAAAAAAAAAAAAGACTTTCCACGACACTTTCTGCCTTCATTGTTTTCACCCCCTTGCTCTTTCTTCCTCACCCCACTCCGTCCCCACTTTATTGAAAATGCTCCCTTTAAGGTCACAAATTACCTAGGCCAGCCCACACCCAAGGCCGACCCTATACCTTACTGCCACTTGTGCCCCAGGTTTTCTGCCTGACCCTCTTTATCATCCCAGGTTTATGGAGGACCTGTCCTGTGTGCATCGCTCTGTCGGGGAGGAGGGGTTACCAAGGAGCAATCCCTGAACTCAGATTGACTAAGATAAGCACATGAGGGACCAGTAGATAGCGTAATGGTTACATTGCTGGACTACCACATAGTCAACCATGGTTCAAGTCCCAGACCTGATGGCTTAAAACTCACACGGGGGGTGGGGAGGGGGCAGCAGATGGCATGGCAGTTAAGGTGCTGAACACTCCCACAGGGCCAACCAGTTTGAGTCCCAGACCTGGTGGCTTGTTTTCTCACTTTTCCTCTCTCTTTGGGTGTCTCACGCTGGTCAAATTAAAATAAGAATGAATACATAATTCAAAAAGAATAAAAAAAAAAGAAAACTCATGCAGGGCACACATGCATGCGTGCCTAAAATTCTAAGAGGAGAGTGGAGGAGAAGGGATTGTGGTGTGGCCATCCTCCTGGAGGATGATTTCTCACTTTGTCTCTCTGTCTCTCCAGTGAGTGCACATGCCCTATAGCAACAAACAAACAAACAAACAACAAAACAAAAACAAACAAAAAAAATCTCTCCCAAAAATAAATAAATAAATAAAAGATAAGCACACATGAAACGGTATTGAACAGTGAGTGCTCAATTATGTGGCACAGGTTATGTTTCCCATCAGAGCAGTGGGAGAACAGCCAGGACAGTCTAAGAAATTTCAAGTTTAAGTACAAGCTAAGCTAAACTCTGTAAAATGGACAGTATTGTCGGGGTGGGGATGGGGTTAGGGAGCAAGCGCCAGAGCAGTGTAAGTCTTCCTTCAGATGTTTTCTTCACTCTAAAGTGTGGATGACTGAGAAGAACTTAAAAATATAACCCATGGCCTGGTGATTAAGGAAACAGGATCCCACATGGCCACCTGTGCAGTTCGAGTTGTGGATCTGGCAGCCTTAAAAACGCTCTAGGCGCTTTCACTCTGGCACCCAAAACCCTGAAAGGAGAAATGGAGGAGAAGGGGTTATGGTGGGATTGTTCCCCATGGGAGGTGCTTTTGCCCTCTTTTTCTCTCTCTGTCTCTCTGTCACTCTCTGACAAGTGTATGTGCCCTCTGGCAAATTAAAAAAAAAAATGCAACCCATTTAAGTTGTACTTGCATTTTACATTAATACCTTCAATGAAGAAGATGTCGTTCTAGTGACAGAATTTCAGGCATTTTATGAGTTAGAAAAGATTATATTGATATTTTTAAGAGTGATCATCCCTCCCTCTGTATTTGGTTTGCAGGTTTCCTCCTCTAGGAGTGCTCCACGAATAGACCAGCTCTGCTGTGCAAATATTCTCCTTGATATGAGGTCAGAGCCGGGTCTCGGCCTGCCTCAGGCACAGACAGCCTCACATCCTCCCAGCGGGCTTTTTGCTCTCAGTTAGGCTTGATACCCATTTCTGTTCACTGTGCTTTTATATCTCAAGTGTTATTTTAATCAAAAACCATGTTTTCTTTTCTTTTTTTTTTTAAGTCCTCTCTTATTTTGTACAAAATGGCTCTCCCATGCATTGCAAGTAATAATAATAGCCAACACTTCGTCCATGTTTGCTGGAACCAGATTCCGCACTATTATAAATGCTTTGCGTATAATCACTTCTGCTTAATCTGTCACAACAATACTATGAAGTAGGTTTTATTATTGTCCCCAATTTTTTTGTTTAACTTTTAGTGAAAGGAATGGGTAGTTTATTAAGTAAAAGTAAAAGTATACTCCTGAGAGGAAGGAGCAGGCCTGAGCAGACACTGAAAGAGTGGCTCAAAAGGCCCCAGCAGTTGCATTCTGTGAGATTTCTCATTTTTAACCTAGGTGGTGTGGGTTGACCATTGGCTGGGCCCACTGATTGTTCCCATTTCATTGGCACCATTAAGGTGGCTGGGCCTAGTAATTTCCCATTGGCTATTTCAAATGTGGCTTAGCCCACTGATTCGTCTCATTGGCTATTCCACGTGTGGCTTAATCAGCTAGACACCGCCCACTAATCTGTTTACATTACCTCAGGCCTTGGGCAGGGAATTTTCTGCCCTGATCAGGTGTTTCTGTCTAGCCTCATGGGCAGGTGCTCCAGCCCCCTTACCTGCCTCCATTTGTTAGCTTGCTTCTGTCTCATTTACTCCGAGAGGCATGATACCCATAAATCTTTTTGGAGAGCTGAAGGTAGATGATCTGTCTTTTGTAACTGCTTCATGCTGGAAAGGGGTGTTGACACTACATACTGGAGATCATGGAGCTCTCACCCTACCTGATCTAGGTGGAAGAGTGGGGCCGGGGCAGGTTGTTGGGATAGTTCTGAGGGTGTCGCGAAGAGGGCTGTCGTTGGTGCTGAGTAACTCATGGTAGGATTCAGTGGAGGTCCCAAAGGGTTGACATTTCTGTTGTGTGGTCATTTGCAATTTTACAGTTTAGTTTCTTCAAGTTTTCCAAAAGGGGCAGATATGTCTTCATTATGGGATTGGAGTCTACCTAAAGAGGTAGACTGCTGGCTGGCTTGCCATAATATATGTTGCAGGATGGCTTCTGTGATGCTATCCCGGTTCTCAGTGTTTCAGGCAAAGAATTGAACAATACACGCCAATAGTGAAAGGAAAAGGTAGTTTATTAAGTAAAAGTACACTCCAGAAAGGTAGGAGTGGGCTTGAGCCGACACAGAGAGTGACTCAAAAGGCCTTATTGTCCCAATTTACACATGGGGGAACTGAGGCAGCAGAGTTAAATAACTTTTTTTTTTTTGGAGAGGTTTTTAGGGCGCATACGCTCACCAGACAGAGAGAGACAGAGAGATAGAAAGCGAGAAATCACCCCCCAGTGGGTATGGCCACGCCGCAATCCCTTCTCCTCCATTGTCCTCTTGGGATCTTGGGCACGCACGCACACGCGCCCGGCGTGAGTTTAAACCAACGGGTCTGGGACTTGAACCGCGGTCGGTTACATGGGAGTCCAGCAACATAGCCATTATGCTAACTGCTGGTCCCCAGAGTTAAATAACTTACTGGGAAGTTAGGGAGTTAGAATTCCACTCAGGAACGGAGGTGGGGCTACCTGGCTGGCCTCCTTGTGGAAGATTCACACTGACCTGCTAGCTCTGATCACCTGCTCCTTGTGGCCCCGAGTTCTTGCAGCTGTAGAATTGTTTAGTTTATTAATGTAATGACTGCAGTATGTCACCTATAGCAGTGTTCTCAAACCATCTGTGATGAGGGACTAATTTTATTTTACTTTAAAAAGAATTTTCAAACAAGGTAGGTGCCATGGCATGTGCCTATAATCCTATCTATTCTGGAGATTGAGGGAGGACCAATTACAAACTAACCTGTGTTGGGCCAGCCTGTGGTGTGGTGCTTAAGCTGGATCCCACATGGCTAACTGCACAATTCGACTCCTGGACCCAAAGGTAAGAAAAAAAAAAAAACACCTAGGGTGCATGCATGCCCCAAATCCCAACAGAATGGAGGAGAAAAGATTGCGGTGTGGCCTTCCTCCTGGGGCAGGTGTGCGGTTTCTCACCACTCCTCCCCCGCCTTAGGTGCACACACTGATAGCAGACAAAAAAAAAAAGAAAGAAAGATTAAAAAAAAAATAACCTGGGCAATATTATAGAGAGACTCTGTGTCTTAAAAAATAAATAAATAAAAATAAAGAAACCCACAAAGTCAGATCAACTTTGCATAGCATGGTATTCCACCCCCCACCTCCGTGGCTGTTTTGATCTCTGGACGTTTAGGTATTTCAAAGGAGAAAGCTTTTTCTTTTATTCTGACATCCCTTGCCCTTCTCACCAGGCGCTATAACAGGACAAATAGGCTGTGTCTTGCGTCCTTTGTTTTCTAAAAGGGGAAGAGCAGACAAGAAGGCTTCTGGTGGAAAATGCTGATATGCTACACCACATCAGAATGTGCTGCTCTCATTTATTTTTTAATACAAACCCATCTTTGCATGTGGGCACTGGCAAAGAATCGATGGTTACAAAATATCGGACGACAGTGGTAATATAGGCGGTGACACATGGCAAAGGAATCTTGTCTTCAAATTACACAGAATGCAAAGCCATTGTGGTTCATGACATGACGCCTTCATTTTTTCCATATTTACCCAACAGGGTTCCAGTGAAAGGGGCTGTGCATTCTGTTTAAATGTGTAAAAATACTGGTCAAGGTTGTGAAACATGGTATGCAAAAATAATAATAATCATAATCATAATCATAGGAAGGGACTTCTGGTCGACCCGCCACTGCTGCTATTTCCCTCAGCACCATGGGGCTCTGTGAAGAACCAATGAGAACAGCTTGTACAACATACAGGGATGAAGTTCAGGAAGTCGTTGTCAGAAATGATGCATGCTGCAGTTGCTATATTCAGCGCCAAAGCAATTCATTTATCTTTATGGAGACACAGGCAGAAAGGGTGAATTCAAAGGTAGTCTTCCAGGCAGAGACAACATTACAATTTTAGACACATACTGTCAAGAATCTCATGTGTCTGCGATGTAAAGGACATTTTAAGATTATAAACTGTCTTTCAAGCAAAGCAGCCCCTACTAAAAATAATTCCATTTGATCAAAGTAGGAAGACTGCTATTGGTTGGTATCTCAGGGGCACAGACAGAGTCAAAACAGAGGATAACATCTCACGCTCACCCAAGGGCCTTGTGAAGGCTATCCACCAAAGGAGAGATGCCTTTAAAAAAAAAAAAAATAGATTTTAGCTACAGAGTGTATGCACTTACCAGAGAGACATAAAGAAAGAGACAGAAAGTGAGAAATCACCCCCCCACACACACACACTGCAATCCCTTCTCCTCCATTCTCTTGAGGTTTTGGGCACACAAGCACATACCACCCAGCATGAGTTTCAAGCTACGAGGTCAGAACTCTAACCACTGTCAGCCATGTGGGAGTTCAGTACCTTAACCACTACTCTGCCTGCTGGCCCCAGAAAGATGTCTTAAAGGAACACATATACTACTGGGGGGTGGGCAAAAGAAAATATAAGAAGCTGAAATACATGAATAACAAAGTTTCCTTTGTTTATAATGAGGTTGAAATCTCACTGATGGGGGTGGTGGCTGGAATTCTGAATTAAGAGAATAAAACTGTGGGGCCAGCAGATGGCATAGTGGTTAAAGTGTTGGACTCCCACCTGGTGGGGGTTCAAGTCCTGGACCTGGCTGCTTGAAAATCATGCTGGACATGTGTGTGGCATGCCCAAGATCACAAGAGGAGAATGGAGAAAGGATTATGGTGTGCCCATCTCCTCTGAGGGATGACTTCTCACTTTCCCTCTCTCTGTCTATCTCTGGTGAGTGCCTGTGCTGAATGGCACACATCCCCCTACCCCCCACACACACAAAAGAGAGAGAGAGAGAGAGAGAGAGTGAAGTTGAAATCCCCATGACCTTGAGACAGCAGCTGAAGACTTTAAAATACATAAGTTTTCAGTCACTAAATTTTTGTAACATCTGGAGCATGATTAATGCCCAAGGAGGTTTAAGAACTTCTAATGACACTAAGAGTCATTGGTTGCCACTGAAAAGTGGTCTTGCTGCCAGAAAAGCAAATGGCCAGACACTTAAAGCCTCTATCAGGGTGGAAAAAGGCATTTTGCCAAATTTAGTCCCCTCTTGGAAACTGCGTGGCCAATTTTCTGAACTATATTTGAACTTTAGAAGTCCGTACTTCCTTTACTGAGTAAAATAGCTTCCTGGTATTTTATAAAAATTTAAAAGCCTTTGTAATGTCTAAAGTTTCAAGAGCCCAACTTGGGGAGAAATATTATAAATATATGCTCAGAAAAATACATCAGGAAAAATGTAAAAAGTGAACAGCAGTTATCCATAGAGTAGTAGAATTACTACTTCTGTATGCGTTCACATTTTCTATTATGAACATACAGTATTTTTGTAATCAGAAAACTTTATAAAGTACTTTAAAGAAGAAGAAAAAGAATGTTTCAAGAGACTCTTGAAAAACCAGACAGTCTTCCATAGGGGAAAAAAGGTGTTGGAGTCTACCTTCACCACTCGCTAGCCATGTAATCCCCTATAGGAGATACACATCAAAAGATCAAATACAATAACATAAAACCCCTCTACTTTATATACTACATAAAGCTCTTACTAATAAATGTCTTAGTAAATGTCATTTATTAATAAGCTAGCATCATTACTCCAGCTCAAATGAGAGTCAATGTGCAAAACAATATTCAGATAGCCTCAGGTATGGAATTCTATTTGATGAGAAGTTTACCTGAGTTTTAAAAGGAAAACAAACAAGCAAACAAACTGTCCTAAAAACAAAATAACAGAATAGTCCTCTCATGTCTCCAAATTATGGACCTTCTCCCTTCACCTCAAAGTCCATAGGTCCCATGGCAAAGAGAGGGCCGACAGGATGAAAATGTACCTGAATTGGCTGGGGGCCACTGTCTGGGATTAAAATCTGGCTCCCTTTAGCCTCCCACTGGCTTCCGGACAGATTAAAACTGTGAGGCCCTCGTGACCGTTTGTCAGGGATCCCCATGCTCGGAGTCAGGTGCAGTGACGTGGGTCACAGCAGCTGCCATTGCCACAGCTGCTGGCCATGGGCCCTGGCAGAGGCTATTTCAGGTTTTCCTGAGTGTTCTTGTTCCACTAGCAAAGCTTTGAGAAATGCTTTGAACTATTCGAGGACCAAAAGGCCCTTGCAACCACCATTCCTGGGAGGCTAGCCTGCTGCTAGCTTAGCCTCAGGGAGGGTAGGATTTCTTTCCTGGTTGGAGTGAGGCTGTCTATGCCCCTAGGCCATAGCTTTCGGGGAAAAGATTAGTAAACAGCCTTCCTCCGGTCCTTCAAGTGGGCATGCACTCATGTTTTTCAAGCCTCTGGGACCAAAATTGTTACCCCATGGTTGACCATGTGGGGCCCTGCCCCCTTAACCACCGGCTGTGGGGCCAGCTCTGAGAGAGAATTTTTTAGAAAGTCTTTTGTTTCTTCCATGAGGGAAACAGAGACAGAGACAGAGAGACAGCATCCCAACACCATGACTTGCTCCCAATGTTAGGAGCCCTGGACCACAGGTGGGCACACTTGCTCCATGTGTTCAGGAAGGTCCTGGCACACAAACCCAGGACCTTGTCCATGTAGGTCCAGTTGCGTTACCTCTGTGCCACCACCTGGCCTACTAACCAACTTCCATATCACTGTACTTATGTCTCACAACAACTTTATGAGGTAGATGATAAAGTTACTATTACTGTTTTACGGAGTACTGTGACTCCCCCAGCCACCTTGCCATGTGTACAGGCCATCAGCTATTTACTTTCTCATAACATTTCTCAAATGAGTACCAGTTAGAAATGTGTGAGTGTGGGTCTTTGTGTATTCAATGGAACAACCCTCGTTAAATTATTTTCCTCTTTCCACTCTCCAATCTCATTGGTCCTAGGTACTTTTCTGGATGGTCCTGGATCCAAGTTTCAAACTTGATTTCTTTATGTCATGTCCCTGAAGACTGATAATCTGAGCTTTTGGCCTCGATTCTCGCTAAAAAGCTGTAATAGTCTTTTTTATGGCCTGTGGAATAAATGTACTTCCAGAGTGACCAAAAGATAGGAGAGAAGAGAGGACTGGCCAGAGCCATATGCACTGAATTTTTTAGTGTAAGAAGAACCCTGTAGAGCCCATTATTAATTTATCATGCAGGTGTCCCTGGGCAACAGCTGACAAGTGCAAAACGATGCTCTGCACATTGCCAGACCGTCAGGGCGCTCAGCAGACCGGCCTCAGCAGCCCCTGTCGGTGTTCCCCCTCCCACCCCACTCCCTAAACCTGATCGCGGCAACCATATGGGAACCATTCAGGCTTGTTCCTTCACTTCGAATGTCCAAGCCATGTCGACAACAGGGGATTTACAATTGCCCAATATGGAGCTTTTGTTTTCTTTTGGTTTATTCCAAGTTTGGGGTCTGTTAAGAGTTTTGTAACTACGTAAATATTTATCCAGAGTTTGGGGTTACTATACAAACATAACAAACATAACACTGAACCCAAATGCTGTACGTCACATGAAAAGTTTCCAGTTGAGAAATGGGGAAACTAATAAAAGACTTTGGGACTGATTATTTTTATCATGAAATATTTTTACTGCTATTTTTACACTGGGCTTTTTAAATACCACAGTATATTTATCCTTGCCTTGATCTGGAAAACTATTTGGTCCTCACTGTCCATCAGCCAACATGCTTAAGCATGCCCCTGGACTGTAGAGAGATGGAGAGAATGCAGAGGGCGCAACCCAAGGCTTTATCGTTATGAACACACTCAGGCTAACAGCTCAAGTGAGAATGGGAAAGGCTGCTCTGAGTTCTGTCACCTTTGAAGGCAAGAGTTATTACTTTATGTTCAATTGCACATGTTCACATTTGTTGTTGGGTTCTGTTGACATTAGAGATGCTAGGTAGAAAGAAACAAAATATTTAATGCCCCAGATACTCATTACTAAGGATGGACACTGAAGTGCTCAGGCCTGGGAGGGCCCATGCTGTTACCGAAACATCTTGTTCTTTCTATAGAAAAATGGGGAGTTCTGCCAGGGCTCTCCTTCCAAGACTGTGGTTTCTTGGGTAACATTATTACTGTGCATTCTTTTCTTTTTAAAAAATGTTTTTCTTTTATTTGTGATATAGAATGTACACACACATGTAAGAGTGAGTGGGAGAGGGGTGGAGAGCACCCTCTGCAGAGGTTGGTCACTGATTCCCTCGCCAGTCCTCCACCCATTGGATCCTGGACACTTGCATGCACACCTTGAGTACCTTGGGTCAAGTGGGTTGGAAACTTGAACCCTGGTTGCCATGTGGGTTCTAGCTTCTCTTTTTTTTCTTTTTTTGGAGAGGTTTTTTTTTTTGCTATAGGGCGCGTGTGCTCGCCAGACAGACAGAGAGACAGAGAGATAGAAAGAGAGAAATCACCCCCGGAGGGGATGACCATGCTGCAATCCCTTCTCCTCCATTCTCTTCTCGGGATCTTGGGCATGCACGCACACGCGCCCGGTGTGAGTTTAAGCCACCAGGTCCGGGACTCGAACCGCGGGAATGTGGGAATCCAGAGACATAGCCATTATGCTAACTGCTGGTCCCTGTTCTATCTTCTCTTGAGCAGTATATTATTGCTGTACCACAAAGCTGTATTACACGTTCTTTTCTTTTTTTTTTAAATTTTTGCTATAGGGTGTGTGCAGTCACTGGAGAGAGACAGACAGACAGAGAGAGAGGGAAAGGGGGAAGTCACCTCCCAGGGGGATGGCCACACCTCAGTCCCTTCTCTTCCATTCTCCTCTCAGGATTTCGGGTATGAACTCACATGTACCCAAGAGTGATTTTCAAGCTGTCAGGTCCAGGACTTGAACCAAGGATTTGGCTATGTGAAATCTAGCTCACTTAAACCACCATGCCACCTGCTGACTTTCTTTTTTTAAAAAAACTTAATTTTTTTCCTTTATTTATGATAGAGCATGTGCATGTTAGAGTGAGAGGGCCCAAAAAAGAGAGAGGAGCACCCTCCCCAGGGTAGTCCACCAAGATTCCCTTCCTCTAGTCCTCCAGGCCATTGGATTTGGGGCACTTGTGCACCTCAGGCTGAACCGGCTGGGATTGGAACCAGGGTCACCATGTGAGATCTGGCTTCTCTTGAGCAGCACTTTACTGCTGTGTCACCCACCCAGCCAGCCCTGCTTTCTTTTCACAGCTCCTCTGTTTGCCATAAAGTTAGCCTTCCACACCGAAGGGGTGAAGTCTGTGTTCTTCAGAGCTGTGGGGTCATCATTTTTCTGCTTAAGGAAACCACACATAACCTTGGTCTTGGGAGGACGTTCCTGGCAGAACTCCCACTCCTCTGTGGAATGAGATTGGTCTGGGGAGAAAGCAGCTCTTAGGTTTGCCTCTGCTTCCTCAGCCTGGATCCATCTTCTCCGTCTTTCTTTGCCTCTCTGTCACCACTTCCAGGGGATGGATTAGTGCAGGCCCCTCTTCATTCTTTGTGAGAGATAGAGTAGGATGAGGAAATGGATTGTTTTTCTGTGTTTGAGGGTACATCTAAAGGAAGCAAACCCTATGACTTCAGCTCCAGGTGAAATGGCACAAGTGCTGACTTAGCACGTGCTGCCTGGCGTAATCTTATCTGTTGCCTTAAGGAGTTAACAGAGGCAAGCCCTGGAAGCCTGTGGAATTCCGCTCTGGTGAAGCTCACGAAAGCTCTGCTGGCCCGGATGCAACAAGCCCTGGGGACTTCATTTCTTTACATGACTTAGCTGGTGGGCAGTCACTATTGTTAGAGTGTCATTATCCCTGTCCTGTACACAAATAAACATTGACAACAATGTTTTAATGACTTGCTCCAAATTCCATAGCATGCCAAGATTATATAGTTAGAGGAAAAATAGCTGGATTTTCTTTTTTTTTTTTTTTTTTGGAGAGATTTTTTTTGCTATAGGGCGCGTGCGCTCGCCAGAAAGACAGAGAGAGACATTAGAGACAGAAAGCGAGAAATCACCCCCCAGGGGGGATGGTCACGCCGCAATCCCTTCTCCTCCATTCTCCTCTCGGGATCTTGGGCACGCACGCACACGCGCCCGGCGTGAGTTGTAAGCCACCGGGTCCGAGACGCGAACCGCGGTCGACTACGTGGGAGTCCAGCGACATAGCCATTACGCTAACTGCTGGTTCCCATCAAAATAGCTGGATTTTCTGATTTTCAAACCCATGCTTCCATTGGGAGCCTCAGCTCTAAATAGACATACTTTAAATGTACAGTAGGGCAAGTAGAAAGAAATAATTTTGCAGAATCTAGAATTTTATAGAAACTTCAGAAGGCATTTATCAAAGCTTACTGCTAACATTTTAACTCACTCACCTCTGCAGGAACCATCTAAGGGGTGATGAATCATTGTTTTCTTTCCCTCTTTGAGGACCTGAGGTGCAGAGAGGTTAATGGCTTAGCCAAAGACATTTTAGAGGTAGACCCATGACCAGAAGTCCTAGGTCTCCTGCTTCTGGATCAGAGCTACAAACCACCAGGTAAACTCTGAGCAAATATTACACACACACCAATGCTGATATATATTTTTTTATGATTATGTTACTGGACTCCCATGTAGTTGACTATGGTTCGCATCCCGGACCCAGTGGCTTAAACTCATGCCGAGCATGTGTGCATGTGTGCCCAAAATCCCAAGAGAATGGAGAAGGGATTGCGGTGTGGCCATCTGCCCGGGGGAGTGATTTCTCACTTTGTGTCTCTCTCTGTCTTTCTGGTGAACACACGTGCCCTATAGCAAAAACCTCTACCAAAAAAAAGAGAATAGAATTACCGATTTAATTTTATTAATTATTATTATTTTAAAATTTACTATAGGGCACATGCACTCTTGAGAGAGAGAGAGAGAAAACAAGTCACCAGGTCCGGGACTGCAACTGTGGTGAGTCATATGGGAGTCCAGTGCCTCAACCACCACGCCACCTGCTGGCCTCAGCTGTGCTGATTTTGTACTATGCTGTGTCAACATACTTTAGCTGGCATTGTCTCCCAGAATCCCCTTCTTTGTGTGCTTCTAGGTTAATTCGTTGGCCAAAGACCTGTGTGAAGGATTTGGAAGGTGGAAATAAAGCAGCAACCATTACTCTCTGACAGTCCTTATGGTCTGATATGGTGGCAGATAGATGCTGGTGGGTTCCAGTTCGTCCTTGCTCTTTCCCAGTCCTCATCCAGCAATCCTTCCTACCAGATGAGCTCCAGCCTGAGACCTGCCATCAGATGCAAAGGCAATAGCTTCCCATAGATTTCTCCCCTGCGACTCTACTTTCCAGAAACTGGCTGTGCCTGGCAGCCCACATCCCTTGCAAACGGCAACTGATCCTTCACTGGTTCTTTAACTGGTCAGTGCTTCAGGAGGGCTAGTTAGTGACTGGCCCTCCAATTCCCCCTCATGCACCCTTTCTTCCCTGGCTCCTCCCACGATTGCCTAATATATCCGTTACTGCTTACACATGATTCCGCTTCCCAGGTTGAGGCCTGAATAACCGGTATGTCATGCCATGGGAGCTACAGAAAACATAAAAGAGAGGCCCTCCCCTCAAGGGATTCCAGCTCACTGGGGAAATGGAGCATTCTAACCCGGTCAGCCGGGGACTCATGGCAGTTCATTACAAAGCGACAAATGCTCAGTGCAGTCGTTGCAGCTGAGGTGCCTAGTGCCAGGCATGTGGCGCAGATTGGGAATGGGCACCGTCAGCACTCTCCACCACTGGTGGCCACATTCAGACCCAAGTGGATACAGACTTTTTCCTTCTCTTTTCCAGGCTTGAGGCTTCTTATCAACAGGAGAGTGGAAAGAAACTTAAGTGCTGGATCAAAATATTGAGGGCAGATGAAAATGAATGCTGACAATAAAGATTTCCCATCCAGACAACAGAAATTCCCCTGGCCTGCCGCACTTGGGTAACTTGAGTTCTGGAATCCCAGCCTTGGCTAACCCCAATCCACAAATCTGCTAGAGTTATGAAGTTTGGTGAGAGTACTGTTTTTCTGTTATGCATTCCCAATATGCTCTGTCCTGAGCCGACACCACAACATTTATTTCCCTCACACACTTAACTCTCTGCATGCTGACCAACTTTTGGCAGATAACACGAAACAGATGAAAGAGTACATTCCTGGGGTTTTCACATCACAAACTTTATTTATTTATTTATTTATTAATTTTTGGAGAGATTTTTACTACAGAGAGCGTGTGCTCGCCAGAGAGAGACAGAGAGACAGAAAGTGAGAAATCACCCCCAGGGGGGATGGCCACACCGCCATCCCTTCTCCTCCATTCTCCTCTCAGGATCTTGGGCATGCACACACTCGTGCCCGGCGTGAGTTTAAGTCACCAGGTCCAGGACTTGAACTGCAGTTGACTACATGGGAGTTCAGGGACATAGCCATTATGCCAACTGCTGGTCCCCACAAACATTATTTATAACTTGGCTGGAACTTCCTCAGTCACTCAGTTGAGTCGTCTTATTTTGCTGGGCCTTAGATTCCCTCTGTTAAAAGCAGAGTTACTAATGCCTCTTCGGAGAGGTGTGAGCGGCAGTGCTTGGCTTCAAATCCTCCAGGAAAGACCTCTGAATTAAAGGTGATGGGGGGCCGGCAAGTAGCTTGGAGATTAAAGTGCTGGGTCCCACATGGCCAGATTCACAGTTCAAGTCCCAGACCCAACTGCTTGAGAATTACACTGGGTGCCTGTACGTGTGAGCCCCAAATCTGGAGAGGTGAGTAAGGACAGGGGATGAAATGGTGGCCATCCCCTCTAGAGGAAAGTGATTTATCACTTTCTCTCTTACTCTGTCTCTGGTGAGTGCATGTACCCTATAGCAAAAAATTAAATGAAAATGAAAAAGAAAAAAGGTGATACAGAAGAACAGCAGAATCTAGTTGCACATCCCCTGGAAAAGTCCAGGCCTTAAGCCACAGCAATACCGCAGCTCTGGAAGCTGCTTGTGGACTGAGGTTTTATTTTGCATATGTGTGTCTACATGCCTGTGTGCCTGGAGTATTGACTCTGGCGACCCAAGAATCCAATAAATGACATCATAGGTAGCTCAGGAAAATGAGGATTTATTTTTAGATATGAGTCTTGCCTGCTAAATGATCCGAATTTAAAAAGAAAGAGGAAAGGGGAGAAGGAAAAGAAATATGGAGAGCAATGAAGGAACATGAGAGTCCTGCTTGATCTTAAAAAGCTCCGAGTGAAACTCAAGTACAGCCTTTTCATTTCTTTCCAACCAGAAAGGTGCTGACAGGAGAGCTGTGTAACGGGTGGAGGATATGCCCTCTTAGGAGAATTCTGCCTCTTCCCAACGTCCTTCATTTCAGGAACGTGGCTCCAGGGGCCTGCAGTGGAGGTGGTGGTCTTTTTTAGATACTGAGTCTCAGACTTGCTACTCATGTGTCCTCGGACTTCGTAAGATTGTCCTTCTACGTGATCTGTCCTGTTTGTCTTGGCATGTTACTAGCTGACGTTTGAGGGGTGCCTGCCCACTGTGTTTCCACGTTGTGCAAAGACAGAACAAAGACAGAAAAGAAGCCAAGGAGTGGGGTAAGCCAGAAAGCTGGGTCTGCTAGGAGAGGGAAAGAGCAGAGGGAGGGAAAGAGCTAGGAGAGGGAAAGAGGGAATCAGAAGAGTACGCAAGGAGCAGACATGAATATGAGTATGGGCGACTTGTACTGTATTGTAAAATGTGATCAAGCATTTGGGCATGGCTCCTGGATATGCTTTATACTTCAGAGCAGGGGTTCTGAAACATCAGCCGCCTGGCTTGCGAGGTATGGTAAATATCTGAGGCAAATCAGGACAGCTGCAAAAGTAGCATGGTGAATGGGACCAGCAGATGATGGAATGGTTATGTCATTGGACTCCCTCACAGCTGACCGCAGTTTGAGTCCTGGACCCGGCAACTTGAAACTCATGCCAGGCGCATGTGTGTGTGTGTGCCCAAAATCCCAAGAGGAGAATAGAGGAGAAGGGAATGCAATAGGGCCATCCCCGGCCCCCCCCCCCCCCCCACCCGGGGCTGATTTCTTGCTTTCTGTCTCTCTGTCTCTCTCTGTCTAGTGAGCACATATGCCCTCTAGCGAAAAAAAATCTCTCTAAATAATAAAAAGTAGCATGGTGTCAAAGCATCAGATAGAGTGAACATGTGGGTTCTACTTCCAGCTTTGCTGCTACATCACCGTGTGACCTTTCACAAGGCACTTGGATTCGGTGTCTTTCTAACACAGGAGGTTAGACCACAATAGGAGTCCCAACGACTGGCCAGGGGAGGACCTAAGCTGGTGGCTTCCAGTGAACCTGACCTGGGCCCTTGTTCCTGCCCTTGCTCCACACCACAGTCAAGGGCGCTTCCCTGTGGGGAGGAAAGTACTCAGCATCGACGTGCCTTTCCAGCCTCTGCAGAAAGCCTGCTCCCACCCTAAACTCCAACTCTGAATGATCTCAAGACCAGAAATTCAAAAGTAGATTCTCTACTCAAAAAGGATACAAATTCTAGAGCTTGTTTCAACAATCCTGAGAGTTCTCTCAGCTCTAAAATTCGTGGATGTTTTTGATTCTTTTAGAGAACGAGGTTGCAGACCATTTCTGTGGCGAAGAGTCCTGGATCAGCAGTATCTTTTTAAGCCAATGACGTGGAATTATGCGCGTCACTGTGCTCACAGTCCTTTGGTGAGGACATTGTCATTCAGCCACAGTGAGCCATGAGAGAGGCTGGGAAACGGAGCCTGTGGCTGGGCAGCGATGTGTGGGCTGAAACTCCACTTCTGTGGGAGAAGGGAGCACAGACTTTGGGAGACAGCCCAGAGTCTGCCACGACAAGAAACTAGAAGACTCTCCCAGCTGGGACAGGGGAAACCATAGACCCTTGGCCACCCATCAGAAATGTTGTGGGAAAGGGGGAAAAACAAGAGTCATTTTTCGGAGCTGTATACATATTTAAGGAAAATAAATCATCACCAAACACCAATCCACTCTTCCTCTTTAGCTATAGCCCTAACTAATTTAAGGACCTTTGCCTCAAGGTGAACTGGTCCCACGATGTTCTCACTTTAAAAAAAAGAAGTTGTGCTTATAAAAATGAATTCTTACATGGGATCCTATTTATAAAAAAAGAAAACAAAAGGGCTGCTCTGGCTGAAACAGAGAAGGCCTGGGGCTCTGGCCAGCTATTCATCCTCTCTGCTCTCACTGTCCTGGCATCTTAGTGGCTGACACCAGGGGCTTAACGTCAACTTGAAAGTTTCCCCCCAGAACAGGGGAGCCCCATGGGATCCTTCCCTCCCACCAATCAAGGCTATTTATTATCATCATCATCATCATCGTTTTGTTTTGTTTTGTTTTTTTGCCTCCGGTGGAATCAGAGACATGGACGCAGGCAGGGTCACGCGAAAACAGGATTCCTTCTGGAGAGCAAATCCATACAGAAGGTGTTGGGGATGGGGAGGACTGAGAAGAAGGGACCCAGGCAGGGGGGTTGGGGATGACATGGGACAGAGGACCCCGTCTGGATCTGCTAAGCCATCCTGACCAGCTCCCGTCCCTCCCCCACCCCACCCTGCAGAGAGATTGATCAATAAATAAAATAATAAATTAATCAATAAATAAAATAGAAACAGCTCCCCTGTCCCATTTCCCTAGGACCACTCCCCTTGGGCACGGCCCCTGGAGCCCCATCCCTGGGGCAAGGCCTGTTTTTTTTAAGAGAGATTTTTGCTATAGGGCACATGAGCTCACCAGAAGGACAAAGAGACAGAAAATGCTAAATCACCCCCCCAGGGAGATGGCCATGCCACAATCCATTCTCCTCTTGAAATTTGGGCATGCTCACGCATGTACCTGGCATGAATTTCAAGCCACCGGGTCTGGGACTCAAACCACAATCAAAAACACTGGGAGTCCAGTGTTTTAACCACTATGTCACCTGCTGATCCCTGTGGAATCCAATATGAGAACTCCTGAGGTATGAGAAGCAAGTCTCAAAGCGACCCCTAAGGATCATGTCATTAAAGCAAAACTGAACCTTGAATTATGAACCTTGCACTAATGACATCATGCTCCAGATCATACAAGTGGCAGGTGAGCTCGCTCATGATCTGGATTATAACTTAATTGTCACAGTCTGTTATTCAATTTTTATTGTATGATCCTGGGGTGGCTAGATAGCATGATCGATTTAATCAACAACACAAACCCCAGTTATAGCATGGTCACCATTGAAAAATACCATTTGGTGTATGAAGTGGTTTCATGGATTGCACTGCTACCAGAAACCCTGACGGGGCCAGGCCCACTTTGGCTCAGAGTCAGTGCAGCATAGCACCGCATGGACCTGGATGGGGCATAAGCAGGTGCTCCCTGGTCAGACACGTGATTACCAGCACCTAGTCACCAGCGATTGTCTTTTCTCCCATGATGAAAGCCAAGAAAACATGACGTGTATGAAAGAAAATATGCAAAATGGCAGCTCAAGATTAAATTATGAGTGACATCAAAAGAAGTCTCTGGAAATGCAGGAACCCCTAACCCCAGTGCTGGATGATGGAAGATATTAATTGGGGTCAAAGAGAAATGAGGTAAAGAATGGGGAGGTGGTTGCAGTTCTGCGAACCTTGTCAAGGAGGAACGGTTGACCACTCTTTCTCAACTGTTTTTGGCAACTGTTACACCTTTGAGAAAGTGGGAGGAGGAAGGCCAGACCTAGCTGAGAGAGGGGAGTATTCCTGACATGGTTTATTCCTGACAAGGGTAAATAGGCTTTGGCAGTAAAACAAAACAAAACTAAACAAAACTGAGGCCACAGTTTCCTTCCTACGCGCCCTCAGGGCAGATTGTTTCTTGACTTCCAACGCATCCCCAAAAGAATAATCCTCCCATGTAAACCACGAGTTAAATGCACAAAATGCCACAGAAAGTCTACAATCACCAACAGTGCCTTATAAAGACCCAACAGGAAAATGGGCAAAAAACACGAAGAGGCATTTCACAGAGGAGGTGAATAAACGACCAAAAAGATAAGCAGGCTAATTATTCCTCAGGGAACCGGAAATGCAGACCAGAGTAAGATACCATTTTACACACTCCATTCTAAAAATTAAGAACTCTAATAATACCAAGTGTGGGTGAAAGGATGTAAAATTACAGGAATGTTTTCACATTTCTGGTGGCAGTGAAAATTAGGGGCTATTTTGTCATTTTGTCGTAAAGTCAAAAGTGCATATAACTAGGGGACCGCAGTTTCACTTCTGGATATATGTTCTAGATCTAGTTTTCTCCAAACATGTACCTGCTAGTGAGCAGTGAAACCAATGTGGTGGCACATAATGAACATTTCTTTGTTTTTAAGTTTTTGCCATAGTGCACGTGCTCTCGCTGGAGGGAGACAGAGAGCAGGAAAGTAAAAAATCATTCCTGGGTGGGGGGCGGGTGGTCATGCTGTAATTATTTCTCCTCTACTCTCTTCTCAGGATTTTGGGCGTGCACATACAGACACTGGTCATAATTTTCAAGTTGCCAGGTCTGGGACTTGAACCATGATCAGCCATGTGGGAGTTCAGCACCTTAAACTCCTCACCACCTGCTGGTCTCCACAGTGAACTTTTTTTTTTTTTGAGAGTTTTTTTTTTGCTATATAGCGCGTGCACTCACCAGACAGACAGAGAGACACAAAGAGACAGAAAGTGAGAAATCACCCCCCAGGGGGGATGGCCATGCCACAATCCCTTCTCCTCCATTCTCCTCTCGGGATCTTGGGCACACATGCACATGCGCCCGGCGTGAGTTCAAGCTGCCGGGTCCGGGACTCAAACCACAGCCGACTACGTGGGAGTCCAGCGACATAGCCAATACGCTAACTGCTGGTTCCCACAATGAACATTTTTAACAAAATAGAATTCAATAAAGCAGAAAACCTCAAAGGGCATTGTCTGTAGTAAGGGTAAGTCTTGTTTCATAGATTGTTGATTTCATATATGTGTGCACAATGTGTTTACAGGTTATGACATAAAATTTTTATTGCACATGTCAAATATATTTATTACATGTGTATAAGAACCATTACATTTTTTTTTTATTTTGCCAGAGGGCACATACTCTCAGTGGAGAGAGAGAGAGAAAGAAAGCACCCCCAATGGGGTACGGTCACGCCACAATCCCTTCTCCTCCATCTCTCCCTCCATTTAGGATTTCGTGTTTCTCAAGCTGCCTACTCCAGGACTCAAACTGCATTTCTCCATGTGGGACCCAGCCACCTTAACCATCATGCCATGGGCGAACTGCATTACAGGTTTTAAGACTTTGAAAACCAATGTCCCAGAGTAACTTTTTGACATATATATGTGTAGAAGATTCATTATTCACAAGAACAAAAAAAACTTCAGACAACCCAACTGTTTGTTGCAAGGAAGATGGATAAATAAATTGTAGAGCATTAATAGCCATGAAAAGGAATGAGCTGTAGCTAATACGACAGTATGGCTAAATCTCAGTACCCCGATACCGAGAGAGAAGAGTGGTCACAGAAGACTATACATAGTACTTTATAATTTTATTTATTTTTTTATAAATCCCCTAAACAAAAAAAAACCACAAAACAAAACAACATATTACATAAGTGGCAAATCTTTTTTTAAAGCAAAGAAGTCATGAAAAAAATTTTTGTTTTGAGAGGTTTTTGCTATAGGGCACATGCGCTTGCCAGAATGACAGATAGACAGAAAGCGAGAAATCACCCCCCGGGGGATGGTCACGCCACAATCCCTTCTCCATTCTCCTCTCAGGATCTTGGTCACGCACACACACACACCCAGTGTGAGTTTAAGCCACCAGGTCTGGGACTCGAACTGCAGTTGACTACGTGGGAGTCCAGCAACGTAGCCATTACACCATCTGCTGGTCCCCCCAGAAAAATTTTTAAGAGAGATTTTGGGTGTGTGCACTCACCAGAGAGATACAGAGAGACAGAGAGACAGAAAGCCAGAATCCCTTTTCCTCCATTCTCCTCCTGGGATTTTAAGCACATATGCACATGCGCCTGGTGTGAGTTTCTGGGTCCGGGACTAGAACCATGGTTGTCTTCGTGGGAGTCCAGCAATGTAACCATTACGCCATCTGCTGGCGTCCAGAAGTCATATTTAAAATAGTGATTTCCCCTGGAGGAGAAGGAAGAGGAGAGTTACTGGCAATGTTCTGATTCTTAAGTTGTGAGTTGGGTTTCATATGCACTTATTATATCATTATAGTTTATCATTTAAAAACTTTTTTTCTTTTTTTTCATGACAGAGCACATGTATGGGCATGTGACAGTGAAAAAGAGTGAGAGAGAGGGAAATAGAGAGAGAGAGATGAGCACTCTCAACAGAGTCTGGCCACATGGCATTCCCTTCCAGTGTCCCATCCCTTCAAATCTCGGGCCCCAGTGCACACGCTCAGCATGTCTTGGGATGATCATGTTGGGATACAAACTATGGTCACCATGTGGGATCTGGCTTTTCTTGAGCAGTCTATTACCATTGTGCCATGGTGACAGCCCTATAGTTATAATTTACAGAGAGGCTTCACTCACATAGACATGCAGTATTTGAATGTATACAATATTACATAAAACAGGGACCAGCAGTTAGTGTAATGGCTATGTCGCTGGACTCCTGTGTAGTCGACTGCAGTTCAAGTCTTGGACCCGGTGGCTTAAACTCACACCGGGCACGTGTGTGTGTGTGCCCAAGATCCCGAGAGGAGAATGGAGGAGAAGGGATTGCAGTGTGGCCATCCCCCCTGGGGGGTGATTTCTTGCTTTCTGTCTCTCTGTCTCTCTCTGTTTGTCTGGCAAGCGCACGCACCCTATAGCAAAAAACCTCTCAAAAAAAAAATTACATAAAACCAAACCAATAGAGGCATAAAACATCTATTGCATGGTTTGGAAAACATGCTTACAATAAGCAAATTTGTTTCTCTTCTTCAAAATAGGGATTTCTAACAAAGCCAACAGAAAATGGACAAAAAGGAAGAGGAAGAAAAAGAACTATCTCTTTAGGTTGACGTCACTGATTGTTTTAAAGCATTGAATACAATTTAGTATCTACTTTCATAGCTGGTAAATGAACCAGGCAAAACCTTGTTGAGGAATCAAATAGTTTCTTCAGGGATCGCCTTTGAATGCCAAAGCAGAAAATGTTTTCAGAATAAATTCATCCATGTTACTGACAGACCATGTTCCCTGTCTACTTTTATAACTAAAATAGGTTATTTTTTCAAATGATATTTTTGCACAAACCTATTTTTATTAGTGGGAGTGCGGCACGCACTAGACCGGACAAGATTCTTTAGTAGACACAATTCACTTATTGCTCTCATTCTCAAAATTCAATTGAAATGATGTATCCTTTAAACTGAATACAGGCAATGGCTTCCAGGCATGTCTTTTGCTCAATAATTCATGAAGAATTCATGATTACTTATTGCTGAAAATAAAGCAAAATTAGCCACATAGCAGCCCAGAAAATGCATCTGCCCTAAGGTATCGTGTTACTACATTATGGCAAGCTTTAATGTCTTGAAAACTATCCTGGGCCAGCCATTGGCACTGTGGTTAAGGCAGCTGAATCCCAGATCGCTAGCTGGCTGTGTAGTTAAGTCCTAGAATGCACTGGTGCATGTGTGCATGTGCTCAAAATCTCAAAAGGAGAAATAGAGAAGCGATTACAGTGTGACCATCCTCCATGGAAGATATGCTTCTCTCTCTCTCTCTCTCTCTCTCTCTCTCTCTCTCTCTCTCTCTCAAACGCACATGCCATCTGACAAAGTTAAAAAAAAAAATGCCAAGGACTTACTAGAATACCAGCATCTATTATCAACACTTGGGTTAGCAAAGATGGAACAAATTTTATATCTTTGTGTTACAAGTTTAATTGTGACCCCACCTACCACCATTCAAAATTCACATGTCAGCGTCCTAACTCCAGTATCTCTGAATTCCTTACTTGGAAATAAGGTAATTGCAAATGGAATTTGTTAAGGTAAGATGAGGTCATACTAGGTAGGGTGGTTCCTTAATCCAACATACTGGTGTCTTTATAAAAAGGGGAAATTTGGACACAGACATACACACAGGATTATACCACGTGAAAAGGAAGGCAGAGATTGGGCTGATACAGCAGAGGCCAAAGAACAGCAAAGATTGCCAGCAAGCCACCAAAATCTAGGAGGTGGTCCCAGAAGGTTCTCCTTCATAGCCCCCAGAAAAAAAACAACCCTGCCAACACCTTAATATTGAACTTCTAGTTTCCAGAACCATGAGACAACAAATTCCTATTGTTCTAAGTCATCCAGTTAGGATATTTGTTGTTACACAGCCCTAGCAAATGCACTTTGGTTCCGTAAGTTTTAGAAAAGTGGGGCTGACAGTGGCCCAGCAGCGAACTGCAATGCTCTGTGAAGCTAACCCACATGGGTCATGTGAAGGTTCTGGGTTTGTATCCAGAGACTCTCTGGCTATGCCTTTGATGTGGGATGGGTCTCAGTGTCAAGACCCTGTTGAGAGTGCCATCTGTCTGTCTCTCTTTCTCTCCCTCTGCTTCTGTTGCTTATGGAAGAAATAAACATTTTTAAAAGAATTATTTCATTAATTTGATTTATTATTATTTTAATATGCTATAGGGCACAAATGATCACCAGAGAGAGAGATTAAGCAAGCTGCCAGGTCTGGGACTAGAACCATGGTCAGCCATGTGAGAATCCAGCACCTTAACCACCACACCATTTACCAGCCCCTATAAACAAACTTTTTTAAGTGCCTAATCTCCTATTTAAATATTAAATATTATAATTATGACCTCTCTAGGCTTACAGTCAACATTTGCAATCAGGAGACTTGGGATATAGATTCTATTCTATTTTTTTAAAAGAATTATTTATTTAATTCTATTTGTTATTATTATTATTGCTGTTATTACTTTTTAATTTACTGTATGGTACACATTCTCAACAGAGCAGAGACAGGGAGAGAGATGGAGAGAAGAAAAGTGAAAAAGGAAGCTTCCAGGTCTGAGACTCAAACTATAGTCAGCCATGTGGGAGTCCAGTACCTTACCCACTACATCACCTGCTGGCCTCCTCTACTCTACCTTTTAATTGGCTGTTCAATCTCAAATAAATCACTTGCCGTGCCTTGTCTTCTTGTGTGTGAAATGGTTGTGATATTTACCCCACCTACCTCTCCCTCACAGTGGTAAATGAGCCTGTTGAAATAGTACATAGGGGGACCAGCAGTTAGGGTAATGGCTATGTTGCTGGACTCCCGCGGTTCGAGTCCCGGACCCAGTGACTTAAAACTCATGCCAGGAGCATGTGTGTGTGTGCCCAGGATCCTGAGAGGAGAATGGAGGAGAAGGGACTGTGGCGTGGCCATCCCCCCTGGGGGGTGATTTCTTGCTTTCTGTCTCTCTGTCTCTCTCTGTCTGGCGAACGCACGCGCCCTATGGCAAAAAAACCTCTCCAAAAAAAAAAAAACAAAACATAGTACATAGGAAAAGGTTTCATAAGTTATAAAGCCCTACGTTACTACATAAAATATTGTAGATTTTAGCCATTAAAGCTATCAGTTAGTGATTATCAACTAACTTTCTTTTGTATTTGCATATTTCTGGGAAAATGCTTGATCCCTAGATATCATCAGTACAATCTGCTGATAAGACAAAACTGAGTTTATCACTTAGTGGTTTATGAAAACACCACATCCACAGAGCTTTGATAGGGTCTTAGAGGGAAAAAGATAGTGTCAGAATTTATTGAGAATTTGAAGTTTGGCTTAAGGCAGGTCTTTTGATGTGGGACCTTGAGTAGGATCAGTATAGATCGTCATATGATGGTTTAATATTGGTAGAAACGGCAAGGCAGGGATTTTGAGACAGGGTTTCAAAGAGTCTTAGGATTTATACCATTGATGTCTCCTATGGAAAGAGTTGGAAGTTTTTATAATTAACAGTAAAGTTGGGGGACCAGCAGGTGGCATGGTCGTTAAGGCACTGGATTCCCACATGGCTGACAGCAGTTCCTGTCCCAGACCTGGTGGCTTGAAAAATCACAACAAATAAATAGATAAATAAATACATGTTAAAAAACAGCAACAACTACCACCACGAACAATAACAATGACAAACAAACAAACAAACAAACAAAAACCAGTAAAGTCTCCTGGAAAAGTAAACCAATTCTGATAAACACAATAGAATAATATAGCCAAGCAAATATAGGCAGTGCATGGTTTTGGGCCTCTGTTCAAACGGGATGGAAATGGATAGAGATGGTTTCAGTTCTCATGTGTAAAATAAGGGCAAAGTGCTTGAGTTCATGACTAGTGTCTGACCACCTCCTCTCTCGTGGGGAGGCTCAGCTCGCTGACCTTTACCTAGTTTCTTTCTCCCAAGGCTTAGTTCTTCATTTGAAGTGGCTCTTTCTGCCAGAACTCTCTCTCATCCTCATCCAAAAACTCATTTCTTCCTGCTTTAAAACTCATTGCTAAAAAAAAAATAAATAAAAAAATAAAACAAAAAAACTCATTGCTAACTTTGGCTAGTAAGGCTATTATAATACTTTGATTCTTCATTGTTATAAGAGCCTCTGAACAGACTTGTGTGTGTGTTTAAAAATATTTATTTCTTCGGCCAGCTGGTGATGTGGAGATTAAGGCACTGGATCCCACATGTACAACTGTGTAGTTTGAATCTTGGACCCAGTGACTTGAGGATCATGCCAGATGCATGTACATGTGTGCCCAAAATCCTGAGAGGAGAATGGAGAAGAAGGTATTGCAGAATGGCCATCCCCACTTGGGGGGAGATTTCTCATTTATTTTCCTCCTTTCTCTCTCTGTCTGGCTAGTGCATGCATCCTATAGCAAAAACTAAGATAAATAAATAAAATAAAATAAATTATCTCCTTGAGCAAGAGAGAAAGAGGGAGAAAAACAGACAGGCACCCTAACAGGGCCCCTTCACTGTGATCCATGCCCAGCCCCAGCCAGCCCTGGATAATGGGCACATTAATGCCTGACGTGTTCAGGGAGGTCTCCAGATGCAAACCTGGCTCCCATGTGGGTCAGCCTCACAAAGCATTGTATTACTGCTGCACATCATCCGCTCCCCATAGAGTTGTTTTATTTTTTAGATTTCAACCCAGATGAATCATGCTGTGTAGACAATTCTGGAGGAATACTTGTCTTCTAAACAGAGCGGAGTGCTCTTCTTTTTATTACCACCTCACCTGTTTCCAGCACAGTTTCAGGACGGAGAGGGCAGAAGGTCTTGGCCCACTCAGTTTTTGCTGCTTCTGCTGAGCTGACCAGGTGAAATCTCCACTAGTGTCAGCCATATTCAGTATGATAGGGATTTCTTTACATTAGCAATAGGAATTGGGACACCAGTTTGGAACTGAGAAAAGATCTCAGTTTGGAACTCTCAAGCCCTATGTGGTCCAGGTCCAATTAATCTAGATATAATTTCCTTGATTTTCCCTCTTTCCAGCCTACTGCACTGTCAAAAGTCTTTTGTGCTCTCCCCGCCCCAAACTGGTAATTCTCCCCTTCTGGTGTAATCTCAAGGGAATAAATGGCTTATTGTCGAAGTCATTCCCCTGAACAAGGCAATGTCTCCTTCAAACCAGCTTAGGAGTATTGGACCAAATGTAATCATTTTTCTTTAGAGAGATGTTTGCTATAGGGTGTGTGTGCTCGCCAGAGAGACAGAGACAGAAAGTGAGAAATCACCCCCTGGGGGGATGGCCACACTGCAGTCCCTTCTCCTCCATTCTCTTCTCAGGATTTTGGGCACGCATGCACACAGGATGGGCGTGAGCCTTAAGCCCCCAGGTCTGGGACTTGAGCAGCATCGACTACGTGGGAGTCCAGTGACGTAACCATTACGTCATCTGCTGGTCCCCACATGTTATAATTAAGTCAAGTATTTTTCTATATTTCTAATTAGGCAGCCCAGTGTATGTAAGTGTTTCAAAGTACTAAATTTGGGAGGGAGGCACCAATGTTCGCCTTTAATAAAATAAATTTGCAGATAAGTATTTGGTAAAGTATAACAATCCTACCTTACTTTTCTGAAAGTGTTCAAAGGCACTTGAGATTTCTGAAAGCTGAGACATTTTATAAACAGAAAAGGAACTAGCAGTTTCCTGAACTAAGTCTATTTGCTAAAGTTTAAGTTACCTGTGCAATTATACTTGCAGTATATGCCCAAATCCAAATTATCCTCTTTAATTCCTGCTGATTTGCGTGAGAAATAAAGATTTTTTTACTGATTAAGCCAGTTCAACAAGAAGTGGAACAAAACAGGTTATTCTAGAAAAGTAATAAGCACTCATCTTTGATTTCTAACATTGGTCAGGAAACTTGAATTGGGCCTGAGTCAGAAGGTTTGAAAAAAAGATGTCACTAGGGATCTTTCAAATTCCTTCTAGGAGCTGGGACTTTAAAAAATATGGTAAGATATACACAAAACTTATTGTCATAACCATTTTTAAGTATACGGTTCAGTGACATTAAATACATTCACATTGTCATGCAGCATCAGCTCCTTCTACCTCCAGAGCTTTTTCATCTTGCAGAAACTGCAACTCAGTACCTCTTAAACAATAAATCTCTGCTCCCCTTTCCTGCAGTCCCTGGTAAACAACATTCCACTTCCTTTCTCTATGAATTTGACTGTTCCAGATACCTCACGTAAATGGAATCATACAGTCTGTGTTCTTTTGTGTCTGGTTTTTTTCACTTAGCCTAGTGTCTTCAAGGTTTACGTGTTATAGTATGCTTCCAAATTTCATTCCTTTTACGGTTGAATTACACTCCACTGTATGTACCTAACACAGTTTGTTTATTCATTCATCTGTCAATAGACATTTGGCTTCTTTCCACATGAGATGTTACTTTTCCTACCTTTTCAACTTCTGACGTCTCCTACCTTCAGATCACTAGTGAGAGTTGGACACCAGAGAGGAGTAGGGGGTGGAAGTTGAGTTGGAGGTGGGGCAGGTGCGGGGAGGAGGAGGAGGCAAGATGGATAGCTAAGAGCCTGCGCAGAGCAAGGCAAAGAGGGCCATGCTCTCCTGAGAGGCCAGGTGGACAGCAGCAAGGTCTGCTGGAAAAATTCTACAGCAGCAGTTCATCACAGTATTAGTTCTCCTTTGACCTCTGTGTTTAGAACCCCTGTTACTGTTTAAAAGAATTATTTTGTTTAATTTTGTTCACTATCATTATTTTATTATTTTTAATTTGACCAGAAAGAGACAGAGAGAGACAGAGAGAGAGAGAGAGAGAAAGTGAGAAAGCAAGCTGCCAGGTCCGGGACTTGAACCACAGTCAGCCATGTGGGAGTCCAGTGCCTTAACCACCACGCCGCCTCCAGCTTTGTTGTTTTTTTAATCTGCCAGAGGGAATATATGCTCACCAGAAAGAGAGAAAGAGAAAGAGAGAAAGTGAGAATATTCCCTCATGGAGAGTGGTCACGCTGCAATCCCTTTTTCTCCATCTCTCCCTCCTTTTGGAATTTTGGGCATGCGTGCGCGCGCGCACACACACACACACACACACACACACACACACACACAGTATGTTTTTTCAAGCCCCTAGGTCTGTAACTCAAATCAAGCAGTTGGCCATGTGGGATCCAGCTGCCTTAACCCCCAGTCATGAACTGGTCTGTAAAAGGCCTGGTTTAAAGAGATTCAGGTACAACCTTCTGTAAGTAATCTCAAATTATGCTGTATTTCTAAATAAATTTCCACTGAAGACTACCAGAAAGACCTCAAACAGAATTAACACAGACAGTGTAACTATTTTGATATTGTCCAGTCAGGTAATGTGAGTTCCAATCCCCCTTTTCTCTCTAAACATATTATTTCAAATCTGAGTTTTCAATTTGACTGAAATGAGAGTTTATTACAAGTTCTTCATGAATTAAAAAAAAAAATAAAGGCAGTTCATAGCATCTGGTCTTGGGCAAATTAGACTGTAAGACATTCTGTAAGTAAAAATGTTGATAATTTCAGTACATTAACACATTCAACATAAATATTTTTACATCAGTTTGAACACAACAGCTCTAAGTGTCAGTTCATTTTATTTTCACAAATACCCTCTGGGAAGTTAATGCAGGCATTAGCAAACACTTTACACATGAGTAAACTAAATTTCAGAAGAGCTAGGTGAGGGACCAGCTGGTGGCAAGGTGGTTAAGGCGCTGGACACTCCCATGTAGCCGACCATGGTTTGAGTCCTGGACCTAGTGACTTGCGTTTCACTTTCCCTCTCTCTGTCTCTCTCTGTGTCTTTCTCTGGTCAAATGAAAATAAGTAAATGAATCAATAAATAAATACATCTTAAAAAATGAAGACTCTATCTTTAAAAAAAAAAAGAAGAAGAGCTAAGTGACATATCTAAAGTTGTATACCTAAGAAGCGACAGTGCTGCAATCAGAAACCAAGTCTTTTGAACTTAATCATTGTTGATGTTCTTTTGAGCCAGGTGTTTTTGCTCTTGGACGAAGAGCGAGGTAGCCTGACTAGCATCATGGACCGAGTGAAATAGTAATGACTTACAAAGTTACCACAAATGATCTCCTGTGAGATCATAGCATCGTCATAATCCCGCAGCCTTGGACTCAGGTAGGTGACTTGCCCTGGGACAATCTAACCCAGACTGTTCACCTGAACGGTCCTCAGATGTTACCTCCATTCTAGAAGCAGAAACATGCTTTTTATTTTTGTTTATGGATTTCCAAAGAAAAGTATATTCAGAATTTAAAACTAATGAAGGCACAACTGCTCTGACTGAAGGAAATAAGGGGCTCCAGAAGAGCCCTCCCCCTTCCACACTCCCCGGAGGTGGGGTGTGCTGTCCTCAGCTCCACCTGAAGAACCCTGGAAGGAATCAGCGGGCTTGTCAGTTGGAGCAGGACTCCAATGCCTTCGTAAGCCTCACTGCAGCAGCTCACGCCGCTCTTTCCCCGTACGCTTCCTTCCAGCCAGAAAGGTGGTATTTACATTTTGTGAGGCAAATCTGGTCATCTCTCTAAGACCTGCCCTGCTCTAAATGGGGTATAACTTTGTTTCTGGTGATTGCTGTGGCTCCAGCCAACAGTAATCATTGAGTACTTCTTAAAATACGATGTTCTGGGACCAGCGGATGGCGTAGGGTGACGGAACTGGACTCCCACATGGCCAACAACCGTTCAAGTCCCGCGAACCGAAGGCCTCAAATTCACGCCAGGCATGTGTGCGAGCGTGCCCCAAATCCCGAGAGGAGACTGGAGAGACTGCAGGAGAAGGGATTGTGGCACAGCCATCCCCCCCACCCCCCCCTCCCCACCCCACCCCCACCCCCAGTGATTTCTCGCTTTTTGTTTCTGTCCTTCCAGCAAGCTCACCGGACCTATAGCAAAAAAAAAAAAAAAAAAAAAAAAAAAAAAAAAAAAAAGGCACAAAAAAGCCCAGACTGAAGGAGAATGGGCAGTTAGTGACCTCGACGTGTCCATTAACTCCTTCCTGCAGCCTGGGCCAGAGGCTGCTGCCGACAAGCCCCCAAGACACAGGGGACAGCTTGCACTTATGGGGCACATCCTCCAGCCCCCCGGGAGAAGAGGAGCGGGCGGTAGCAGGTCCCACCGGCCGTGGTAGGGTCGGGCCTGTGCCTACGGGACCACACGGTGAACAGGGCTGAGCGAGCAGAGAAGTGGGAGTGGGAGGCTGGACTGGGAACAGGGAATCGCTGCAGAGGCTGAGCGGCGAGGCTGGCGAGGCCGGCGAGGCCGCCTCCACGTGGGGTTACTCCAGACCTTGCGAGCAAGTGGGCAGATCACGCCTCCTTTGTCTGGCTGGGGAGGAGAGCGAAGCTCTCGGTATCAGTAAATACTCAGGTACCTGCTTCCTTTCAGAACCAAATTGTACATAGCAAACCAGTGTTGCTGGGTTTCAAACTTCCTGAACCCATCCCCTTGAATTTACCTCGATGAGCTCTGGGTCCTGTTCCTGAGTGTCCCCTGCTGTTCCCGCTCAGACTTGTTCCCGAAATTTTAATTTGTAGAGGGCCAGGGAAATAGGGTGTCGAACCTCTCAGAACTGGTTAATAAGACAAATAACTAGCCCGAGGCCGCCGCCTCGCAGGAGTTAAGTGCCTGAGCTTTTGTACATGTTCAAAACCACTCAAATGTCTTTTTAAAAATTATTATTAACTATGATAAAATACACGTGAAATTTACCATCTTATCCTTTTTTTTTTTTTTTTTTTTTTTTTGGCCACCCTGCCATCCCTTATCCTCTATTCTCTTCTTGGGATTTTGGGGACACACGTGCTTGGTGTGATTTTCAAGTTGGCGGATCCAGGACTCAAAATGGTAGTCAACCATGTGGGATCCGACTGCCAACGTCAGTGCATTAAATAGACTCACATTGCTGTGCGACCATCACCATCCTCTATCTCCAGACAGCGTGAAACTGAAACTTCCCTGGAAACAGCTCCCCACTTCCTCCTCCTCCTAGTCCCTGGCAACCACCATTCTAGTTCCTGTGTCTGGGAGTTTGACTACCACAGGTACCTCCCGTAAATGGCTCACCTCACTTCTTTCTCGGGGCTTGTGCTTATTTAGCATGTGTCAGAATTCCCTTCCTTGTTAAGCTGAAGAACATTCCATTGTACAGGCCACACTTTCTTCACTCACTCATCCATCAATGGACACTTTGGATAGCTATCACCTTTTGGCTATCGTGAATAATACTGCTATGAACAATAAGATATTTGTGTGCAAATATTTCTTCAAGTCCCTGCTTTCAATCTTTTGAATGTATACTCGGATTTCTGGATCATAGGGTAATTCTGTGTTTACTTTGGGGGAGAACTATGATACTGTTCTCCATAGTGGCTGCACCATTTTTACATTCCCATCACCAATGCATAAAGGGCCCGATTTCACCGCGTCCTCACTGGTGCTTACTAGTGTCTGTCAAATGCTTGTTTTTTTTTTTTGTTTTTTTTTTTTTTTTTTTCCTAAAACCTAATTTATTATTTCTTGATTCTTTTTTACGTAGTGAAAATTGCCAGCTTTCTGATCTCTGAATTAGAGAGCACTGTTTCCAATGTGAAGCAATACGTTAGGCAGATATGTCTCATTTTGTATAGCAGTTTTCACACTAAAAATCATATTTTAATGTATAGAGGAGCTAACCATTTCTAAAAGAATATATAGTGAATTATTTTAAAATATTTTGTAATTACTTTTTATTTTAAAATAGATACTCATCTCATTGTAGAAAATCTGGAAATTATAGGAAAGTATATAAAAGAAAATGAGAATCACCAATAATGCCACTGTCTAGAGATAACTTTGGTTGGGACCAACAGATGGCATAATGGTTGTGTTTCTGGACTACCACGTGGTCAACTACAGTTCGAATCCTGGACCCGGTGGTTTACAACTCATGCCAGGTGTGTGTGTGCATGCCCAAAATCCTAAGAGGAGAATAGAGGAGAAGGGACTACAGCATGGTCATCTGCTCTGGGGGGTAATTTCTCACTTTCTATGTTTCTGTCTCTCCAGCAAGTGCACACATGCTATAGCAAAAATCTCAAAAAAAAATAAATAAATAAATAAATAAATAAATAAAAAAGGAAAGCAATAACTTTGGTCAACATTTTGGTACATATCCTTTCTATACACACACACATACACACACACAGAGCTATGTATGTACACATTTATTTTTAAAAGATGGAAATCATTCCATTCCTGGGAATGGTGTTCCAAATCTTATACTTTGATATTTGCTTTTCACACTTCATAATATGTTAAGAGCATTTTTCCATGTCATCTTATCTTTAACCTTTAGATACATTTAAATAGCTTTATAGTAAGAGTGCTTAAAAATATAATCACCCGTGGGACCAGCAGTTGGTGTAATGGCTATGTCTCTGGGCTCCCATGTAGTTGACCGCAGTTCAAGTCCCGGACCTGGTGGCTTAAACTCACACTGGGTGCGTGTGCGTGCGTGCCTAAGATCCTGAGAGGAGAATGGAGGAGAAGGGATTGCAGCGTGGCCAACCCCCCTAGGGGGGTTGTTTCTCACTTTCTGTCTCTCTGTCTTTCTGGCAAGTGCACACGCCCTGTAGTAAAAACCTCTTGTGTGTGTGTGTGTATGTGTGTGTGTGTGTATATATATATACACACACACACACATACATACATAAAATCACTCATTATTATCTTTTTGGGTGGCTTTTAAGACTAGACTTTCTTGGGGTTACTATAGAGGATTTAAAAAAAATAAACTTGTTGGGGCCAGCAGGTGGTGTGGTGGTTGAGGCACTGGACTCCCACATGGACAGCCGTGATTTGAGTCCTGGACCTGGCAGCTTGCTTCCTCTCTTTCCCTCTCTCTTTTGCTCTCTTTCTGTCTCTCTTTGGTGAATGCACATGCCCTCAAGCAAATGAAATAATAATAATACATAAAGTTAAATAAATAATTCTTTAAAAAAATAAACTTGTTTTTACAGGAGCCCTACGAGTAGACTCTTTCCGAAGACTGTACCCCAGTTTATAGATGGTGAAAGACACTTGATGAGGGTATTGCAATTTGATCTGGTATTTTTTCCTGAATGGCAGGAATATTGGGAAATACTCTATGGCAGAGACAGGCAGAATGAGCCAATTCATCAAGGTACTCAAACGGTGAGAGGAGGAAGAAAATCCATGATTTGGACAGTGACTCCTAAAATACATGAAGGAATCCTGAAAGATTATTCATTGTTATGTAATTTCACGGGCAGCTTTTGCTTCAGAATTAATTGACAGTTAACAGTAATCCTCATGATGTTTTGGCATTGTGAGACCTTTGGGCTCAGGCCCTCACGTGTGTCTTTTTATAGAGCAATTTGTGAATATTGGCAGTGTGCTTGCGATCATTCTGAAATGCTTGGGGAGAACGTTGTCGCTGTTGCAGCTTTGTGTATTTTGGGTCTTACAAACAATTTACCACTTACGAAATGTGAAATCCAAATTGTGGATTTGGCTCTGGTTGATGCCAGCTAACAAATGCTATAATGCTGAAAAGAAGTTAAGAAGCAATCGTAAATTGCTTTGATTTCTAACTTTATCCAGGATAATCATGTGGAAAAGAAACTTCTGGCTTTATAGGTTACATAGATAAATAATGCACATGTTGAAAGTGGTATTTATAATATCCCATGTGCAAAAAATATCTCTACCATATACATTTTTAAAATAATGATTTTATTTTATTTATTCATTAATTTATTTTAATTTGACCAGAGAGAGATACAGAGAGAGAGAGAGAGAGAGAGAGAGGGGACGGGGGAAAACAAGCCACCAGGTCCGGGACTCCAACTGTGGTCAGTCACGTGGGCACGTCCCATGCCTTAACCACCATGCCACCTGCTGGTTCCCTCCATTATATATTTTTAACCTGATATACTTGAAAAACAACCTTTTTTTAAAAAAGAATTATTTTATTTTAAGAGAGGTTTTTACTATAGGGTGCATGTACTCACCAGAGAGACAGAGAGACATGGAGAGACAGAAAGCAAGATATCACCCCCTAGGAAGGATGACCATATAGCAATCCCTTTTCCTCCTTTCTCCTCTTGGGATTTTGGGCATGCACACACATGTGCCCAGAGCGAGTTTTAAGTTGCTAGGTCCAGGGCTTGAACTGTGGTGAACTACATGGGAGTCCAGAGACATAACCATTACTCCATCTCCTGGTCCCATATTATTATTATTTATTTAGTTTGACGAGAGAGAAAGAGAGAAAGTGAGAAAGCAAGCCACCACATTTGGGACTCAAACCATGGTTGGCCTGTGGGCGTCCAGAACCTTAACTACCACACCACCTACTTGTCCCACAACCTTTTTTTTAAGGTGATAAATACTACAAGTTACAATTTAATAATTGCTATATTTTCCAGTTCTGATTGTACAGCTACATGTAGACTATATTTTCTTAAGTATTGTCTTGTTTTATTTTATTTATTTATCTATCTATCTATCTATCTATCTATCTATTTATTTATTTATTTTAGATTTTTGCCATAAGGCATGTGTGCTTGTTGGAGGGAGACAGAGAGGGAAAGTGAAAAATCACACCCCCCCACCACGGGAATGGCCACACCATAATCTCTTCTCCTCCACTCTCCTCTTAGGATTTTGGCCACGCATGTACACATGCTTGATATGATTTTCAAGCTGCTGGATCCGGGATTTGAAATGTGGTCTACCATACGGGAGCCTAGTGCCTTAACCACCACGCTGCCTGCTGGCCGCTTCTTAAGTATTATTATCCTTCTCTTTTTGTCTTTCTTCAAAACCATGAATGAAGAAAGCATATATAGAAATATAAAGGCATAGACAAACAGGAAAATGTGAGAATGTGCTGTTTCTGCTGGAATATAGACTTAGACTAAAATAATGCAGTTCTTCATTATCACATTTTCTAGCAAAGTTAATTGAGAACAGTTCCACTCTTTTCATCTTATCATTTCATAGTGAAGAAGATGCTGCCCCCAAAGTGTCATTGATAATCCAGCATTTTCTAATTAGCACCATTTGATCCATCATCCAGTTTTGGCATATGTTCACATAGACTATTTTACTGGATTTCAGAATATAAATGTAAGAACTTAAAAACACTGGAACCGAAGGCTAATGAGTGGTACGGTGGTTAAGGAGGTAGATTCCACGTGGTCAGTGCTGGAGTTCGAGTACTGGACAAGCTACTTGGGAATCATGCCAGGCGCATGTGCATGAATGCCCAAAATCCTGAGAGGAGAATGGAGAAAGGATTGTGGTGTAGCCATCCTCCCTAGAGGGGTGATTTTTCACTTTCTCTCTCTCTGTCTCTTTCTGGTGAACACATGTGCTCTATAGCAAGACCTAAAAACTAAAAAGGAAAAAGGAAAAGAAAGAAATCAGATCTAGAAAGATGTTACAAATCAGCTATTCTCATTCTTTTAGTTTATTGATGATGAAGCCGAGGGCTAGAGATAGTAAACAACTTGGGCCTGCCCAGTCACCTAGTGGTTAACATGTTGCACATGACTGACCACGGTTTGAATCCTAGCCCCAGGGGCTTGAAAAAACAAACTAGACATGTGTGGGTACATGCCCCAAATCCCACAGGATGGAGAAGTGGAGGGGAAGGAGTTGTGGTGTGACCACACCCATCAGGGGATACTTTCTTCCTCTCTCTTTCAGTCTCTCTGTAGCAAGCACACACACCCTTTGGCATTAAGGGGGAAAAATGATAGTTAAAAAAAAACTTGCTTCGGGACCAGCAGGTGGTCTAATGGTTACATTGCTGGGCCCCCACATAGTCAATGCTGTTCAAGTCCCAGACCTGGCAGCTTAAAGCTCACACCGTGTGTGTGTGTGTGAATGAGTGCCCAAAATCCTGAGAGAAAAATGGAGGAAAATGAATTGTGGCCTGGCCATCCCCCCAGGGGGTGATTTCTCACTTTCTGTCTCTCTATCTCTCCAGCAAGCGCACACACCCCATAGCAAAAATCTCTCTCTAAGTAAATAAATAAACAAATGTGCTTAAAGACATATTGTTGTTCATTTATTTACCATCCATCTGCTCATTCATTCAACCAATATTATCAAGCAGGAATTAATGCGAGGCCCTCAGAATTCAAACAACAAAACGAAACAAAACAAAAACTAACATATCATCCCTTTTTTTTTCTTTCTTTCTTTTTTTTTTTTTTTTTTTTTTTTTTTTTGAGAGTTTTTTGCTATAGGGTGTGTGCACTCACCAGAAAGACAGAGAGAACAGAGAGATAGAAAGCGAGAAATCACCCCCTAGGGGGGATGGCCATGGCACAATCCCTTCTCCTCCAGTCTCCTCTCGGGATCTTGGGCATGCATGCACATGTGCCTGGCGTGAGTTTAAGCCACTGGGTCTGGGACTCAAACTGTGGTCGACTACATGAGAGTCCAGTGACATAGCCATTACTCTAACTGCTGGTTCCATATTATCCCTCTTTTTATTTTTAGGTTTCAGTCATAGGGTGTGTGTGTTCGCCAGATTAAGACAGAGAAGGAAAATGAAAAATCACCTCCCAGAGTAGTTGGCCATGCTATAATCCCTTCTCCTCCATTCTCTCAAATTTTGGGCATGCATGCACACCTGACAGGAGTCATTTTCAGGTCTGGCATGTGAACCGTGGTCAACCATGTGAGTGTCCAGTGCCTTAACCATCATGCTGCCTGTTGGCCCCTCATCCCTTTTAAACCCCAGGAGTTAAGCCCCAGTGAGGAGAAAGAGAGAGCCAGCCCCACAACCACCACTGCAGTAGACAGTGGTGAGGGCCTTCTTAGCAGTATAGACTAAGTATAACCAAGGAGCAAAATAGCTATCGATTGTACCCAATGAGGCTGAGAAGGCTTCAAGAAGTGATCTTTGAGCTGAACCTTGAAGAATAGAAATTTCTGAGGCCAGGTGGTGGCACGGGGTAACACAATTGGACTTAAATGGGTGCGGTCCTGGGTTTGTGTCCTGGAGACTCCCTGAGCGTGCCAAGCATGGATGTGATCTGAGTCGCCTTGGCCTGGGGGTGGAGCATGCCATGGAGACCCCTTTGGGGGTGCCTGTTTCTCTCGCTCTCTTTCATGGGAGAAATAAAGGAATAGACTTTAACAAAATGAACATTTTGTCATGTAGGAAAGAGCAAAAGGCTATCCAGGTAGAATAAACAGCATAAGCAAAGCCACAAACCATGAGCATGTATGATAGGATTAGAGACTAGCTAACAGCAATGTGTAATCGTGTGGTGTTGGAGAGAAAAATGGCAGAAAATTGGTCTCGTGTGGCCACATTGGTAAAACCCTTAAATGCCATTACTAAAAGTATGAACTTTGTCCTAAGAAAATAAGGCTCCAAAGAATGTTTATAAATTGTGCTAGGATATGGTCAGATCTTGGTTTACACTCGAGATGAGTTAGAAATTTACTTTCTGGAGTAGAGATGATATGAGCCGAAGTGTGGAAGAATGGCAATGATGAGGAGCAGAGGAAGTATGAGGATGGCCAATAAGTACGTGAAGAGATGCACGACACCATTAGTGATAAGGGCAATGCAAATTAAAACGACAATGAGTTACTACTACATACCCACTAGAATGGTTAAAAGAATTTTTTTTTAATTTGCTAAAGGGCATACGTGTGCTCACCAGACAGAGAAAGAGACAGTGAGAAATCAACCTCCAGAGAAGATGGCCACACCACAATCCCTTCACCTCTACTCTTTTTTTTAAATGATTTATTTAATTTTATGTATTCATTCAGTTATTTTAATTTGACCAGAGAGAGACACAGACAGAGAGAGAAAAAGTGTGAAAGCAAGCCATCCACCAAGTCAGGGATTCGAACCATGGTCAGCCATGTGGGAGTGTCCAGCACCTTAACCACCACGCCACCTGCTGGTCCCCAAAGCTAAATATTAGTATATACTTATATGTTCCAACTATTGCAATCCTAATTGTTTACTCAATAGAAATGAAAACAAATGCCCACACAGAAATGTGTATGTAAATAGTCATACCAGCTGTACACCTACTAGTCCCCAAACTGGAAACAATCCAAATGTCTGACAATAGAAAAGGGGATAAACAAATTTAAACAAAAGGTGGTATATTCTTACAATAGAATACTACTTAATAATAAAGAGCAATCAATGAAGACATAGTGGTTTTGTTGCTGGACTCCCACATGGCTGACAATGGTTTGAGTCCCGGACCTGGCAGCTTTGAATTCACGCCAGGTGTGTGTGCATGCGTGCCCAAAATTCTGAGAGAACAGAGGAGGAGTTGCGGCATGGTCATGCCCCCTGGGGGGGTGATTGCTCACTTTCTGTCTCTTGGTCTCTCTCTGTCTCTCCAGTGAGCATACATGCCCTATAGCAAAAATAAACAAACAAACAAAAAAAAACAACAACAACAACAAAAAAAACCAACTGACTTAAAAATAGCAAAGAGAAATGACATGTTGATACATATAACTGTGTGGAAGAATCACAAATATATAGATGCTAAATGAAAGAAGCTGATTTGAGGCCAGCAGATGGTATAGTGATTAAAGCATTGGACTCCCACATGACTGACAATGGGGTTCGAGTCCCAAGCCTGCCAGCTTGCTTTCTCACTTTCCCTCTCTCCTTCCTTCCTGCTCTCTCTCTGTCTGTCTCTCTTGTGAGTAAATATGTCCTGTAGCAAAATTTTTTAAAAATAATTAATAAAATTAAATAAATTAATATCAAAAAAGAAAAAAGCAGCTGACTCAAGAGTGCATATACTGGGACCTGCAGTTAGCGTAATGGCTATGTCGCTGGACATGTAGTCGACTGCAGTTTGAGTACTGGACCCAGTGGCTTAAACTCACGCTGGGCATGTGTGTGCCCAAGATCCCAAGAGGAGAATGGAGGAGAGGGGATTATGGCGTGGCCATGCCCTCGGGGAGTGATTTCTTGCTTTCTGTCTCTCTGTCTCTCTCTGTCTTTCTGGTGAGTGCACACGCCCTATCGAAAAAATCTCTCAAAAAAAAAAAAAAAAAAAGAGTGCATATACTGATTTACAATTGCTAAGACATGGATCCAACCCAAATGTCCACGAACAAATGAATGGATTGAAAAAGTGTGGCACATAAACTCCATGGAATACTATTCAGCCATAAAAAAATAACAAGACCCTGGTATTTGATAGAAAGTGGATGAATATGGAAGATTCATTGCTGAGTTAAGCCAGTCAGGCTATGAAACAGAGACATTGTATTTCTCCACTTAACATATACTGACTGTCTGCACTCTGTGGTAGAGACTGAAAGACTGGAGGACATAAAAGCATTGAAAATAGTTATGGACACTAGGGACAAAGTAGAAGGAGAGTAGGAGAGGGGGAAAGTGTAGGAAAGGAAATTTGGAGAAAAACTAGAGAGATGACGTGTATAGTATTCTTAACTGGGCTGGACTGAGTAGTCTCTTTACAATCTAGATGATGTACCGTGATTGAATATACAAGTAATAATAATTTTTAAAAAAGAATAAAGAAAATCAAGGATATTACCATAAAAAAAGAGTGCATATACTGTAAGATAACTTTCGTAAAAAACTCTAGAAAAGACAAATTTGCTCTTCAGTGACAGAAAGTAAACCAGTAGTTGCCAGGGACTGAAAGTGAGATTGACTAGGAAAGGTCACAGGGAGTATTTTGGGATGAAGGAGTTGTTCTGTCCTTGATTGTGATGGTGGTCACATGAGCGTATAAATTTATCACTACTGGTTGAGATAATGTACACTTAATGGGTACATTTGATTATATGTAAATTATATCACAAAAAATTCATTAAAATAATAATTGAACTTGTGGGCTAGCCCCATAAAGGGAGCCGGATCCCATATGGCCCACCACAATTCAAATCTGGTCTAGTGGCTTGAAAAACATGATGAGCATGGGTGTCTGCACGCCCAAACTCCCCACAGGATGGAGGAATGGAGAAGGGACTGCTGCACGAACATACCCCATTAGAGCGATGCTTTCTCCTCTCCTTCCTTTCTCTCTCTCTCTTCGTCTCTCCCTGGCAAGTGCATATGTTTTCTGGCAATAAGAAGAAAAGTGAACTTAGATAGTTAATGAAATAAAATCAAAACACAGTAGCTAATCGAATTTTACAGATTTCCCCCTGGCTCTCTGTAATTATGAATTACTATCTTTTTTTAACTTTGTTTTAAATTGTCAGAGGGCATGTGCACTCAGAGAGAGACAGAGAAAAGGGGAGAAAGCAAGCACCTCCCATTGTGATGTAGTCACCCCACAATCGCTTCCTCCATTTCTCCATCCCATCAGAATTTTAGGCATGCACACGCACATGCCCAGAGTGGTTTTTTTTTTAAGCCACCAGGGCTGGGATTTAGATTGTGCAGTCAACCGTATGGTCCCAAACAGACAGACAGAAACAAACACAGAAAGGATTCTCTCTCTATCCAGTCGGTCACGGGGGAAGACTTACATAGTAAAATTCAGTAGCCAGTATAATACAGAGCCCTCGTCCCATACGTTAGTAAAAAGCAACTCAGCTAGATCTCAATGTGGTATTAATAAGCTCTGCCAGAATTGGATGTCATTTATTCTAAGGACTTCCTGTAGCATCTTTTGCCCATTTGAAAAATTAAAAAAAAATTTTTTTGTACATTTTAAATGCATCTCTGCTCTATATTTTAGTCTCAATGAAATGATGGAGTTATCTTTAATACTATTGGTTTTGAAGATTTACTTATTCCTTTGTATTTTCATTCTTATCTTAGCAACTTTTATTACACATCCAAGGGAAAAAGAAAATGAAATATGGAGGATGATGAGTGAAAAAAAACTAGTATTTCCCAGAACTTGTTTCTATGCCATTATGAAGACTTTTCTCTATTCTTTTCCTTATTACTTTTTTTTTTTTTTTTTTTTTTTTTTTTTTTTTGAGAGATGTTTGCTATAGGGCGCATGTGCTTGCCAGAAAAACAGAGAAGGACCAGCAGTTAGTGTAATGGCTATATTGCTGGACTCCCACGTAGTCGACCACGGTTCGAGTCCCGGACCCGGTGGTTTAAACTCAACGCTGGGTGCATGTCCGTGCGTGCCCAAGATCCTGACAGGAGAATGGAGGAGAAGGTATTACAGCATGGCCATTCCCCCTAGGGGGTGATTTCTCGCTTTCTGTCTCTCTCTCTCTCTGTGTCTGGCAAGCGCACATGCCCTATAGCAAAACCTCTCCAAAAAAAAAAAAAAAAAAAAAAGAAAAGAAAGAGAGACAGAAAGCGAGAAGTCACCCCCCAGGAGGGATGGCCACACTGCAATCCCTTCTCCTTCATTCTCCTCTCCGGATCTTGGGCATGTATGTACACATGCCCCGAGTTTAAGCCACTGGATCCAGGACTCGAACTGCAGTCGACTACATGGGAGTCCAGCAACATAGCCATTACACCAGCTGCTGATCCCTCTTTTCCTAATTACTTCTTAAATGAGTGCTACACTGGGAAGCAGCAGAACTCAGTAAGGAACACAAAAGAATTTAGAACTACTTTATTTCCATCTTCAGGGAATAAGCTCTCCCCCCCCCCTTTTTTTTTTTTTTTTGGAGAGGTTTTTGCTATAAGGCGCGTACGCTCGCCAGACAGACAGAGAGAGACAGAGAGATAGAAAGCGAGAAATCACCCCCCAGGGGGGATGGCCACGCCGCAATCCCTTCTCCTCCATTCTTCTCTCGGGATTTTGGGCATGCACGCACACGCGCTGGCGTGAGTTTAAGCCACCGGGTCCGGGACTCGAACCGCGGTCGACTACATGGGAGTCCAGCGACATAGCCGTTACGCTAACTGCTGGTCCCGTAAGCTCTCCCCTTTTTAAAGGATCCTTTCTTCCCTCCCTTCAGAGGTGTGATTCTCGAGAGTTCTCGGTTGGCACATGTTACCAGCTGGATCGAGAAAAGCGCTTCATCCCCTTGGTCAGTATTTGGCAAAAGTATGGGCACATGACTTGAGCAAGTCAAGCAGAGCCTTTCTCTGTTTTCCCTGCTTACATCCTTCTCTACTGGCCAAGGAAGAGGAAGAGGTGAGCCAGGAGCTGCTGGCAGCTGTGGCTACGGCTTTGTGAAGAAGCCAGTTGGAGAGAGAGAGGCTGATCCTCCAAGAGAGGTGAAAAAATGAAAGACAGGGAGAGTCTGGACCATGTTGGAGATGCAGGTCATCCTACCTTTCCCGATGTTTCATTAAATGAGAAACAATTCCCTTAGTTCAAGTTGGCTTTCTGCCCCTTAAAAAAGGAGTGATTAATCTAGATCTCCTGTCCTCTGACATGGACCGCAACACAATCAGCCTTTCCAGGGCAGCAGAGATTGGCTTAAGGCCCTAATGAACAAAATTGAGGGGCCCTCCCGTGAAGCCAGATTTACACTGATAGGAAATATAGTTGGTTTCCGGGACCAGCAGCTGGCGTGGTGGCTATGTCGCTGGACTCCCACGTAGTCGACCGTGGTTTGCGTCCCGGACCCGGTGGCTTAAGACTCATGCCGGGCGCGTGTGCGTGCGTGCCCAAGATCCCAAGAGGAGAATGGAGGAGAAGGGATTGCAGCGTGACCATCCCCCCGGGGGATGATTTCTCGCTTTCTGTCTCTATGTCTCTCTCTGTCTGTCTGGCGAGCGCACGCGCCCTATAGCTAAAACTTCTCAAAAAAAAAAAAAAAAAAATATATATATATAGTTGGTTTCCAGGTCCCCTTCCAGGTCACTGAACCCCAGGTATTTGTAAAGAGTTTTCCTTCTTCTCCTATCAGCCTTGATTTTCCCTTCTTTCTGACCCAGATGTCTGCTTCCATTGAGACCCGAGTGTCTTGACCTCTCAGTTCACTTTCTCAGCATTCTTGGATCTCGTATAATCCAACTTCACTGAAGTTACTCTACTGGCCTGCTGCCTAGGATGTCTGGAGGCCAAGATCTAAAATATTGCTCTGAGACCTCCAGGAATATCTGCTCTCTTTCCTCATTTGAGAGAAATAGCCTTCTTGTACTTTTCTGAGGGATGGATGACCTCAGTGTCTTTTTTGAATTGCAAATAAACATGGGTTTCATCCCAGCTCACATCTGGCTCCTTAGCCATGACATACAATGAGCTCTCACTGAGAACTTTGCCAAGTGTGGCTGAATAGGAGCTGATTCCTAAATGTTTATTCCCAAGTAACGCATTAGGTGGATTAGAAAGAATGTCCTCCTGAAATACGTATACCTCTGACACCAACCCGAGAGCCCGAGAGCCCGAGAGCCCAAGAGCCTGAGACGAGTGCTATTCTCCCTAGAAACTTGAACTTGGGCACGGACAAAGACTCTTCCTTTTATACCTTATTGACTAGCTGAGAGCAGTTTGGCATATCATACAAGACTTCACTAAAGATTTCTGGAAAACAAAAGGAAAAGAGGCAGAGAAGAAAACAAGAATCCAGATGATCTGGCATACAGGTTATAGCCCTTGCTCAGGGCTTCAAGAGCTTCTGACTTAATCTGCACATGATCTGGTGCCCTATTAAGTCATGCCTTTCCAACATTCTGTTCATTCTTCTTTCTCTTGGATTTCTTACCCTCTTCTGGAGGAAGAACTCCAAAGTATATCAATCAACCCAACCAGTTGTGAGTAGTTGTATGTCAAGGCTCATGAACTCTGAGAACTCTTCAGAGCATTCCTGATAGGAGATCCTGGGAAAAATTGAACATCTTCTAGCTGGACCAGGGGCATCAACCACAAATTTCCCTTTGGTACAGTAGCCATTGTCCTGTTCAAGAACTTGTGGAAAGTTCTTAAAGAAGAGACTTGGCATATCAGTTAACTTTTGCTATATAGCAAACTACCCCATAATTTGAGTGGCCTTAAAACAGTAAACATTATTTCTCACAATTTTGTGGGTTGATTGAGCAACTACCCGAGCGCTGGACCCATATGGAAGACTGAGACTGGTTGTCAGATTGATCTGTTTATATGTGCATGATCCTGGCTAGCTGAAAAAGCCTGGGGGTGGGGAATCACAGCTCAGAGAGCCTGTTGGGGGTGATCATATCTCTCTGTCTCTTATTCTCTCCACTTCTCACTCTCATGGAGGAAAGAAAACATAATTTAAAAGGAAAGGCAAAGGTAAGCAGATCTAAGAGACTAGATGGTGACATTGTTTGAGCCAGCTAGCCTGAAGAGCATACTTGAAAATACAATAATATGAGCAGATAATTTCTCTCTTGCTCTCCCCCTTTAAACTAATGTGAATGGGGTTTCTGTCACTTGCAACCAGGATGCTACCAAAAAAGATCTGGATAGAAGGTCAAGACAGAAAAGCTGCTTTTCTTTGATGGGGGTGAGTTAGCTGTGGCACCAGGGCTCCTTGGTTATTGTACTCCACTGACTGTCCTCTCACTAGGAGCACCACCCTTAGGAACCGGGTAAATGCCTTGTATTCTATGGAGGGATACCAAATGAGTTAAGTTTTAGCCAAGAGATCAATTTGCCCATGTCAGTAACTTTCATGCATTTATAATCACCACCTAGACTGGCTTAATGCTTCTTACCCTACTCTTTATGTTTTTTTTTTTTTGTTTTTGTTTTTGTTTTTGTTTTTTTTTTTTTGAGAGGTTTTTCGCTATAGGGGCACGTGCGCTCGCCAGACAGACAGAGAGAGACATAGAGACAGAAAGCGAGAAATCACCCCCCAGAGGGGATGGTCATGCTGCAACCCCTTCTCCTCCATTCTCCTCTTGGGATCTTGGGCACGCATGCACACGCGCCCGGCGTGAGTTCTAAGCCACTGGGTCCGGGACGGGAACCGCGGTCGACTACGTGGGAGTCCAGCGACATAGCCATTATGCTAACTGCTGGTTCCCCTCTTTATGTTTATTTAGTCTTAGAACAGAGTTACTCTGGAAAGCACCTGTTGTATCAAACCTGATACAAACTTTGAACTTAGCTAGTTACATCAACTTTTGAAATTAAACAGATTGTCCAATGCTTAGGATACCAGAAGAACATGAAGAATCACAGGCCAGCTTTCTTAGGATTTGCTTTTTAACTTAATTTGGGCATCATTCGGTAGGAAGAGAATGCCAACTAGACTTGATATTAAACAGAGGACTGAAGATATAAATAACTCGAATAAGGCAAATCAAGAATAAGCATCTCATTAGTAGTAGGAGAGAAAAAAACGTGAAAATGAGAAGGAATACACCAGATTGCGAACGTTTGAAGGGAAATATTATTCGCAAGTGAGAGACACTGAATAAAATCAAGTACAATGAGATGCTCAATGAAGGCAACATTATAAAAGCCACACAAAACAGGAGCTATTTAAAGAAAACTAATTATGAGATGCTTGATAATATAAAACACCACCTGAGTTAGACAAGAAAACCTGAATGAGAAGCTAAGATAGTAGATTCTGTTCAGGACTCCCCCCCCCCCCCCCCCCCCCCGCCCCCCCAAATATAACCATCTGCATTGGTAATCAATTTTAAATGAGTATTTAAGTCCTAAAAAATCTTTTTTAGTAATGTGAATGGAGAAATAGAGGAGTTCTTTTTCAATGATTCTGGTAAATCTCATCCTAGACTGAGACTTTAATGCCCAATTATTTTGCAAAAAAGCAAAGCTAAAGATAGCATAGGGTCACCTTGTGGGTACAGTATTCTCTAGCTAGTCTCTGATTCTAATTAGAATATCAATGAAGTGAATACAAGTTACTTTTCAAAACACCCTTAAAAACACTCATGGGTTGAGCCAGAAGGTGATGTCTTGGTTGGGGTGCTGGACTCCCACATGGCCAAGCATGGTTTGAGTCCTGGACCTGGCAGCTTGCTTTCACACTTTCTCTCTGGTGAGTGCACGTGTCCTAAAGCAAATTTAAAATAATAATAGTAATAAATAAAAAGATTAAATAAATAATTAAAAATAAAACAAAAACATGGGCTTGAGGCCAACATGTGGCGTGGAGGTTATGGTGTTGGGTCCCACATAGCTGACTGCTGGTTCGAGTCCTGGACCTGGTGGTTTGAAAATAATGCTGGGCATGTGTATATGCATACCCCAAACCCCAAGAGCAGACTGTTGGAGAAGGGATTGCATTGTGGCCATTACCCCTGGAACGTGATTTCTCACTTTCTCTTTCTCCCTCTGGTGAGCACACAAGCCCTATAATGAGAACAAAACAAAGCAAAAACAAGCAGAAAGTCACACACGGGCTCAGGTCAGCCAGTGGCCATGATCAGTGCAGCTCGGTCCCACATGCCAACGACTTGGTCTGAATCCTGACTGGCAGCTTAGAAAACGCCTAGCTCGTGTGAGAACATGCCCGAAATCCCAGAAGGAGGGAGCAGTTTTGGAGAAGGGATTGTGGCATGACCATTTCCCACGAGAGGGGGTTGCGTTCTCACATTCCCTCTCTCTCCCTCTCCCTTTCTCTCTCTGTTTCTCTCTGGCAAGCGCATGCATACTCTGTCAAAATTAAAAAAAAAAAAAAAAAAAGACTCATAGGTGTATGCATTTCCAAGCTCATCAAATTGTGTATATGCAGTTATTTGTAAAAAGAAAACAAAATGAAACAAAAATGTAAAAACAACACACACACACACACACACACACACACACACACAGGCTTGGTTTCTTTTTATTTTAAATTATTTAATTTAGTTTAATTTATTCATTTAGTCATTTGTTTATTTCAATTTGACCAGAGAGGGACAGTGAGAGAGGGAGAGAAAGTGAGAAAGCAAGCAGCCAGGTCTGGGACTCGAACCATGATTGGCCATGTGGGAATCCAATGCACTTAACTATCATGCAACCTGCCGGCCCCTTCATTTTTTTAAAAAGAATTAATTTAATTATTATTATTAATTTTCAATTTCACCAGAGAAAGAGAGAGAGTGAGAAAGCAAGCTACCAAATCTGAGACTCAAACCGCAATCAACCATGTGGGAGTCCAGCTTCTTTAACCACCATGCTACCCGCTCCTTGGCTTCATTTTGTTTATCACTCTATATTCAACAAAAAATTTTAGCATTTCTACCACTCAGAGAAAGCTATAACTTCAATGCAAACCCTATTATAATTTCAATGGCATTCTTTACAGAAATTTTTTTTAATTCCAAAATTTAAAAAAATATATATTTTACTTAACTTTATTCATTTTTAATTTGACTAGAGAGAGAGGGAAAGTGACAAAGCAAGCTGCCAGGTCCGGGACTTGAACTGTGGCCAGCCACGTGGGAGTCCAGCACCCTTAACCATCACACCACTTGCCGGCCCCTTAAATTTCAAAATTTATGTGGAACCTCAAAAGACCTTAAATGGCCAAAGCAACCCAGAATGAAAAGAACACAGCTGAAGTCATCATAATACCAGATTCCAAGCACACTATAAAACTACAGTAATCAAAACAGCATTGTATTGGCACAAAAATAGACATGTAAACCAATGGAACAGAATAAAGAACTCAGAAATAAAAACCATTTAGCACCAACAATTTTTTTTAGAGAGATTTTTGCTATAGGGCATGTGTGCTTGCCAGAGAGAAACAGAGAGACAGAGAGGCAGAAAGTGAGAAATCACCCCCCGGGGGGATGGTAACGCCAAAATTCCTTCTCCATACTTCTCTCGGGATTTTGGCCATGCATGCACACAGGTCAGTGTGAGTTTGAAGCTGCTGGGTCTGGGACTCAAACCATGGTCGACTATGTGGGAGTCCAATGACATAGCCATTGTGCCATTTGCTGGTCACAAGTCAACTGATTTTTTTTTTAAAGAATTATTGGGACCAGCAGTTAGCGTAATGGCTATGTCGCTGGACTCCCACGTAGTCGACCGCGGTTCGAGTCCCGGACCCGGCGGCTGAAACTCACGCCGGGCGCGTGTGCGTGCGTGCCCAAGATCCCGAGAGGAGAATGGAGGAGAAGGGATTGCGGCGTGGCCATCCCCCCTGGGGGGTGATTTCCTGCTTTCTATCTCTCTGTCTCTGTCTGTCTGGCGAGCGCACGCGCCCTATAGCAAAAACCTCTCCAAAAAAAAAAAAAAAAAAAAAATTATTTATTTATTTAATTCTATTCATTATTATTATTTTTTAATTTGACCAAATAGAGATGAGAGAGAGAGAGAGAGAGAGAGAGAGAGAGAGAGAGAGAGAGAGAAAGGGAAAGCAAGAAAGCAAGCCACCAGGTCCAAGACTCAAATTGCAGCTGGACATATGGGAATCCAGTGCTTTTTAACCACTACGCCACCTGCCAGCCCCCCAGCTGATTTTTGACAAAGGCACCAAGAACATATTGGGTTGTCAGAAAAATCATGATACATTTTTGCATAGAAAAACAGAAAAATACGTCATGACTTTTCCAATAGCCTAATATATTAGAAAAAGTATGATCTCTTCAATAAATGGTACTGGGACTACTGGATATTCATGCACAAAAGAATGAAACTAGACCTCTATTTCTCATTGCACAAAAGTCAACTCAAGATGAATCAAAGATTTAAATGTAAGACTTGAAACGATATATTATATGAAGAAAACATAGCAAAAAACTTCACAACATGGACCTGGATAAGAACTCAAAAGTACAGGCAACAAAAACAAAAGTAGATTAATGGGGGGGGGTGTCTATCAAACCATAAATCTTCTGCATAGCAATGGAAATAATAGAGTGAAGAGACAACTTGTATTATGTGAGAAAGTATTTGTGAACTATTCATCTAGAATATATAATTTTCTCAAACAACTCAACAGCGAAATTTAAAAATGAGCAAATAATGAGGACCAGAAGATGGTGTAATATTTACGTCACTGGACTCCCACATCGTCAACCATGGTTCTAGTCCCACATCTAGAGGCTTCAGAGTCATGCCCGACGTGTGTGTGTGCATGCCCAAGATCCTGAGAGGAGAATGGAGGAGAAGGGATTGTGGCATGGCCACCTCCCCGGGAGGTGATTGCTTACTTTCTGTCCTTCTCTGTCTCTCTGGCAAGCACATGTGCCCTATAGCAAAAATCTCTCTCTAAAGAAAAAAAAGCAAATGATCTGAATAGATAACTCTCAAAAAAAAAAAGAGAGAGACAAAAGAGACACACAGATGGTCAAGTATATGAAAAAAATGCCCAACATCACCAATCATCAGGGAAATGCAAATCAACCATGAGATATCATGTCATCCCAGATAGAATGGCGTCTCATCAAAAAGACAAAAACCAAACCAAAACAAAACATAAACCCAGGTTCTGGCAAGCATGCAGATAAAGAACTGTTTTACACTGTTGGTAGGAACATAAATTCATATAGCCATATGGATAACAGTATGGAAGTTCCTCAAGAACATAAAAATAGAATAACTATATGATCCTATACTCCCAAATGAAGAAAATCAGTATGTCAAAGAGATATCTGTCATCCCATATTAACTGCAGTACTAAACTCAATGGATAAGATAGGGAGTCAACCTAGGAGTCCATCCATGGTTGGATAAAGAAAACATGGTGTATAAACATGATGGAATATTATTCAGCCATAAAAAAGGCATGAAATCCTGTCATTTGGGGCACCATGGACAAACCTGGAAGACATTAAGTGAAATAAACCAGCACAGAAAGACAAACACTGCATGTTCTTATTCATATGTGGGGGGAAAAAGGTTTGATCTCACAGAAGCAGAGAGTAGAATAGTGATTCCCAGAGGCTGGGAAGGGCAGTGGGAAGAAGTCATTAAAGAGGGATTGGCTAACAAGTACAAAAATACAGTTAGGAGGGTGAAGTTCTAGTGTCTTATAGCACAGTAGGGAGGGTGACTGTAATTAACAATGACTTATTATATACTTCAAAACAGCTAGAAGAGAGGATTTTGAATGTTTTCAACATAAATAAATGATAAATATTTGAGGTAATTGATATCCTGATTTGTTCATTATACATTGTATAAATGTATCAAAATACCATGCCCATAAAAAGAAATGTTAATACTTCTACCTATACCAATTTGGGGTTTACTAAGTTGCTTTAAGAAATACAACCCTGGAGCCAGCAGGTGGTGTGTGGTTAAGGCACTGGACTCCTACATGACCAACCACGGTTCAAGTCCTCGACCTGGCAGCTTGAAAATCATGCCAGGCACATGTGCATGTGTGGCCCAAGTACCAAGAGGAAAAGGGAGGAAAAGGGATTGTGATGTGGCCATCCCTTCCAGGGGGTAATTTTTCACCTTTCCTCCCTCTGTTTCTTTCCAGTGAGCACACACCTGATGACTGAAACCTTTAAAAAAAGAAAGGAAGGAAGAGGAAGAGGAAAGAGAGAGAGAGAGAGAGAGAGAGAGAGAGAGAGAGAGAGAGGGAGAAAGGAGGGAAGGAGGGAGGGAGGAAGGAAAGAAGAGAAGAAAGATCTACTATAAGGTTTATAAACCTCTGCTAGTTGTATTATGCCTAGGATATCTAAGTTGAAGGACTGGTGAATGAATGAATTATACTGGCTATTTTTGAGGAGTATTATTATTCTCCAAATAAAGTCTTAACATTACTTTGGAGTTTGTTAGAGACTCAACTAACTTATTAGTTAAGTGCACAAGGCACAAGCCTAGGAACTAGAGAGAAAACTTCTGCCTAAGGGGAGGGTTTGTAACTTGGAAGATAGGATGTCAATATTTATCAGAAAGGTTATCATTGTACTTTCTTGTGAAAGAATGAAGGATGAAGTGATTGAGAGTGTTTTGTTTGTTTTGTGTTAACTGTGAAAGTTCCATTTCCTAAGTGGACCTTGAGGCTTGCTTTTTCTTCCTTCCTTCCTTCCTTCCTTCCTTCCTTCCTTCCTTCCTTCCTTCCTTCCTTCCTTCCTTTTCTTCCTCTTTTTTTCCTCCTCCTACTCCCCCCCCCTCTATTTTTTTCCATTACAGGAAGTAAAACGAAATAGAAGAGATTGTCTGGTGTAGAGGTTAAGGGTGTGGATTGTGGAAGTGGCTTTTCTGGCATTCTCATTTACTAGCTGAGTGGCTTTGGGTAAGTCTTTTAAACTTTCTGTGCCTCAACCTCATGAGCTGAACAGCAAGGAGACCATACTGGTATCTACTTCATGTGGGTATGAACTGAGATGATTAGCAGGCTAGTGAGCATCATTGCTGGCCAGCCAATCACTTAGCGACACATCCCTTATATTAGGGCAATCCCGAGAACATTACTTATTACAAATGTAAAGCTTGTCTATTCAGGCTCTGTTTAAAGCAGGTATTACTACAGAGAGAGTTTGAAAATGAGAGACTAAATTCTTCCATCAGTGGTTTAAATTTCTGATTGCAGTTCAATTTATTTACTACCAAATATAGTGTTCAACCACTGACCACTTTGCTCGAAGGACTCAGCCTCTTTATATACAGAATCACTTCTTTGTAAGTTGATAATGATAAATGAATTATTAGAATGTTTAGAGGCCAGAAAGAAAGTATTATGACTAATGATATAGAGTGAAGCTGTTCTTGTGATTTTCTGGGCCTTTTTTTTTTTTTTTTTTTTTTTCAATTTTAGAGTTGATTAGAGACTGAATTTTCACATTAAATTAAAAAAAAAATGAAGCCTGGAAAAATAATGTCTCAATTTAGAATTTGGCCAGGTCACCATGCTTAGCAACAGTTTCAAAGAGAAAGATAATTGGGATTTTTAACGAGCTTTGAAATGTACCTGAGAGGTGGGATAAAAGCTACAAAAGATGTGGTGTTAAGCAGTGTGAATTAGTTTCAGACAGCTTGTTCAAGATACATCCTAGTGCTAATCTTCCTTTTCAAATATGATTATCCAGAAAATAATCCCCCCCCCCCTTAAAGGCTTATTATTTATTTATTTATTTTTTATTTATTTATTTATTTTTTTTTGAAGAGATTTTTGCTATAGGGCACATACACTCGCCAGAAAGACAGAGAGAGACAGAGAGACAGAAAGGGAGAAATCATCACCCCCCAGGGGGAATGGCCACGCTGCAATCCCTTCTCCTCCATTCTCCTCTTGGGATCTTGGGCACACACGCACACACACCCGCTGTGAGTTTAAGCCACCGGGTCTGGGACGTGAACCGCGGTCAACTACATGGGAGTCCAGTGACATAGCCATTACGCTAACTGCTGGTCCCAAGGCTTATTATTTTTTAGAGAGAGAAAGAGAGAAGCAGCATCCCTAACAGTTTCCCAGTGCTATACTCCACCCCCAGCCTCAGCCAGCCCTGGATCATGGGCATACACATGTTGGGCAAGCTCAGGGATGTCTCTGGACACAAACCCAGAACCCTCACATGTGGGTCAGCCTTGCATAGAACTGCGCCTTGCTGTTGCATCACTGTCTGGCCCCCAGAAAATAATCTTTTCTCTAATAATTTTTCTTCTAAAACTCTTTTTATAAAAAAGATTATTCATGGACCAGCAGCTGGCGTAATGGCTATGTCACTGGACTCCCATGTGGTCGACCGCGATTCGCGTCCCAGACCCGGTGGCTTGAAAACTCATGCCGGGCGCATGTGCGTGCGTGCCTAAGATCCCGAGAAGAGAATGGAGGAGAAGGGATTGTGGTGTGACCATTCCCCCTGGGGGGTGATTTCTCGCTTTCTGTCTCTCTGTCTCTGTCTGTCTGGTGAGTGTATGTGCCCTAAAGCAAAAACCTCTCCAAAAAAAAGAAAAATAAAATTATTCATTTTTATTTAATTCTATTTGTTATTATTATTTTTTAATTTGACCAGAGACACAGAGCAAGAGAAAGGGAAAGCAAGAAAGCAAGCCGCCAGGTCCAGGACTCAAACCACAGTTGGCCATGTGGGAATCCAGTGCCTTTAACCACCATGCCACCTGCCTGGCCTCTCTCTTAAAATTCTTTGAGGAAACACTCCAGGATTATTTGCTACTCACTTATAATGTCCATAAAAACTGACAGATGTTCTCAAGTTTGATTACAATAAATGGGCAAAGTAAATCAATGTAATATGAAAAAGGGGATAGCCTATCTTTTCTTACCAAACTATTGGTTAAGAGTTTATAAGAGTTTGGGGCCAGCAGGTGGCATGGTGGTTAAGATGCTGGACTCCCACAGTTCAAGTCCTGGACCTGTCAGCTTGCTTTTTCACTTTCCTTCTCTCTTTTTTTTTTTTTTTTTTTGTCTGCCTTTCTCTGGTGAATACATGTGCACTACAGCAAACAAAATAATAATAATAATAATAAATAAAATTAAATAATCATTTTAAAATAATTATTTTATTTATTTATTTATTTTATTTTGACTAGAGTGAGAGAGAGAGAAAGTGAGCAAGCAAGTTGCTAGGTCTGGGACTTGAACCACAGTCGGTCATGTGGAGTCTAGTGCCCTAATAACCTGCTAACTGCTGGCCCCAGAAATAATAAAGAGTTCAGAATTAGATTATAATGCGACTTTTTTTTTTTTTTTTTTTTTTTTTTTAAGAATTATTTACTTAGGGGGCTGGCGGGTAGTGTGGTAGTTAAGAGTGCTGGATTCCCACTTGGGCGACCGCAGTTGGAGTTCTGGACCTGGTAGTTTGCTTCCTTGCTTTCCCTTTTTCTCTCTCTCTGGTCAAATGAAAAAAGAATTACAGCAAATGGAAATAAATAAATATTTTAAATGAATTATTTATTTATTTTTATTATCTTTTTTTTCAATTTGCCACAGATCATGCATACTTAACAGAGGGAACAGAGGGAGAGAGAGAAGGGGGAAAGTGAGAATGCAAGCCACCAAGTCTGGGACTTGAACTACAGTCAGCAATGTGGGAATCCAGCACCCCAAGCACTATGTCACCTGCCGGCCCAGCGACTTCTTTTCAATCCAATTTCTAGCACCTTGATTTGATTGTTACCTAGAAATGGGACCCACTTGCCGTATTTTTTAAACGGCAGTGATGACAAAATTTGGGGAAATAATGCACTGTTTTATAGAACATAGCCTGTACTGATTAACAGTTTTCCAGTACATTCAGGGTACAGGAATCTTCTGCAAGCCTGAAGACTGTAGAGCTAAGAAAAGAAAGAGACTCTGGGGAAGAGGAAATAAAATGAACCGAGTAACTCCTAATTTGGAAGGGAGAAAAATGACAAATGGGAGAAAAATGTAAATGGCAGGGAGGCGAGTTGTTTCTTCTAATGTCTCCTGATAATATTTTAGAGCTGCAATTATATATGGGCAGCTAAAGCTGAAAGATGAGTAATAAAAATATCTCCAATCCTACTGGAATATCATGTTCTGTATTATTTTTTTTCCATTCTTGGGATGACAAACAAAAATTCTACTGTGAACTAATTGCCACTAAAACCACAACACTGTTATATACAGGTAGAAAGTGTACAATGAGTTCACTCCAAAGTACCGTCTCTTCCTTACCCATCCCCAAGTAACTCCTTGTTTTTTCAGGTAGAGCTGTTTTCTGGGTGTTGGGGGGAGACCATGCCTACAATCCTTAGCGTTGATTTCCTGACTGCTGAGTAACATTAGTCATGCATCCTCCTCATGCCCATAAATGGAGGACAAGCCTACACGGATGGTATCAGACGAATTTAAACAAGGTATGTTCAGAGAAAACCTTCAGAGCCAGACTGAAAACACTCTTGCTGCAAACCCATCTTCCACAGAAGTATGTTTTGTGTCATCTTTTGTCTGAGTGCTCACGGACATGAGCCGTGATGGCTTGGGGACACCCAGGGCTTGTGGCAGGCCTGTGATGTTAAGGAGGTGAAAAGTTTCTGAGAGAGTCGAGACCCAGATACTCGGTGTTAAGAAGAGGGAAGATTTCTTTTCTTCTTTATCTTTGTTCTTCTTTTTTTAGATTTCCTATTGAGCACGTTTACTTGGTGGAGAGAGACAGAGATGGAGGGAAAGTAAGACATCACCCCTGGGAGGGCTGGCCACACCATCACAATCCTTTCTCTTTCATTCTCCTCTTGGGATTTTGGGTAAGCTTGCACATGTGCCGGGTGGAACTTGAACTGAGCACTTGGCTATGTGGGATCCAACCACCATAATGTCCACACCATTCACTGGTGCCTTTTTTTTTTTTTTTTTTTTTTTTTAATGGTCAGAGAGTATCTGCATTGGCCAGAGAGAAAAGGAGAAGGCACTCTATAATGGGATGTCACACCACAATGTCTCCCCTTCAATTCTTCATCTTGTTGGGATGGTACATATGCCCAGTGTGTTTTTTTTTCTTTGTGTCATAGGATGTATGTGCTCGCCAGAGAGAGAGAGAGAGAGAGAGAGAGAGAGAGAGAGAGAGAGAGAGAGAGGAAAAGGGAAAGTAAAAAAAATCACTCCGCAGGGGACTTGGCCATGTTGCAACCTTTTCTCATCCACTCTCTTCTCGCAATTCTGGTCACATGTGCACACCTGCCCAGTGTGATTTTCAAGTCGCCATTCCAGGAGTCAAAACGCACAGTTGGCCAAGTGAGATCCAGCACCTTAACCTCTGTGCCACCTGCTGGTCCACCCAGTGTGCGGGTCTAGGAAACCACACAGTCAGGCATATGAGATCCAGCTCTCTTAACCACTAGGCCATGCGGCTGGCCTGAAGAGGTTATATTTCTCTTGATGAATAGTTTCTTCTCTACATTTTTTTAAAAAAAGAATTACTGGGACCAGCAGTTAGCGTAATGGCTATGTCGCTGGACTCCCACGTAGTCGACCGCGGTTCGAGTCCCGGACCCGGCGGCTTAAACTCACGCCGGGCGCGTGTGCGTGCGTGCCCAAGATCCCGAGAGGAGAATGGAGGAGAAGGGATTGCGGCGTGGCCATCCCCCCTGGGGGGTGATTTCCTGCTTTCTATCTCTCTGTCTCTCTCTGTCTGTCTGGCGAGCGCACGCGCCCTATAGCAAAAACCTCTCCAAAAAAAAAAGAAAAAAAAAAAAAGAATTACTTAATTTTATTTATTCATTAACTTATTTTAATTTGACCAGAGAGAGACACACAGACAGAGAAAGAGAGAGCGGGAAAGCGAGAAAGCAAGCCACCAGGTCCAGGACTCGAACTGTGGTCAGCCATGTGGGAGTGTCCAGCACCTTAACCACCACACCACCTGCTAGTCCCCCCTCTCTACATTAAGTTAGAACAGTTATTTATTCATTCACCTTTCAAATATCTGGGTCCCTACATGACCAACCAGGTGTTTGGGCTGGGCAACTCTTCTGAGAGAAGAGAAGAGAAGGAGGTTTGGTTTTTACTGTCTTAATCCACTGTTACTGATCCATAGTGTGATGTGGTAGAAGGAGCAATAGACCAGAAATCAGAAGTCCCAGGTTTCGTTCCAGTTCTACCACAAAGGAACTCTGTAACTGTGGACAAGTTACTTAACCTCTCTGGGCCTCACATTCCTTTTTTGAAAAATGAGTGGGCTGGACTTAAGATTCCTTTCATCTCTAAAATTCTTTTATTCTATGGGGTAATACATTCCACAAGGTTTCTTTGTGACCAGAATTAGCCTGTGATTTCCTAGTTCAAGTTTCCCTCTTGCCCTCTTTGAATGTTAAACCAAATATGAACAAGAAGCAATAACATTTTATCACAGCCAACAAATTGCCCTTCCACAGAATGACCTTTGGAGGTCAGGCCACCCGTTGCAATATCTAAATCCAAAGGCAATGGTATGACCAACTTGTGAACTGGCAGGCTGCCATCCGAAAGGATGGAAAGGGTTGCAGGCAGCCTGAATTCTTGGCTGGTACATTTTTAATAAACATAGAAAATAGGAACAGCATTTTCCACTTGGATTGCTTAATTTGGTGCCTATACCATTGGAACATTGGCTGTTAGGATAAAGATGATGTGATATATCACTTATTTAGCGCAGGATGGATTAACTTCCACGAATGAGAAGTAGGTTATGGAGTCATGTGTAAGGAATTTTTATCCTTGTTTCTTGTCTCTGGCAGGAGATAGCTTGAGTCATTACAACAGTATCTCCACCCCTTTTGGCCTTTTGTAAGAGTTTTCCCTGAAACATAAGCTCTGCTGGGTTTACTGTATTACTATGAATGGACTAAAGCAAATTGGTACAACTTCTTCGTGGGTGAATACGTCATATTAACACTTTTCTGAGATGGTTCACTATGTCTTCATATTTTTTTCCAAGAAAAAAGCCTCCACAGCAAATGTCCTTTGGTTAACTTGGAGAACAATACTAGAGGTGCAAGTATTTTAAACTACAGTGAGTAATTTATGTTAAGACAGTGCACCTTCCAGTTAGTAGCTATGATTTTTTCTTTTTTTTTTTTTTTGGAGACGTTTTTGCTACAGGGCGTGTGCACTCGCCAGAAAGACAGAGAGAAAAAGAGAAACAGAAAGCGAGAAATCACCCCCCCCCCCCCCCAGGGGGATGGCCATACTGCAATAGCTTCTCCTCCATTCTCCTCGGGATCTTGGGCACGCACGCACATGCACCTGGCATGAGCTTAAGCCACCAGGTCCGAGACTCGAACCACAGTTGACTACAAGGGAGTTCAGCGACATAGCCATTATGCTAACTGCTGGTCCCAGTAGCTATGATTTTTTTTTTTTTTTTTGGAGAGGTTTTTCGCTATAGGGCGCGTGCGCTCGCCAGACAGACAGAGAGAGACATAGAGACAGAAAGCGAGAAATCACCCCCCAGGGGGGATGGTCAGACTGCAATCCCTTCTCCTCCATTCTCCTCTCGGGATCTTGGGCACGCACGCACACGCGCCCGGCGTGAGTTGTAAGCCACCGGGTCCGAGACGCGAACCGCGGTCGACTACGTGGGAGTCCAGCGACATAGCCATTACGCTAACTGCTGGTTCCCAGTAGCTATGATTTTTAATATGTCTGTTTCATAGACTCCTCCAGTTACTTGGGCTGTAATCTCCTTGGCTCTACTTGTAATACAGCAACAAGGACAGTTGATTGGCAAGGGTGTTTTTGCTCCTGTGCTTGGAGATCCTTGAATAAAATGCTCTCTGTGATGGTAAGCTGTAATTAGATATGTGGGTGGAAATGAGTGTTCTTCAAGTACACCGTGTTTAAGGCAGAGGCACCGTGCTTTTTACTACCTGAGGCCACCCTGGTCCTGTGCCATAGCTTCAGGTCACTGCTTCCACAGGGCTCTTGGTCTGAGACTGCAGGTTTTGGAAAGAAAATAACTGTTTTGAGCTCTGAAACTGGGCAGCTTTTTTGTAGTTAAAACTGGGCGACACCGTTAAAGACAAGTCAGGCATTGACCAAGGACGACTGTAACTTGTGGCCCTTTCAAGGTGGCAGCGCACATTATTCCAACCTTCATAACTGTTACTTGAATTGTACCCGCCTCTTAAAACAAAACACCAAAACTTTTGAATGGATTCCTAGAGTCATGGTTGGTCCTCCATTTTGGATTAGATCCTTCAGTCAAGGGATCCCTGTAGCAACCAACCTTTTCCATTGTATTCATCTTTATGTAGAAAAACACATTCCCAGTCCTCTGGACTACAAGAGGGCTGTCCTTTGTCCAGTTACTGTATTTTTTAATAACGGGCTTAGTTTTCAGATACCGAAAAATTCCCACCACTATAAATTCTAGCTTCCTAAAGACCCTTGCTCCTCCCTGCCCCAAATGAATTTGCCTCGCCAATATTTTGTATCTACCTTTCAAAGAAGGCGGCTTCAAAACCATGCCAGTGATGGAAAAGGTAAAACTATCGTCCCTCCCCCCCCAGCCCGGGATTCCCTTTCTGCTAATGACGATGAAAAGCGGCTCCCGGGCTGCGTTCCTCCTTGCACTCCCGCGGCGGCACGCGGTCCCGCGTCTCCGGCGACTGCGTTCCCCGGGAGCCGGCGTGTTCGTTGGGGATGAAGTCATCCCTATACATAGTGTGCATGCACATCGGCTGCTACGCTGGTACAGCACGCCGGGAGTCCTCGGGAAGAAAAGGAGCGACGCGAACAAAGATGACCATGTTTCACATTCACGCCCCCTCCCCGTTCCGCAGCACGCTGGGTGCAGCCGCGCGGCGGGGGAGGACAGTGGGGCTGGCCGGGATGCCCACGGTCTCCAAGTCCGGGTTCGGAGCTAGCAACAGGGCGAGCTGAGGACAAGCCCCGCGCGAGGGCACCCGGAGTCCCCGGCCCGGCCGGGTGCCCAGTCACGCATCCCGGCTCCCCAGGCGGGTGCCCGCGGGTCCGAAGCCCAATCTCGGGGCCCCGGTCTCCGAGGCACCCCGGCGGCTGGGGAGGTCCGCGAGCTCCTCCAGCCCCAGGGGGGCGGGAGGGGGCGGACGGCCAAGGACGCACCAGGGCGAGGAGCCCCGCCGACAGCAGGCGGAGGGTGGGTGCTGGGGGGCTGCAGGGGGCGCGGTGGGAAAGCAACAAAGAGCCTGCACTCGGCCGCCAGGCGGGGCCCCCCCTCTCCGCCCGCTTTCCGCAGTCCGGCGGGGCCCTGCCGCCCGCGCTGGGGTGCGCCGGCCCCGCTCCCCGCCCCGCACCGCCCCTCGCCCCCGGGGAGGGAGGAGGAGGGGAGGGGGAGGGGGAGGCGGCGCCTGCGTGCTCCTCCGCCGCGCGCCCCGCCTCCTCCGGCTCCTCGCGGCGATCCCGACTCTCCTCCCGCGGCTGCAGCTGCCGGTTGCACACGGCCTCGGCGGCGGGCGCGGCGGGCGCGGGCCTGTGGAGCGGCGGCCGGGCGCGCGGCCCCGGCGGGCACCCCTAGGAGGGCGGCCGCGGGAGTTCGGGAGGAGGAGGACCAGGCGGCGGGAGGCGGCGGCCGCCGGGGACCCGCGCCGCGCCTCGGCCTCTCCCCTCCAGCCTTGTTCGCCCTCGCGGTCCCTCCGGCCGGCGCCTCGGCTTTGTGCGCGGAGATGGTGTAGCGCCCTGGGCGCCGAAGGAGGAGCCGGCCGCTTGTCCCCCGTGTCCCGGCCGCGGCCCCGCCTCTGGACGAGACCCCCGGGCTCGGCGCCCCCCGCGTCTCCGGCTGCCGGGGAGCCCTCGGCGCCGCCGGCACCATGAGGTGAGGGGCGCGCGGGCGGGGGCCGGCCATTGTGCGGCGGGAGCCGCGACCCCGCTACTCGGACCCCGCCTTCGCCCTCCCGGCGGGGCGCGACTCCCCGTTCCCGGGCCCCCCCTCTCCTCCCCCTTTTGTCCCTTCTGATTTCTTTTGGAGCCCTCTGATTTGGGGGTCTCGCCCCGTCGTGCGCCCGTTCTCCCCTCGAATGCTCTTCTTTGACTCAGGATTTCCCTTCCTAAATTTAATTTGCGCCTGGCTCCCTCCCCCCAGGCTTTGCAAGCACAACCCGGGAGATGGGGAGGGGTTCGAGAATCGAAGCGTGCATGTTGCTGGGAAACAGGTATTTTTCCGTATATATGTGAAAATTTCATGCACTCTTAGGACAAAAACCCTCGTGTTTAATTGAAAAAGGAACAAAAGTTTGAAAGGGAGGAAATCTGCAGGTAATCAAGTGCCTCTGGTAGGGGTAGGTGAAGGGGCTGTGAAAGGTGAAATTTCACGATGGTGGGGGAAGGGAAACAATTTATTAGGTATATGGGGGGCAGTAAAAAGCTGGAATAAGTAAGTTGTTTGGGGTGTGTAAGTGGGAGCAGGGAGGATTCGTTTGGAAAACCCTTTTCTCCCCTTCCTCTGTAGCAGTCTGTTGCATTGCAGCAGCTGCTTTTCCCTTTTCCTCTGTAATCAATAAAACAGAAGCTAAATTATTTTCTCAGCCCCAAAGGAATGAATTGAATGTCCCGTCGTAAAATACATTTTTTAATTGATACGATGAAGCATATGGTGTGATATTTGTCTTTTTTGTTTCTACAGTGGTGTAGGAGAATAAAACATGATGTGGTGTGTCATTCACTGGAGGTTTTTTCCTTCAGCCTTTCCTAAGCCTGTTTTGTGTCCATAATCACCTCTTTTTCGGATTGGTGCAAGACTTCGTGAGAAATGGGGCTTGATAGACTGAAGGCTGATCTATTCTGCGTTATCATCCTTAAAGGCCTTTCCTTTTAGGTTAAACAGTTGTGGACAAAGTAAATTACTCCATTTCTCCCTCCTGAAAGATAGTCTTACAGTTCATTTGGATTTGAGTCTCCTTTGTGTTAAAGATTAATGGCCAGCCGTTGCCAAGACCTTTATAATGTAATACAATAGATTTGAATGATATAATCTACAAATTCCTTAGCTTTGGCTAGGAAATGTCTTGTCATTGGAATTCTTTCTCAATTTAAGTAGGGTCCTTTTTAAACTTTAGTTTTCAGTTTTTTATTCTTTCAAGGTTGAACACTATTTCATTTTGCTTTTTCGTATTTTTTCCATGATGTCTGTGTTTTTACTTAAACTTACTGTACATCTGAATTATTTTTTCCTCTGCTTCCAAGTTACAGACCTTTATTTAGGAAAGCCTTAGAAAATGTGTTTAATGCTGTGTCTCTTAAGTGACTGACCCCTTTTCCTTGGTGATTCCACACCAGTCATTTTCAGGTGTAATAGGTCAATTTAAAAAGTAATTTTGGCAACAAATCAAAAAAGCAAATTTAATCTTTGTAAAATACTGCTTCAAAAACTTAAGTCCTATGTTTGAACATGGTTTTTAAAATGAAGTTACTGGTGTCCTTGAAAACTCAGGGACTATAATGTGTCTTTTAAAACTACATTTGCTGATTTCTGCCTTTAGAGATACTGCTATAGAGGTCTTGCAGGACAGAAGTTGTACATTTCTTCAAACTTTGGGGACATTTATCTTAATCTTGAGAAATATAAATGGGGAAAGTGGGTTACTTTTAAGTTAAAACGATCATGAAGTTATTTAAATTAAAGGAAAAAAGTTTTGGGTGCTCAGTAAAGTTTAATCACTGTTGTTGATAGCTGCCAGTTTGTCACAGGTCTTCACTTAAAAGCTTCTTTTCCGATTAAAAATAACTTCTACATTTTAACTTCTTGTCATGTTCTAGTCCTTTTTAAGTGTAGAGAGGGAAGAATGACACTGATGTTTTCCAGTAGCAGGAGTAGAGAACATCGTACACAGATCAGAAAAGTTTGTTGAAGCAGTCTGCAGTAATTCTTTATAGGCTCATTTTAGAATAATTTAACAGCAGAAAAGAGGATCAACTTTTCACTTTGAAGAGCATTGGATTATTTGGTGAGTGGTTTGTGCAACTCAGGTTTGCACATTTGCTCAGATATCTGTAAAAAAAAAAAAGATGGGGGTAAATGTTCTTGTGCTGGTTGCAAAAGTCTGAGATACTTTGATGTTTAAAAAAGGCTTTTTAGGGGGGCTGGCAGGTGGCGTGGTGGTTAAGGGTGATGGACTCTCAGCTGGCAGACTGTGGTTCGAGTCCTGGACCTGGTGGGTTGCTTTCTCACTTTCTCTCTCTCTCTCACTTTCTCTCTCACTCTATCCCTCTCTGGTCAAATTAAAATAAATGAGTAAATAACTAAAATTAGGTAAACTAATGATTTTTAAAAAAGGCTTTTTAGGTTATATTAACATTTGCTTAGTCTTCATGATACTTTCAAATACTGTAGAACATGATTGTTAGTCTTGTAAATGGAGCTGTTTTTTTAATTATGTTAAAGGATAGATCTGATGTTTCAGAGGCCATGCAGAAATATGAGTGCTGGAGCAAGAGTTTCTAATTAACTTTGTCAGAATTCTGAAAAGAGGATATGATGAATATGTTGCAGTATAAATATTTGTGATAAGATCTTTTTGTTGACTTCTATTTTAGGAATAGCATGTACACTGGGATATAATGTAATATTATACAGAAGGGGACTGAATAATACTCTCTGTTTCTGAAGCAGACATCAGGTATCCTACACATGAAAAGGCTATCTCTAGGTTTACTTGTTAACACTTGCTTAAAGATGATGACTAAAACATGAGAAAGTATTTTACTTATATAGGACAGTGGAAGAGTCGAGACCAACGAAACTGGTACTTTTAGTGTCCCACCTGACTTTTTTTGGATCTACTCTTATTTTCCATTTATGTAGTGTTTCAAAAGTCTAAGCTGCTTTGTGATTGAAGTGTATATATAATAGAGTATAAGCCTTTTAAATGATTGCTTTTTAAAAATATGTTGATTAATTAAAAAAATACATTTTTCTAAATAGTAAGAGGAACTTGTCTTATGTAAAATAGTTGCATGTAGCCTCGTGGCTTCTAAGAAGGGCTGAGAAAATTCTGGATTGACATTCTTGGGTCCATATTAAATAGACCAGGCTTTCACTAACTATTCTATCTCGCGGAAAAAGACATAATAGAATTGTGAGGGTTTGTCTAAGCTGCAGACTGTCTGGATGACCTTGAGCTAATCACATTTCACCCATGTATTTAAAAAAAAAGTGAAAATAGGAATAATTTTTTATTGGTTAGTGAGGATCAAATGGTAATAGGAGAAAAAAAAGATCCTTTGTATAGTAGTAAGCATTATACAATGATGTTAGTCCTATTAAGGCTTAGTTCTTGTTTGTTTATTTTTTTAAATTGCCCGTGTGTGTGTGTGTGTGTGTGTGTGTGTACAAGAGAGAAAGGAGAGAGAGAGAAAATACCCCCTAGTGTGGTATGGTCATTTCCTCTACAAATCTATTCCATCAGGATTTTGGGCACGTGCCTAGGGGCATACATGTCTAGCATGGATTCAAACTGTGGTTGATCCTGAGCCATCAGGCTTCCAATGCACAGTGCTTAACCACGGTCTTATGGGGCAGGTACAGGCCTCGTTCTCTTTTAAACTAAATGGGTTAAAACTTATGGGCAGTTTGCCTTTCCTCTCAACCTTATTTAATTTAGTTTGAGACCGTCAAATAGGTTACATGTTTGTTTCCATCTTTCATTGGTAGTTGCTGCCATGTTACGCTCATTGATGCCTTCCTGAGCTTGGTGAGAACTAGTGTCAAAGTTTATCAGTTGGCTATTTTCGTGGCCTGGTAGTTAAGGCATTCAGATCCACACGGGTGACTGCGCCATTTGAGTTCTGGACCCAGCGGTTTGATAAACATGCCAGGCACATGTGCATGTATGCCCAAAATTCCAGAAGGAGAGAAGGATGGAGGAAAAGGGATTCAGTGTGGTCATGTGCCATGATTGGCTCTTTCTTCTCCCTCTGTCTCTCTCTGGTGAGTGCAGTCACCCTCTAGCAAAAAAAAGGAAAAAGGGAAGAAAGATAGATTTATACTAATGTTTGGTTGGGACTTGGGTCACAGGGTGGCGTTAGAGAATGTTTCCTGCAATGCTGTTTATTTATTGACCCGCGATATGGTCCTGTCTTATTTTATAGGTGAGAAAACTGTTCTTTAAATTTATTGCCTGTGTCTTTAGAGTCTTTGAGATACCTTTTGTGATTGTTCCTTTTTTTTTTCTTTTTCATTTTTTGGAGAGGTTTTTGCTATAGGGTGCGTGTGCTCCCCAGAAAGACAGAGAGGGACAGAGAGATAGAAAGCGAGAAATCACCCCCCCCCCCCCCGGGGGGAGGGGGAATGGTCACCCGGCGATCCCTTCTCCATTCTCCTCTCAGGATCTTGGGCACGCACACATGCGCGCCCAGCGTGAGTTTAAGTTACCAGGTCCGGGACTCGAACCGCTGTTGACTACATGGGAGTCCAGCTACATAGCCATTACGCTAACTGCTGGCCCCTGTTACTTTTGTTTTTGGTAATAAATGTTTTTATATAAATACAGTATGGTACAATCAAGGGTCAGAAGATCCAGAGTTTACATGCTGATTTGTTAATAGAGCAAACAGATAAAAATGTTGTGTCAAGTGAGAGGTCCATGAAAGGCTACAAAGAGCAGTCTCTGTTCCCAAGGGTCTTCATTTATACTTGGAGCTATTGGATGTGTGCCTTCCCCACAGAGGTTTACTTTAGAAGCAGGAACAAATTTTTTTTTTTTTTTATGTCTGTATTATATTGTGTTGTGGGTATTTATTAAGTAAATCCATCTTGAATAAGAGTGTAGATGAATGCAGGAACTTTACTGAGGTTTATATAGTATTCAAGGTTTGGATACTTTATTGGTCCAATTGGAATAAGCAAAATGGCTAGGCTGTGGTGTGGAAGAAATTACACAGTAGGACAATTGTTTCGGTGATTTATCACGCACACAGCTTAAAATGGGTGATTGTGTAACTTGTAAAACACCCAGTCTTTATTACGTGTGTAAGGAAGTTTTGGAAAAAGGTGATTGTGACTTTTCTGTCGTCGTGTGGGGGGTGGAATAAGAGGGTAATTTAAACCTTTCCTATGCTAACTTAAAAGTTCTCCTTTCCTCTTTTTTTCCTCTTCCTTTTTTTTGAAAATGATGGATAGAATTGAGTGGAAGTAGAAGTAAAAGAGAATCTGAGCTGTGGCTGTACCTCAGTGGATGTTCCCTCCCATAAAGGCATAAGTTTTCTGGATTAGAAACACGAAGGGGGTTCTTTGTCAGACCTTCCAGGAAGGCGTCCCCAGCTTTGCAACTCTCCGGCTGTTCCTGTGTGTTCCTGAATACACTGCATATATTTGCTCTTGCATTTATGCACTGTTTTTATGATTTTTCTGGATCAGTTTGTCCCTCTTTGTTGAAAGTTTCTTGAGCCAGGGACTCATGATACGAGCAACATTTTTTAAAAGCATTGGTAGTAGATAAAAATGTTTGACTTTGTGGTGTTCTTTCATAGGATCTATTCACTAAACAATAACAGTCACTATTTTTGGAGCACCTATAACATTAGCTTTACTGGGTATTGTAAGGTGTAAATAAGTGTTTGCTGGATACTAAGTGTTAATAAAAATTATTATTTTTTAACATTTCTTTTGTGAGAGTGAAAGACAAAGGGGTGGGGCAGGCACTGTCAACAGAGTCTCTCCCTGTTATCCCCCCAGCCTTCCAGCCAGCCAGGATCATGAGGTTGTGCTCCAGTGTGTAAAGGTTGACCAGGGAACTGAACCCTTTACCTTCCATATAGATCCAGCATCTCTGGAGCAGAGCAATATAGCTGCATCATTGAGCCAGTCCTAATATAATTTAATATCAAACGAAAACTAGCATAATTACCACAGGTATAGGTGTTGAATTTTTTCCTATGCAGAGGTTAGAAATGGCCAGAGTCAGACTCAGATTTGTGTGACTGCAAAGCTGTTTGGAGGATACCATGTTTCCTTGACTTTTTCACCAAGTTAATAGAAGGACTATTGTTCTGTTTTTTTTTTTTTTTTTTTTTTTTAGTCTCTTTGAACAAAGAACTGAAATATTTTTGAGCAAGAAGCATACTCATCTGTTGATTTAACTTATTTTTACTCCATGTAATGCCTGCTTTATTTATCTTTTTTGTTGTTGTTGTTGGAGAGGTTTTAGGTTTTTTTTTTTTTTGGCTATAGGGCGCATGCACTCACCAGACACAGACAGACAGAGAGACAGAAAGCGAGAAATCACCCCCCGGGGGGAATGGCCACACCGCAATTCCTTCTCCTCTATTCTCCTCTTGGGATCCTGGGCACGCAGGCACTACAGGGAGTCCAGGGACATAGCCATTATGCTAACTGCTGGTCCCATGCTTTATTTATATTTTTAAAAATTTGCTATAAGGCATTTGTACACACCTGAAAGAGAGAAAAAGAGAAAGCAAGAATCATCATATACACACCCCTCACCACGAGGGGGGGATGGGAATGGCCATGCTGCAATCCCTTCACCATTCTCTCAGGATTTGGGGCACACACACACACATGCTTGGTGTGTTTTTCAAGCCACCGCTTCTAGGACTCAAGCCATGTAGTCGACCATGTAGGACACCTTAATCACTGTGCCACCTGCTGGCTCTGCCTGCTTTACTTTGATTCTTACCAGTTCTTGGAATAACAATAACTGAGTATTTCATTCTATTTATGAAGGAAGATGTATTAGCTGAAGATACAATACATCTTAGACTAGGTAGAGCTTTGGTTATTTAAACAATAGAAATTTATTTTCTCATAGGTCTGGGCACCCTCTCTCTGTGTTCTCACATGCTGGAGTGTGGGTAGGAAGACTGGAGAGAGGGATTTCTCCACCTCCTCTTATAAGGTCACACATTCTATTGGATTAGAGCCCCACCTTTATGACCTCATTCTATTTGAATTACCCCATAAAAGCCCTATCTCCTATACAGTCACATGGGAGTTAGGGCATCAGCATACGCATTTCGAGTGGACACAGTTTAGTCTGTAGCAGAAGTTACCTACATTTTTTGTTGTTGTTAGTGCATAGGACTTTGATGGAAGAGGTAATTTGTATAATGCTCAGGTAAATTATAGGTAGGGTTTTAAAAAAAGTTTATTTCTTCCATGAGCGAGCGAGAGAGAGAGAGAGAAAGGCACATCCTGGGCCCTTAAACTGTGATCTACTCTGACCTTCGGCGGTTCTAGATCCCTGGCTTGTGTGTGCCTTGTGTGTTCAGGGAGGTTTCTGTATTCAAACTGGGAACCCTTTGGTATAGATCTTTTTTGCGAGAGGAGTTTGACTCCTATGCCACCACTGCCAACTGACCCCTTAGGTAGGTTTTATTTTAACTTTGATGAATAAGGTTATCTGTACTGTATATTACTTAGGTGACTAGTAGATAGTGTTTTTTTCCTTCCTAATTGTCAGAGGATGCCTTTGCTCACTAGAGAGGGAGAGGGAGGAGAGGGAGAAGGAGAAAGCATTCCCTGTGGGGAATGGTTATGTTGTAGTCCCTTATTGTCCATTTCTCTACCTTGTTGGGATTTTGGGTGCACGCGCGCGCGCACACACACACACCTAGCATGTTTTCAAGCCACTGGGGCCAGTATTTGAATAGTGGTCTCGCCCATGATAGGTTTTATTTATTTACTTTTAGAGATTTTGTTGTTACAGGGCGTGTGTGCTCCAGGGAGAGACAGAAAGTGAGAAATCACCCCGCAGGGGCATGGCTATGCTGCAGTCTTTTTTTTTTTTTTTCTTTCTTTTTTTGGAGAGGTTTTTGCTATGGTGGCGTGCCCGCCAGAAAGATGGAGACAGAGAGACAGAAAGCGAGAAATCACCCCCTACGGGGGATGGTCGTTCTCTACCATTCTCTCAGGATCTTGGGCACACACGCATACATGCCCGTCGTGAGTTTAAGCCACTGGGTCTGAGACTTGAACCGCAGTTGACTACGTGGGAGTCCAGCGACATAGCCGTTATGCCAACTGCTGGTCCCCCATGCTGCAATCTTTTCTCCATTCTCTCAGGATTTTATGCATTTACACACATGCATCTGGTGTTGTTTCAAGCTGCCACGTCCGAGACTCGAACCACAGTCGGCCATATGGGAGTTCAGCGCCTCAACCAGTGTGCTACCTGCCAGCCCCAATAGATTTTTTTTTTTCTTTTTTTGGAGAGGTTTTTGCTATAGGGCGCGTGCGCTCACCAGACAGACAGAGACAGACAGAGAGACAGAAAACGAGAAATCACCCTCCAGGGGAGATGGCCACGCCGCAATCCCTTCTCCTCCATTCTCCTCTCAGGGTCTTGGGCACACATGCACTGTGGGCAGGCATGAATTTGAAGTTGCTAGATCCGGGACCTGAACTGCCGCCGATTATGTGGGGTCCAGCGACATAACAATTACTCCATGTGCTGGTCCCAAAATGAAATAATTCTTGCCAAGTGAAGGAAGCCAGACACAAAAGACCATATATTGAATAATCCCGTTTGAGATGTCCAGAATAGGCAGACCTATAGAGATAGAAAAGTGATTAAAAGATTAGTGATTCCAAGAGTGTGAAGGAATGAGAGGTGATTGCTGTTATGGGTATATATGGCTTTCTGGGAAGATGACAATGTTCTGGAGTTAGACAGTTGCCGGGACCTGCTTGGCAGAACGTGTTTTTCTGAGTGAAGTGGGGGCTGTGGATTAGAAATAAAAGTAAAAATAAACAAAGACATACAAGTATAGAAAAGTGAGGATCAGATGGGCTGGACTTCTCTGATGGAGAAAACTGCTACCTCAGGTTTATTATTTTATAGGGCAGAAAATGAGAGAAGAGGAAATAGAATGCAAAGCCAGTTTTTTTCAGATGTTATTGACTGATGATGTGGAAAATCTCTGGGCCATTGGATTTCTTCTGATCTTTTTGGGTGAAATATGAATAACACACGTGACTTCCTTAGATACTGCTTTGTATGTAGCTAGTGTATTCTTATGTTAATACTTTCATTGGTATGCAAATAAAGCCCACTGAACCTTGTTTATGCTTGTATTTGAAGGTCACCATGTTTGTTCAGAATGGCCGCTCTCCACCAACAGTGGTTACACAACCTTGTGAATATACTGAAATTCACTGAATTTCATACTTGAATTTTATGATATGTGAATTATCTCAATACCTCTTTTGCCCCTCCCTTCCAGTTCTTGGATTATTATTTTTACTTATTCTTTAGAACAGTTGATATTAAAAAGTAAATCTCATTTACCTTTTACATTTGTTGTTTCTGACAATTTTATTACTTTTGATTAATATTTTAAATTGATACTTCCATGTTTTCTAAAGAGAGATTACACCACTTGGTTTTTCTCTGTAGGGAAAGCAGATGTGAGTGCTGAAGTGGCACCTTTCAGGGGGCTTAACAAATTTTGGAGTCCTATCTTTTCACTAAGGTAGCAGCCACCTTTCTGGTGGCCCTGTTATAAGTAAGGATGACTAAAGTCACTGGTTAAATCTGATGAAGCAAGTCCTTTGGTATCTTCAGAAAACTGTTTAGTGTGAGTGGTGATTTTCTTGGGTCTGTTTACAGTAGTCTCAAATACCAAGGAGAGTTTTGTCTTTGGGGAGTGAGGTAGTCATGATGACATTGTTAAAGTGAACTGTGTACTCAGTGGTATAAAGGCCTTCTAGAATACCTGGTCATGATAATAATACATCTGATACGAAATAAAAATGACTACCTTTAACTGTTCTTTAGAAGTCCTCAGTCTTCTGTCCTTTTTGGTAAATGTGTTAAATTTGTCAACTTGGTAGGGGAGAAACTCTAAAAAGAACATAAATGAAATACAGTGAATAGCTCTTTAGGTCAAATATCAAGGGAGTCTAAATGGCAAGGCTCTTTCGGTGCAGGTTTCATAATGATTAAATATTGGTTATTTAAGTATCTACTTTGTTCTTTAATTCTGAGATGTCCCTCTCCTCCCCCAAATTCTCATCTGTTAGACTGGTTAGAGGCAAAATCGTGACTATCCAATTTTTGTTTTAAGAATTATTTTATTTATTATCATTACTGTTGTTTTTTTTTTTAAAGTTGACCAGAGAGAGAGAGAGAGGGGAAGCATGAGAAAGCAAGCTGCCAGGTCCAGGACTTGAACCATGGTAGGCTATATGGTAGTCCAGCACCTCAACCATCACATCACCTGCCGGCCCCTGTAACTGTTCAATTTTTTTTTTTTTTTTTAAGAGAGATTTTTGCTATAGGGCCATGTGCTCACTGGAGAGACAGAGAGACAGAAAGCAAAAAGTCACCTTCCAGGGAGGGTGGCCATGCTGCAGTCCCTTCTCCTCCATTCTCCTCTTGGGATTTTGGATACGCGTAGATTCACATGCACCTGCGCCTGGTGTGAGTTTTAAGCCACTCGGTCTGGGACTCGAGCTGCGGTCGGCTACTTGGAAGTCCAGCTACATAACCATTACGCCAACTGTTGGTCCCAACTGTTCAGTTTTTTAACAATTTAAAATTTATGGATCTTAAGTTTCATTCAAACTTTTATTTATTTATAGTATTCATCTTTGTCTTTGGATTATTTTTAGAAAATGAACCAATAACTGTTGTCCAAATAAATGTCTGGTCATTTTTATTTTTAATTCCTTCCATCGTAAGTAGTAAGTAGTACAGATTTTGGACACATTTTAGGAAGTATGGAAAGTACAAGGATGTTAAAAACTCAAATTCAAACTAGATAGAATTTTCATATTTTGACATATAGCTCTTTCTGAACTTTTTTTTTTTGGAGAGGTTTTTTTGCTATAGGGCGCATGCGCTCGCCAGACAGAGACAGAGAGAAAGCAAGAAATCACCCCCCCAGGGGGGATGGCCACGCCACAATCCCTTCCTCTCCATTCTCATCTCGGGATCTTCTTGGGCACGCAGGCACACGTGCGCGGTGTTAAGTTGAAGCCGCCAGGCCGGGGACTCAACTGTGGTCAACTACGCGGGAGTCCAGTGACATAGCCATTATGCTAACTGCTGGTCCCTGAACTTTTTGTAATGCACATAAAACCATAAATGTGCATAGTATGTATATTTTACATAAAAGTGGGACTGTATTTAAAAATGGAGGGCCCGCAAGTGGCGTAGTGGTTATATAGCTGGACTTCTACATGGCCGACTGTGGTTTGATTCCTGGACCTGTCAGCTTGCTTTCTCACTTTCCCTGTCTCTCTGTCTCTGGTGAGCACATAGGCCCTATAGCAAATTATAGTAGTAATAACAAAGTTAAATAATTTTTTTTAAAAATGGAAATATACTGTATTTTATAGTGTATTTTGTAGCTGGCCCCTTTTTACATTTTTTTTTAATCATTAAATACAGAGCTATATCATGTTAAGTGATTGCATAGTATTTTATTTTACTTTTTAAAGAATTACTTATTTAATTTTATTTATTCATTCATTTATTTTAATTTGACCAGAGAGAGAGAGAGAGGGAAAGTGAGAAAGCAAGCCACCAGGCCCGCGACTTGAACTATGATCGGCCATGTGTCCAGCGACTTAATACCATGCCGCCTGCTGGCCCCAGTATTTTATTATTTATTTAATTTTATTTATTATTAATTTTTTTTTATTTGACTAGAAAGAGACAGAGAGAGAAAGGGAAAGTGAGAGAGTAAGCTGCCAGGTCTGGGACTTGAGCACGGTTGGCCATGTGGGAGTCTAGCGCCTTCACCATGATGTTATCTGTCAGCCATGGGATAGATTTTTTTTTCCTTTTAAAGAATTATTTCATGGGACCAGCAGTTAGCATAATGACTGTCGCTGGACTCCCACGTAGTTGACTGCGGTTTGTGTCCCGGACCCGGTGGCTTGAAACTCACGCTGGGCGCGTGTGCGCGTGCGTGCCCATTCTGAGAGGAGAATGGAGGAGAGGGGATTGCAGCGTGGCCATCCCCCCGGGGGGTGATTTCTCGCTTTCTGTCTTTCTCTGTCTGTCTGGTGAGTGCAAGCGCCCTATAGCCAAAACCTCTCCAAAAAAAAAGAAAAAAAAAAATTATTTCATTAACTTTATTTTATTTATTTATTTCAATTTAACCAGAGAGGGACAGAGTGAGAAAAAGAGGGAAAATGAGAAAGCAAGTTGCCAGGTTTGGGACTTGAACCATGGTCAGCCATATGGCAATCCAGTGCCCTTAACCACCATGCCACCTGCTGGCCCCAGGCCCAGGATAAATTCTTAAAAATAAAACAAAGGAGTCACATATCTGTCCTTTGTATTAATTTTTGCCATCCAGTGTATTAGCATCCTGCTGAGTGATCTCCATTTGCTTCTGTTCCATCTCATTGACGCTACTGAAGTCCAGGCCACTGCCAACTCTCATCTAAACAGTTAAGTGTTTTCTTATTTCTGTTTTTGTCCCTGTTCTCCCTATATCACTCAGTGATCTTAAAGTGGAAATCAGATATTGTTATTCCTCTCCTAAAGACTTCAGTGACATCTTATCCTTAGAATAGAACCCAGTTAATAATACAACCCAAATTATTAAGGCCCTGCATATTCTCACTCTGTATTTCTGGTTCCCAACACAGGCCACTGTGAGTGTGCAGTGAGTATGAGGGTTCGTCAGAGTTCATGGAAAAGGTGTGTTATGAAAAAGCTGTGAGGATTTCAAAACTTTTTGCACCAGAATAAACTTGATCTTTAATTCCATTTTCCATGAGTTTTTTTTTTTTTTTTTTTTTTTTTTTTAAAGAGAGATTTTTGCTATAGGGCTTGTTTGCTCACCAGAGAGAAATCACCCCCTGGGAGGAATGTTCACACTGCAGTCCCGTCTCCTCCATTCTCCTCTTGGGGACTTGGGCGTCTTTAAGCCGCTGTGTCCAGGACTCGAACTGCAGTCTATCACGTGGAAGTCCAGCAACATAACCATCGTGCCATCTGCTGATCCCCCATGAGTTTTTTTGTTTCCTTGTATTTGATTGAATAATCAATGAAACATTGAACAGATCAAAGGGAATTTGATCAGTTTTTGACGTACATTACCAAATTAGCAGCAGTAGTTAAGAGTTATAGCATCGTCACATTGTGGCTGGTTCAGGTTATTATCAGCCTTTTTTATCTTTGTTCTCATTATTCTGATTTGTAAATTGGGGGAGGAGAGTACAGCATGCATGCACGTGCACCTGGCATGTTTTTCAAGCTGCCAGGTCTAGGACTCAACTCAGTTGACCTGGTGGGTTATAGCCACCTTCAACTTCATGCCATCTGCTGGCCCTTAATTTGTATTTCTTTGGTTAGTAAGATTAAACAGCTCTTTATGTGTTTATTGGACATTTTTGTTTTTATGTGAATTGTCTTATATGCTTTACTTATTTCCCAGTGACATTTACTTTTTTTTTTTCTTTTTCGGGGGGGAGAGATTTTGCTATAGGGCGTGTGGCCAGGCTAGAGAGACAGACAGAAAGCGAGAAATCGGCTTCTCCTATGGGGGACAGCCACATCACAATTCCTTCTCCATTCTCCTCTCAGAATTTTGGGCACGTGTGCACACATGCCGGCATGAGTTTTAAGCCACCAGGTCTGGGACTCTAGCTGTGGTTGACTACATGAGAGTCCAGCAATATAACCATTACACCGTCTGCTGGTCCCAGCATTTAACTTTTTATTGTAATATTTCATAATGTCTTAATAAGACTGATATTCTTTATAATGTATGTGTATGTATTGCATATGTATATAGAATCAGTTACCTACTATTCAACAGATCACTCCAGAACTAGTAACATGTATGGTTTAACTGGGCAGTTCTTGTCTTATCTGGACTTACTACTCTGTTTTCTTTCCTTTTTTTCTTTGGGCAGAGGTTACTAGTGCCCTCCAAAGAGAGAGAAAGGGAGAAAGAGAAAGCACCCCCCAGCAATGGGCATGCTCATGCTGTAAGCCGTTTTTCTCTATTTCTATATCGTGTCAGAATTTTGGATATGCACACACATGCCCCTGGCTTCTTTTTCAAGAGGCTGGGGCTGGGACATGAACTGTGGTCAGCCACGTGGGATCTAGCTCCTTTAATCACTAGGCTACAGGCCAGCCCCACTCTTGTGTTTTCATTCACTCAGCTGTGTTCATCCAGCCTGGGTGCCTATTCCCCTCGTCCCATTCATTCACTCAGCTGGGTTCATCCAGCCTGGGTGCCTATTCCCCTGGTCCCACTGGCATCTCATTTAGTGAGAACAGCCTTCCAGGAGAGCAGATCCCAGTGTGTAAGCTCTTACCAGACCTCTAGCATCCTGTTTATTTATGTCTCCTTGGCCAAAGCAAGTCACATGTCAGACCCAGAGAGTGGGAGGAGATTGCACAAGGACGTAATGGAGCCTGTGATGTAAAATCTATTACAGATATCTTCTAAATTTGTCGCTTGTCTTTTAACTTTGTTTGGGTACAGAAGTTGTAAAATTTCCTGTCCTGTCAAACTCATTAATCTTTACCTTTGTAGTTTCTGCCTTTGACATCATACTGTCCTCAACCTAAAAATATGTTTTCTTTTTTCCTATTTTAAAAGAAAGTATTTATTCATTTCCTCCATGAGCAAGAGAGAAAGCATCCCCAACAGGGTCTTGATGCCTCTATACATCCCCAGCTTCAGCCAGCCCAGGATCATGGGCATGAGCGTGCCCCTGCATACTCAGGTCTCCAAGGCAAACCCAGAACCTTCCAGTGTGAGTCAACCAGGTCCTGTGTTTGAATTTTCTAAATGTTGACGTGTGAGTGAATAATTTATTTTTCCTGCTGATTTTGTCATGTGAGGGGTGTTTATTTTCTGAAAATACATGGTACAAGAATGAGGTTATGTAGAATGAATTGACCTAGATAACATTTCAGAGATAACAATACATAGTAGAGTGGGAAAAAATAGATTTTACTTGGGTTTAATTGTGAAAAATGAAACAAAATTTTACAAACATTCATGTTTTGGTTGCAGCTACGTTAAATTGTTAGAATAGAGGAAGAATAAGTCAAGTGTTGGTTGCTTTTAAACATATATATGTATACACACACACACACACACACACACATACACACACACATATATATATATTTAGAGGTTTTTGCGATAGGGCGCGTGCGCTCACCAGAAAGAGAGACAGAGAGACAGAAAGCGAGAAATCACCCCCCAGGGGGGATAGCCACACCACAATCTCCTCTCGGGATCTTGGGCACGCATGCACACGTGCCTGGCATGAGTTTAAGCCACCGGGTTTGGAACCCAAACCACGGTCAACTACATTGGAGTTCAGCGACATAGCCATTATGCTAACTGCTGGTCCCTCCACATTATATTTTTGACAGAATTGCAAGGTGGCATGAAACTATATATCCTTCATGTTATAATGGACTTTTCCAGTATGATCAAAGGTAATTTTTGCCACAATATTAGAAAGTTTTATTAGTTTTCCTAGAGGCTTTATTTTGACTTTTGGATTATTTAACCTGCTTCTAATCTCATCTCTGTTAGCTTTCTTCAATTATTAACTGAAGATATCAGTTAAAATGCTTTCGTCTACAAGTAACAAACAGCCTTAAAGTGCTTTAACATTAAGGAAAATCTATCATAATTGGAGGCCAAGAGGCAGAGTAAGACTCCATGCACACTGCACTCAGTGGCTCACTGATGTTTTTCAGAACCCCGGTCCCTTTGCCATCCTTGGTGTCTTCATCTTCTCAGTAGCAGCAAGTAGTCCATAGCATTTTTTAGGCTTTACGTTCAGACCCAGTAATTTTTGGAGGAAGCCGGACCATCTTTTCTTGTGTTTCTTTTTTAAAACCCCTGAGGTATAGCTTAGATACAGCTAAATGCATAGATCACAAGTGTCCATAGAGATTGGTGAATTTTCACTATATATACACACAAATGTGTAAGCACCAACTGGGTCAGAATATAGAACATATTTCTTGCCCTATTAAGTTCCCTTATGCCCTTTCCCAGTTAGTATACCTCTCAAATCTCCATTTTGGTCAGTTGATTTACCATTGATTGAAAAGAGTTTTCATCATTTTCTTTTCTTTTTTTTTTGGAGAGATTTTTGCTATAGGGCGCGTGCGCTTGCCAGACAGACAGAGAGAGACATAGAGACAGAAAGCGAGAAATCACCCTCCAGGGGGGATGGTCACGGCACAATCCCTTCTCCTCCATTCTCCTCTCGGGATCTTGGGCACGCACGCACACGTCGCGGTCGACTATGTAGGAGTCCAGTGACATAGCTTAGCCATTACGCTAACTGCTGGTTCCCAGAGTTTTCATCATTTTCAATGATTTCATAGAAGTATGCTTTTTTTGGGGAAGGTTTGCACTTGAACTCTACACGATTTGCTTTGCATTGCTTTGTAATTGAAATATCTGCCAGTTCAGCGATTGACAGGACAGAGGTGAAACAGACCACCTTCGAAGCGAATGCTGCTTGGGAGGGATATTTGATGGAGACTTAGTTTTTAAAATGGTTAGTTCATCATTGGGTCTTTGTGTTTTATGATTTCTTTTGTTCCCTGGCAACATCTAGGAGCCTGACAATGGATTTTCTTATTAATACTCTTACCTATTTTGTTCTGCATTACAGAATTACATGTATACTGTTCTGTGTTTTCTCTAATTTATTGCATTCGTCTGTTACTCACATCTAATCTGTCACCTGTGCAGCAGAGAGCTCTTTCTGAAATTTAGATTTGATTAGCTCACCTCAGGCCTGAAATAGTCCAGTAACTTGCCTCTGCTTTTAAAGTTTAGACCATACTTTTTTTTTTTTTTTGGAGAGGTTTTTGCTATAGGGCACGTGCGCTCGCCAGACAGACAGAGAGAGACAGAGACAGAAAGCGAGAAATCACCCCCCCAGGGAGGATGGCCATGCCGCAATCCTTTCTCCTCCATTCTCCTCTTAAGATCTTGGACACACACACACACACACACACACACACACACAACACACACACGGCGTGAGTTTAAGCCATCATATCTGGTACTCGAACCACAGTCAACCACATGGCAGTCTAGTGACATAGTACGCCAACTGCTGGTCCCAGGACCAAGCTCTTCTTAATCATGGCTTAAGTCTTGTCTGGTTCTTTTTGGTCTATGACCTCAACTGGTGAAATGGCCCAATAAGATAAATCCTCAAAAAATCACTTACAAATAAATAAAGATGTAGATTAACAAGACCCAGCCCCCAGTGGTTACCGTTGAGTGGGGGAGGAGACATTCAGGTTTCAAGAGCTGTAAAGAGCAATACACAGGATCAGGAGGGAAGGGGCCATTTCCTATATTTTTGGTTGATTCCCTTCTAAATAATGTCTTTCTGAAATAATATCTGGAATTTTTTCTAGTATATGTGGCTTTTATTAACTATAGATTGCCAGTGTTATACTGTATTGCTTTATAAAGTTTTTTTTTTTTTTTTCTACTTCAAGGGAAATACCTCTGCCATCTTTTTACTTTATATTCCTCTGCATATGGAATTTTTTCAGGTTTTTTTTCATTTGGTGGAGAGACAGTGAAGTTTAAAAGAATCAACATTGACTTCAAAGTCATTCTGCTATTTACTCACTATGAGATCTTGACTGTTCTAAACCTCAATTCCTTTCTCTGCAAAATGGGATTAATAATTCATTGCCTTGTTTTGAGATTTGCCATAATGCGTTTAGAGGATTTATGGGCTTGGTGTGTTCTATTTTTGTCTTTGTATTGTACTTTAACTTAAAAAAAACCGTCAACCTCCTGAATGTTCTTTTGCTTTTTTTCTTTAATTTTCATTTGACAGTTTTTATTTTTTTTAGGTGTTCTAAAAACAAGTAGCTGCTTAAGTTCTTAGAGTACCTATATTTTAGAATTGGTTAAGAAGAGTCTTTAAATGAAAAACCAGTCTCTTGGACTGTAGAAGGTTTATTTCTATCATGGACAATCTCTCTGTCCCCCATCTCTTACTCTACCTTCCCTTCATAATGCCTGGTCCCTATTCGGTCAGCTATTCTTCCTAAAGAGTTTTCATCTCAGACCAGCAGGTGACATGGTGGTTAAAAGATGGTGGATTCCCACATGGCTGACTGCGGTCGGAGCCATGGCAACTTGAAAATCACACCAGGTGTATGTGTATACCTGCTCACAATCCTAGGAGGAGAGTGGAGGAGAAGGGATTGGGTGGCCATTTCCCCTGGGGGGGGGGGGTGCTGATTTCTTTCTTTCCCTTTCACTGTCTCTCTTTGTTTTTCTCTGGCAAGTCCCTGCCCTCTGTGGCAAAAACCTTAAAAACAAAAACAAAAACTTTTCATCAGTACTGTGGTGCACAGAAGAGATTTCAACCTGGCATTTATGACCCTGTGCAAAACGAATCCGATCTGCCTTTCAGTCAGTATCCCTCATGTGAATTCACTTCACATTGATCTGTTTGTTCCCCAAAGGTACTGAGAGAGTTTTGGTATCATTATTTTTGTTTTGTCTTGTAGAAAGCTGTCTTCCTTGTGCCCACTGCAGTCCCAGTCTTTGTTCAGGTGGTTCTTCTCTTTTTTCTTTAGTAATTAATCTAGGTTTAGACTTTCTCACTTCTTGAACTTGGAGCATCTATTTATCACCCAGCTCATTTGGTATTTCCGACATACATTTTCCCTCAAAAAAATGAAGTGTAACTCATGGCATATTTTCCGAAGCACTTTGTATATTGCTTGGTACAGTCAGGGACTTTCACTAACAGTTTTGGATAAATTAAAAATGAAACTCATCATTATTGATGAGTTCAGCTCTTTTCATTTTGTTTCTTTGAATCATCTGGTTTTTCATAAAGGTATGGGGCAGTACTTTACCTAGTTTGATATTATACACAGTATGTTTTGAATAAGTGATGAAGTGAAGATGTCATGGTGTATATAACAGTTGGATAAAAAGACAAATAGATCCAATGTATATTTTGCTTTATTTTTCTTATCTGGAAATCCTTACACAAAGTAAGTATCGTATCCTATCATCCAATCAATAATCCTATTTTCTTTGAACAGATTGACTGTTATAGATCTTTCCATTGGAGTCTGCCAAAAGTACTAAAATTAAAGACTAATTCAGTTAAAACATAGTGCATAAACTTATACACATTTTGGGCACAATGATAAGATTGGCCATTTATTTTTTGTCACCTGCAAATCTATTCTTCCTCTGTTTCCTTGAATACTCACATAGTTTTCTTTTTTTTTTTTTTTTTCTTTTTCTTTTTTTTTTTTTTTTTTGAGAGGTTTTTTGCTATAGGGCGCGTGCGCTCGCCAGACAGACAGAGAGAGACAGAGAGATAGAAAGCAGGAAATCACCCCCCAGGGGGGGTGGCCACGCCGCAATCCCTTCTCCTCCATTCTCCTCTCGGGATCTTGGGCACGCACGCACACGCGCCCGGCGTGAGTTTAAGCCGCCGGGTCCGGGACTCGAACCGCGGTCGACTACGTGGGAGTCCAGCGACATAGCCATTACGCTAACTGCTGGTCCCAGAATACTCACATAGTTTTCAATTGAGGTACTCTAGAGAAACAGAACCAGTATCTCTCTCTTTATTTAAATGAATTGGTTCATAATTGTGGGGGCTGCTAAGTCTGAAATTTATAAGGCAGACTGGTAAGCTGGAAACTCAGGCAAGAGGTGATGTTATGTCTTGAGTTTGCAATTTGTAGGGCAGGCCAGTAGACTGGAAACTCAGGATTTTTATGTTACGGTCTTGAGGCAGAATTCTTTCCTTGCCTTTTCTAGCTTCTGGCGTCTACTGGCAAATCTTTGGCATTCCTTGGCTTGTAGATAGGTACATCACATCAGTCGTCTGCAGTCACATGGCTGTCTTTCCCATGGTGTTTTCCTTCTCTTATATGGACTCGAGCCACATTGGATTAAGGGCCCACTTTACTCCCATATAGCTTTAACTCATTACGTCTGCAGTGCCCCTGTTTCTAAGTAAGGTCACATTCTGAGCTACTAATGGTTAGGACTTCAATATCAACTCTTAACTGATTCTCCTATTTGGGGATGGGCTACAACTTTGATCGCATTCATTTCTTGCATTAGTTGGATAAGTCCGAAGACCGATAACAGAGGGAGACATGCATACATACACATTCAAAATAAATATATGCAGAGAGTCCACAGTAAAACTACTAGAGCTAATAAATTCAGCCAACTTGCAGGGAATAAAATCAACATACAAGAATCAGTTTTGTTTCTGTATGAGCAGCGAGCAATCTGAAAAAGAAATTAAGAAAGCAGTTTCATTTATAGTAGTATCTAAAGGAATGAAACATTTAGGAATAAATTTAACCAAGGAGGTGAAAGACTTGTATGCTAAAAACTGCAAAATATTGCTGGAAGAAATGAGAGAATACTTAAATAAGTGAAAAGATCTTTTGTGTTCAAGAATTGAAAAACAATATCCTTAAGCTGTTAACCATATATATTACTACCCATAGTGATATACAGGTACTTTGCGTCAAAATCCCAATGGTATTTAATGCAAAAAAGAGTTAAACCAATCCTGAAACACATGTAGATTATTTAAAAAATAAAAAAAATCAGTTTGCAGGCCCAGCTCCACTGCAGAGTAGTAAACACTTCCAAAAGACGCCAGATACCACATGGCAACCACAGTTCAAATTCCCATCCTGGTTAGTCTGAAAGAATGTCAGGTATACACATGAATGCCCAAGAACTAACTGGCTAGAGGACTGCAGGAAGGAAATCCTGCCATGACTAGACCCTGTGGAGGGTGCTTGTCTCTCCAGTGAGCTTATGTGCCCTATAACAAATTAAAAATAAAATAAAATTTAAAATAATTAAAAATTTAATTAAAGGGGCCAGTAGGTGGCATGGTGGTTAAGGTGCTGGATTCCCACATGTCCACCCATGATTTGAGTCCTAGACAATTGATTTTTTTTTTTAGAGTTTTTTTTTTTTTTTTTTTTTTTTTTGCCAGGGGAAAGGGGGAGGGAGGGAGGGAGAGAGAGAGAGAGAAAGAGACACACAGATAAAGACAGAGACAGAGAGGGAAAGTAAGAAATCACTCTCTGGTGTATGGCCATACTGCTGTCCCTTCTCCTCTATTCTCCTCCTGGGATCTTGGGCATGCATACATGTATGCTTGGTGTGAGTTTAAAGCCACTGGGTCTGGGACTTGAACCTCTGTTGGCCATGAGGGAGTCCAGCAATGTAACTGCCACGTTATCTGCTCCCTCAACAGTTGATTTTTGACAAGAGTGACAAGACCATTTAGTGGGGAAAAGGATGGAAATTACATTTCCTGGTCTTCTGAAAGAAAATGTAGTGTTTTTCACAACATCAATGCCTACCTTTTTATCAGGATTTCTCAACCTTGGCACTGATGACATTTAGGGCCAGATGATTCTGTGTTGTGGGACTGTCCTGTGGATTGTGAGATGGTGATCAGTATTCCTGGTCCATACCCGCTAGACAGATGCCAGTAGCACATGTCCCAACCTTTCTCCTAGTAGTGACAACCAAAATGTCTTCAGACATTGCCATGTGTTTATGGAGGCCCAACTGTAGCTGAGAACTGCTTTAAATTCTGTAATGTCAGGAATTACTGTATAACTTACAAGTTAAAAAAAAAATGTGTTTAACATACTTAAAACATTTAACTGTTTTATGTTTAAATGAAAAAAGGTGACAAACACGCCGTTTTCTACTTTTATTGCAAAGTTTACATATCTATTTGGTTACGTAGACTTTAATGGGTTAGCCTGGTAACCCAAACATGATTTAGAATGTTTCAAGAAAGAAAATCAGTTTCTATTCTAAAAATACTACCTTGAAGATGAAAAAAGAAATCAACTTTTAAATTTAAGCATAAGTGAAATGGGAAAAAAATAAGGCACTTTCATATAAATTTTAATTTATTGTAATTTCAGTGCGTTGAAATAAAACTAATTCATCGCTTTAAACAATTAACCTCTAGAGGCCAGCAGGTGGCACAGTGGTTAAGGTGCTAGAGTCCCATATGACTGTAGTACGGTTCAAGTCCTGGACCTGGTGGCTTGGTTTCTCTTTCTCTCTGTCTCTTTGGTGAGCACATGTGCCCTATAGCAAATTAAAAAATAATCATGATAAAGTTAAATAATTATTTTAAGAAAAGATTAACTTTTGGGCCTCAAAGACTGGATATAAATTTTTATGAAATTATAAATTTAGGGAATAGTCTACTCTTATAAAGTATGATTTTTAGAAAGTAAACTCTGAAGATCAAATCAAATTACTTTTAAATTATGAAACAAAAGATGTGTAGCTCTGATGGTACCTAGGATTTTTCAAAAACTAACTCTCACAGATGATGCTCTTGAAAAGAAATGTGATCCAAAAATGGACTTCAGCAGTTTTTGCGGGTATATAGAGAAACATTGGCAGTGAAGGGATACCCATACTTGCAGATTGTAAATAGGTTGGAATTTGTACAGGCTTGTCATTTTATGGGTTTTGAATCTGTGTCACTCGACTTCTGATGTTAGGCTGTGCAGATTTATTTTTGCGTAGTTTCTCAGCCTCCATAGGGTTAATTGTGGCTTGGCAAATCAAGAAAGGAGTTCTGTTTTCAGACTGCAGAATCTTGTTGCTATGCAACAAACATTGTCAGTCAGTATAGGGTATAGTAAATTGGTATTCTCTGTCCCTTTTCACCACATGCTCATTTTGTAATCTGAGAAAAGTGATTTGGGGCTATTTTGCAAGACTTTATTTTAAAACAGGCATTTAAAGATCTTTGTTGCTATTTGTATTTTGTTATATTTAAGGTCTGTGAAATGTTTCTGTACTGATGTAGAAGATACACCAAAGTGCTTGTGTTCAAAGAAAAGGTTTATAGATCTGTTTCCAAGTTTTTTCAGGTTAGAGCAGTGTGTTTGTTTTGGTTTGTTACCTCTGAGGGGGTAATATTGTCAACTTCCAGAGTACATTTTTGCTCGAGAATTCAGAATACTGATAACTTAAACATCAGAACTTTACCATAACATAGCTGTTTTGAAATTTTTTTTGAAAAGTATGAACCTAGAAATTATCAGTATCTTAAAAATCCGTTGGTTGATGAGACACATTTTTATAGGAATCATGACTTCCACAGTCTTCTGTAGAATACGATAGTTTATTTTCTGCCAAGAGAAACGAAAATATTGTAATAACAAATGAGTGGTGGATAATAGCCTTTTTTCTTATTGTAGTAAGATACATAAAACATAGCATTTACCACTTTAACCATTTTTAAATGTACAGTTCTGTGGTGTTAAGTATGTTCACACCGTTGTACAGCCAACACTCCTGTTTGTCTCCAGAACTGGATAATAGGCTTTTGTGTTCTATTTAGTAACTTAGTCCATCCAGATTGATTTTTAAGTACTTTAAGTGATTTAATGTTCATAACAACCCTATATGGTAAGTACTTTTCATTTTGTTTCAAATGAGAAGACGAAGTGGAGAGAAACCCAAAACTGGTAATTAGTGGAGCCAGGCTGTGCTCACAATTGCTATCCTGTGTTGCCCTCTTTTGGAATTACTTTTCTGTTTAGTGGTAAGAGATATTTTTTGTTTGTTTGTTTGTTTGTTTTAAATCACTTTCTGTAGCTTCTTTAAGTAAAGTTAACAAACTTCAACAGTGTTTGAGACTGTTAAGTTTAATTTGGCTGTAAATATCTGCAGTTTTTTTTCTTTCTTTTTTAAAGGTTTTTGCCATAGGGCACATGTGCTCAATGGAGAGAGAGACAGAGAAGGAAAGTGAGAAATCACCTCCAGGCGGATTGGCCACATTGTAATCCCTTCTCCATGCCCCTCTCCGGCACCACGCATGCACATGTGCGAGTCCGGGACTTAGCCATGGCCTGCCATGTGGGAGACCAGTGCCTTAATCACTACATCTTCTGCTGGCTCCCTATATCTGCACTCTCTTAGGCATTCTTTAAAAGGATGCAGCGTATTTTATATTTTGGTTAATTGTATATAAAATTATATACCTTGTGGTTAATTCTATAAAAAGAGTTTAGTTCCCTATTTCAGTTTGTTTCCAGACCTTTTCCCAAGACTGTGCCTTTAAATAGAATGCACAGAGAATGCTGGGGGTCGACAAGTGGCGTGGTGGTTGGTGGTTGACTTCTACATGACTGATCATGGTTCGAGTCCTGGACCTGGCGGCTTGCTTTCCCATTTTCTCTCTCTCTCTCTTGCTGTTGCCCTCGATCTCACCCTGTCTCTCTCTGGTCAAATTAAAAAATAAAGTTAAAGAAAATTCTTTTAATAAAAAAGAATGTACTGGTAGGTAAATACTAATACAAATAGAAGGGTATATTGTTGAGAATTCCAATTCTAATATGGCATCTGAAGTCTAAAGCCGATTGGTATTGGGTCATCTGTTTGGCATTTTCTAAATCCATACTCTTCGTTTTCATGGGTAATCTGGAGTTAATTGTAGTACGGGTAATCTCTAGTAAAGAGCGTTAGGCAGGAATGAAAAGGGAGGAAAACATTGCACAGAGTCATTTGAACTTTCCATTGATGCAAAGGGATGGATTTTTGCGGACCATGCTGCTTCTTGCTGGGGACTTACCTCTATTTCTGTTTGTTAACTAAGGAACCTACCTTTCCTCTTTGAGTATTCTGGTAGCTCTTCTACCTTGAGAACCTGGACCTTGATCTTCTCTGAATTTCTGTTCCTGTCTCCCTTAACCAGATTTACCCAGTTTGCTTTTCATGTCTCTTCACATTGCAGTATATTAAAAAAAATATGCATTTATGGGGACTAGCAGGTGGCGTGGTGGTTAAGGTGCTGGACACTCCCACATGGCTGACCACAGTTCGAGTCCTGGGCCTGGTGGCTTGCTTTCTCTCTCTCTCTCTCTCTCTCTCTCTCTCTCTCTCTCTGTCTCTCTCTGGTCAAATTAAAATAAAATGAACAAATAAACAAAATTTTAAAAAAATATGCATTTATGTACATGTATGATTATACTCCGCATTTTTTGCATTGTTCACTTGATAAAGGTTTGCATTGTATGCTTTTAAAAAACTCAGAATTTGATTAGTTGCATATTTCACTGTAATTTACCTATTTCCTTTTAAATGGCTATTTACATGGTTTAGAATGATTTTGTATAATGAATAATGTTTTCATGAACTGAAAAGGTTTTTTCCCCCCCTCTCCTAATTGCAGACTAATTTCTTAAGATAGATTTCCAGAAATAGTATTCGTTCTCTGAAGAAACAGAAACAGTTTTAAAAGCTCTTGAATCATATTGCCAAAATGCTTTCCAGAAGTGTGATACCAGTTTTCACGCCAGCTAGCAAATCTATGGAGTGTCCATTTCACCACAACCAGCAACAGCAGGGAGTGTTTTGATGTTGACCTTTAAGTCTAGGAAGTATTGACTTGGGCTCTGCTGGGCTTTTTATCATGAATTACACCAGGAAATATAATTGTGGTTGGGCTCGGATTTGAGAGAAGGAAGGTTTCACTTACCAGGTTTTGCTCCTTTAACCGCTTATGTTCTGTTTTGATGGAGCACTGCCCAGTTAAGATGCATCCTTTTGGATTCATGAGGTGATGGGCTTTCTCTACTTTTTACCCTCCTGAGTTGTTTTGATAAGCTGGATGGAAGGGGACAGAGCAGTGTGTGTTTCACGTGACACCGCGCCTGAAAACAGGGGTGTGTGTCCCTAGAGGCATGTGGAGTCAGGTTCAGGAACTGCTTCCCCAGGAGTGCTGCTTAGATAGAACTTGAGTCACTGCTACTTCTTCAGGTGGCAGGTCATTGACACCTCCAGATTAAAGTGGCTTTTCCCTAAAACTTGTCAGAATTCAGGAATGTTAAATAACGGTAGAAAAATTTACCCCCAAATGAAAGGAAGGTCAGGGGAAGGTATTCCTACTGAAAGTTTATCAGGTAGAGGTCAGCACAGATGACCATCTTGGTCTTGAAACCCCTTTGACTTAAGTTTTTTTTTTTTTTTTTAAGAAGATCTTATTCTTTGTTTTAATTATTACTTATTTTATTTTATTTATTCATTCATTTACTTTGACCAGAGAGAGAGAGGGAGAAAGCAAGAAAGCAAGCCACCAGGTTTAGGACTCAAACCATGGTCGCCCATGTGGGAGTGTCCAGCGCCTTAACCACCACGCCACCTGCTGGTCCCGACTTAAGTGGTTTTTTTTGAAGAGGTTTTTGCTATAGGGCGCGTGCGCTCGCCAGACAGAGAGAGACAGAGAGATAGAAAGCGAGAAATCACCCCCCAGGGGGGATGGCCACGCCGCAATCCCTTCTCCTCCATTCTCCTCTCGGGATCTTGGGCACGCACACACACGCCCCTGGCGTGAGTTTAAGCCACCGGGTCCGGGACGCGAACCACGGTCGACAACGTGGGAGTCCAGCGACATAGCCATTACGCTAACTGCTGGTCCCCCGACTTAAGTGGTTTTTAAGCTCTGCTTGATTCTCCTTATCTCATTCTTTGTCTTTTTCCTCTCATTTTCTTCTCTTCCTCAGACTTCTCCCAGTTTTAAATTCAGCCTCATGGCGTTACAACCTGTGTACTGCTAATTCCCAGATTTAAACTTTCTGGCTAGCTCTCTGTCCTCCAGACAATAAGCCAGAACTTGTTATTTTTGTTTAACTAATAGACATCTTAAATATCATGTCCAAATCAGAGTGTGTGATATTTTCATACAAAGTTATACGTACTGATAAATAGATATTTTAATAAGAATTTTTTTCTCAGAGTTTCAATTATAAAAATAACATATGGGGGACTAAATTACAAATAATATCAACTTGACATAATATTGAAACTAGCTTCTTCTTCTCTTATTGTATAAGTTTTAGATCCCCTAATTTTCCTTATTATAGGCCAGGAGAAAGTTTCCTTCCCAGTGACAACATACAAAAATTCTTGTTAAAAGGATTTTACTTATGTGTGCTTTTAATTTTTTTTAATTGTCAGAAGGCACTTGCAATCATATGTATGCTTTTAATATACTAAATTTCTATACCATTAAATACCATTATTTGGTACCAGCAGATGGCGTAATGGCTATGTCACTGGACTCCCATGTAGTTGACCACAGTTCGAGTCCTGGACCCGGTGGCTTAAACTCATGCCGAGTGTGTGTGTGTGCATGTGTGCTCAAGATCCAGGGAGGAGAATGGAGGAGAAGGGATTGCAGTGTGACCATTTCCTCCTGGGGGGTGATTTCTCGTTTTCTGTCTCTGTCTGTCTCTGTCTTTCTGGAGAGCGCATGTGCCCTATAGCAAAAACCTCCCCCCCCAAAAAGAAAATATTTATATATATTTTTCTGTGAAGTATTTCATTAATCAGCTGACGATTTCAACTACTGTCTGTTGGTACTCAGTTCTGTTTTGCTGGTATTCATGTTTTGTAGAGCATGTTATACATTTATTTGACTATTTTATTTTTCCCCCTATAAAAATGAGGGGGGAAATGGAAGAAATGAAGTGTTAATGATAGCACAGCTGAGATAAGGATAGAAATCACTGGGTGTTCCCAGAGTGGTAATTCTTCAGTGTCCTGGTTTGTTCTTGCTAAGGTAACAAAATACCTTAGACTAGGTAATTTATAAGTAACAGAAATTTACTTTTAATAATTCCAAAGGCTAGGAAATCTACAATCAAGGTGCCAGCAGTTTTGGTATCTGGTGAGAGCTACCCTCTGTTTCATTGGTACTTGTTGCTGTGTCCTCATGCAGTGAAAGATGAAAAGGCACAGGGACCAGGCAGTTCCCTCCATCCCTTTTTTAAGGGCATTTATCCCCCTTCTGAGTGCGGAGTCCTCATGACTTTGTCATGTCCCAAAGGCTCTACTCTCTCGTACCATCACTTTGGTGATCAGGTTTCAACATAGAAATTTTGGAGGGACACATGCGTGCAAACCATAGCGTTCAGCCTCAGTGGGACTGGGCCCTGTTTGTCCTTAAGCTGGTTGTCTGTGTATCAGAGAAGGTTCTTTTGTTGATGCTAACAGGAACTCACAGGAGCCTAGAGCAGCTCAGAGGAGCAGAGTGAGAGCTGCTGAAGCTCAGCTGTAGGACCTCAGGGATGAGGACAGAGCTCATGGTTTTGGTTGAACAGGAGTTACTCTCTAGTCCTTGCTAGGCTTTATTCTCTCCCTGCAGTCTTCATAGGGTTTCTCCAAATTCCCATTCCTCCAGCTATTGTAAATGAAGAGTCTAAGGGTGTTTCCTGTATTCCTTTGGGAGAAAAATCCTGAAGACTGGTGACGAGCCGGACTTGGGTCATTATTCTGTCTTCTCCAGTGGGGTAGGGTACTGTGGACACTGATGAGTAGTGCAGAAGGAGCAGCTTACAGAGTGGGAGAAGGAATGCTAGCCCCGGATATCCACTGTGGTACTCAGTGAAGTTAAGTTATATATGAAAAATATGGGAAGAATACAATTTAATAGGTGAAGTTTTGCAATTCAGAATTCAAGATTTCTGTTGTTTTAGTGATCTGTTATATTGACAGGACCATAGAACTTATTGAGGATTGTTGATAAAGCTGTAGTGCAACTTTATCCCTAAGAAGAAACTAAAGAAAATTGGGAAGACAGTTTCTCATTTCTTGTAGTTTCTGAGCAGTTTTTTTGTTGTTGGAGAGTTTTTTTTTTGCTATAGGGTATGTGCGTGCGCCAGAAAGAGACAGAGAGACAGGAAGCGAGAAATCACCCCCTGGGGGGGATGCCACACCGCAATTCCTTCTCCTCCATTCTCCTCTAGGGATCTTGGGCATGAATGCACACGCGCCCAGCGTCAGTTTAAGTCACCGAGTCCTGGACTTGAACCGTGGTCGACTACATGGGAGTTCAGTGACATAGCCATTAGGCTAACTGTTGGTTTCTCTGAACAGTTTTCTTTTGTTTTGATTTTTTTTTTTTTAATGAAATCAGTTCTGTCTACTAAATATTGCTTTTGGTCTGTCAAGAAAACTGGAATTTAAGGTAAGAATTATTTAAGAAAATTAATTTTATCTGTATTTTATATTTTATCTTTCTTGAAATGATTTTTTTAAAGAATTATTTTGAATTTTATTTATTTATTTATTTTAATTTTATCAGAGAGGGACAGAGTGAGAATGAGAAAGAGAGAGAGAAAGTGAGAAAGCAAGCTACCAGGTCTGGAACTTGAACCACAGTCGGCCATGGGGAGTCCAGTGCCCTTAACCACCACATCACCCACTGGCCCCAAAATGATTGGTTTTTAAAACCAAACATTTATTCCCTAACTATAGATTTTATATCTTCTGTCTCTTATAATGAAATTCTAAATTAAACCTGTTGCTTAGCTCTTAGATTCTTCTGCTTTTACATGCTTTTTAAGAATGGATAATGTCTGAGAACAGGGTTACAGAAATTCTGTTATGGAATGTACTCTACCTTCAGCTCTCAGAATAAGGGAGGAACCTCTTCACCTCTCACCAGGTTGGGGGCACCTATTCCTTAGCTCTCCCACTAACTTGGTGATAGAGAGATGCAGAGACCATGTAAGATTGTGGCCTAGGAAGAATCAGCCCTGTGACAGATACCACAACTTCAGAATCTTGGGGTTTTTCTCTATCAGGGAACCTTAGTCTTGGCTTCTTCATTCCCTGTAGATGGATTCCAAATGTAGAGGAAATTGGGCATCCTTTCATTGTGTAAGACAGGACATACCTTCTCCACTGACTTATAAAGGTTTTAACATTTGAATTTTCTGTATTTTCCAAGAGATTTGTTAATGGAAGTATCATTTTACTTAGAATTTTTGGGTGACCTTATGAGTCTTTCTTTTTTTTTTTTGAGAGGTTTTTTTTTTTTTTTTTCGCTATAGGGCGCGTGCACTCGCCAGACAGACAGATAGAGACATAGAGACAGAAAGCGAGAAATCACCCCCCAGGGGGGATGGTCACGCCGCAATCCCTTCTCCTTCATTCTCCTCTCGGGATCTTGGGCACGCACGCACACGCGCCCGGCGTGAGTTCTAAGCCACCGGGTCCGGGATGCGAACCGCGGTCGACCGTGGGAGTCCAGTGACATAGCCATTACACTAACTGCTGGTTCCCCATAAACCATAGCTTTAAGCGTGTAAGGATAGCTTATGTGGAGTGGCGGACCAGAGTAATTTGCTCCAGAAAATAATTCAAAGGATCACTTTCAAAAGGAAGAAACTGAAAACAGTGGGGGTAGGGAGAAAGCATACTTCTAATTCGAATGGAGGAGGAGGGATTGCGGCGTGACCATCCCCCCTGGGGGGTGATTTCTTGCTTTCTGTCTCTCTGTTTCTCTCTGTCTGTCTGGCAAGCGCACACGCCCTATAGTGAAAACCTCTCCAAAAAAAAAAAAAAAAAAAGCTATGGTTTATGTCATCCTGCCATGTGTTGTCTGAATATCTGTGTCCCTCCAAGATTCGTAGCTTGAAACCTGAACAGGTGTGAGGTCTTCGAGAGGCGATTATAGTGGGAGGGCTCTGCCTTCCTGAATGGAGTCACTGCCTTCATAGAAGAGGCCTGAGGAAACTTGTTAGCCCTTCTCGCCCTTCCACTATATGAGGACACATAGAAGGTGCCGTCTGTGGAGAACAGGTCTTCACCAGACACTGAGTGTGGTGGCACTGACTTACCCAGTTGGCCTTGTTACACCAGCAGGAATAGACTAAGATACATAGTTTATCAAATATTTAATGTAATTTATACCTTTTCGCTGCTTTGGGGTATAACCGATACATAAAAAATGTCACATATTTAAGGTGTACAGCTCGATGAGTTTTGACAACTATGTACGCATGAACCCATTACTAAAATCAAGATAATGAACATATCTGTAACCCCTGATTTGAAAGATAATAAAAGTCTGTTAACAAAAATTTGGAGTATAGGGGAAAAAAAGAAGGCATCCATAAACCCCAGTGTCCCTTTTCATTTAACATGATACCATGAACACTTCCATGTCGTTACATGGTCTTAATAATCATATGACTTTTTAAAAAAGCCATGTTAAAGCATGTTCTGTCCACACCTAGCGTGGTAGTACACAGAGTGTTTCATGTTAGAGGTAGAAACAAATGTTCAGCTTCTTTTGAGATAAGAGATATGAGAATGTAAGGAGAGAATGAAAGAGAGCGTAAGTATTAATAGTTATGAATGGTTCCCTGTCTTCCAAAGCAAGTACTCCAAGGGCTGTTAGACTAGAGCTTTGAGAGGGAGGACAGGTATGCCACAGAGAATGTGTACGTTTTAATTAAGTGAAACTGAAGCTGTAGGCTGAGGGAAGTGGTAAACGAGAGTGCCTCGTTGGGATGAGTTCAGTTGTTAAGGGCACATGTAGCATGTGGGGAAATTTGGACAGGATATATAATTTAGGAAAAGCCAGTGAGAATTTGAGAGAGAAAGTGACAGGACCCCGATGACATATATGTAAAATACTCTTTTTTATTTTTAAACAAAACTTTGTTTTATCTCTTAAGTTAGAGAGAGAAAGAGAAGTTCCCTCAGCAGGGTCTCAGTGCTGCCATCCCCTCCCTCCTAGCCTTTTAGCCAGCCAGGCTCTCGGGCACATACATGCCCAGGGTGTACAGGTTATCCCGGGACTTGAACCCCAGTTTTTCAGAAGGCTTCCAGCATTACGGAGTGTTGGGCTACTGCTGCATCACTTTTATTGTTTGATAACATATGACTGCAAATAAGTGGTTTTCAAAAAAGGATTTTTTTCACTATGAAGATGCTTATGGTTTGTTGGTTTGAAAGGAACATACTTTCTGAAAATCAGATAGGGCTAATAGAAGTAGCAGGTAGAGATCGAGGCTCCAGATTTGGTGATTGTGTGAAAATAAAAACAAATCAGTTATCCCAAGTTGCCTGGAAAAGTAGTGGGTCTTTACTAGAACTATAAAACTGACTTGATAGTGTCTTAAAAACCTTTTCCAGAGGCCAGTTAGCTTGTGTTGTGTATAAGGCAGCTGGATCTCACATGGCCAACCACTTGGTTCAAGTCCTAGACCTGGTAGCTAGGAAAACATGTCGGGTGCCAGTGTGTGCGGGCCCAAAATCCCAAAAGGAGAGAGAAATGGAGGAGACATGATTGAGAAAGGAGGGAGAGATGTAAAAGAAAAGATTGCGGGGTGACCATTCACCGTGGGGGGTGCTTTTTTGGTTCTTCCTCCCTTCTCTGTCTGTCTCCTGCAAGCACATGTGCTTGCGAATTGGGATGCGTAAGTCGAAGGTTACCTCCTCTTGTGGTTGCTCTGCATCTCTCTCTTACATGCTTTGGGAACAGGGATTGTCCTTAATCTTTAGTATCAGGTGGGGAATATCATCCTCTTCCTCCACCGCCAAAATAAGACTAGTGAATGAGTGGGGAAGGATGGGAGGGAGGAGGTTATTTAAAAAATTTTTTTTTTCATTTTTTTCTTTAGATTTTTGCCATAGGGTGTGTGAGCTCTCTGGAGCGAGATGGATAGAGACAGAGACAGAGGGAAAGTGAGAAATCATGCCCCTGGGAAGAAGGCCACACCGCAATCCCTTCTCCATTCTCTTCCTGGAGTTTTGGGCATGTATGCACACACATCTGGTGTGATTTTTCAAACCACCAGTTCCAGGACTTGAACCATGGTTGGCCATGTGGGAATCCAGTGACTTAACTATGCCACTAGCTGGGAGTATTTAAGGTGGTATTTTTCACACTTTACGTAAAGCTTCCAGCTTCTAGCATTACAGAGTATTGTGCTTCAACTGTGCCACCTAGGATGGGCCATGTTTTTTTTTTTTTAAAGAATTATTTTATTTAACATTCATATGTTCATTCATTCATTCTTTTTTTTTTTTTTTTTTTTTTTTTTTAAATTAAATTTGACCAGAGAGGGATGGAATGAGAGTGAGGGAAAGAGAGAGAGTAAGCCGCCAGATCTGGGACTCAAACTCAAACTGCTGTTGGCTATGTGGGAATCCAGTGCCCTTCTTTAACCACCATGCCACCTGCCAACCTTACCATGTTTTTCTTTTTTTTTTCTTTTCAATTGCTGGAGTCTGTATGTGATGATCAGAAAGAGACAGAGCTCACACATCCCCTAGTGGCGGGTGGTCATTCCACAATCCTTTTTCACCTGTTTGGTGAGAATTTTGGGCACACCTGGATATATGCTGATGTGTTTTTCAAGCTGCGGGTACTGGGGTTAGAACTGCAGTTGGCCACATGGGATTCAGATCCCAAAGCATATTACTTACATTTACGCTGCAGGCTGGCCCTACATAGTGTGATTTTTTTTTTTTTTTTTGAGAGGTTTTTGCTATAGTGCGCGTGTGCTTGCCAGAGAGACAAGAGAGACAGAAAGTGAGAAATCACCTCCCCAGGGGGATTGGCCACACTGCAATCCCTTCTCCTCCATTCTCCTCTTGGGATCTCGGGTACGCACGCACACACGCTGGCATGAGTTTAAGCCACCAACTCCGGGACTCAAACTGCAGTCGACTACATGGGAGTCCAGCGATACAGCCATTATGCCAACTGCTGGTCCCCACAGTGTGTGTTTTTAACAGCATTTATCAAAGATGAAAGACAATGGAAAATAGCACAGTACATTGAATGTGGTGATGACAAGTCTCACTTTGTAAAACTGTTTTGGTTCTTTCAGTTCTCTGTATTTTGCTTTTGTGTGCTGGATTGTACTGTGGATAGTTTATTTATCACTGGCCTCTAACATTTCAGACATGCTGTTTTGAGAGATGAATTGAAGTGGGTTGGGCGTCTTGGGGAATGAGGGGACTTGAACCTTCTTCCTTTCTACTGTGGGCAAGAATGATAAGTCTCTTCACCTCTGTCACTGAGCTCCTCGAAATTCTGGCTCATGTTCTTCTTACTTGTCTTGTAGTGAAATGTAGTCTCGCGTCAGGATAGATACCTTTGGAGTGGTTTTTTGTTTGTTTGCTTGCTTGCTTTTAAAAGACTATTCCTGGTAGTTGCTCGCATAACCGTAGTGAAAACAGGAAATCCAAAGCACATAGGTGACTTCCCCCCACCCCTTTCAGTGTGTACATAAGAACATAAAATTTCCTAAATTGAGATTTTGTGGCGATTACTGAGGAGTCATCTGTATTTCAGAGAGAAACAGAATAATGCTGACATTTAGTAGGCACCCAGTGGATATTTGTATAATGGGTGGGGAGAGTCCTGAGTACTTACCTAGGATCAGCGATCTATTGATACTTACTAGTGAATGATAAAACAGAAGTGATGTTCAGAACAGAGGTGATTCTTTCCCTTATTTCTATGCTATACCACTGGCTGGAAAAATGAGAACGGAAACCCTAATTGGCAACTGGTTAATTAAAAGAAGTCATATGTATATATTACATTATATATATACACACACACACACACACACACATATATATATATATACACACACACACACATATACACACACACACACACATGCACACACACACACTCACACACACACACACCTAATCACAGAGAAAAAACTATTTGAGCAAAAATTGAAGGTATTCATCATGATGTCATAATGCAAGCTTCTTTTGTTGAAAATTTTGTATATGTTAAATCCTTAATTTGCCTATCACACACTTGCATGTATGCTTTGAAAAACCATATTGTATGCCATAAAGATGTACAACAATTACATGTAAATAAGTAATTACAAAATATAATTAAAAATGAAAAAGAAGTCCTCATGGCCTTGTGTCTGTATGGCTAATCTTTTTTATGAGAGATGGGTAAGCCATTCATACAAAGACCTACTTGGCAGGATATTGTTTTATTAGCTGTTAGTGATAGTGGCCCATGGTTTATTTTTTCTTTCTCCCCAGTTATTAGAAAAGTTGATTGCTATGAGGGTGATTGCTTTTAGGGAGTTGTCATTTTCCTCCTCCAGGGGGATGTTTGGATGAGAATGGAGACTACTTTGGCAAGGGCAACTGCTGCTGAACAATCTGTTCGGGGATTAGGTGCAAGTTGGTATATGGTTGAAATCTGTCTTCTTGAAATGATTTTCCTTTGCTTTAAGGATAAATGTTTTCTTGCTCACTTCAGCTACATTCACTTAGTTCTGGCTGGTAATGTTTCTAACTGATAACCTTTCTGCTTTAGGGAGCTTCTCTGAAAGTGATAGCTACTATAAATGATTAAAATGTTGCTTCTGCCTTTCCTTAATCTTTGCTCAGAATTTATTTGTAAATTGGTAGTAGCAGAATGTATAACACTAACAGTATTATCTAACCATTTTGGTAAATAGAGACCAACAGTGTAATTTGATTGTTTAGATAGTTTATGAAACAAGTTTTATCCATATTGTATTGTGGGATGCAAATTTTAATTAGTATTAGTAGTTACGTTTCCTTAGTTTAACTAGTTGCTTAGAGTTGTGTAATGGATTATACATCTGATCATGGTAACGATACTATGTGAAGAGTTTAGAGAAGAGACTAAATCAGTTGGCAGCCTATGAGCTTTGTCCCTTAGCACTGTATGGCTAAGATTTTGATTATTTAAGTGAGTATTTATTTAATAACAAAGATAGAAGGACTTTACTGGGTGCTTTTCATTTGGGTGTGTGCTGACCTTTGTGTTTCAGATGTGTCTAAATCCTGAGTCAGGATTTAAATAACCCTAATCTCTCTTTAGTCTTAGCCTACAAACTTTCAGTTGGTCCTAGAAGCATTTTTTTGTAGCATCTAGATGATGTTCTGTGATCCTGGAAGGGTAATTTACAAGGGCATAGAAGTATATTTGTGTATTTACTTATTTAGTTCAGTTATTTTGTGAGTAGACTTTAAATTCACTTTTAGAATTGATGCCCCAGTTGTCAGTGAACGGGTATATTTCATCTAATTATAGGATGACATAAGAAATATCTTCTTTTCTTGATGTCTAAGATTGCATTTGTTGGCCTGAGCTCAGCTGGAATTTTGGTACTTAACACTGGACCCCTTCAAACCTTAATTTAGTGGATAGGCTCAGTTTTCTGTTCACAAGTAGAAACATGATTACTTTATGTTTTGAATACTTTTATTGGATTCTGAAATTATCCCCGCCAGAAATGTTCAGATCGACTTTGTAGTTCTGATTGATTGGTACCATTTGAAAAATTTTTTAAAAAGAATTATTTATTTATTATTGTTATTATTATTTTTCACATGAATTTTGCCAAAGAGAGAAAGAGAGGGAAAGTGAGAAAGCAAGCCACCAGGTCCAGGACTCGAACCATGGTCAGCCAGCCATGTGGGAATTCTAGCATCTCAACCACCATGCCACCTGCCGGTCCCAGTACCACTTTTTAATTTTTAATTTTTTTTTTTTAATTGCCAGAGGGCTCATGTCAGACAGAAAGCGAAAGAGAGAAAGCAACCCCCAGTGGGGCATGGTCATGTTGTGATCTTGTCTGCCTCCATTGTTCCATCCTGTTGGGTTTTGGTTATGCACTTAATGCGAGTCTGGTGTGTTCTTCAGGTTACTGGGTCTGAGATGTGAACTGTACCTGACCATGTGTAATCTAGCTCCCTTAACAGGATCACAGGGCTAGCCTCTTTATATTCTTACACATTTAATTATATTCTTCTGAAAAAAGATGCTTTTCTCTTAAATTGTTATATGTGGATGCAATATATAGTTATAAATATCATATATCATTAGATACTGTGAATCCATACTTCAACTACAGATCAACCTAGAAGAGTAGGTGTATTAATAGGCTGATTTTATAGTGTAACTTTTTTTGAATTTTCTTGTATGAGTAAAATCTAAATTTATTTAAAATTTTTCAGTTTGTCTTCAGTGAGTTTTAAAATAATTCTCGTGCTTTAGATGTGACTATTTAAAATTATTATATGGGGCTGGCAGGTGGCATGGTGATTAAGGGCACTGGACTCCCACATGGCCCTCCATAGTTCAAGTCTCAGACCTGGGGGCTTGCTTTCTCACTTTCTCTCACTCTCACTCTCTCCTTTTCTGGTCAAATTAGAAATAAACAAATAAATTATGAAGTAAAGTAAAATAATTCTTTAAAAAATATTATTAAAAAAATTTGTATGTTTCAGGGACAGGGCAGGGCATTGGGTAGGGGAGTAGAGGTAGGACTGGTGTTCTGGGAAAGGTTGTTAAGTACCTTATAGAATCAGAAGTTTGAGACAGGCCCAAGTTTTTGGAAATAGGTAAATGTGATATTGGACTATAATTATATTTGGATCTGTCCCTAGATCCTGGTACAGAGCTCTTAAAACCCGTGACTCTACCAAAGTGATAAATATCTTTTTGTATGCTGATGAATGATTGATGTTTGGGGGCTCCTGGATAGCCTCCAAATGGGAAAATTGGTTGTCGGAATAACTGACCTGTGATTGGGGGCTGGAACTTTCAGTGCCCCTACACACCTTCAGTGAGGGAAGAGGCCCCTCTCTGAGACCTCAGATCATCTTCAGTGATTTAATCAGTCATGTCCATGTAATAAAGCTTCTGTAAGAAACCAGAAAAGGTCAGGGTTTGAAGAGCTACCAGGTGGGCAAGCAAGAGCACACCCACATCTTAGGAGAATACACCCAGCTCTACTCCGCACCGTTCTAAACCTTACCCTATAAATCTCCGTCTGACGTTCATTTGTATCCTTTAAAATATCCTTTGTAATAAATATAAATATAAATTAATCAAACTCCAGGAGGGGATTGTGGAACCCTGGTTTAGAGGGTTGGTGAGAAGCTTAGATCATATAACGTGGGGCTTGTGAGTGACATCTGAGGTAGGAGGGCAGATTTGTGGTACCTAGCTCTCAATCTGTGGGATCTGATGCTGTTTCTAGATAGTGTCAGAATTGACTTAAATTGGGCCAGCATGGGGTTAAGGCACTTGACTCCTGCATGGCTGACTGCGGTTCAGGTTCTGGACCCGGCAGCTTGGAAATCATGCCAGGCGTGTGTGCCCAAAGTCCCGAGAGAATGGAGGTAAGGATTGTAGTGTGGCCATCCCCACTTGGAGGGTGATTTCTCACTTCACTCTCTGTCTTTCTCCATGGGGCACACGTGCCCTATGGGAAAAACCATAAGGGGAAAAAAAAAAAACGAATTAAATTATAAGACACCAGCTGGTGCCTGTTGTAAAATCTAGCATCAAAAGTATGTTGAGGGAACCAGCAGTTAGCGTAATGGCTATGTCGCTGGACTCCCACGTAAGTCGACCGCGGTTCGCGTCCCGGACCCTGTGGCTTAAATCTCACGCCGTGTGCGTGCATGCCCAAGATCCCGAGAGGAGAATGGAGGAGAAGGGGTTGTGGCGTGACCATCCCCCCTGGGGGGTGATTTCTTGCTTTCTGTCTCTATGTCTCTCTCTCTCTGTCTGGCGAGTGCACATGCCCTATAGCGAAAACCTCTCCACAAAAAAAAAAAAAGTGGTTGAGTGGTATGTGAGAGTAGGAAATACTTTTGAGTGGTATGTGAGAGTAGGAAATACTTTTTTTTTTCTTTGTCTGTAAAATGATATACTGTAAGGTGCACTAAAGTATCGTTCTTTATTAGGAAGGATTTATAATTACTTTTTTTTGTTATAGTTGAAAACCAGAGTCTTGCTTTGTTCTTAGTAAATATCCAGCAAAGTTTTCTGTTTTCTTTGGCTCAATAAGTAATATTTGACCATTTAAAAATATATTTTAAGGGCCAACAGGAGGTGAGGTGGTTAAAGGCACTGGATCCCACATGGCCGACCGTGGTTCAAGTTGTGGACCTGGCGTCTGGCTTTCTCACTTTCTCTTTCTCTCTCTCTGTCTCCCTCTGGTCAAATTAAAAACTTAATAATAACAAATAAAATAAATATTTAAATATATATTTCAAATAGAAATAAAATAGCATGTGTTTATAATTGTAAATTGACACACTGTGGAAAAATAGAAGGAACAAATTAGTCAGCAAATCTATATTGATTAGCTTTACAAATATTCATTATTACTGCCAGCCAATGTTCTCTGCCCTGGGGTGTAAATGAGATCCACGAAAGCAAGAGCTTACATTTTAGTAGGGGAGGGAGAGAAAGAAGTACCAGCAAGTCAGTTATTCTCGGTAGGTGTAAAGATAAAATATGATGGGAAAAGGTGGGGAGGTGGGGCAGGGCCTGCCTTGGTGTAGGGATGGTTAGGGAAGACCTTTCTTAGGGAGTGATGCTCAGTCAACTGAAGGATGAGGAGGGAGTCATGTGGAGGGTAGAAGGAGGAGGAGCACTAAAAGCAGAAGATACAGCAGGTCTAAAGGCCCTGAGATCAACGTGCACTTGCTTCATTCAGGAATAGATAGAAGTGTCCACAGCAAAACCACAATTCCATGCTTAAGAGTCTTTTTTGATGGATTGTTTGGCTTGTGTTTATATAATTATATTTGTGTTTTCTCTTTTTTCCCATTTGTTCCATAACACATTAATAACATCCTTCATTTTCTGTTTAGTGAACATTTTTAGAATTGGCATAATTAATGTGGTAAATGTATCATGATTTACTTACCATTCCCTGATAGTTTGTCATATAGGTCCTACCCACCCCCTCCCTTTGTTATTATGAATATGTTTTTATATGTAAAAATGCATCATGACTTTCCCAACTACCAGATACATGAGCATTTTAGATTTAAAGCTTCTTTTTTAAAAAAATTTCTTAGGGTAGTCTTCAGAGGGTGAAATAGAAACTAGAGAAGAGATACGAATTATTAAGCTATTGCCAGATTATTCAGCAAAATAGATTTTTTTAGTTTATGTTCCAATTATCAATGTATGGAAAGTGTTTACTGTATATTGGCCATCATTAAGTATTTTTTTATTGAAAAAATTTTAAATTGACCAAAATAAGGATAACCGAAAACTTACTATGGTAACCATTTAAAATTGTATAATTTGGTGACATGAAACACATTCACGGTATTGTATAACCACTGCCACTGTCTAGTTCCAGAACTATTCATCGCCCTGAATGGAAATCCTGTACCCATATAAATAGTCACTTCCTAGTCCCCTTTTCCCCACCAGCCCATGGAAACCATAAATCTCGTTTCTGTCTCTGTGGATTGTTCTGGACATTTTGAGTAAATGGAATCTCATAATAAGTGGCCTTTTTTTTTTTTTTCTTTTTTGGAGAGGTTTTTGCTGTAGGGCGCGTGCGCTCGCCAGAGAGACAGAGAGATAGAAAGCGAGAAATCACCCCCTCGGGGGGACGGTCACGCCGCAATCCCTTCTCCTCCATTCTCCTCTCAGGATCTTGGGCACTCACGCACACCCACCCGGCGTGAGTTTTAAGTCTGGGACACGAACTGCGGTCGACTACATGGGAGTCCAGCGACATAGCCATTACGCTAACTGCTTGTCCCATAAGTGGCCTTTTGTATCTGTTTTCTTTCCCTTAGCATCAGATTTTTCAAGGTTCATTTTTGTCATAGCAAGTGAGACTACTACAGTCCTTTTTTATGACTGAATAATATTCCGTTGTTTAGGATATGCCTTCATTTGGTTATTCATTCATCTCTTAGTGGACACGGGGGTTGTATCCAACATTTGGCTAATGTGAATAGAACTGTTACAGACATTTATATACAAGTAGTTGTTTGAGTACCTGTTTTTAATTTCTTTGGACACTTAATACTTAGGAGTGAACTCGCTGTATCACATGGTAATTCTACCTGCTTAATTTATTGAGAACAAGCTAGACTGGTTTTCCCTTTGGTTTTATCATTCTACATTCCCACCAGCTGTGTATAAGAGTTTCAATTTCTCCACATACCACTAACACTTAATTTTTGTATTTTGTGTTTTTTATTATGAATTTCTTAGTGTGAGGTAGATCTCAGTGTAGTTGTTCATTTTCATATCCCTAATGACTAATGTTCTTAAGTGTATTTTCATGTGCTTATTGGCCATTTGAGTATTCTATTTTTGCAGTTTGAAATTTTTACTGATATATAGCAGAAAATTGCACATAGTGTAAGTGTTCAACTCAGTGTTCACTAACTCAGTAGATCCATGTAACCAGCACCCATGTCTAAAAGCAGAATCCAGCTTTCCTCATGCCCTCTCCCCCAAGAGTAACCCTTATCTGACTTGGAACAGCGTAGATTAGTTTTTGCCTGTGTTTGTCCTTATTGAGGAGAATCACATCATATGTATTCAATGTTGGGCTTTGGCTTAACATCATGTTTGTGCCACTCCTCTGTATCATTCATTTTATCCCATTGTGTGAAATCCATTCTGGCTTATCCATTCTTTTTTTTTTTTTTTTTTTTTTAAACAGGTTTTTGCTAGAGGGCTCATATACTCCCAGAAAGACAGAGAGACAGAAAGCGAGAAATCACCCTTCGGGGGGATGGCCACGCTGCAGGCCTTCTCCTCCACTCTTCTCTTGGGATTTTGGGCATGCATGGCCTGGTATGAGTTAAGCAGCCCTGTCTGGGACTTGAACAATGGTCGACTACAGGGGTCCAGCGATGAAACTATTACGCCATCTGCTGGTCCCCTGGTTTAAACATTCTAAGGTGGATGAACGTTTGGGTTGGTTCTAGTTTTTGTATATTAACCTGTCATGAACATTCTTGTATTTGCTTTTTCTTGAGCATGTGCATTGGGGACCAAATTGAGCTCTTGTAGAGGATGTATCAGCTATAAACTAGCTTCAACTTTAATAGTAATTTTTACACTTTTGCCATGGGTACAAATATTTCCTCTACTTTGTAGCTGATTGCCTTTTCTTTTAATTTAATTTTTGGGGGAGCATAGAGAAGTTTTAGGTGATTTCCTTCCCCCCTGCCCAATTTTTTGGTTGTTTCTTAGTTGTAAGTGGATAAATGGCTACTCCATGCAGAGTTTTGAAATTGGAAGTCAGCTCTCTCAGTAAGATGCCATTGAAGATTAAGATTAATGAAATATGGGGGCTGGTAGGTGGTGGGGTTAAAGGCACCGGATTCACACATGGCCTGTTGTGGTTTCAGTCCCAGACCTGGCGGCTTGCTTTCTAGCTTTCCCTTTCTTTCTGATCAAATTTAAAAAATAATAATACTAATTATAACACCAATGGAATTAAATAAAGAATTCTTTAAAAAAATAATGAAATGTTAGCATACTTGAAACGAGAATATATTCTGACTTGTGGACCTATGATTATTTTGTTTTCTTGTCAGATTTTAAACGTTCCTCAATGTTATAATTATAAACATTACAAACTTATTTTAATCCCATAGTGAGTTCTAAGTGACCTACTGAGGCAGGAATCAATATTTTAATTCTCCGGCATTTGAGCTCTATTTATCTATTCTTTCTTAAATTACCTTTTAAAATTACAATGTAATGCACATGTATTATAGACAATTTGAAAGTGTAATTTGAAAAATACGTAAGGGGCTAGCAGGTGGTGTGGTGGTTGGGCTCTAGACACTCCCACATGGCCAACCATGGTGTGAGTCTTGGACCTGGTGGATTGCTTTCTCTCTCCTCCCCACTCCCCCTTCAAATTAAAATAAATGAATGAATAAATTAAAAATAAATAAATAAATATATATTTTTGGAGAGGTTTTTGCTATAGGGTGCGTGTGCTTGCCAGAAAGAGAGAGACAGAGACAGAAAGCCAGAAATCACCCCCGAGGGAGAATAGGCACACTGCATTCCCTTTTCCTCCAGTCTTCTCTCTGAATCTTGGGCACGCATTGCACATGTGCCCGGTGTGAGTTTAAGCCATCGGGTGGTCCGAGACTCGAACCGAAGTCGACTGCATGGGAGTCCAGCGACATAGCCATTGCACCAACTGCTGGTCCCAATAATTCTTTTAAAAAAAAAATAAATAAATAAAATGAAAATAATACTACCATGCAAGATAAAATGACTTTAAAAAAAAAAGGATTATTTTATTTTATTTATTATTATTGTTTTTTAATTTGAGCAGAGAGAAAATGAGAAAGCCAGCCGCCAAGTTTTGGACTTGAATTGTGGTCCACTATGTGGGAGTCCAGCACCCTAACCACCATGCCACCTGCCAGCCCTAAAATGACCTTTTGTGTGTACACTACATACACACACACACACACACGCACACACATATACACACACACACTTATGTACACACTAAACACACACATACATATATACACACACATATACACATATATATATATATGAAGTCTATTTACTTCTCTATGAATGAGGGGTTTGGTAGGGGGAGAGAGGTACAATTTTATCTCACTCTTGTCGCATCACCATCCTCCTGTCAGTCTTCCTGCCGGCAGGGATAATGGGTGGAATGGGGTATGCAGCATGTTTCAGGTCAGCTCTGGATCTGAACCCCTACTGAAGGTAAAGTGACTTTTATGTGTGCAGCTTCTGTTTTGTAAAGTTCATTTCAGTCTTTCATGAGAGAGGGATTGGGGAGGGAGAGGAAGGCTCATCCTCAACCAGCTCTTATTATGCTATCACCCCCACCCCCCAAGCCTTCCTGCCAGCCAGAAAGTAGACAGAGTAGAGGGGTAGCCAGCACTTTTTAGGTCAGCTCTGGATCAGAACTCCCGTCTTGGTGTGGTTCCAGCATCACAGAGCAGTGTGCTACATCCTGCACCACCAAAGCTCAGACCCTATTTGTTCTTTTATGGAACGCTAGTTTTTTATTGAACATAGTGTTCTATAATGTGATTTCCCCGTTATACTGTGAATACTTGCCCAAGAATTATTACTCTAAAGTGTATTTTAAAATTAGAACATGACTTCATTTATTTTTTATTTTTTAATTCTTTTAGTTTGCCAGAGTGTGTGTGTGTGTGTGCTTGTCAGAGAGAGATGGGTGTGGGGAAGTGTGAAAAAGCACCCGTTGTGGGGGATGGTCACACTGCAGTCCTTTCTCCTCCATTTCTCCCTCCTCCAGGGATTTTTTTAGGCAGACATGAACATGTGCTTGGTGTGTTTTTCAGTCCACTGGTCTGAGACTTGAACCACGCAGTCAGCCAGGAAATCCAGATGCCTTAACTGTCATACCACTGGCTGGCCTCAGAGCATGACTTTAAAATTTGTTATCCAAGTGGTATGCATAGTTCATAAAGTCAGGCAGTTTCATACAAAGCTTATAATTAGAAAAGGGAAAAAATGGTTCCTTGCTCTTTGCCCTTTCTCTCTGGAATTTAGCTTTCTAGAAATAGCCACTATCACCTTTAACTTGTTTCTTCTGCATTTGTTTTGTATTTTCAGATAACATGGTTAAACTTAATATTTCTTGACTTGTTTTAATTTTAAATTTATCTCTTGATTTCCCATGATGGAAGGTAGTGGTTCAGTTTTATAACATTGCCTTCTAGTTTACTGTTTTCTGTTGCTATGACTGAAGTCCACAGATTGGGTGATTTTTAAAGAATCAAGGTTTATTCACCTCATGAGTCTGGAGTTCCAGGGTCAAGGGTCCACATTCGGTGAGGGCCATTTTTCTGGTGGGGACTCTGCAGAGTTGCAGGATGGTACAGGATATCACCTGGTGAGGGGAGGGCAGGAGTATGTACCTCAGCTCTGCTCTTTCTCCATTTTCTTACAAAGCCACCAGCATTCATTTTACTCCTAATCACTTCCCAAAGACCCCACTTCTTAATACTGTAGTATTAATACTGGATTAACTTTGCATTTTCTTTATTTTATTTTAATTTTACTTTTTGCTATAGGGTGTGGGGTGGGCGCTTACTGGAGAGAGAGAGAAAGTAAGAAATCATCCCCTGGAGGGGAGGGGTTGCCATGCCACAAACCTTTTGCCACAAACCTGTTCTCTTCCATTCTCCTCTTGGAGTTTTGGGCATGCATGCACATGTGCTGGGCATGTTTTTCAAGCCACTGGGTTTGGGACTCAAACGGCACAGTCAGCTGTGTGAGATCTGGCACCTTAACCACCATGCCACCTGGCTAGCCCACATTTCCACCTTTTTTTTTTAAATAATAAGTTATTTTATTATTATTTTTACAATTTGCAATAGGGCACATGCTCTCACCAGAGAGAAGAGACAGAGAAAGAGAGAAAGCAAAAGTGAGGAAGTAAGCTGCTAGGTCCAGGACTCAAATAACAGTCGGCCATCTGGGAGCCCAGTGCCTTAACTATCCTGTACCTCCTGGCCCCATTTTCCATCTTCTTAATACCTTCACAATAGCAACCAAAATTCAGCACATGTATTTTGGGGACACACATAATCATAGCACCCTCTTTCTCATGGTAAATACTCTTTCCTTTTCACCTTCTAGATATAGTTAGATAACAGATTTTGATTAGTAAAGGTTTGCATTATTGTGATCACAGAAATATCATTCATATTTGAACCATGCTGTCATTACATTTTTTTTTTTTTTTTGGAGAGGTTTTTCGCTATAGGGCGTGTGCGCTCGCCAGACAGACAGAGAGAGACATAGAGACAGAAAGCGAGAAATCACCCCCCAGGGGGGATGGTCACGACGCAATCCCTTCTCCTCCATTCTCATCTTGGGATCTTGGGCGCGCACACACACCCGTCCGGTGTGAGTTCAAGCCACTGGGTCTGGGACTCAAACCATGGTCGACTACGTGGGAGTCCAGCGACATAGCCATTACACCAACTGCTGGTCCTGTCATTACATTTTTTTGTGACAGCTGTATGTTTTTTCTTCCAAGGACACTATCTCACTATGTCATGATCTTTCTGAGGAGTTGGGACCACGGTACATATCACCATACTTGGCACTTTTGTGCAGGGTTTTTGCTGAGTTGCCCGGGATAATCTTGAATTTGTAATCCTTCAGCCTCCTGAGTTTGTGGGATTACAGGCCCATATTAACCGTGCCTAACTGTTCAGGATGGACAAATACGAGAACCTGGGTCTTCCATGTTGGTCCCATTAACAGCCAGTTAAATTCTGCACCACTGTGGCTGGGCCCGTTTTTATCTAGATTTGATGAATCAATCTTTCTTTCTTTCTTTCTTTCTTTCTTTCTTTCTTTCTTTCTTTCTTTCTTTCTTTCTTTCTAACATTTTATTTAACTTTATTTTTATTACTATTATTATTATTTTTCAGTTTGATCAGACAGAGAGAGAGGGAAAGTGAGAGAGAGCAAGCTGCCAGGTCCAGGGCTTGAACTATGGTCTGGTCTGCCATGTGGGAATCCAGTGCCTTTAACCACCATGCCACCTGCTGGTCCCATGAATCTTTATTTTATTCATTGACCTTTTTTTTTTTTTTGTATTCCTCACTTATTGGTTTTACTCTCCTATTAAGGTTTAGCTCTTTCAATATAATCAAACACATCAGGTCATTTTTTGTGTCCCTTTTTTCTATTCCAATTGAACTCTAGTTGCTTTCTTGGTCTGCTTGTGGTAGGCTTTTCACCACAATCGTGGAAATTCTTTCTGCCTTTTTTTCACTGTGCTCACCATTTGTAGTTCTTTAAGAAAAGATGGATGGAGCTCAGGCTTTGTGGCAGATTCCGCTGCATACCAAACTGCAGTGCGAAGCCACATGGCTTATCCTGGTTTCGTGGTTTGAGATCCCTGGTTTAGTCTACCTGAAATGTGCCGGATGGGCAAGCGTGTGCCCAGGATACTGAGGGTATCTCTCTGTCTTGTACTCTCTATCATGAATAAAATACCTAAAAAAAAAAATCAAGCGTGGGGACTTGATAGATAACTGGGCTATGTTTAGAAGTCAAGGTTGGAGATTATTTTCCCTCCAGAGTTTAAGGCATTGCTGTGAAAAAACGAATGCCATTTTGATTCACAGCCTTTGTAAGAAACCTGGCTTCTCTTCCTGGAAATCTTTAGGATGGTGTCTTTATTCCTGGTATTCTGAAACTTTATAGTGTGAATCTTTGTTTGAAAAAAAAAAAAGTCATGCTGTGTACACTTGGTAGACATAGTCCCTCTTCATCTGGAAATATGTGCTCATCAATGCTTAGAAAGTTGTTTTTTGTTTGGTAATGGACTCTGAAAAGGAGGAGCTTCTATTAGGGGGTTTTGGAGCTTTCTGAACCAATTCTTTTGTTAGCTTCTTTTTCATTAGCTACTTGCTGTCTTGTGTTGTTCTTTGTGTTCCAAATCCTTTGTTGGATTTAAAGTTGTTACTGTCTCAGGAACCAGCAGTTAGCGTAATGGCTATGTTGCTGGACTCCCATGTAGTCGACCGCGGTTCGCGTCCCGGACCCGGTGGCTTACAACTCACGCCGGGTGCGTGTGTGTACGTGCCCAAGATCCTGAGAGGAGAATGGAGGAGAAGGGATTGCGGCGTGACCATCTCCCCTGGGGGGTGATTTCTTGCTTTCTGTCTCTATGTCTCTCTCTGTCTGGCGAGCGCACGTGCCCTATAGCGAAAACCTCTCGGAAAAAAAAAAAAGTTGTTACTGTCTCTTTTAGTTTCAAAGTTTTTTTTTGTTTTATGAATATTTGTTTTAATGACTTTTTATAAAAGAATTATTTAATTTTATTTATTATTACTATTTTTATTTTTGCTTTGGGGCACTCGTGTTCACCAGAGAGAGAGACAGGGGAAGAGAGAGGAGAGAAAGTAAGAAAGCAAGCTGCCAGATCTGGGACTCAAACCATGTTTGGTCATGTGGGAGTCCAGTGCCCCAACCACCATGCCACCTGCTAGCCCTGAATGACATTCTTATGTCATGGGTTTGTAAGGTGAAGCAGAACTGGCTGAGGCTGGGAGTGGATGGCAGTGTCAAGACTCTGTAGAGGGTGCTTGCTTCCTCTCTCCCTTGATCACTGTCTCTTTCGTAAAGGAAATAAAAAAATAAAGTTGAAAAAAAATTTCCTGATCCAGTGCATGGCACTTAATGAGTATGCATTGAAGCCGGTGTGCAGTAAAGTTAGTTGATAGTTGAGGGAGTAGGTCTGTAGGTCTCTTGATTATTGTTCTTTATTTCTTGGCACTCCTAACCTTTTCATTAGAAGCTTCATCAGCATCTAATAGAAAGAATTTATTTAAAATAGTATGCATCATTTTTTTAAACTTCAAGACAAAGTATATATTTCTGGCTAACTGTAGTTAGTCTTAAAATGATATCGTGAATACATGTGTTTAGTTGCTTTTGATTTTTAAATTATGTGATAATAGTTTAAACATCATATGAGATATAATTCACCATATTTAAGAAGGACTGCTTTTGCAAATCAGCATTTATTTTCAGTAAAGATCATTAACTGACCCATGTTTATGGTGGTGCTTGAGTTTTGCTTTGGACTTGATTATGTGAAAATAACCAAAAAGTAAATAAAATTATTTAATTGTATTATTTTTAATTTAATTTTAATTTAATAATCACACACATATTTTCTGTGCTTTCACAAAAGACAGAAAGAGACGGGGAGAGAGAGAGAGAGAGATGCAATCCCTATCGGAGTCTGGTCATGCTGAAATCCCTTTTTTCCTCCATTTGTCCATTCACTCAGGATACTGGGTTTGTGCACATGTGTGTGGTGTATTTTTCAAGCCTCTGGGTCAGAATTCAAACTGAGGCTGGCTGTGCGGGATCCAGCTCCCTCCACAGCTTACCTGCTGCACTTTCATCTATTTTACGTTTGTGTTGTATCATTTCAATTGTCTTTGCCAGTGATAGCTTATGCTGTGTAATTTCCCTCTCCCCCTTTTCTCTGAGATTTGATTCAGTAGTTTGCTATTTTATATTTGCACTTCAAAGATTAACAAGCAAGACTTTCCTTCAGAAACGTTGTGAGAAATGGCACTGTAGGCTGACATCCTCCCGATCGTGTATAAGATGTTTGGTGCTTCACCATTCCTGTCTAATGTTGGCCAAAGTTTGCTTGCAGCCATTCTTGTAATCTTTTCTCTTGGGGCTACTTAAATAATCTGAATTATGCTCATTTTCAAATATTACCTTTTCTCCATTTAAAAATACTTGTTGTCTTTTTTTGGGTGATATTTAACTGATTTAAAGGAATAGGATTTCTACTGTTTGGTCTTCTACATATTATTATCAACATGTTCCAGCATTTTATCTTAGCACTTGTATAACTTTTTAAAAATAATAGTATGTGGGGACCAGCAGTTAGCGTAATGGCTATGTGGCTGGACTCCCACGTAGTCGACCGTGGTTTGAATCCCGGACCTGGTGGCTTAAACTCATGCCAGGCGTGTGTGCGTGCGTGCTCAAGATCCCGAGAGGAGAATGGAGGAGAAGGGATTGCAGCGTGGCCATACCCCCTGGGGGGTGATTTCTTGCTTTCTATCTCTCTGTCTCTGTCTGTCTGGCGAGCTCACGCACCCTATAGCAAAAACCTTTCCAAAAAAAAAAAAAAAAAGTAGTATGTGAGCAAGAGAGGGAAGCACCCTCCGTAGGTTTTTTTTTTCCCCCCCTGGAGAAGTTTTCACTATAGGGCGCGTGCGCTCGCCAGACAGACAGAGACATAGAGACAGAAAGCGAGAAATCACCCCCTAGGGGGTTGACCACGCCACAATCCCTTCTCCTCCATTCTCCTCTCGGGATCTTGGGCACGCATGCACACGCGCCCGGCGTGAGTTTTAAGTCACCAGGTCCGGGACGCGAACCGCGGTCGACTACGTGGGAGTCCAGCGACATAGCCATTATGCTAACTGCTGGTCCCCCCTCCATAGGGTTTTATGCCGCCACCCTCTTTCCCTCGCCCTCTAGCTCCTCAGGATCTTGGGCACCTGTCTGCGTACCTGGCCTGTGTTCAGGCTGATCAGGGATCTTAATCCGTAGTGCTTTATGGCTTCCAGGCTTGCAGGCACATGTGTTACCACCATGCCACAGCTGCTGGACCACACTTGTATGAGATATTGTTATTTATGTCTAAATGAGGTTTAGTAATACAGATGTTTCAGGTATCCTAGGAAAAAAGGCATACTCACTGTCTGTTGGGATGTAGTTTTGTGTATTTCTAATTTGAGCCCTGTAATTATACTGTTCAGGACTCAATATTTTTGCTTATGTTTTGCCTGCCCAATATATCAGTGTTTCTGAACAGAGTAGCTTAAATTAAGAATAATTGTTGTATTTTCTCTGACAGTTCTGTTACTTGTTGTATTTTTAGTTGTTAATATATTTTGAGTCCTGTTTTCTGTAGTGAATTTGCATATTCTCTTCTCAGTTTTATCAATATATAATTTTTTTTTTTAAGACAGAAAGATAGACAGAAAGCAAAAAAATCACCAGGGAGAATGGTCACACTGCAATTCCTTCTCCTCCATTCTCCTCTCAAGATTTTGGGCACAAATGCGTATGTACCTGGTGTGAGGGTTTTTTTTTTTTAAAGAATTATTTAACTATTTATTTGTGTGTGTGTGTGTGTGTGTGTGTGTGTGTATTTGACCAGAGAGGGACAATGAGAGAGAGGGAGAGAGAAAGTGAGAAAGCAAGCCACCAGGTATGGGACTTGAACCACAGTTGACCATGTGGAGTCCAGCACCCTTAACCACCACGCCACTTGCCAGGCCCCCGGCATGAATTCTGGGTCTGGGACTCAAACCGTGATTGACTGTGTGAGAGTCCAGCAACATAATCATTATGATATCTGCTGGTCCTCAATTTCTTTTTATATATCCTTAAATTCTTTTTAATTAATTTTCTTTTGGGCGAGGGAATTTCAAACCTTAGGAAAGTTGTAAGAACATTACAAAGAAAATAGGTGTGCTCTTCACATAGGTTCAGTACTTATTAATGTTTTTTCTTTCATATTTGCTTTCTTATTTTCTGTATGTTATCTATGTGTTCTCTATGTGAAAGTCAGTTGCACATAGCACTTTATCCTTAAACATAACAACATGGTCACTCTCCTGTATAATCACAAAATAATTATTGCACTTTGGAAATTTAACATTGATACCATGTTATTATCATCTAATATACTATGTCCTGACTTTCTTATTTCTTAATAGTAATGTTCTTTACCACTTTTTCCATCCCGCTGTCCCCTCCCCCTTCATTTGAGATCCCGTCAGTTATATTTAATTTTCATGTCTCTGTAACCTCTTTTAATCTAGATTCAAAGACAGTTTTTCAGCCTTGTTTTCTTCCTTGACATTGCCAGGGCAGTTGCCTTGTAAAAATGTTTGTTTTTAAAGATTTCTTAGATCCAGGCCAGCATCAAATTCTCTTGTCAATTTCACTAGTATGTATTTTATTCTTTATATATCTTTAAATTCCTTTTAATTAACTATTTTTTGGAAGGTTGGATGGGGGTTATTTCAGACATTTAGGAAAGTTAGAATAGATCCAGGCTAGATTTGGGGCAGGGGCATTATATTACGCTGTGATGTTTCAGTCCACCAGCTGGGGGACCATGATGGCAGATTTCCTCCTGTGTTAGAAAGTTACGTTTTATCATTTCGTTAAAGTGTCATCTACCAGATCTCTCCATGGTAAAAACGTCCATTTCTCTTCGTAGTTGTCTGTGAAGTGAAGCTTTGAGACTGAGTCAAATATTATTATTAGTATTGACAGTTTCAAAGGGTGACTTTATTTCTGTTATTCTGTTAGCTGTCATTCTTCTATAATTTCGGCTTTTTATCTTACCGGGTATTAAGATGGCTTTTCCAACTTTCCTTTGTCTTTTACATCTTTTCCCATCACTTTTTTTTTTTTTTTTTTTTGGTCCTTCTTTCCACTGGATAGATAGCATTTCCTTCTGGTAGTTTAAAAGTTCTATATCATTTGTGTGTGTTCTTAGGCATTTGCCCTTAACTTTAAACATGTTTATTTACTCCTTGGTTTTTGAAGTTTATCATTGTATGTGTCTTCTCTTTAGTAAGACAAGTACTTCATTACACTTTCGTGACCTTGGGCAAGGTCTGTCATCACCAGATGAAGTTGATAGTATCTAGGACATTTTATGATGGATACACTTTTTTCTTTCTTTTTTTTTTTTTTTTGGATTTTCGCTATAGGGCGCATGCGCTCGCCAGACAGACAGAGACAGACATAGAGACAGAAAGCAAGAAATCACCCCCCACGGGGGATGGTCACGCCGCAATCCCTTCTCCTCCATTCTCCTCTCGGGATCTTGGGCACGCAAGCACATGCACCCGGCGTGAGCTTGGGACGTGAACTGCGGTCGACTATGTGGGAGTCCAACGACATAGCCATTACGCTAACTGCTGGTTCCCACTTTTTGTCTTTTTCTTTTTTCTCCCTCTCTGCATCTGTTTCCCTCTCACATCCTTCCTTCATTTAATTCTTCTCTCTTTCTTGTTCCATTCATTCATGTGTAGTCTCTTAATCTTTAGAAGATAGCAGGATATTATATAATTTACTTTGTATTCTCTTTCCACTTCATCAAAGTAATAATTAGAAATAACATTTTGATACTTACGAAGTATGAATATACTCTTGTAAGAGAAACAGTGTCATTCTTTTCACTCCACCATATACATGAGGCAGTGGTGCACTGAACACAGCAGTGTAGTCAGTGGTTAGACTGGGTGCTGCTGAGTAGGTTCCTTCAAGATACTGCTACTTCAGTATCTTGAAAAAAGAATTAATACCGACCTCACAAGGGATTTTGTGGAGATTGGGGTAACATAGAAGATAGAACTAGGTAAGAATATGAATAATTCAAAAGAGTAAGCAGAGGGAAAACTGTTTTTTTTCTCTTTAAATTTATTTTTTACATTAATTCACTACACATCATTACAGTATACAAATGAATTTTCCATCCAAAATACACTGTATATTGGCTCAATCAGGCACATCAACATACATTTTATCAGCAAATAATTTTCCATTTCTTATGTCTTGTATACTTTTTTTTTTTTTTTTTTTTTGGTCATCCTTGATTCCCTATCCCTCACCCTCTGACATGTCCCACCCTCCTCCCACATTGTCTCTGGTATCCATGGTTGCTTTCTACTCCCCCCCCCATTTAATTGATTTGCTAATGAACTTAATTAGTCTAAATATTTCCAATAGCAAGCGCAGCTGATATATACTTATACATGAACCCAAGTCTGACTTTAGGCATAAACCTCAGTGAGTAGAATGAACATACTATAAAGTAGTACCTATCTGGGGCTATATAGCTTACTGAAGTCATCAAATATGCATTTTTTTTTTCAATTTCGATAAGAACAGTTTTACTGTTTTTTTTCTCCTGAAACTTTTTTTTTAATTACTTAACATTTATACCCTGAGCATCGTCACAACATACTAAATGTGGTTTCCCATCTAGAATAAACTGCGTAGTGACTTAATCATGCATGTTATCATCAATAATATTCCATTTCTACTTTCATATATATGTATATGTATATATATGTTTTTTACCCCATGTTTGAAGCAGAGGGAAACTCTTAAAATGCCACTAATTTAAAAACTAGGAATTGAAATTAAAGATTAAACAACTTGACTTCAGATCTAGATCTCATAGAATATGAAGTTACGTTCCGTAAACCTTAAGCATTATCTATCAGTATTTTTTTCAGTAACAGCGTAGCAAAAGAAAAACAACAAATACTTTTTTTTATGGCTAAAGATTCACTTCAGAGGGACCAGCAGATGGTGTAATGGTTGCATCGCTGGACTCTCACTTATTGGACTACGGTTCAAATCACACACACACCCAGCAGCTTAAAACTCATGCCAGGCGTGTGTGTGTGTGTGTGTGTGCAAAATCCTGAGAGAAGAATGGAGGAGAAGAGATAGCAGTGTGACCATCCCCCTTGGGGGGTGATTTCTTGCTTTCTGTCTGTCTCTCACAAAAGCACAACCCTAGAACAAAAATCTCTCTTAAAAAAAAAAAGTCTCTGGGACCAGCAGTTAGCGTAATGGCTATGTGGCTGGACTCCCACGTAGTTGACCGCGGTTCAAGTCCCGGACCCGGTGGCTTAAACTCACGCTGGGCGCGTGTGCGTGCGTGCCCAAGATCCCGAGAGGAGAATGGAGGAGAAGGGATTGCAGCATGGCCATCCCCCCTGGGGGGTGATTTCTCGCTTTCTATCTCTCTGTCTCTCTCTGTCTGTCTGGCGAGTGCACGCGCCCTATAGCAAAAACCTCTCCAAAAAAAAAAAAAAGTCTCTCAAAAGATTTGATTCAGATAGTATGTTGGGTTTCATTGTCACATCTCTTCAGTCTTTTTTTTTTTTTTTCCTTCTTAATATGGAATAGTTCTTTGAGTCTTTCTTAACCTTGACATTTTTGATGAGTCAAGACTATTTTATATAATACCGTCTAGTTTGGGTTATATTTTGTTTCAGTAGTAATCTTGCTGCAAACCACTAGCATTACAAAACAGGGAATCACTTTAGGTAATGATTTAATATGGTGTTAATATTTAAATTCTTGAACCTCAGCGTGGACAGAGTATGTGTCATGACAGAACAGAAGCATAAATAATTGCTTACTTTTGATTTACGTCCTATATGTAGGAATGATGATCAGTTACTTGACTGGAGAACTTCTATTGTCAAAGATTTATGTGTGAAAGAAGGGGAGAGATTGAACGGGGACTTAGAAGTCTTCTATCTCAGATCTCATCAGAATGACGGAACTGGTACAACTAACAGCTGTGGCCATTTGTTCAACTTATTTGCCCTTTTCATCTCACAGGTCAGATGTTTTATTTTAATTTTCGTTTGAACATCTAAAGGAAAGTTGGAATCTAAAGATGGCAGTTGTGCATGTAATTGGCCGTCAGTCGTGCCTGTCCCAACTGTAGGGTAATCAGTAATGTTTAACTCTTTGTCATTGAGTTCTATTTGTGTCATCTGATTATGATTTTTTTTTTTGGGGGGGGGAGGAATGGCTCTTGAAATGAATTGTTACCTGTAATATAAAGTTTTTAAACTGTTCCTAGAACAAATTATTAAAATTTTCTAGAGACAGTTACAGTGGATTTAGAGCAATGTATTACATAGAAACATCATTTTTTTGGTCTTAATAATTGGCAAATATTTGTAGTGTGTTTTTTTTTGCCTTTTTTTTTTTTTTTTTTTTTTTTTGGTAGTTGTAGGATTTAAGTCCTATTTGATGAGTATAAATAGTTACACTTCTTAAAAAGTACTTCTTGAGGCTAGTAGATGGCATAGTAGGTCGCTGAACTCCCACATGACGGACTGCAGTTTGAGTCCCGGACCTGGTAGCTTGAAAATCATGCTGGGCATGTGTGTGTGTGTGTGTGTGTGTGTGTGTACACACGTATGTGTACATGTGTGTGCCCAAGATCCCGAGAGGATAGGGGATTGTAGAGTGGTCATCCCCCCCCCCCCCCCCCCCCAATTCTCACTTTCCCTCTGTCTCTGTCTTCCCTTCCCCCAATGTGCCCTAAGGCCAAAACCAAAGCGTTCTTAAGGCGATATTTATTTTTAACTTCCCTGATCTTTCTGAAGTTGTGTAGCTTCCCTGAAGCTGTATGTGGTTCTCTCTCTTAGTTTTGTAATAAGGCTTGGGTAATTGCAGGAACCCTTTCACGAAAATGAGGATATCAAAGACCAGAGAGGGCCAAACTCAAGCTGAGCCCTCCTGATTCTTTGCTGATTAAGCCCTAGGACTGACTGATGGAGGAATCATTTGGGTGAGTTTGCCTGACAGGCTAGCCTATGTTCAGTTGTTGTCACAAAGCAAAGAAAAATACAGTCATCTCTCAGTATCTGAAGGGGAATGGTTCTAGGACCCCACATATACCAAAATCCTCAGATGCTAAAGTCCCTTATATAAAACAGTACTGTTTGGGCCCAGGTGTGATAATGCTGTCTAATTGATACTGTTGCTCAGGAGGCTGAGGAAAGAGGATCATGACCTAGGGAGACACTGTCTTTAAAAAACATAGTATTTGTACATAATTTATGTATACCCTCCTTCTTTAAGTCATCTCTGGTCCAGCCATGGTGGCACGATTGTAGCACGCTGATCTACAATACTGGGAACCATATGGAAGACTGAGGTTTGATTCCTGGGTCAGCCTGTATGTGCCAGGTGTATGTGCATGCCTGCGATCCTGGCTGACTGGAAGATTTAAGGGAGGATTGTGACTTGAGACCTTGCTGAGAGTGCTATTCAAATAATTAAGTGAAAAAAATCCCCCAAAAACTCCAGATTATTTATTGGGTCATCATTTTCTATGCAAAAATGTTGCATGACTTTTTCGATGACCCAATATAATACCTAATGCAATGTAAATAGTTGTTATACTGTGTAGTTGTGTGTTTTTTAAAGTTTTTATTTCATCCATGAGAGAGGGAAAACTCCCAACAGGATCCTGCTGCCATATTCTACCCCTGCATTCAGCTTTCCCTGGATCATGGGCAGGTGCATGACCTGTGTAATCAGGGAGCTCTATGGACTCGAACAAGGAACTTTTCCATGTGGGCTGTCTAGCAGAGCATTGTCTTTAACTGTTGTGCCACTGTCTGGCCCCAGTATACTGTATCATTCATGGAATATTGATAAGAAAAAAGAGTCTGTGCATGTTTAGTACAGATGCAACCATCGTAGGCCTAACTATATAGTACATGCAAGCAAGAAGGTTATACTTTTTGATTCATAGCTGGTTGATTCCATGGATGTAGAACCCATGGAGGACCAACTGTATCTGAAAATTGGGTTTTTCCACTGAGGAATACTTTATGTTAGACATAGCTGTTTATGTCACTAGCAGTGGGACTTCCAGGATAGAGTATTAAAAGATATTATGAGTCTTTTGCAGCTAAGTGGCTTATGAGGTCAGGCAAAGAAGACCAAAATAAGCCAGCTTCAGAAGAGTCTTTCTCTCAGGGTTATGGGAGGGCATAGAAATTATGTCCAGGTACTGAGAAAATTACAGGTTCTAAATTTTTAGCTAAAAAGAGTATACTGTTTTGTAGTAGGGAAATAGAATACTTAGTAAAGTTGTAGGCACTCTATAACTTGAGGGGAAAAAAGAGGACACTTCTAAAATTAAAATGTAACCCATAAACATTTTTTATTTTTTATGAATTGGATTACTCATCATTTTGAATGTTGCCTTCTGCTGAATTACTCTTTCAACACGAATTGAGATGACTGTATTTTGTGCAGTCATATTCATAAATGTTAGATGGAATTCATTTAATGTTCTTGAACTTTATATTTTTAGATATACTATAAAGATTACACAGCTGTTGCTTGGAGATATAATATGAATTACTTTGAGCAGTGGGATCATGATGTGGGTCCTATGCCAGCTGATAGTCAGCTGCTACAAACTAAAAGAAGCCAACACAGGAAAATACAAATTCTTAAAGGGTGTGAACATTATACTTTAGAATGTTTTGAGTAATGCCTGCTTGTTTTAGACATCTAAGTATTTGTCATGACAAAGCACATTTTGTGATTAGTAGACTGGCTTTCAGTTTTCTAGTTTTCTTTCGGAAAGCTAGGACTATTTCTCCCTCATTTTGCTAGGGATTAGAGTAAGTATGACCAGCGACACATGGCAAGATCTATTTCATTAACTCAACTTTAGTTTCCATACCTCATTTGATTAAAATTTAATATTTGGTTATATTTGGTTTGATTCTTTATGCCATGATAACTTCATAGTTTTAAGATTGAGTTACTCCTCTGACACTGTAGGTGTAGTTTTCTATACACCTGTTTTTTCCTCAGTTGTAATCAATCAGTCCTGTATGCTTGTTTAATGTATACGTATTATAGTTTCTAACTAATCCTAACCCTAACCCTTGATTATATTTTTAGCAAAGCAATCTATAAAGTTAAGTATTTGATGCTTATAGTAAAGGCATATGTAAAGGGAAATTTCCCATTGACTTCAGATACAAAATTGCATATTATTTCCAGTGAAGGTGGTTTCTAATAATCTTTAAAACGATTAAAGTAGTGATTGCCCATGATTTATGCTGGGCATTATGATTCATTTGCTAATTTTTTTTTTTCCTTTGGAGAGGTTTTTGCTATAGGGCGTGTACACTCACCAGAAAGACAGAGAGACAGAAATGGAGAAATCACTTCCCAGGGGGGATGGCCACGCCCCAATCCCTTCTCTTCCATTCTCCTCTCGGGGTCTTGGGCATGCACGCACACACACTCGGCATGAATTTAAGCCACCGGGTCTGGGACTAGAACTGCAATCGGCTACATGGGAGTCCAGTGTCAAATTCATTACGCTAACTGCTGATCCCTCATTTGCTAATTTGACATTCACCAAATATTTGACTGTACTTCAAGTCTTGGTGTTGTACATAGAGGTGACACAGTTCTCTACACTAGGAAGTGTGCAGTCCAGTACGCAAGTGTTAGGATACAGTGAGACTCGTTCTGTGACAGGGAGTATACCCAGAGTTCTGTAGTGCTTGGGGAACTACCTGAGGGGTGGTATAGGAGTAAGTCAGTCTGACCTCAGCTTTTTAATTACTGCATATGCATTTTAGTTTCCTTCTAATGTAGATTAAAAAGAAAAATTTTACAACTGTTAACATATAAGAACACTAGATATATTCAAGGCACATCAGTTTGGTTATTTCTTCACGTTCTAGTTATTTCTCCAGGTTTTGTAAGCAACCATTGCTTGTTAATAACTCCACTTTGTTGACATTACCAGAAAAGGACAACATGAAGGCCTTTTCTTAGTCAAGTAGCTTTCAAAAAACCAACATGTAGTAATTACCATCGCACCATGTTTGAATATTTTGTAGGTGCCCAGGACAAGAAATCCCCAAATCTCTTGAGTGTCCTGTAGCTTTTATTTGGCCAAAGACTAATTATAAAAATGGGCCGCTGTTAGTAATTCTTTTCCATTATGCTGTACTGTAGTTACTTTTTGGACACATTGCCAATGTGTGTGACTAAAACTTATGCTGGTGACTCCTAAGTCACTCTCAGCTTTAATCATTTTTATTCTTTTGTTGGTGACACTTGCATGACTGTCGGCTTTGCGTTCTGTATGTATTCTTCCACGTGCCGTGCCTGCATAAAGTTTTAATATTCACTTTGAAGTTCAACCTTCTTTTTGTCGCACTTGTAGCACCTTGTAGCACCCTTTGGTACTTGGGTGTCCCTATACTGGGGTACTTGTAACCAAAGGGCAGGCTGCAGTGTGCCAGCTTGTGGAACAGACCATAAGACAAACATGGCATTCTAACTGGAATGTCAACTTAACTGAGCTTTCTGGGGAGAACATCGTATTGTAAAAGGCTGTGTAATTTAGCAAATTGCAAAATGCTCATTGTATTTCAGTATGAAGTAAGAAGCTCTAAGAAATTTGTCACAGACTCTTCAGATTCTAGATTTCTTTAGCATATATGTATGGATGGTCAACTGTATACCATTTTATAATTGCCAAATAATCTCTGGAATTTTTATTATACGGTATTCACCGTAACTAAGCTAGCCCCTAGGGGAAAAAAAGTGCCTGAATTGGTCTGTGTGAAGGGATTGTATATGGAGAAGGAGGAGAAAAGTGTGTTTTTCCAGTAGAAGACAAGACTGCTTTTCAGGACAGAAGCTCACAACTTAAAAAGTAGTTTTGAGCAGGAGCTGGCAGCTGGTGAACATTAAAATATTTGCTAAACTCCATAAATATTTGATCTGGAACCATGAATGTCCCAAGAAATATTCTTGGAAAATAAAGGGTTTCCTTAGGACAATAGGAAAACCAGACTTTCCTCAAGTGCCTATATTTAAAGAGTGGGAAGAGTCAGTTTATATTTAGTTTGACCAAGTACCCAATGTGTCTGAACATTCACTTATATCTTCTTTGAAGTTGACTTTTAATTCAGATACTAAAAATTAACAAAAAGCAATTTTGGGGACTGAAAGAGTCTATAGTACTTGCAAGCCTCATACAGTAGCAGTTAAATTACATTGAAACAAGTTAGTATTACATTACAGTCCAGTTATATTCCATAAAGGTGTGCCAAGCCACGTGAGACTTTTCAAGGCTGTCATGTATTTCCAGATTTACAAATAACCACTATAGACTGTAATAGCCCATATAAAGTAGCTCCAGAGGAAGAGCAGAAATGAAATGCCCCATTCGATGAAGTTTGATAGTAAGTAGACCAGGGTTACTCACTGGAGAGGGAGGTGGTCAGATTCTCTCGCTATGCCAGACTGACAGTGGGAAGTTCAGATTCTTATATTGGTCACAGGCTGTGCCAAGGAATGCCATGAATCTTTAGGTTTGTCTGTCAACGTATCAGATGTTAAGGGTGTAATAGAGTAGTTATTTGGTAGTGTTGTGCTCACTTGTGGTTTTGGAACTCCATTTATTTCCTGTCTCCACTTGCCAGTTTGTTGCTGCTGCTGATAATATAGTAGTAGTAGTAATAATAATAATAGTAGTAGCTAATAGAGTACCCAACAAGTGCTAAGTACTTGAAGTGATTTATGTACATGGTTTTGTTCTCACAACAGTTCCATGAGATTTATTATTATTCTATTTTAAAAATCAGAAAACCGATGTTCAGAGAAGCCAAATGAAAACTTGCTTAAGGTCACACAACTAGAAAATGACAGAACTGGAGTCAAGATTTACTTAGGTTTACCTCTAGATTCTCTACTCTTTTTCTTTTTGGAGAGGTTTTCGCTATAGGGCATGTGCATTCGCCAGACAGAGAGTGACAGACAGAAAGCGAGAAATCATCCCCCAGGGGGGATGGCCACGCCGCAATCCCTTCTCCTCCATTCTCCTATCGGGATCTTGGGCACGCACGCACACGCGCCCTGCGTGAGTTTTAAGCCACCAGGTCCGGGACACGAACCGCAGTCAACTACGTGGGAGTCCAGCGACATAGCCATTACGCTAACTGCTGGTCCCTAGATTCTCTACTCTTTACCTTTGTGCTTCGTGCTTCTAAATGTATTCTTCTGTGTCCTGTAGAATTTACTACTAATTTAAAAAATCTTGGAAAGAAATTTGAAGCCTATTGAATTACAGGCTATTTGGAAAAAAAAAAGTATAGTCCATATATCAATGATTTTGATAATACAAGTGCTTAGTGATGGTTCCATAATGAGATCTGAGATCATCATTGTCATTTGGTTTTACCTTCAGAAGTAATGAGATAACATGAATAAACTGTCTTCAACAGTTTACCTGAAAATTAGATCAATAAAGACAACAGAAATGTCAAATCTATTTTGTAAAGGATCTTTTCTTTTAGAAAAGTGACTTTTTAAAAAACTTTTTAAAATTTAGTTTATCCATTCATTTATTTTAATTTGATGAAAGAAAGAGAGAGAGAAAGTGATAAAGCAAGCCACCAGGTCTGGGACTTGAACCATGGTCAGCCATGTGGGAGTGTCCAGCACCTTAACCACCACGCCACCTGCTGGTCCCCCTGTAAAAGATCTTAATTAAAATTTTCTTTTTTTGTGTGAGGGGAGGGAGAGGCCTGCCTTCCTTCCTTCCTTCCTCCCTCCTTCCTTCCTTCCTTCCTTCCTTCCCTCCTCCCTCCCTCCCTCCCTCCTCCCTCCCTCCCTCCCTCCTTCCTTCCTTCCTTCTTTCTTTCTTTCTTTCTTTCTTTCTTTCTATAGGGCATGTGCACTTGCCAGAGAGACAGAAAGCAAGAAATCACCCCCATGGGGGGATGACCACGCTGCCGTCCCTTCTCCTCTCAGGATCTTAGGCGCGCGCGCACACACGTACCCAGTGTGAGATTAAGCCACCGGGTCCAGGACTTGAACCGCAGTCAACTACATGGGAGTTCAACGACAATAGCCATTATGCTAAGTGCTGATTCCTTAAAATTTTCTTAACTAGATTCTGCTATGGAGAAATAGTACGGTATTATATATTTCTATGTTAAATTAAGGTGATTGTCCTTTTTCCAGAAGTGCTAATTACAGGGTTTCTAACAGGAAAGGCTGGATGGAGGTGGGAAGGCTGTTTAGGTGGCCACTATTGTAATTCAGCAAAAAAATAATTTATTAATGCAGTAGCACTGGGACATAGTAGAGGATGTATTAGAGGCATTTTTGGGGTGGAATTGACAGGGATGGTAACTGACGTGAACAGTCTAGGGTAGCACTTGGGTTTTGCCAGACAGTAGGGTTTTTGGTATCCTTCACTGGGAAAAGAAATAGGAACATCAGGATGATGACAGAACAGTGTAGGGGGTAGCATTTGGGTTTCGCTGGATGCTATGGTTTTTGGTGCCATTCACTGGGAAAGGAAATTAGAACAGAGGAGCAGAAAGGGTATGAGAGGAAAATAGGTTGTAATTTTAGCTCTATAGGATGTCTAGGTTGAAATACATAGTAGAGGGCTGGATGGTAGCACAGTGGTAAAACACAGTGTGCTGAAAGGCTGACCTACATCAGAAGGTTTTAGGTTAATTCTTGGGGATCCTCTAAGCTTGCTGGACGTTCTTGTGCCCATGATCCAGGGTTGGCTGAGGCTGAGAGTGGATCATGATATTGGAAGTCTCTTGGAGGTGTTGTCTCCATCTTTGTCTCTGTCTTATATGGAAGAAATAAGTAAATTTAAAAAAGAGAAAAATGAGGAAGTAGGCAGTTGTCTGTGGGTTTGGAGCTTAGGAGAGAAGTATAGATTGTAAGTGCTTTTGTGGCACAATTTAACGAATATTAGTTGAAACCTTGAATAGAGTGTTTAAGCCTCAGTACTCTGTATGTTTTGAGTGATAAGGGGAGAAGTTTACTCACTACACTACCTACCAAACTTTTTCTTTTCATCCACACATTGTATCTCAACTCTTTCGACTTACAATCATTAGAATTCTTATTTGAATGAATATGGGAAAATAAAATACGCCAATCTTTTGTGTTTCCCTTTATTAATGAAGCTATAAAAACATACTGTATTATACAATATTTTTATTATAGTTGTGAAGCCTGTGCATAATTCTTTTATAGAGAAATTTCAAACATACTGAACAGTTGGAAGAACTATTCAGTGAACATACATATACACCTACAATGTAGAGTCTGCCATTAACAGTTTCCTAAAGAGTAATTTATTTAATTTTATTTATCATTATTACTATTTTTAAAAATTTACTGCAGGGCACGTGAGAGAGAGAGAGAGACAGAGAAAGTGAGAGAGCAAGTTGCCTGTTCTGGGACTTGAACCACTGTTGGCCATGTGGAAGTCCAGCACCTTAACTACCATGCCACTTGCTACCCTGACCATTAACATTTTACTCTACTTATCATATATCTATTTCTCTATTCTTCTAAGTATTATTCATTTATTTTGATGTATTTCAGAAAAGTAGGTTATAGTTGCTATCATATTTTTAGATATTTCAGTATGTATACCATTAACTAGGATTCAATTATGGTTACAATTTTTTTTCCTTTTCTGCTAAATATGTATATAGTACAATGTACTAACCACTGCATGAATTTCGACAAATGCACCACATCACAGACATAACCCAACTCCTTTCAAGGAGCACATTCTTTATCACTCCTCTGTCTGCAGGTATGTTGTTGATAGAGCCAGGTTGTTTTTATTGACTAAATCCCATTTATTAAATTTAGTAAATTATTTTTTTTTAAAGAATTACTTTATTTAACTTGATTGATTTATTTTAATGTTTGACCAGAGAGGGACGAGTGAGAGAGTGAGAGAGAGCGAGAGCAAGGGAGAGAGAGAAAATGAGAAAGCAAGTCGCCAGGTCTGGGACTCCAACCACGGTGGGCCATGTGGAGTGTCCAGCACCTTAAACACCATCCCTCGTGCCAGCCCCATATTTGTTAATTCTTTACTTACTCAAGAGTTACTCATGTTTAAAGTCAAATACTACTAAAAGAGTTATAAGAAAAAAAGGATGACTGCCATTATTCCTAAGCAAACATTGACCACTTGAAGTAAATAGCTCCTTTTTCTACATATTATTTAACCTTAATGATTTCTCCCTATTTTAAGAGCATTTTCATTATACCGAATGTCCCAGCAGATTTGCTGAAATGTTTTCTAATCTATGCTATCTTGCTTTAGATGTATTAATCATTTTCTTCTGTGAGTCTGGATTACTTACTATATATTACATTGCAATTGTACCTTGCACATAAATATAGATATTGTGGGGTAAAGAGTTTAGGTAGTGACATTGACATAGTTATTTTTAACTTTTTAAAATATTTTTTCGTATTTCTCAGAAAGACAAATGATACCCAAGTGTGTGAACTTTAGGGGGAAGTTTTGCCTTTCTATGTACTTGGAGCTGCTGGATCCCAGATGGTTTTCTTGCCTTCCAGAAATAAGTTTGTTATTTGTATCTGCCATTTGTCAGTGGTATTCGCAATGTTTTTGCTATATCCCTCAATCAACAGAATCTAATTGTTTCTAGCATGCATAATTTTTTTGCCCATTCTTAGCATTATATTTTGATGGAATAGCACAAGGGGAAGGGGAAAGTTACTTAATATTTCATAAATTTGTGCTCTCGTAGAAGTCTTCACATCTTAAGATGATCTACTGGTGATAGTGGTTAGCTAATTGAAATACTTAAAGTTTGGTATCCTTAATAAAGACATATACCCTTAAACACTTTATTATATTTTATATTTTTATTTATGTATTTTTGGGGGCTTAAGCAGAAATTTATTTTGCGTCAGTTCTGGAGTCTGGAAGTCTTGAGATCAAGGTGCTGACTGGATCGGTTTTCCACTTGGCTTGCAGAGGACTCTTCCCTTGCTGCCTGTTCTTATGGTCGACACTCTGTGCACTTGCACCCGTGGTGTCTCACCGCTTAAACATCTTAGTCTGCTTTCTAATATACATATTAATTCTCTAGTCTCTCACTATTAAAGCTTTTTCTTCAGCATTAGTCTGGTGATAAGACTTCTGCATTTTTTTCTTTCCTAAGACATGCTTAGCAGGTGATGACAATGATTCAACTTTGGTATTTTGAAAATGGAGAGAGAATTTAGACAATTTGTAGAGCATTCTAAATATAGAATTCTGCTAGACTTTTCCTCCATCTTTTACATATGTCTCACAGTTTTTTAGTGACTCACCTTGATAGACTTTAAAACATTCAACTTAAACTTTCATTGAATTTTTGTATGCTCACATCATATAATTTGCATAGTATGTAAGTTGGATAGGAATGATATTTTTAGTCACAAATAACTCACTTAAAAATTTTTTTTAAATTGGGGGGTAGGGATAATGCCCCCTACCCCTTGGGGCATGGTCATGCTGTGATCCCTTCCCTCTTTCTCCATCTCGTCAGAATTTGGAGCATGCACTCATATGTACCTGGTGTGCTTTGCAAGCTTTTGGGACTGAGATTTGAACCATGGTCAGTCATGTGTGATTTGGCCCTCTTAACCACAAGGCTATATAGCCTGGGCTCCATAGCTGCCCCTCGATAAGCACAAACTAACCTCTAGGAACAGTTATTACAGTAAATGAGGAACTGCGCATCAGAGTGCTAATGGTGTTTTTCAGATGGAAAGGAAAGAATTGGAGAGATTGTCATTTGGACATTGGAGATCAGAAAAGGAATGTTTTTACTGGCATATTTTGAGGCTCTTTTTTCTTTTCTTAAGAATTATTCATTTTAATTTTATTTATCATTATTATTATTTTTAAAATTTGCTGTAGGGCATGCACACTCACCAGAGATTACAGAGAAAGAGGGAAAGTGAGAAAGCAAGCACCAGGTCCGGGACTTGAACTGCAGTTGGCCATGTGAGAGTCCAGCTACTTAACTACCATACTGGCCTTGAGGCACTTACTTTAAGTATACAGATTTTGATCTTTTATTATTATTATTATTTTTAATTTTTTAAAAAAATATTTATTTAATTTGATTTATTTATTCATTAATTTTAATTTGGCCAGAGAGAAACGCAGGGAAAAAGAGAGGGAAAGTGAGAAAGCAAGCCACCAGGTCTGGGACTCGAACTGTGGTTGGCCATGCGGGAATGTCCAGTGCCTTAACCACCATGCTACCTGCTGGTCCTGGAGAATTTTTTCTTTTTCTTTTCTTTTTTTTTTTTGAGAGGTTTTTGCTATAGATTGTGTGCGCTCACTAGAGCGCTCAGCAGAAATACAGAGACAGACAGAGAGAAAGAAAGCGAGAAATCACCCCCCAGGCAGGATGGCCATGCTGCCGTCTCTTCTCATCCATTCTCCTCTTGGGATCTTGGGCACGCACGCACATGCGCCCAGCGTGAGTTTAAGCCACCGGGTCCAGGACTTGAACCGTGGTCGACTGCATGGGAGTCCAGCAACATAGCCATTACGCTAACTGCTTGTCCCAGATTTTGCTTTTTAAATGTAATATTTCTTACCATTTTTCAGGTCACTTAGGAAATCTTTAATTAGGAGAGATGAAAGGATGTAATGCCAATCCTTCAAAAGTGTTTAAAACCTGATGTTGGTGCAGAGATGATATATACAGTGTATTTGAAGAGCACAGTAAGTTCCTGTTTTAGGGGTAGAGGGAAAGCTTTTAAGAGGAGATGGCATTTGTATCGAAATTAGAATGTATTTGAATAGAGGAAAATGGGGCATATAGATCAGGTAGCGAGGAGAGCATGTGCAAAGGTGCAGCTGTTTGAACAAGCATGGCATAGTTGTTGCAGCATTGGGGTATTGGACTGTGTTGAACACTGATATGTTCCTGGCACTAGGATGGTCGAACATGGTTCCTGGCACACCACACATACGCAGTAGCTATTGGAGAGAAAGAATGACAACGGAGGAAGACTGTAGCCAAATTGCAAGCTATTGTAAGCTATGTTGGCAAGCCAGAGTGAGTCTTTGAACTATCTTTACTAGAATAGTGACAAGATCATATTTGACTTAGAAAAATACCTCTCTAGAAGCATTGGGAGGAGATTACAATTAGACATACTGGTTAGGAGAATTGAAATAATCCACTTAAACTAAGGGAGGGGCCAGCAGGTGATGTAGTGGTTAAAGGTGCCAAAAGGGGTCAGGAGGTGATGTAGTGATTAAGGTGCCAAGGTCCCACATGGCCAACCACTGTTCAAGTCCTGTACCCAGGGGCTTGAAACTCAGACCGGGCATATATGCATGCATGTCCAAAATCCCCAGAAGAGAGTTGAGGAGGATTGTGGTGTGGCCATCCCCCCTGTGGGGGAAGGGAGTGATTTCTCACTTTCTGTCACTCTCTCTCTCCGGTGAGCACGTGGGCCCTGATAGCAAAAATTCCACCCCCCGCCCCCAAAAAAAAGGCGAAGTCCCATATGAAAGCTTTTAAGCAAAGGGAGCTAATGAATGGTAGAAATCTTTTTTCTCTTTTTTAAAAAAATAATTTGCCAGAGAGCATGTGCATTGGTTAGAAATAGGGAGAGGGAGAGCAGACCGACTCCCCCACCCCCAATGGAGCCTGGTCACACCACAATCTCTTCTCCACCCTTTCAGGAGTGTGTGTGTGTGTGTGTGTGTATGTGCACACATACGCCTGGCGTCTTTCTCAAGCTGCTGGGGCCAGGATTTGAACCGTTGAGTTACTTGGCTATGTAGGATCCAACTCCCTTACCCAGTAGGCTTCCTGAGGTCTGGCTGTGCTTGCCCCCCCACTTCAGTCATCCAGCCTGTTGGATCTCAGGCACTTATACACATGCCTCATGTGTTTCAGACGGCCAGGCCTGGATTAGAACTGAGGTAGCCGTGTGGGATCCGGCATCGCTGACCAACGCGTTATTCCTGTGCCACCTCGCCGGGCGGATTGTAGAAGACCGTAGGAAGTAGAGTTGACAGGCCTTGGTGACTGAATGTGTAGGGGAATGAAGGGCAAGGAGGGCTTTCAAGTAACCCCTAGGTTTGCAGGATGGATTCCAATGTGATGCTGGTACTGTGAATTGGGAAAAAAAAAAGAAAAAGAAAAAGCACTTTGTGGATTTTCTGGTATATATCACAATACTGGGCAAACTATTTATTATTTTCCTATCTAAGAAAAGTATGTATTATCCCTATTTGAGTGCATAATCTCTTATAATTGAGATGCCTCACTCTGTTTTGCTATATGCCAAGAGCCGTGGAATATAAATGTGAACATTTGTAGAACTGAGTTAAAGCTAACTCTGTGTTTCTTCTAAGCATCTTTATTGTTTGATGTGCCATAATGCAGGCTTGAGCATAAAATTTGATGTTAGGGAAGAGGATAGAAATCTTATCTTTCAAATCCCCAAATTTTGTTTGACTTCTTCCTTAATATTTTTTCTTTCTTCTTTCCTTTCCTTTCCTTTCCTTTCCTTTCCTTTCCTTTCCTTTCCTTTCCTTTCCTTTCCTTTCCTTTCCTTTCCTTTCCTTTCCTTTCCCTTCCCTTCCCTTCCCTTCCCTTCCCTTCCCTTCCCTTCCCTTCCCTTCCCTTCCCTTCCCTTCCCTTCCTTTCCCCTCCCTCCCTCCCTCCCTCCCTCCCTCCCTCCCTCCCTCCCTCCCTCCCTCCCTCCCTCCCTTTCCTTTCTTTCTTTCTTTCTTTCTTTCTTTCTTTCTTTCCTTTTTAGAGTTTTTTTCTGCAGGGCGCACGTGCTCGCCAGAAAGACAGAGAGAGAAAGCAAGAAATCACCCCCCGGGAGGATGTCCACGTTGCAATCCCTTCTCCTCCATCTCCTCTCAGGATCGTGGGCACATATGCACACACGTCTGACGTGAGTTTAAGCCATCCCGGTCTGGGACTCAAGCCGCAGTCGGCTACGTGGGAGTCCAGCGACATAGCCATTGTGCCTATTATTACTGTTTTTAATTTGACCAGAGAAAGACAGAGGGAAAGTGAGAAAGCAAGGTGCCAGGACCAGGACTTGAACTGAAGTCAGCCTTGTAGAAGTCCAGCACCTTTAATTACTATGCCACCTACTGCCCCTTCTTTTTTATTCCCCCTAGGTTTTTGAAATAGGGCAAGTGAGAAATCACCTCCCGGAGAGGATGGCCACACTGTATAATCCCTTCTCCTCTATTCTCCTCTTGGGATTTTGGGCACACACCCACATGTACTGGGGTGTGATTTTCAAGCCGCTGTGTCTGGGACTGAACTACAGAGTTGGCCATGTGCAAATCTAGTGCCTTAGCCACTTTGCTACCTATTGGCCTTGTTTTTTGTTTTTGTTTTTTTTGTTGTTTCTTTAAGGGGTAAATTAAGTGGCTGGTAGTAGGGGTTTATAGGCTCTGTGCCACACATAGGGTATTCCAGAATGAATGGCATAGGGGGCTAGATGGTAGTGCTGTGGTAGAACATGACGCACTTGAAGGCTGACTTACCTGGGAAGATTCTGGATTCGCATTCAGACTTTCCCAAGGGTGTAAGTCCATGATCCAGGCTGGCTGAAACTGGTTGTCAATTAAGATTTCAAGGCCTGTTTGGGGGTATGTCTCTCTGTTTCCCTCACAGAAGAAATCAACTACTTTTTTAAAAGAAGGTTGAATGACATATTTTACATTTTTTCAGAGATGGTAAAGGACAGTTTGTGTGTATGTAAACATAAATGAATTGGGACCATGACTTCAATAGTGATACACTTGATAGCATGTCACATAATTACTTTAAGAGCATTAGTAGGGGGCATGGTGGTTAAGGTGCCAGACTTCCACATGACTGACCACGGTTCAAGTCCTGGACCTGGCGGCTTGCTTTCTCACTTTCTCTCTTTGGTGAGTGTACATGTCCTATAGCAAATTAAAATAAAATAATGAATAAAATTAAATAATTCTTTTTTGAAAAGGGCGCAAGTAATATGCTAGATACATCCATAATTTTTCTCCTTTTGGTTTTCTCATCTCCTGCACCTTACCTGTTTGTACATCCTTTCTGTTATGCTCTTGGTATACATTGCATATGCTTACTTTTTTTTTTCTAGTCTGGTATTTATGTTCTATTATTTTCATGCCACCGTCTTGAATATTTTCTCTCCATGTGGTAGCTAGAGTCATCTTTTAAAAATGTGAGTCAGTTTTTGCTTACAACCCTCTAGGGGCTTCTCAGTACACTTGGAGTAAAACCCAAGTCCTTCCAATGGCCGAGCCATCACCTTGGAGGGTCTTGCTTGTTGAGAGATTAATGAATGCTGTGAGAACTCAAAGGAGGGAGCAATTAATTCTGACTTTGGGGACCTCAAGAAGACTTACAAGATAGAAGAGTATGTGATGTAGTTCTTGAGTAGTTTTGTAGAAGAAATTGTGTATCTAGGAGGCATTTAAAGACTGCCTACTATATGCTAGGCACTGTCATATGCATGCTTTTATTTGAGAAGTGATGATTAATAAGGATGTCTTTGAAAGGAAGTTACTGTTCATTAAAGACTTGGCTTTATTGCGGTACATAAATAGTATATATAAGAATAGCCAAGCAACTCTCAGTCCGCTTACGTAGCGAGAAACATTCTGCTCACTGGTACCTATGAGAATGGGGTTTGGCAAGCATTCTGTACCATCATCTGTGTCTGTTCCAAACAGCTCTCAGTGTGCAGAACCACTACATTGTAATGTAGCATCATGGTTTTTAGACTGTCTTTTCTTTTAAACCATTGACTCTAGCCTTCTAATGCTAGTACCAGAATTACCATCAGGAAAAAAGAAGTGTAATCGACTGTATATGGCAACTGCATTGGGTCATAAAAATGAAGTTTTTGTTTATAGCTAAATTAGTGTCTGATCTTCACAAAACTAGTTAGTAAATGTAATCTCCTGTCATTCCTTTACTGACTCAGCATCTTGAAGACTGACTAGGTGTTTATTTGAGGCTTGTCAATGATGCAGATTGGATGGTAGCATAGAGCTGCATTGCTTTATTGTTTGTGTATACACAGTGTACATGTAGTAATACTTCCTGTTGTGACTAAGGCCAGCCACACTTTAAAGCAACCCTTGAGTAAGTATTTCATCGGATGTAGGAGAAATGGAAAAATGCACACAATGTAGGTAGTTTTCTCAAAAGCTGAAGTTATTATCCTTAGTGATTTGCCTTTATATTGAGGTTTTTATTTCTATTTTAGGTTTCCAAATTGTCCTCATTGGTAGTCTCACTCTGACCCCTCTCTCCTCAGTTACTTGGCAAATGGACCAAAATACTGGTAACCAGTTCTTTGTTGAGATGTATGTGTCCATGAAATCTAAAACTAGGTACCGCTTGGTTTATTTTAAATGTCACACTTAAAATCAGAGTTAATACTTGAGAGCTTTCTTTATCATTTCTGTATTCTATTCTCCCTCACTAATTGGGTGTCCAACAATTCATGCCTTTCTGGAGTTAACACAGATTCCACATGCTAAGGGCTCAGTGTAATAAGACTGCCCCCCCCCCCCCCCCCCCCCATGTTGCTGCGAATGGGTTCTTTCTGGCCAACTATAAATTTTAAATTCAACCCTCTCTCTCACCCCTACTTGATAATTACCTAAAATAATACCCAGAACTCAGGCAGTGCTTTACTGTCCCTGGTTTATTATGAAGGACACAACTCAGGACAGCCACATGGAAGCAAGCATAGAGTACAGTATGGGGTGTAGGTATGTCCGACTCACCTAGTACATCAGTGTGTTTACTAGTCTGGAATGTCTCAGAATCCTGTTAAGGTTTTTTTTTTTTTTTTTTTTTTTTTTTTTTTTTGAGTTTTTGTTGTTTCTTTTTAATTTGAGAGAGACAGAGAGAGTGTGCATGCACTCTACTGAGGTGGGGGCATGCCACAGTCCCTTCTCCATTTCTCCTGTTTTGGGCATGCATACACACATGTATGCGGTGTGGTTTTTCAAGCCACTGGGCTGAGTTTCAGATGTGCAGTTGGCCATGCAGATCTGGCTCCCTTCACAATCAGGCCATGGGACTGTCTCTGGAGCTTTCTTTACATAGGCATGATTGATTACATTTTTATACAGTAGTGGCAGAACTTAACCTACAGTCCTTCTTCCTTCCCCAGGAAGGGGAGGAGGTTTGTGACGGACCTTGAAGCAAGCCTGATGGTAAAAAAAAATTCCATCTGGGACCAGCAGTTGGTATAATGGCTATGTCGTTGGACTCCCATATAGTCGACCGCATTCGGTGGCTTATACTCAGGCCAGGCGCGTGCGAGCCCAAGATCCTGAGAGGAGAATGGAGGAGAAGGGATTGTGGTATGGCCATCCCCCCTGGGGGGTGATTTCTTGCTTTCTATCTCTCTGTCTCTCTCTGTCTGGCTGGCGAGTGCACACGCCCTATAGCAAAAACCTCTCCAAAAAAAAAAAAAAAAAAATTAAAAACAAATTACATCTGTAAAGAGGTAGTAATCGCCGACAGGTCACCAATATAATAAGCATATACATAGGTAAGCAAGTAATTTGTACTAGCAGTTGTATTCAGTTTACTAAATGAGTTTATACTGAGATTCAGATGAAAATATCTTGTGTTGCTTGACTTAATGCTTTTTTGTGGATCCTCTCCTTTTGGTCTCTTATTCCACCTTATTTACGTCTTTTGCATTAGACTCTACCCATAAGGACGGGAAACCTCTGTAGTTTCTTGCTCCCAGTAACACCACCAATTGTCAATTGACTTCTGGGCTGGGTAAGCTGGTTTACATGGCTGTGTGGGATATTTAGCACATGTAAGTATCATAAGTTCAAATTTTGTTTGTTTGTTTTACAGTGAACAGAGTATCTGTCAGGCCAGAGCTGCCGTGATGGTTTACGATGATGCCAATAAGAAGTGGGTGCCAGCTGGTGGCTCAACTGGGTTCAGCAGAGTTCATATATATCACCATACAGGCAACAACACGTTCAGAGTGGTGGGCAGGAAGATTCAGGACCATCAGGTAAGGGTCTATTAACATGTATTTAAAGGTGATCAAGTATTACAAAAGGACTTGGCATATTCAGTAAAATTAAGTAGTGCTTTTAAAACTAATCAAAATATGATCTCTAAGTGTCAGTGGTTTCTTGACTTTATGATGGTGTGAGAGCAATGTGTATTCAGTAAAAAAATAGTACTTTTGGGGCCGCAGGTGGTGTAGTAGTTAAGGTGCTGGATTTGCACATGGCCAACTGCTGATCAGAGTCCCAGTCCTGGTGGCTTGAAAATCGTGCCTTGTGTGTGTATGGATTCCCATAATTCCATGGGGAGAGTAGAGGAGAAGGGATAGTGGCATGGCCATCCCCCCTGGGGGTAACTTCTCACTTTCCCTCTCACTGTCTCTCTCTGGTGAGCTCATGTGTCCTAGGTAAAAACCTTTTTTAAAAAAAAGTGATTTGAATTTTGATTTTTCTCCAATGTGCTGTGTTCAATAACATGAACTATTCAACACTTAGTTATAAAATAGTCTTGTGTTAGAGAATTTTGCACAACAATAAATTAATATAAGTATTCTGAGTATATTTAAGGTAGTTTAGGCTATGGCGTTTGGTAGTTTCATTGTATTAAATGCATTTTCAACTTAAGATGTTTTCAATTTATGTTGAGGACATAACTCCCTGGTAAATTGAGCAGCTGTAGTCGCTAGGAAAGATTAAGTGTAAGTTTCTCTCTCTACTCTTTCTACCATTTATTAACCTCGAATTTAGATGAAGATTTAGAATTAATTATACAAAAATGTAAGCAGAAGTTTTTCTGTTATGAACATTTATTAAATCATCTGGCCTTTTCTTTAGCTACTGTTTGGAATCTGAAGTAAATTTAGGGCAAACAAAAATGAAATACTACAGAGGCCAGTGGGCTGTGTGGTGATTGAATCAACTAGATCCCACATGGCCAACTGAGTGGTTCGAGTCCTGGACCTGGTGGCTTGAGAAACACTCCTAGCACATATGTGTGTGTGCCCAAGGTCTCAAAGGGAGAAGAAGAGAAGAGATTGTGGTATAGTCATCTCTCTGGGGTTTCTTTCTCACTGTCCCTCTCTCTCTGTCTAGATCTCTCTCTGATGAATACATGTGTCCTATAGCAAAACTAAAAACCAAAGAATAAAGTGAAATACTATTTAAGTAGCAGATTGTATGTTTATAGAATGTATTTCCTACCCAAAGTTTTGGGGTATGGGACTAGAGGTAGGAGTCAAACATGTCAATAGTTTCAGAAAATACTGTTACATTTATGTATGACAGAAAAGTATTAAGGTTGCTCAGAGAGCCTCTTGCAGTTCATATCTGTCATGACAACTATGCATTTAGTAATTCTGCTGGATTTCCTAGAAAGTAGCTGGATTATCTGATTACTTGGGCCTTAACAGATCTGGAACACTAGGTAGAGGAAAAACGAATAGTTTCAGTAGTATTAACTATATACCAATAGCAATAACTTTAATACAGAGTAGATTTGTTTGTTTTTTTTTTTTTTTTTTTTTTGGAGAGGTTTTCGCTATAGGGCGCGTACGCTCGCCAGACAGACAGAGAGAGACAGAGAGACAGAAAGCAGGAAATCACCCCCCAGGGGGGATGGCCACGCCGCAATCCCCTCTCCTCCACTCTCCCCTCGGGATCTTGGGCACGCACGCACACGCGCCCGGCGTGAGCCCAAGCCGCCGGGTCCGGGACTCGAACCGCGGTAGACCACGTGGGAGTCCAGCGACATAGCCACTACGCCAACTGCTGGTCCCTACAGAGTAGATTTACAGAATACTTTTAAAAAAGTGTTTTTCGTGGATGTTGGAATCAACTTGTTTTAAAATCTTCCTGCTACACATACAGCAAAAATGTAAGAAATTTTCTTCTCCAGTCAGCTGAGCTCTTCTTACTAGAGTAAGGTAGAACCCCAGGTTTCTAGGAAGCATGATAGTGTAGTGAGTGTGTGGACAGATGCTATCCTGGCCTTAGGTTTTATGTTGGCAGTAGCTAGGAACTTTGATTTGTCATACATGAATACAGGGACTGTGGGCTTATGAGAAGGTGGGCTTTGAAACTGATACCTCTGGAAACAGTGGAACTCCTAGGTGGCTGTACTCCATAAAGAGTACTAAGACACCCCTACCCATGTGAGGAGGCAAAGGAGCTTGTTGCTGTATGAGTTGGTTTAGGAGCTCTCCTTACAAGTGAGAAACTCCATCTTCCGCAACGCCAGCCAAGAAATTGTAAAAAAACACCAGTTACAGGCCAGTGAAACTCATGAGAGACTAGGTAAAACCATGTCCGTTATTCCTCTGTCAGTCTGCAGAAAGAGCAATTAACAGAATTTACCAATGTGACACAAATACCTGTCCTGCCCCTCTTTTTGCCCTCTCAGGCCCCCTTCTTTCTTTGTCTCTTCCCTGTGACCCTCGCCCTTTACACTCCTTTCCCTTCCCTGGGCGCTCTCCTTTTTCTCTGTGCTCCAGTGTCCCTGCTGTTTGGCACAGCCTTTCTCCAGTATCCCGTCTCTGTATCAAGAGCCTCCATTCCATTGATTGTCTGGGTTGTGCTTGAGTGTTTTCTCTCTCTCTGTCTTTCTTCCAGCAGAGTGTTCCAGCAGTGAATTAGGCCAGAAACAAACCAAATACTTTCTAATATTCTATTATAGAATATTGTTGGACATTCTTAATATAGCATTCCAAATTAATAGCTGTAAAATAAATACATTTTTGGTAAATTTAGCAAGCTCTGGTCATTTTACAGTACTGATGAACAATCAATATAAATAAAAGTGTGTTGGGAACCAGCAGTTAGCGTAATGGCTATGTCGCTGGACTCCCACATAGTCAACCGCGGTTCGCGTCTCGGACCCGGTGGCTTACAACTCACGCCGGGCGCGTGTGCGTGCGTGCCCAAGATCCCGAGAGGAGAATGGAGGAGAAGGGATTGCGGCGTGACCATCCCCCCTGGAGGGTGATTTCTCGCTTTCTATCTCTCTGTCTCTCTCTGTCTGTCTGGCGAGCGCACGCGCCCTATAGCGAAAACCTCTCCAAATAAATAAATAAATAAATAAATAAATAAATAAATAAAAGTGTGTTGAGAATAAAGGAAATGAGTATTTAAAAATAATTAGAAAGGAATTTAAGGCAGGAAATTTTCATACGAAATGCTAACATTTTTATTCATAAGAGAATTAAACTACTGTATGACTGATTCTGACAGCATGTTTCTTAAAATGTTTGGAAATTTAAAATCATGCTTCTAAATCATTTATGACACTAAAACGAAATCATTATGGAGATGAAAGAATTTTTAGAAAATAAAATATTACATGAAGAAACCTGGGGGCACCTTAAGCTGTCTTTAGATGAATGAGTCTTAACTCATTTAGTAGAAAAAAGAAAAGAAAAAAATATGAGCTTAACCCAAAGAAAGCAGGAGAAAATACTAAAAAGAAATTACTTAAGTAAAAATAAAAAGAAATCATGAATATAAAAGCTGCTTCATTGAATAGATAAGCTAGACAAATAGGCAGATTCCAACAAAAAAAGCCAAAAGGCAAATAAACAATATTAAGATTGAAAAATGAATACCACTGTAGTTACAAGGAGGAAATAAAAATTCCGAAAAACTTTATGTCAATGAATGGGCCATTTTGTGGAAAAACAAAATTTTCTGAATCTGACAAAAAAGTAGAAAAACATAATATGCCTATAATAATAAATAAATCAATAGTTAATAATCCACTCCCAGATTTTTTAAAAAAAGATTCAGTGGGAGTTCATAATATCTACAAATGAAATCTAAAAATCTCAGTATTACCTGTTTTATGTGAACTGTTATAGAGAATGGTATTTTATAAGTCAAATATAGTTTTGATACCTAAAACATAGAACAGTTTGAGAGAGGAAAATTATATTTCAATTTCAGTAATGAATATACACAAGATATAAAAAATCCTCAATAAGATACTAGCAACCCAAATGTAGTAATGTATTTAAAAAAAAAAAAACCAAAACAATACAAAAGACTACCTCTTCACCAAATAGGACTTTTCTTTATCTCAATTATGTAAGGATAGTTTTGTTTTGTTTTGAGAGGTTTTTGCTACAGGGTGCATGTGCTCGCCAGGCAGAGACAGAAAGCAAGAAGTCACCCCCCAGGGGGGATGGCCACGCCGCAATCCCTTCTCCATTCTCCTCTCGGGATTTTGGGCACACATGCACACGCATCTGGAGTGAGTTTTAAGCCGCTGGATCTGGGACTAGAACCGTGGTTGACTACGTGAAAGTCCGGCGACATAGCCATTACGCTAATTGCTGCTCCCTGTAAGGATAGTTACGTAGTAGATAATCTCCTGATGTAATTTGCCAGGAATAAACTTACAAAAAAAAAGCAAAGAGATTCAGAAAGAGCATTTGATAAAGTTGAAATTGATACACAATAATTCTGAGAATATCAAGCAGAAGCATGAGTTTTCCTAATAGTAGATAATGTAAGCGTGCAACAAACATCTGATAGAATGGTACAATGTCAGGAGTGTTTCCATTAAACTTATTATTAAGTTAAAGATTGCAGTTTTAATCACTTTTACCTCATGTTGCAGAGGACGTTCTAGAGAACCTAGCAATACAAAGATAAAGAAATAGAAACTGTAAAGATTGATCATGAAGGAACAGCTGGCCTTATTCACCAATGATATAATTGTTATGTAAAAAAGCCTCAAGAGTATCTGCAGTTAAATGATTAGAATTCATAAGGATGTTCAGCAAGATTGTTGGATGCAAGATCAGTTTATAAAAATCCATAACCAAGTGGCATGGCAGTAAAGTGCTGGACCCTCCCACATGGCCAACTATGGTTTGAGTCCCCAACCTGGTGACTTGAAAATTACACTGGGTGTATGTATATGCATGTCAAAGATCCCAGGAGGAGAAAGGAGAAGGGATCCCAGCACGGCCATCCCCCTAGGGATGATTTTTCCCTTTCCCTCTTAATGTCTCTCCAGTGAGTGCACCCACCCTGTGGCGAAAATCTAAAGAAAGTAAAAAATAAAATATTTTTGTATAACTAGCAATAAAGAGAAAATGCAATTTTATGAAAATAGTTCTTAAAAATTATAGCATTTAGTCTCAGAATAAGTCTAGTAAATTATTGGTTTCCCCTCATTCCAAGGTTTATTGTTGCATTTCATAATGGTTATCAGTCTAAGTGGAAAACATTATTACATTCTTTTAAACACCAGAACTTTCTGTAGTAATAGCTATTTAAAGTCACTCTCCACTTATTTGTAAAACTGAATTTGTACAAATTATATAAATATATATTGTATTAAACATTCTGTTTTCCTGCTTAACAGTTATTAAGTGCTTATTATGTCCTAGGTCCTGTGCTTAGGTTTATGTAGATAACAGAGCTCCTGGCACTGAAGGAAAGATACTGTAAAGAATGGGGAGGTTAAGTGTGTAAGCAGAGAAGTGCAATTTAATGTTTCAGTTATGGTAAATGTAGATTGTAGCACAGAGAGGCCGTAAAAGTCATCATTTTGTAGAGAAGATACGGAAAATGGTCATGAATGACTTCATAGTTAGATAAAGTACTGAGCCAAATCACGAGAAGGAGGCGTTATTCACTGCCTTGCTGACTCTGTTAAGATCAGGCTGAAAATGGACAGACACGTGTAGGGTGGAGCATCACCACCAGTCTAGACTCAGGCTTATCAAATCTAAAGCACAGAATTTAGGATTTTGATGAAGTTCAGGCTTGACAGCATGCGTAGTAGCTATTCAGTGATTAGTTATTATTAAGTGAAGATGTGTGTTTCTGTTTTACTTTTTTTTTTTTTTTTTTTGAAGAGAGATTTTTTGCTATAAGGTGCCTATACTTCCAGAGAGACAGAGAGATAGAAAGCAAGAAATCGCACCCCAGAGGGGATGGCCATACCACAATCCCTTCTCCTCCATTCTCCTCTTGGGATTTTAGACATGCACACACACGCACCCGGTGTGAGTTTTAAGCCACTATGTCTGGGACTTGGACTGTGGTCAACTATGTGAGAGTCCAGCAATATAACCATTATGCCTTTTGCTGGTTCACCCTGTCTTATTTTTAAAGCTTTTAAAGATTACTTGCATATTTTCTAGCCTCATAGGTTAGGCAAATGGAAAAACTGATTCACTTTGAGCAATTTTTAAAAAGAATTATTTAATTTTTTCCATTATTATTAGATTAATTTGCCATAGGTTACGTTGCGCACTCACCAGAGACAGAGAGAGAGAGAGTGAGAAAGCAAGCCACCGGGTCTGGGACTCTAACGGTGGTCCACCATGTGGCCTTAATCACCATGCCACTTGCCCCAAAGTAAATAAAATTTTTTATGTTAGAAAAAGTGAATGATTCATATACATGAATGATATGTAATACTAATATTCTGTTACTGAACAGTTAAAAAAAGTAAATGTAACACATCTTTTATTTGTCATTTTAACTTATTTCTTAATCAAGCAGAGATACAGATTTACCTTAAAATGAGATTTATAATTTTCTGATAGTAAATTTGGGTAGTTTAGGATTTGTAGTAGCTAAAGATTTGTGGTTCTCTAATATTTTAAAAAATCACATGGTAAGAGGTCATTTTTTTTTATTGTGGTAAAATACATATAAAATTTATCATCTTAACCACTTCTTTGGCATCAGCTACATCCACATTGTTGTGTAACCATCACTACCATCCATCTCCAAAACTTTTCTTTTTTTTCTTTCTTTCTCTCTTTTTCTTTCTTTTTTTTTTGGAGAAGTTTTTACTATAAGGTGCGAGCACTCTCCAGAAAGAGACAGAAAGCGAGAAATCATCCCCTGGGGGCATGGCCACACCACAGTCCCTTCTCCATTCTCCTCTCGGGATCTTGGGCACACACACACACACACGCCTGGCATGAGTTCAAGCCACCAGGTCCAGGACTTGAACCACAGTTGACTACATGGGAGTCCAGCGACATAGCCATTATGCTAACTGCTGGTCCCCAAGTGTCATCATATTTTAACGATACATTAAAAATCAAGTTTATTGATTGATAGGGCAGCTCTGATAAGCATCTCTCCATACTTCCATCCTCTCCCCCAGCCTTCCAGCTAACCGGGGTTGCAGGTGTATCTAGTATGTTTTAGATGGATCCAGATCTGAACCTGGGGCCTCCTTTCTGCCTCCAAGTATCACACAGCAGTACTCAACTGCCTGCACTGCTGTGGCTGGGCCTAAAGATTAAGTTTAGACATTAGTGGATGAAGTAATTTAGGTAGAGTCTCTCTTTGAGAAAATATTAAAATTTATTTGGAGAACTATAGCAATAAAAACTTATGGGTCCATGATCTGAGAAAATAAAGAGCCAGAGAGTATGCCCAGCTCTGGACCTGTTTTTACATAGAGGCATATGTAAGTTTTGAAAAAGGGGACTGCGAAGTTGATTACAGCTTTTGGCACATTCACAGGACGCATACAACAAAAATTACTTTAGAGTTTGCTAATAAAGGGGAGTTGTTAACTTAGTAACCTCCTAGGTCATGATTTGGAGCCTAGAATCCTCATATCCTAAGAGGAAGTCTGACTCAAAATTAGACTGACCTTTTCAAACACTGAAACCCAGCCTCTAATCATTTCCATCACTGTTTGGATTAAGGTGATTTGAATTTGTTTGTTTCCCTAGGTGCTTGCCAGAAGCAAATGGAAATCTTTCTGAAAAATGTAACATTATTTTAAGCCTCAAAGTTTCCATACTTTGCTATATATGATGTCTGGCACTCGATCAAAATAACAAGGCATGTAAGGAGACAGCAAGATACTAATAGAATAGACCCCATGGGGAATTCAGTTATTGGAATTATTAGAAATTACAGCTGTTTGCAACTCAGTAATAGATTTTGTAACAGATTAGAAATAGTTGAGAAGAAATCATGAGCAGGAATATAGGTCAGAAGAAAATATTCCGACTACAGCTAAGATATCCAATAGAGCATGAGAAAGTACAATATTTTATTGTGAATCAGGAAAATGCAAACTGAAACTATAGTGATACAGTATTTATGCCCACCAGAATTGCTAAGGCAGTATTTACTGTAATGTTACATAGTATATAGAGTTGTGCATGCTATTGTATACTCCTGTGGAAGTATAAATCGATAGAACCGATTTGGAAAGCTACTTGGCGTTTTCTACTGAAGGTGGATGTACACGTGGCCTGTGTACTGCTAGGTATATGCCTAATAAAAACTTGTGCCTGTGTGTACCAGAAGACGTTTAGTAGAATGTTCGTACCATCACTATTTATAGTAGCCCAAAATTGTATATAATCCAAATATTTATTAATGGAAGAATGGGTAAACACAATTCACACAAAGGAATACTGTAGTCCAAAGAAAATCAGCAAACCACAACCATATAAAGCAAATAGATGACTCTCATAAACATACTTTTACGAGAAAGAAGGCAGATATATTATGGTACATATTGTGTAACTCCATTTTGTAAAACCCAGAAGACTAGTTTAAGTTCCTGGAAATGTGGCTAGTTCCTTTTGGAAAGTGGGACGAGTTAAGAAGGGAACTTCTGTTGATATTCTATTTCTTAATCAAGGTGTTGGCTATATAAGACTATTTAAGTTTTATATACTATATTGTATTTGTAATATTTTAAAAGATGTGTTAATGTGGGATGTAGGGGCCAGCAGTTAGCGTAATGGCTATGTTGCTAAACACCCATGTAGTCACCTGCGGTTTGAGTCCCCGACCTGGTGGCTTACGCTCACACCGAGCGCGTGTGCATGCATGCCCAAGATCCCAAGAGGAGAATGGAGGAGAAGGGATTGTGGCGTGGCCATCCCCCCGGGGGGTGATTTCTCGCTTTCTATCTCTCTGTCTTTCTGGCGAGTGCACGCGCCCTATAGCAAAAACCTCTCCGAAAAAAAAATAGTAGTATATAAGTTTTCTTTTGTTGAGTTATTTATTTTAATTTGATGAGAGAGAGAGAAAGTGAGTAAGCAAGCCACCAGATCTGGAACTTGAACCGTGATTGGCCATGTGGGATTGTGCAGTGCCTTAACCACCACGCCACCTGCTGGTCCCTGAGTTATTGTTTTAAGGCAGACCTTTGTAACCATCAGACAGCCTGATTTTCATCAGACTGATCATATTTCTGTAGACTAATGTTACCCTAGATAATTGTTCAAACCATTTTTGCCAAGGTCTGTTAGGGACAGGTTTGAATATATATGATCAGAATTTATTTATTCACTTCCTTGATTTTGCCGATAAGTTTAACTTTATAAAATATACTGTCTTTTAGGTCGTGATAAATTGTGCCATTCCTAAAGGGTTGAAGTACAATCAAGCTACACAGACCTTCCACCAGTGGCGAGATGCTAGGCAGGTGTACGGTCTCAACTTCGGCAGCAAGGAGGATGCCAATGTCTTCGCAAGTGCCATGATGCATGCCTTAGAAGTGTTAAATTCACAGGAGACAGGTATGGCCTTCGTGATTTACTTGTGTTCTTGAACCGAAGTGCCACGCTTAAGTTAAAGCAAATCTTCTTGTCAATTTTTAGATCATATGCTTATTGAATTTCTATTGCTTTCTACAAAACTCTGAACTTTTTGTTTGTTGATGAAAAACATAGTCTAGAAGGAGACTCCTGTGAGTTTAATTAGTCTACTAGTTTTTTAAACCTTGTCATTTGAAGTTATTTAGTTATGCTCATCTTGCCGTAGAAACTCTACTTTTGTTGCAAGGGCATGAGGTCTGGAGAAGATACAGTGGATAGGAAGTATGTGTATTTCTCATTATCTTAGTCTTTATGAAGAAACACATATGTTTTGTGAGACACGTTTTTCAAGCCACTATTGAGCCCATAATCTTCAAGTATGACTATCTCCTGTTTAGTCAATAAAAAATTTGATTCTAAAAGTTGTTTTAAGATTTTAGGACTGCCCTCAGGTGGTATAAGCAATGAATTGCATCTCCTCTGACCCTGCAAGGTATTAGTTAGGAAGACACATAGAAATATTCACTTGAAAAAACTCAGTATTTACAGCTGCATTTGTTTCAGGGATGGGCTCATTTTTTGCTTTAAAAATAGAAAAAGTAATGTGCCAGCGTGTGGTTATTTCTTTGAAGAGATTTTCAGAATCAGAAAATAAGTGTTATATATGAAAATAACACAAATATGCTTACTCTTCCTATGTTGTGTAATTTTTTTAATGATATAAATTGCTATAAACAATTTATATATATTAGTAGGAAGCAATTATAGTCAAATGAAAATCGGATATTTTGCTGAAGGTTTAGCACTTCTAAACCTGTTATAGATATGTTATATTTATATCGTGCCTTATTCTAAAAAGAATTGAAGCATCTAGCTCATGTGTTAATCTCTTGGGTTGTCAGAAAAGTCATGATGCATTTTTGCATAGAAAAATATGTCATGACTTTTCCAGTGACCCAATAAATGGAATTTTGGAGGAAGAGGACATTTTGGAATCTTACAGAAAATTTGTTGGGCCCTTATATGTTTTTTATTAGATCTGCTTTTGAAGAAATTAATATCTATAAATAATTTTACATGGGTCTCACATTTTATCGATTTTGAGAAAATAAACTGCTGGAACTTCTCTTGGTTTATATCCAGAAAATAGAGTAGGAAAATCTGTATGTCTTGTATGTAGTTCATTTCTCTGTAGTTTTCTTGTAGGTGTCAGTATTTTACCAATATTCTGTAGTAGCTGTAGAAGCACTTTTCATTCACTATAGTTTTTAATATCTTTAATTTTAATGTATTACTTAATAAATAACAGAAGGACCAACTTTCTTTTTTTCTTCTTCTTTTTTTTAAGATTTTTGCCAGAGGGCTCATATACTCGCTGGAAAGAGAGACAGACAGAGAGAGGGAAAGTGAGAAATTACCCTCCAGGGGGAGATAGCTATGCTGCAATCTCTTCTTCTTCTTTATCCTCTTGGGATTTTGGAAACACATGCACATGACCCAGTGTGATTTTCAAGCCACTGGGCTGGAGACTCAAACCGTGCTTGGCCATGTGGGAGTCCAGTGCTTTAACCACCATGCCACCTGCTCTCCCCATGAAGGGGCCAAACTTTGGAGAGTATGTGTGTGACAGTATTTGACTTTTCCACATTTGGAACAAATTAGCATTATGTTTTTTCTAAACCTTCAAAGAGTACAGTAATATTAGGAGCTAAACATTACTTATTTAAAGTAGTATAAATTATTGTCCTTCTTGTCATTGATTTAGAAAAAAAAAAAAAAAACTAAATGGGAAGGGCTGGCAGGTGGTGTGGTTGTTAAAGGCACTGGATTCCCACATGGCCAACTGCGGTTTGAATCCTGGACCTGGTGGCTTGCTTTCTTGCTTTCCCTTTTTCTCTCTGGTCAGATTAAAAAAAATAATAATAACAAATGTAATTAAATAAATGAATAATTCTTAAAAAAAAAAAAAAAAAAACAACCAAATGGGAAATACTGTTTTTATCTGTGAATAGTCATAGTGCAAATGCCTTCCAAGTGCAAATGCTAATTAATATCTTTTTCCTTCTGATCTTGATCTTTTGAAAGTACTGAGTCTTAATGAGGAGAGGCTGAGTCAGAATAAGAAGCAGTGCCACATTATAGAAGGGCTGGCAGATGAGAATATCTCCCATAGTTTCAGTAGCTACACAAGCTTTTTGATGTGGTGAACAATATTACTAGGATTCTTCTCAGATAATTTTGATACTTCATTCTTTTCTTTGTCATAGTCTCACCCAATAATACCATGGGCTGAGGAAATGAGGTTGTGGTGAAAGAAGTTGGTCCATCTTAACCTGTCTCTCTGCATCATGGACAAAGTCATTTGCAAAAAGGCTTTTGATTCTGTGGCTTTTTTTATCAGTGAAAACACAGCATATGAAATGGTTAATGTAAATAGTCTGATATATTTAGTCTGCTTTCATGAATTACTGTAGTTAAACACTAATTTCTGATTTTTGAGGGCGTTAATTGGCTCGGAAGTATCAACATGGGAGGGGAGAGAGGTTAAGAATCAAGAGCGACCTTGGGAAGGGATATAATTTTTTAAGCAAGTATCCAAGGCAGGACACATGTGTACCCTACCCCAGTATCACCGAGTGAGCACCCTCCCATCTACCCAGTGAAGCCACCTCTAAGCTTGATGGTACCTTCCTCTGCCAAAGCTGCTTCCTTAGGTTCACAGCCAATTCTCTGCTGAAACCGTTTACTGTCTTTCTGCCAAGACCATGTTGAGAAAGCTTAACTGTGTACCCTTTCTCTAAACAAACAATAGCCTGATAAAACTCTGAAGGGAAGCAAAAGAACAAACTTATTCATAAAGGTAAAGCAACTCCAGATAGTCTTAACCTGCTTCTTAGTATTTTATCGCTTTTTAAACCATTTTTCTATATTGAACATTTCTGTTTATATTTTTGTTTTTTAGATATTAGTGTTAACGTTATCCTTTGTCTTTTTATTGGTTAATCCTTCTCAATGATTTTGAGACATTTAAAAGCTAATGCACACCTTTGCTCTAATGAAACCTTTTTGTAGAAGCTCAGTGTATGAATGAACCAAGAAATAGAGCTTCTCTGATGAATGTTGGGGTTGGGGCACCCAGCAACTGAGGTACTTACATAGTGTGCTAGAGTAAGAATTTGCGAACTACTAACCTCTTTTTGGCAAAACCAGTAATCATACAGTTTACCCTTTCTCCTCCCTGACACTTTCCACTGCAGTCTCTGAATCCTTAAGCAATTCTTTAAAATTTGTAAGAACAGTTCTTCTGGGGGCTAGTCATACTGACCTTTACAAGGCGCTCTGTGTATGTGGATGTGCCTTAATATTTCTGTTTTTTAATGAAAAGGGTGGGTGGCAAGAATGTTTTCCTTTATTTTGTTTTTAACTTGGTATGCAATTATCTAATATACTGGAAAGTACAGAAGGTGCTAAATACAGTGAGTTATATTTGGAGTTAAAGAAAAATACAAAAATCACATGTTTTAACATTTTTTGAAAAAAAAAAAAACAAAAAAAAAAACCAAAAAACTGAATTAGTGCTCTTCCTTTTATACCAAATGCTTCAGTTTCATCTTTTCCGTTCCTTAATGGAAATGGACTTGATTTTAAAAAAGTATATTACTCAGATTGATGTTTTAAATTTCTGTGTTATTTATTGAGTACATTTATAGATCTTTATAGATAATAGTTATAGATGTTATAAGCCACCAGAATCAATCCTTGTAAAGATTGGTGGAGATAAATTTGCATAATCAGCTTTATTTTGTAAAGACTTAAAGTAATTTGAATATAGGAAATAATTGTTTAAAAGCCATATATTAGAAAAGAAAATGATAAGAAGTCAGGTTATTCTGCCTTTGGTTTTTTTTTTTTTTTTTTTTTTTTTTTTTTTGGTAGTCAATCAAGATCAATTATCTCTTTTTTAAAAGGAAAAACCTCAAAGTATTTTATCATTAATTAAAGGATTGTTTTTGTTAAGTTTTATTTTTTTGTCTATTGAAAATGAGAACATAGTCAAAGATATTCTCCTTATGGTCGAAATTTTTTTTCAGATTGTATAATAAATATTAAGATTAAATTCATTTAATTCTGGTGAGCTATGCCCTATCGGTTTCAAAATGTTACTTCTTCTACAAGATTAGTTTGTTTAGGAAAGCTGAAAATGAACAACACCAACCAAGATTATCTCTGGGATTCTTTTTAGGTCCAAATTTCTATGACTTTATAGAAGCATTAGTAAAGTACTCCAAACATAGTTATGTCCAGAACCAGAGTTGTTATTCACTGGACACTGTGTCCTCTAAAGCAATTTCCCACCCTCTTCCTTTCCATCACTGGTTAAGAATACCAGATTTATCAAGAGCCCAAGCTGACACATGAAGTCATCATGTTCAAACACCATTCTCACCTTCCAGTCCTGCGTGGTACATCTTACTGATGGTGGTAACAGGTTAAATTCTAAAATCAGACCTGTGTACAAATGCCACCAATGCCACTGTCTAGCTGTGGCCCTTGGGACCAGCTGTGAGCCCCAATCTCATCAGTAAAACAAGGATAATACCACTGTCATTACTTATAAGAGGGCCAGGACCAGCAGTTGGCGAAATAGCTACATTACTGGACTCCCATGTATTCGATTGTGGATCAAGTCCTGGACCCGGTGGCTTAAAACTCACACTGGGCGCGTGTGCGTGCGTGCCCAAGATCCCAAGAGGAGAATGGAGGAGAAGGGATTGTGGCGTGGCCATCCCCCCTGGGGGGTGATTTCTCGCTTTTTGTCTCTCTGTCTCTCTCTGTCTTTCTGGTGAGTATACACACCCAATAGCAAAAACCTCTCAAAACAAAACAAATAAATTATAAGAGGGCCTGTTGAGTGAAACAGACTTTTTGTCTTTTTCACTTAGCCTAGCAAAGAAAACTTGGTAAGTTGTCTACTGGATGGGGAATTGATTAGTCCGTATTTTTGTCCCATTAACATAGGTGAGCAGGCCTAGCTTTGCCTATAACAGAAAAATCTTCTGTCTTTGAAAATTATTTTTATTTCTGTATTGCATCTTATCTCCTCCTTATGAAGACAACATCATGAGGGGCTGGCATTTATGAATGTGACTTTGCAAAGATTATTTATTTCTGTCATCATTATCATCATCATCTACAAATAAAAGAGAAAATGTAGGTCTGGTGGCTTTTTTCGTGCTTAATCTGTAGCAATTGCCCAGCAACTAGGCTATAACCACTCTCTATTTAACACTAGTAGACATGGTTGCTGTTTTTCGCTTTACCTCTTAAAAGTTCATCTTTTGGGAACCAGCAGTTAGCGTAATGGCTATGTCGCTGGATTCCCACGTAGTCGGCCGCAGTTCGCATCCCGGACCCGGTGGCTTAAAACTCACGCCAGGCGCGTGTGCGTGCGTGCCCACGATCCCAGGAGGAGAAGGGATTGCGGCGTGACCATCCCCCCTGGGGGGTGATTTCTCGCTTTCTGTCTCTATGTCTCTCTCTGTCTGTCTGGCGAGCGCACGCGCCCTATAGCGAAAACCTCTCCAAAAAAAAAAAAAAAAAGTTCATCTTTTCTGGGACTGGCAGGTGGCATGGTGATTAAGGATGCTGGATTCCCATGTGACTGACCATGGTTTGAGTCCCAGACCTAGCGGCTTGCTTTCTCATTTTCCCTTTCTCTCTCTCTCTCTGTGTCTCTGTCTGGTCAAATTAAAAATAATAACAATAATAATATCAATGGAATTAAATAAATAAATCTTTAAAAAGTTCATGTTTTCTAGTTTTTAGTTATACATTTGTGAATTTTCTTTTTGTGATTTTTCACAATTATGTCATAATATTTATTTTATATATAATTATGTATATATATAAAATTATGGCTTATTTATAGTAAGTTATACAAAATTATAACAAATGAAATATAAAACATTTACTTTTATGATATGTAGGTTTCTGATTACCACCTGTTTAGAAAGGGTGCTTTAACTTGCTCCTCAAGTTTTATTTTTCATGAGCATGGAGGAAGTTATATGTTGTGGGACTTAAGGTATCTTGTTCTGCTCCAAAGTGGAAATGATTCAATGACTAAAAGAGGCAGATAGCCAGAAGGGTGTTGTCATACAGATGCTGTATTCTGTCTCCCTCATATTCTTGTTTCTTTCCTTCTCTGGCAGTTGGGCACCTTACAGGATATCATCTAATTTAGCTGGTGACTTAGTTGTCTTCAGGTTCATTTTACAATAAGCTTGAAATTAAATTCTGTTGCAGTGACCGTAGGATGTTATGATTATTTGTATGCTTTATATTAATTTGCATACAATTACTTCACCTGTATTTATGGATGTTCTATCATTTGTTCATACTTGGAGAAGCATTTTGCTGTATGTTAGTCAGATATTCCAATACTTTTGTGTTCATGTTTCCAACTTTAAACAAGGATGAAGAGAGACTTTAATTGAATAGAATCTGTCTTGTCCAGTCATGATAAGAAATGGATTGCAGGAACCAGTTATACTTTGATGAGACCGTTATAACTCACAGTGGTGAGACCTGCTCCACAGATTTTACAGTTTAACTTTGGATATGTGTCTTCCGTGCAGTAGTATACTGTCAGGTTGCCCATATCTGTTGACAAAGAGCATAGGTGCGTTGCTTCTGAATTAACATTGGGCATTCCTGTTTTTTATACTCTAGACAAGACAGAAAAGTGCTAATGAGTCTTTTTTTTTTTTTTTTTTCAAATGTTTGTTTCTCCTTGATTGAGAAAGACAGACAGACAGCACCCTCAACAGAGTGTTGATGTCCCTAGCCAGGATCCCTGGGTCAGGGCACTTGTGTGCCCAGTGTACTAGGGAGCTCTGGGTGTGAACATGAAACTTTGTATGTGGGTCAGCCTTGCAGAGCATTGCATTGTACTGTTTGGCCCCTTTAAGTAGTTTTTTGAAGATGGTACTAAATAGTGGTATCTTTTTCAGTATCAAAGAATATTGGAACCAGCTTGATTATCTAGTGGTTAAAGGAAGTTGGATTCCACATGCTGACCACAGTTTGAATCTCAGCCCCAACAGCTTGAAAAACAGGCCTGCCGTGTGTGTGTGTGTCTGTCTGTCTGTGTCTGTCTGTGTCTGTCTGTCTATCCCAAATCACAAGAGGATGGAGAAATAGAGAAGGAATTGCAATGTGAGCACACTGTATTAGGGGCGCTTCCTCCCTCTCTGTCAACCTGTCTATCTGTGGCAAGCACTTGTGCCCTCAGGCAATTAAAAAAAAGTTGTGACATTATTTCAATAATCCATAATAAATTCCTAAGAGGTAGAGGGTTTCATCATTTGAAGAAATAAAAGCCATAGTGAACTGGATTATTTGTACTCTTCCATTGGTACTGTGCTACGTGAGAGAAACACAACTGAGTAACTCAGAATTGTTGGTCTTGCAGGGCTGTTAATGGTGTAGGAAAGATAAGACATGGTCAGAAGTATCTGCAGGCAGTGAGTACCATGATTGGTGCAGAGGGATCATGAGAAGGTGGAATGAGCAAGTATAGCATGCTACCCATGTGAAGGTAACCAGTAATTTTTATAAGGTAGACCTGCTATTTCTGTGACCTTGCAGTTTCTAAGATGATTCACATGAGAAAACAAATGACTTCTCTTTTCTAGAAAATTTCAGAGGCTTAGTTATGACAGTGCCATTCATATAGGAAGAAATAAATTGTTATTCAAAAGTATTTTGCATATCTCGTTCTAATGTTTCCTGTGGTAATATTATACTAAACACAGGGAATTACTTTTTCTTATTCAGAATGAAAGTCACTGGTCTTCATTGTTTTAAAATTTTCCTCAAGCTTTGGATTCCTATGTTCCCACTTTGAGTTTTTGCATACTGTTGGAATACGTACCAGATCATTCTCAATGGCTTTCTGCCAATCTCAGAAACCAGACTTCTTGGTTTCTTTTCTTTTTTAAAGAATTATTTTTTTTTAAACTTTATTTACTTACTTTAAGTTGGCCAGAGAAAGAGAGAGAGAGAGAGAGCGCGTGAGAGCGAGCAAGCGAGAAAGTACGCTGCCACGTCTGACACTTGAACCACGGTCCGCCATGTGGGAGTTCAGCGCCCTTAACCCCATCTGCCGGCCCCCACACTTCTTGGTTTCATCATGACCTCACCCCTCTTGACTGTACTGTGTAAACACACCCTCTCCTGCATCAGATCCCTTAAACAACTTCTTCCTTTCTTTAGTACCATGTGGTTTGTGGTATATATCTTTCTCTTTTTTACTCTTTTCAAAATACTTTAAACCAGTCATTTCTGTGCTATGCTAAATAAATTTGGCAAAGCTAAAGTTAATACCATTAATAGAATGGCACTTAGTAGCAGATTTTTTTTGCACATAGATTCAATTACTTGAAGTGTCTTTCAAAGCAGGCCAAAGTATACATACATATTTTTTTTCAAATATAGCCTACAGTCCAGTCCCACTAATCCAGACTAATTTCAGAATTATTTATATGAATAGATGTTTGATTCTGTTCTTTCTAGTCCTTTCTCATACTGATAACAAAATGTCTTGAACTGGGTGATCTATAAAGACAGAGGTTTATTCGGCTTACTGATGGAGGGTCATGGTCTAAGCGCTGCACCTCTAAGGGCCCTCCTGTGCAGGAATTGGGGCATTCGTGGTCATGTGTGTCAGTTTTGTTCTTACCCCCTATCCTTATAAACCCACCGTGAGTCAGGGGCCTCTCCCTAGTGACCTTAATCCTAATCTCCTCCTTAAGGCCCCACCATTCAGCACCAGTCAGGTTAAAATTTCACCCCCTCGGGACCAGCAGTTAGCGTAATGGCTATGTCGCTGGACTCCCACGTAGTCGACCGCGGTTCGAGTCCCGGACCCGGTGGCTTAAACTCACGCCGGGCACGTGTGCATGCGTGCCCAAAATCCCAAGAGGAGAATGGAGGAGAAGGGATTGCGGCGTGGCCATCCCCCCTGGGGGGTGATTTCTCGCTTTCTATCTCTCTGTCTCTCTCTGTCTGTCTGGTGAGCGCACGCGCCCTATAGCAAAAACCTCTCCAAAAAAAAAAAAAATTCACCCCCTCAATCCTGTGCCAACCACATCTCAGCACATGAATATGTGGGGACCTTCAAATCATAGCAGAGTCTACATTGTGTCCTTAGGAAGCCAGGCCTATTCTACTGCTCCACAGGCATACAGTTCTTTTGGGAAATCTATTAATACTTAAATGATGTCTTCTCTCTTAAGTAGGTACTTCTGCTTTAGATTGGTTTTATTTTAGGATTTCTCATCTCTGACAAGAGCTATATTTCATTATTCTGTGATACTTCCAACATTGTTAATTGGCCCAGGAATGATTTCTTTGCCAAAGTTTACCCTTTAATTCATTAAAGCATGAATTCCAATTAGTGTTATTTAAAACCTCCCACCAGCATTTCATCTTCCTGTGCATAGTTGCAGAGTCTTGACTTGCTTAAAAACAAATGACAAGGTTGTTGCAGAGGAGAGGTGTCCGGAGTGCCTTTGCGAAGACACACTCCTTCCCGCAACATTATTCTTGTGCCCTGCCTTCCGGTGGTTCTTGTGGTGAGGCTTGGGGAAAGAATTCACCTATGCTTGACTTTCTTCACTGTGGGGAGTAGCTATGGATGAGGCCTCTTCCTTGCTTTAGAAAATGTTTATTTTTTTCTGGCAGCCCGTGGGATCCCAACTTCTATAATTCCTTAAAAATTTCAAATTTGGACTTTCTAGGTTATTTTTTTACATTATTACTCAACTAGGCTTTAAAGGAACCCCTATTTCCTCATCTGCATAAAGGTTGTTTTAAGAAAAATTTCTTTCCTTGATTTTATTTACATGTTTTTAGTCTTGTATGTTTCTTTTCCTTTATTATAAAATTTTATATAGATCCATTCTTTTTTGTATTCTCTTTCTCAGTGCCTCTCCACCTGCATTCTTTAGGTGGATTGATAAATTTAAAGGTACTTTGATTACAGTTGGCTAGTAGTTTACCTTCGACAAACTCTTGTTGCGTCAATTTTGTAAAAAGGCAGTTTAAAGAAATTTGTCAGTTACCTGCTCTGTGCCAAGTACTATGATGGTTGCTGATAACAGAAAGGTGACTATGTCAGACACTACTTTTATAAAGTTAATGTTTAGCAATCACATGATAGACTAGAAAGACCTCGGGCTCTACTATTGGTATTTCAATACAATGTCAGTGTTTGATTTTGTTTTTAAGTAAAAATGAATTGCTGCTGCTTTTGTATGTTGTTTTTTTTTAAAGATGTATAATAACAGGGTAAGATTTCAGGTGAAAAATGTCTCTGAAGAAAGTAAAACAATCTAAATCTGTAGATGAACTAAAATACTAAAATTATTTTAAATATTGTATTACATATTTTGTACACAATTTTTCTGAAAAAGAAATGCTTTGTGGAGTAACATTGATCCTTAGGAATTAGAACATCGCTTTTCTAGTTCATGTATTCTTAATTTTTTAAGTTTGGCCTCATAGATTTTTTTTTTTCATTTCTTTGTCTAAATAAATGATGTTTCATCTAAACAACATACCATCATTGTTTGAAATGAATGGCATAATTTATGGCCTACTAAAAGGCAGTATTTTTTAAGAACAATTATTAATTTATTTTCATTTGTTGTTATTATTATTATTATTTTAATTTGCCCAGAGAGAGAAAGGGAGGAAGCAAGCCGCCAGGTCTGGGACTCGAGCCACAGTTGGCCATGTGGGAATGTCTAGTGCCTTAACCACCACGCCACCTGCTGATCTCTCTATTTTTTAATATATTCAACAAAAATTTCAATTATACAGAGTTTTTAAATTACACAAAGTAAATTAAAACATCTTTGTCACTTAAGTATTAGCTGTCCTGTGTTTTTTTAGAGAGGTAGATCTTGGTAAGCAGCTTCTTGAAGCATCATGAATTATCGTGCATAGAAAGAGAGCAAGCAAAGAGCAAGGACAGTGGGATTCCCATGGAAAAGGAGACAGCTGTCCTGGTTTAACTAGAACAGTCCTGGTTTTTGATGAACTATTCTGAAAGGATGTGTATTCAGAGAGTAACAACCTAAGACGTGTTTGGTTTTGATTCTTGCTGGAGAACAGGCTGATTGCAGAGGAGCTCTTGTTTGCCTTACCCAGACCAGCTCTGCTGTTTGGAAAGGGTATTTGGGCCTTGGATCTGCAGTTCTTCTGGACCCTTGGGGTCGTATTGATATTATTTTGGAGAGCTCCACACAACCAAGCAGAACTCTTTTTTTTTCCCCCCCTAAAGATTTTTGCCATAGGTTGTGTGCGCTCACCAGAGAGAGGAGTGTGAAAAATGATCCCCCAGGGGTATGGCCACACTGGCCACACTGCAGTCCCTTCTTCTCCATTGTTCTCTTGGAATTCTGGGCACGCATACTTGCCATGAGCCTGGCTTGATTTTCAAGCCACCAGTCTGGAACTTGAACCATGGTTGGACATGTGGGAATCCAGTGCCTTACCCTCCACATCACCTGCTAGGCCCCCTACTTTTTTTATTTTTATTGTAATTTTTGCTGTAGGGTGCTTGTGCTCATCAGAGTGAGAAAAATCCTTCCTGCCCCAAGGAATAGCCACACTGTAATCCCTTCTCTTCCATTCTCCTCTCAAGATGTTGGGCATATACACACACTTACTGGCATATTTTTTAGGCCACTGGGTCCAAGACTTGAACCACAGAGTTGGCTGTGTGGGATTCAACATGCCACCTGCTAGCCCCATAGTAATCTTAATAACAAGCATGTATTCATGTATCTCGGCATGTTTTTTTAAGTTTTAGTAATTGGTTCTTGTTCTGAACTTGTGTGAATGTGCTTTAATGAAGGTATGACTGGGACCAGCAGGTGGCATGGCAGTTAAAGTGTTGGACTCCTATATGGCTGACTGCAGTTTGAGTCCCAGACCTAATAACTTGCTTTCTCAGTTTCCCTCCCCTCTCTGGTCAGTGCACATGACCTATCACAAATTAAAATAATAATAAATAAAACAATACTTTTTTAAAAAAGAAAGTATGCTTCAATCTTGAGTTTTTTTAAGTAAGTAGATAAAAATCAAAACAAAATTCCGGGGCCGGTAAGTGACATGGTGGTTAAGGGCATTGGACTCCCACATGGCTGACCACAGTTTGAGTCCCAGACCTGGTGACCTGCTTTCTCACTTTCTTACTCTCTCTGTCCCTCCCTGATCAAATTTAAATAGGTAGGTAGGTAGATAAATAAATGTCAAATAAAATAATTCTTTAAAACACAAACAAAAATCCTCCCTCAGATTCTTCAATTAAAAACAAATCAACATTTTAAAAACAGATAGTGTAAAGCAGAACCATGGAGCAATTTTCTATCCTAAATGGAATGTAAGTAGAGATGAAAGACCAAATTACGAGATCATTGGGGTTTATTCTCTCGGACTCAGGCTCAGTTCTCTTGCCCAGATTTGCCCTATCTCCACTGCCTTCATTGTTTTCTACACCTCAGAGAATTAATTTAGAAAATAAGAAGCTTGGGACCAGCAGTTAGCGTAATGGCTATGTCGCTGGACTCCCACGTAGTCGACCGCAGTTCAAGTCCCGGACCTGGTGGCTTAAACTAACGCCGGGCGCATGTGCGTGCGTGCCCAAGATCCCGAGAGGAGAATGGAGGAGAAGGGATTGCAGTGTGGCCATCCCCCCTGGGGGGTGATTTCTTGCTTTCTATCTCTCTGTCTCTCTCTGTCTGGCGAGTGCACGCGCCCTATAGCAAAATCCTCTCCAAAAAAAAAAAAAAAAAAGAAGAAGCTTTATACTTTTGTGGTTCCTTAATTCATTTTTTTTTCTTACAAAAATAGGAAAAAACAGACATGGTATTTAAAAACTGCTGTTTCATACTTTTACAATGAAAACACTTTTATTAGTTAAAATGAATTTCAGCTTTTTATATGTGAGTGAGAGAGTGAGGTTGTGCTTCCTTAATAAAATGGCAGGCGTCCTCCTATCATTGCCTGGCCCCTACTCTCCCCTGTGGAATTGGGTATCTTTATTATTTTCCTACCACAACTTCAGTTTTGTAGGCTGTTTTATCTCTGTTGTCCATCCCCATCCATATTGAAAGAAGCCAAACAAGCCCTGTCATCTTTTCCTGTCCAAATGTAAGTTTGGACCTCTTTGCCTAATTCTAATATTGTAATATTAATAAAACTTTTATTCTAAGTCTTTAGATAGATTCATGATATTTTCTAGAAAATCTGATACATACTATGTACTTTTTTTTCTTCATACTACCTACTTTTATATATATGCTTTTCTCGTTTCAAATCTTTTGAAGTTGTCAGTAGATTGAAAAGCAGATATAATAAAATTTGAAGTTAGGAAGTAAGAATTCCTAGGGAAGGAGGGAGAACAAATTATCTTAGTTGTCTGGAGGCTAGTAGCGGTAACTGATTGAATATTGACTCCCAGAAAGTTCAAATTGGTACAGAAAGCTCACCAGGTGAAAAAGAGAAAAATATGAGAAGAAGGAGGCATGAGCATGTGTAAAAACGGCCCCTGTAGGAGAAGACACACACAGCACCTTGGAGAGAAATTGAGAGGCCAGGGCACTTGGAGCACAGAGGCAAAATCGTAATCCCATGCTTTCTCATGGGAAGATAGCACTGGAGTCTGATATTGTCTTTTTTTTTTTTTTTTAAATGTTTATTTGTTTACTTATTTAAAAAGATATTTTTGCTATAGGGCGCGTGTGCTTGACAGCGAGACAGAAAGTGAGAAATTACGCCTCAAGGGGGATAGCCATTCTCTTGGGGTTCTGGGCACACACTAACACATTCCCAGAGTATTTCAAGCTGCCGGGTATGGGACTTCTGGACTTGAACCGCAGTTGGCCATGTGGGAGTCCAGCACCTTAACCATTATGCCACCTGCTGGCCTCTCTAGTATTGTCTTAAGAGCAGTGTGAGCAGTTTCAGAGCCTTTGTTAGGGGAACCAGCAGATAGCATAATGGTTACGTTGTTAGACTCCCATGTAGTCAACCCTGGGTTCCAGTACAGGATACAGTCTGCTTTGAACACTTTAGAGGAGAGATCAGGTGACTTAAAACTCACGCAGGGCATTTGTGTGTGTATATCCAAAATCCCTAGAGGAGACTGGGGGAAAAGGGATTGCGGCATGGCCATCTTCCCTAGGGGATGATTTCTCACTTTCTGTCTCTGTTTTTATGGTGAGCTCACATGCCCTATAACAAACAAACAAAAATCATCCCTAGGAGGAGGATTTGACTCAGTTTAGTTATTAAAATATCATTGGCTGCTGTGGGAAAGGGGACAGGTACCATGATTAGAATGTGAGCTTAATTAGGTGATGCTATTGTAATTGTCTAGGCTGGTGTTCTCTAAATTTTTGAGTGCATCCTATAATACATGTGTGTTTATCATTTACAGATATGTACTTTGGTGTTGATGTAGTATGTAAATCATAAAACATGAAAAAAAAAAAAAAGAAAGATGAGAAAAACTAACAAGAAATAGAAGTGCTACTGTTTTTCTTTCCCTGCCCCAGTATATGGCAAGCTTCTGGAATCCTTGTATCCTGCTTTGAACACTGCAGAGGAGAGATTATGGGACAGCAACCGTGGCAATGGAGATAATGGGTTTTCGGAAAAGTCATGACACATTTTTGCATAGAAAAATATGCCATGACTTTTTGCTGACTCTAGTTTGGAGTGAGAAATTAGGAAGTTGTATTGACAGGATTTGGAAATTAGTTAAATAGTAGGAGTAAGTGAGAAGCAGAGCCATAAAAGAGGGTCGTGGATTTTAGCTTGTGTAATTGTGTAGGTAAGAGCTCTGGTTAGCAAGTTAACAAATACTCTACTAAGAAGCTAGTCATGTTTGTTAAAGTAGTGTTTTACTAGAATGCGGTATTTGCTCTAAACTTACACTTAATAATGCCTTTGGAAACAAAGGTCTGGAGCATGGTAAGGTGATTTGATGGACAGGTCTTGTGGGGCATGGGTTTCTTTTGATTTTAGAGGTGTTAGGATATGACAGGATTGGTAAGTGATAGGCCCTTAGCTTCTCGTTGTCTCTTCCAGTTACATTAGCTAGATAGTCATGCATTCCACAACTAGAAATAAATGGCTTACAGGACAGATGGTGAACTGAGTAGCATATCAAGACTGTTGCCAGTGCAGCCTAATAAACGGTCAGCAATTTATTAGCTGTTAGTAATCCTTTTCATATTTGCTTTGAAGAGAATAAAATACCATTGGGGAAGAAATACAAGAAACAAAGGAGGGAAAAATCTCAATCATTTATACAATTTTGCCTAACATTGAGTTAAAAAAACATAGGAGACATTATATATGATGGCATTTTTTGGTATGTGGCTATGGATGTGTGAGTCTCCATTTCCTGAGATATATAAAGGTTTATTTTACTAAAAATGACACATATATTTTAAACAACATTTGAAATAATATTTCTGAAAATAATTTCAAAATGTCACTTTTAAAATGCCATTACTTTTGATAAAATATACTGTTTATAATTCTCATGTCTTCCAACACAGTGGCCTGTAGTTTAGTACCTTTTTTTTTTTTTTTTTTTTTTTGAGAGGTTTTTGCTATAGGGCGCATGCACTCGCCAGAAAGACAGACAGACAGAAAATGAGAAATCACCCCCTAGGAGGGATGGCCACGCCGCAATCCCTACTTCATTCTCCTCTCGGGATCTTGGGCATGCATGTACACATACCCGACATGAGTTTACGCCACTGGGTCCAGAACTTGAACCACGATCGACTACATGAGAGTCCAGCGGTATAGCCATTACGCTAATTGCTGGTCGCTACAATACCTATTTTTGATATGCTGGGTCATTGAAAAAGTCAGGACACATTTTTGCATAGAAAAACACATCATGACTTTTCTGACAACCCAATATATATATATTTTTTATTGTAGACAACCATACCTCTACAGTACGTGCCTCCCTTCTGCCGTAGATACGGTAGAATGAACATAGACATGTTTGCTTTCGCTCCTTTTAACAAAATGTATATAGTAGAATTTTATAATTATGAGGGGCATGTATGGGGGCCTTACAGATGGTCAGAATGTGAACATCAGTAATTCGGATGCTTGATGTTGTACTCAGTTACTCAATAGACCAGCTTTGGAGAGTACAAACCAAATTCAAACCAGTCTTTAGGCAAACATTCTCTAATCTTTAGGGAAAAAATGCTGACATACAGATAATATTCCTATTACAAATTGTCTTTGGACTAACTGTTTATAGTGGATACTTCTTATTTAAAAAGGAATGCCAGTGGTCTATTGTAATATTATATATAGTTATGAAATATAGTAAAGCTGATCAAATCCATGCAGCCTGTCATTTGTCATCACTGTTTCACCCAAGATTTCTGTAAGTCCCTGGCGATACAGAACATCTCATTGTAAAGAATGTTAAAGTGTGTGTGTGTGTGTGTGTGTGGCTTAAAAGATGGCTTCACAGCTCATTAGGAATAAATGAACAACTGTAACAAAACTAAGGTCAGAGTAGCCGATGGAGATGGTCATTTTTCTTCTGTTGAAGATTAATACAGAAATGAAATTTTACATTTTTTGGTATATTTTAACCTCCTTAATTCATGCTATCCTTTAGAAACCATCTTAAATTCTGTTAGCCCCGAGCCTATTTTAATAAGGCTAACTGTAAGAGAAATGTCCTTCCAAAAGGAAATGTACATTATATAGAACATTAGTCCTCATTCTAAAACTATGCTGAAACCCGCATGTTACAGAGTTTGCTCAACCTGAACATTGAATGTTCTTTCCCATCATATCACCTCCTCCCTCCTGACGCAGTGAAGAAAGGGTTAATGGCATCACTGTTAGGCAGGAAGTGCTCTTAGTCTTATGCATATGATGGAATGAATAATTTAGTATCTTCGGGAAATGCAAACTGCAGTAGCAGTCAAGCAACCAGGACAGAATTAAGATCAATATTTTGCTTGATAGTATGAAGTAAAAGTCAGTAGAAAGAAGATGCTTACAGATATCAAGTGCAAGACGATTGCTTAGTTTAAATTGTTAGAAAGATTGGGAGTTTTGGGTCGGAAATGCTTTGTATTATGCAGTAATAATGGTCTACCTGCATTCTGACAATTGTCAGATGACTGCCAAAGTGATTGGTAATGGGATGTGGCAGTTTCTTTGCTGTCAGAGACAGGATAATTTCTCGGGTCTTTCTTGTAAGTTTTTCAAAATTATCCTTATGTTTTTCTCCTCCTTTAAATATGGATTAAAGGAACCTAACGGTAAAAACTGAAGACCAGGCATGTTTCTCTATTAATAAACATTTTATAGAAATAGCCATTCACAAACATCGGTAAGACAGATTTTTTAAAGAAGCAGTTTAAACTTAAAATATAATTATTGAAAGTCTTCTAAATTGTTTATCTCCTTTGGAATGATCTCATTAGCTTTGTAGACATTTTATATGTATGCCTGTGGTCTTTCTATATCTTTTGTTATTGCTATAAATATTGTGCATGCAACTTTAATATTAATAGATTGGGTGGTTAAAAGTACTTAGCAGAGATGACATTTATGAATCTTATTCATTTTAGAACAAAATAGTTTGTGTTTGCAACTGCTGTATGTAATATATTTAAAGCAAGATTTTAATTTAATTGGATTATGTTAAATCTAATTTCTAAAATGATAAAAATAATCTCTTGCTTATTTAAGACATTACCATTTTCAGATATGCATTCTTTCAATATAAATTGGTATGCTTCTGATTCTACTGAAACTTTTTTAGTTAGAATGAGTTGTTGCAGTTAAAGGATGTAGTTTTAGGGGAAATCTAAAATACTGTCTTGTTTGCCTTTATGTGGTCTTTCTTAAGTTAATATATTTTTAACCCATTAATTGTTTCTTGGTTTATACCAATGGAAAAAGAAAATCTCAACCACGCCAAAAAGATCTTATAGAAAATTACTTACGTAAAGTATTGGATTTTATTAATGCAGTATTTAAAAATTATACATATTTTTTTCCATTCCAATTTTTTTTCACCTTGATTTCAGATAAGTCCTTCCTCTTTTCACATATTATCACAATTTCGTTGAGTTTTTTTTCTCCTGAAAGAATTCCCTTGTGGATATTTAAATTAAATTTTAATGTAAGTAGCTAAATAAACGGCTATTTGATATGTCCACACATTTTTAATAAGACACTTTGCAAGTAAATATACATATTGGAAAAGAAAAAAGGAACAGTGAAATGTGGCTTGGTGAAACAATGAATAAAGTAGCTGATATTTTTTCCAGATTGCAAAGCTAACAAAGATATTCTTATTTTACATCTGTGAATATAAAATTTTCTAATTGCAGAAGGCTGCTTATAATAGCACTGGTCTTTGTCCAACCAGTAGAAAGAAATGAGTTACTCATGTTAAGTTCATCTTAACGCACGTCCCCTAATTTTTTTTTCAGATGCAATTTTCCTACACAAGAGAGTAGATCTCATGAAATAGATGCTAATGACCATAAATCTCAACTCCCTATACTTCATCTCCATTGATTTAAAAGATAAGAATCCTCAAATGCACATTGCTCTCTTCGATTTATAACTCAGGAAATAATTAAGCTATAAAGTATGTCATTTGATCTATAGCTTATTGTAGGATTTTTTTCCACAAATAAGATTATAAAAATTTTTAAGAGTTTATGTTAAAGAGGATACATTTTTATTAAATTACAGAGCTTCCAGGATGGGGATCTAGATAGGACGTCTGTATAAATAAATACATTTTGAACATTTCAAAGCACCTTTTAGTTAATGTGAAGTTCTTCAGATGGCCCCAATGTCCTTTGAAGCTTCTAACACCAAGGTGTCTGTTGCAGCCCAGAGCAAGGTTACTGCTACCCAGGACAGCACTAATTTGCGATGTATTTTCTGTGGTAAGCAACATTATGTTTACATTACTTTTTCAAGCTGTGGTACATACTACTTGCACATTTCCATATCTTTTGTTTCCTTAGGCCATAGTCTGGTTTGTGGTATTTGGGATATATAGCAAGCTACTGTTTTATGTTGTGATATTTGTTGTGGTGCATGTAGGTGACTCGGTCAGCTTTTGAGTTGGCTTGTTAATAAGGATTTATTTAGAATTAGGATCTTAAAACTATCCTTGTCCACTTCTTCCAACACAAATGAGAGGGGGTTTTTGTTTGTTCATTTTTGTTTTTACTATTTAATTTGGAAGCAAACTTTTAATTTAGAATTTAAGGAAAACTTACATCCATCCTAATGCGATTTGAGGAATGTAAATGAGCCTTATTCTAAGAGAACTATTGCTTAACTTGAATTAATTTTAGGTGTGCATGTTGTGAAGTGGAGGTAAGATATTACTTGAGGTAGTAGATAGATTTCTGATTGACAGCCTCCTTTTATAGTAGGTTAGACATCTGTGGCTGAGGAGTGAATCTAGGCTTATAGAGTGTTCTCTTTCACTCTCACGTTCATATACACACGTGTGCACATATGTATTGTTTGCATGGACAAGCCAGGTATGTCATTCAGCCACGTCAAATTAGCGATAGTTTGCTAAATACATATCCTTATCCTTACACAGGAGGAGCTATCCATCCATAGGTAGGTAGGAAGATATAGAAAGAGATATATCCTCGTTTGAATTATTTTTTTTATCTCCATTTGATTCTGAAACTTTCTGTTTTGAAAACCCAAGTTCCAGAAAGTAACTTAATTGTTTGAGCCTTTTTTGACTCATGTATACTTGGACAAGCCAGGTTATTTTGTGAGAAGGATAGAGTTTTAAAATGATATCCTCCTATAATTTTATATAAACAGTTGAGTTATGCATATGTACTTTATCTATGTGACTCAGAATTTTTAATGTAATTCTTCAGAATTGTTTCTTTACCTATAAAGGAAATAATTTTTAAATTTATGTGTTTCCTGGTTAACAGAGAACCATGTGTTTTTAATTTTTTTAAAAAATTGAAAAAGAGAAGAAAATTCCAATAATAACGTATTTTTAATCACTTTAAAATATTTTAGGATTGCTCCAAGTGCTGTAATTAACAGCCGTGAGCCTATTTTATGATGTTTTATAAATTCCCCCTTCTCCCTCCCAGATTCCACAATTAAATATTGCAGATTGTTCAGTGAGTAACTTTTAGGTCTGATTTTTCTGCCTCCTCCTGGGGGTTCTTCCAGGCCATCTTTTGAACTAACCATGAGAGGCTATTGTAATTTGTGTTGTTAGAGCTCTGTTTAGCTCATTTTGAAAAAACCTACTTACTACTTAATGTTCTGTGCCTTTCTACTTATATGTTGAGGTCCACATGTAGAATAACAGTTTACCCAATTGCAGAGAAAAGATTGATTTGGCCTTAATAAAGGTGACTTTTTTAAATTTGTAAAATAATGTATTAAAAAACAGATCCCCCCATTATTACGTTTAATTTAACTGTGTGCAAACAATATAATTACCACTTTGCTAAGTTTAAACTTGATTGTATTGTGTATAATAACACCTACTGTCTTTTTAGTCCTGTGTTTTTAAATAGTCTGTGGCTAAGTGTGAAACTAGATTTGTGAAAGTGAAAATGTAGCAGTAACTGAAATGTGCTTTAGCCAAGATTCAATATTGAAGGCAAGACGGAAATGCCTTTCTTGTTATAGAGATTCGAGTTTTATTTCCATCATTAATAGAATGCTATTTGTATCAATGACATTGCTGCATTTTCTTTATTAGAAATGTTAATTCACAAACTTTGCTGTATTTCTTCTAATAGCCAGAACACATCAGCATCCGCCATCGTCTTTGGCTATGGTAGTAAAACAGGAGAGAACTAATCTTCAAATTGCTTGTTCTTTATAATAACATAGTAGGAACAAAACAGGCTCACTTGTTTCTTAATTGTGGTTTGTTTCTCTATTACCCAAAAGAAAACTGTTCACCACCACATGACGGCTCATAAAATACTGTCATTTGCCCACTGAAATTGTCATGAAGATACCCATTTGCATTTTATGTGAACACAAGTAATGTTTAGGATGTGAAGTAATAGTTACATTCCAGAAAATACGGGGGCAGCTGACAGCCTTGCCTAATCTTAGTTGCTGCTTCATGTTGTATGTGGTGCTTTTGGTATTATTTACCAGTTTTATATACCCCATTAGAATGTTTGACAAGAGGGGAAAATGTAATCGTGAACCTGACGCTCGGAATTTACTCAGAATTCTTCTATTTAATGCTTACGCTATGTTTAATTCTTAAACGCACATACATTTCAATGTGCTAGTTAATATAAATTGACAATATTGATAAGGAATAATAAATAGTACAACCAGATTAAATACAGATGTGAGAAAATGCCAAGGGCAACCCCCTAAACATACAGCCCATTCAAAGAATGTCTGAAAAAACAAATAGCCAAAAATCTTGGATCAAAATTCTCCCCATTTAAAAAATACTTCCCTTAAAGTTTTTTTTTTCTTCTCAGATGCAAGAATAAATTATACGGACTCCTTCTATAATTAATTATATCAGCACAAAATATTATCCACATTGTCTAAAAGCCTGTTTTCTAGACAGGTTTGCTGAGTAACCTTTTAAAAAGCTATTTAAAAATAAAAAACAAGTTCTGTAAATTATCAAAAGATTTTTCCTGTACAGTTCATTTTGTAAGTTGGACCAAACTTGTGTTCATTTTTTAAAAACTTGTTTAATAAAACATAGGGTTAGATTGAAATTTAGATACCTTTTTCTTGAACTTGACATATTTGAGTTAAAATTTAGATTTTAATTGGTTAGTTTAGTCCATTAATATTATTGTAAAGATTTAACGCCTGTCCTAGATGTGAGTAGTACTCTTTGAGACAGATGCCAAGTGAGTCTAACCTATGGACACTGACCATTTCATTTATTTAAATGCCTAAGGTTTTCACTTAAATACTCAAATAAATATTGTCTTAAAAACCAGTTAAACCATAATAATCTTGTGAATTGCCCATGATAAATGCTTGCAATTAATTATTTCAGATAAATATAACTTTAGATGTATAATGTACACACCTTAGATATTTTATACTTTCTCAAATTTACCCTTTCCGCTTTGTGTGTTCCCAGCCTTCTCCCAGAAGAGAGATCTGTTCCCTATACAGTATTAATATTAGCGTGTGGGCTGATATGACAGTCTGTTTTTACATCATCCATGTTAATTTCCCAGGGAAAGAATCCCAGTCTGTTTATTAGACAGCAGTTATGTATTTTCATTTATGCAAACATTTACGTGTGTATTTAATTTTAATTTCAAAAGCTTTTTGGGTTTTTTGTTGTTGTTACTGATTATATGGAGTTAATAGCTTTTTATATTTCCTTTGTTTGGTTTTCAAAATAAAAACCTGTTAGGAAATCTAATAAAATATATCACTGCAATTGTCATCTAATTTGTCTTTAGAGGGCAAATTAAATGATTAATCTAGAGACATGTATAGAAGAGGTGAGGAAAAATTTTAGTAGGTAAGTTCAGATCATTTATTTCTGTTGCTCTACACTTGGGATACACCAGTAATATATCCTAACAAACCTTTGCTTCTAGTTGTGAAGTCTACTCCACTAGTATGAAATAAATACTTTTTTGCTGTTGACTCATAGATTGTAAGAATTTGCCTCAGTACATAGAAACATTTATTTAGTAACTTTTTTATACTAGTTGGCTACAGAAACCTTTTCGAATATTTGCTGGCACACTAGAATTCACAAATACATTTATTATTACTCACATATTCCTTTCACGAGTAGAAGATAACTAATATTTATTGTTTACTGAACTAGATTTCAGAATTGCTCTGTTTTACCCATAGGCATTATATTATTATTAGGTCCGGTATTTATCTCATTTTGTGACACTTTTTTTTTTTTTTTATATCTAGGTACACTAAGGTTTCCCATAATTTAGTGGCATTCTATCTCAGTTGCTAAAAATGGGTCTACGTTGTACATGATTATGTGGGAATGGATGGTCATTAGTTTCTCATGACAGGACCGTGTTGGTGGGAATGCAGGTTTTTTGTTTTTTTCCTCTCTCTCTTCTTACCCCAGATGAAAAGTTGATTACCTCTGTTACATTAAAAATTCAGATAAGTAGATTAATTATTATGTGGAAGTTTAGCAAATGTTTGTTTTCATCAGTACTGGAAATGCCAGGCCGTTAAACAAAAAGGGCAGCTTAAATTGGGCAAATTTGATAAATGCGTTAGCATACTTCAGTCTAGTAATAAGGTTCTCATGCTCTCTCTCTCCTGTTTTTCATTTCCAGTGTTCTATTTAGGTGAGTTTTTGAATTCTGATTTTTCATTTAAGTTTTCCCGCTCCACTTCATGAGTAATTACCCTAAAGAGAATGTCTCATTGTCTTAGAAAATGTCAAGCTTAGGTGCCTATTCAGATGCTCATTGAACACTTGTTTTTACTCAAGCTCTTCATATATAAATGTTTATTTTTCCTTTATTGTTGATGTTTTCCATTTGTTTCAAGTAAGCCTTCTGGAGATAATGACAGTATTATGTTGCAGTCTTTCATTTGCTGTGTGTTATGTAAAGCTTATATTTTATTTTGCTAGACAAAAAGAAGATACATTTGTAAATATGTGATGGTTTTATGTTATTCTCATGATTTTATCCCCTTTATATCCAGCTAAATAGAAAGATAATGTTCATCTGTAATGTTTTCCTCCCTTTATAGGGCCAACATTGCCTAGACAAAACTCCCAACTACCTGCCCAAGTTCAAAATGGCCCATCTCAAGAAGAATTGGAAATTCAAAGAAGGTAAATTTACACATTCTTATTTACAATTCATCTTTTCTACTATAGAAGACCAAACCATGAGCATCCTAACACTAAAAGTAGACTGTTTGAAATTCACTGTTTTTATTATTTTATATTTGTAAGTTTTGAAATCATCATTAAGTGACCAGATTTTTGTTATGCTGGACACAAGATGTTGTAGGATTTCATACCTGCTTTTTTTTTTTTTTTTTTTTTTTTTTTTTTTGAGAAAATCATACTTGTGGTATGCTGAAAATATTTTAAATATACTTGACAGCGTAAAAATGTCTTTACACTGTAAGAAGACTTATTTTTAGAATAGTAATCATCTATGACCAGTATAGTTTTCACATAGCTAATTCAACTAGAAAGTTGAAATGTAATGTTGGATGATTCTATATGGCATTGGTATTGAGATATTACCATAGGGTTTAATATTAAAATACAGAATTATTCTGTTCATGATTAAAGCTGGTTGAATGAGGTCAATAACTTTATCATTCCAGTACAGTCGAGAAATACACTTGGGGACTAGTAGTTAGCATAATGGCTTTATTGTTGGACTCCCATGTAGTCGACCATAGTTTGAGTCCCGGACCTGGTGGCTTAAACGCACACCAGGCGCATGTGCATGCATGCCCAAGATCCCAAGAGGAGAATAGAGGAGAAGGGATTGTGGTGTGGCCATCTCCCCTGGGGGTGGTGATTTCTCGCTTTCTGTCTCTGTCTTTCTGGTGAGCGCCTGTGCCCTATAGCAAAAACCTCTCTTAAAAAGAAAGAAATACACTTGAAATTAGAATATAGCTTTGTTTAGGGGTAGTTTTCCCTTTATTAGCAGAGTCTGAATGAGCTAGTTAAACCAGGTGTTGCATTTCTAAACGAAACGAAAACTTTTGTTCTTGTTGCTTTTTATAACTGATGAGTCACCAGTGTTTAGTTTTGGAGAGCTGCTAATCATGGTTGGCTGAGCTTTTGTGCAGATGATTTTTCTTATTGAGAAACATTTGCTCTGTGGTACACCAGGATTCTTATTGTAACTTTTGATTTGGGTTTCATATTTGAAAATATTTGTGTCTTGTATAGTACCTTCATGTGTGTGTCATGCCTTCATGTGTGTGTCATGTTTCCTTAGCAGACAGTACATGAGATCTCTTGCATGGTTTATTCAGTTGCTTTGGAGTATAACTAGTAAGCTCTTAGGGAAGGCCCTGAAGGATATCCCGAACTAGATTTTGTTTTTGCCTATTGAGCCTGTGTGTTTTTATATTCAATCAGAGCATTCCAGAAAATAGCCTCTAAATTTGGTGAAAATCCATCCAATTCTTTTGAGTGATGCTGCACAGATACAAATAAGGTTAAATTTAAAGGATGTAATCATTTCATATTAAGAGTTTTAAACATACCAGAATAGTCCTAAAAATGAGAAATTAGATTATTATAGTGCTTGTACACACAAACAATAGAACAGGAAAGTAATTAATAAAAAATGGCTATAATATTATTATTTTTTTTTTGAGAGGTTTTCGCTATAGGGCACGTGCGCTCGCCAGACAGAGACATAGAGACAGAAAGTAAGAAATAACCCCCCAGGGGGGATAGTCACGCCGCAATCCCTTCTCCTCCATTCTCCTCTAGGGATCTTGGGCACGCACGCACACGCGCCCGGCTAAGCCACCGGGTCCGGGACGCGAACTGCGGTTGACTACGTGGGAGTCCAATGACACAGCCATTACGCTAACTGCTGGTTCCCGACTATAATATTATTAAGAGTAATAATTTGGAGATAACTAGGAAGAGCCAGAAGAGAAACAAACATAATAGGTAAACTCTGGTAGTAGAGATTGGGCAAGCAATTTCTGAGAAAGTTGCTGAACAGGAACAAAAGCTAAGGTTATTGCTGGCTTATTAAAGAGCACAGATAGGCGATCTATTGCACAGAGTTGTTGAGACTGCGTAACTTGCAATTTTAAATTAGATAGGGATATAGAGTGAGTTTTTAGTAATTGTTAATTAATACCCCATGCGTCATGTAGATTATTTCTCCCATCAAAGTGCCCTATCAGTGCTCATAGGGACTTCAGGTTTTCTGTTTGTTTGCTAAGTAGATATTTCTAGAGAGTTTGAAAATAGTTTGTTTTATATTGGGGATATTGGGGCCAGACAGTTGGCACAGTGATAAGATGCCACACTCTGAGGCAGACCCATATGAGAAGGTTCCATGTTCGTGTCCAGAGGCCTCCCTGAGTATATTGGACATGTGTGCCTATGATCAGGGCTGAGGCATCAAGACCCTGTTGGGGATGCTGTCTTTTTGTCTTTCTCTCTCTCTGTATCTCTCTCATTCATGGAAGAAATAAACTTAATTAAAAAAATCAAGGATGTTGTTTATACTACCTAATTGTTTATCTGAAGACTTTAACTCAGTCATTTTGAAGTATGAAATCCAAATTCCTTTTTAAAAGTATGAATTTTTAAATTTTCTGCTTACATTCATGTATAAGACCCATCTTTCTTGTAGATAAGACTTCCATTAAACAGTAATCTATTTCTTTCATCCTCTCTTTACTCTTTACCCATTTCCTTTTTATTTATTTATTTATTTATTTGAGAGGCTTTTTTGCTTTAGGGCGCGTGCGCTCGCCAGACAGACAGAGACAGAGAGACAGAAAGCGAGAAATCATCCCCCAGGGGGGGATGGCCACGCCGCAATCCCTTCTCCTCCATTCTCCTCTCGGGATCTTGGGCGCACACACGTACACGTACCTGGCATGAGTTAAAGCCACCGGGTCCGGGACGCGAACCGTGGTCAACTATGTGGGAGTCCAGCGACATAGCCATTACGCTAACTGCTGGTCCCCCCATTTCCTTTTTAATCTTGGGAAATCTGCTTTTTGTCTCCATAAATGTACTGGATATGCTGCTTCCGTCATTGACTTACTTCTGGTTTAGATTTCTTCACTTAGTTCTCACTTGCCATTTCTGTCTTCCTTTGGTACTCAGAGACTCTTCTTATTGCCAGCTCTTTTTCCTCTATTTCTGTGTCTCTTCTTATATAGCTCTTTGGTTTTGTACTAGGTATTTGTTTCTTTGGTGGTGGTGGTTGTTTTTTGTTGTTGTTGTTTTTTCCTTTCTGTACATAGCATATACCTTTTGGAAAATTGATTTGGTTGAAGATCAAGATGTAGTTTTAACCCTTTCTTCTTTGCTAATAACTTTCAAATCTGTATCTCCAAATGTGATCATCCACTTGAGAAACAGACTCAGCTAAATAATGTCATGAGCCCCCAGTGTGTCTCCCAAAGTTCATGTGTTGGAAACTCAGTTCCTAGTGCAGTAGTGTTGAGATGTGGGATCTTTAAGAGGGGATTAGGTCATAACAGCTCTACCTTCATGAGTGGATTAATGACCTATTGCAAGAGTGTGGGTTAGTTACCAAAAGTGAGCTTCTTATAAGAGTTTGACCCTTGCTTGCTAGCTATCTTGCCCTTCTACTTAATGCCATGGGATGTTGCAGCAAGGCCCCCACCAGATGTGGCCTCCACCTTTAACTTCCAAGCCTTCAGAACTATAAGAAATAAATTTCTTTGTGGTAATCTGTTTCAGCAGCACAAAATGGACTAAGACTGACCCTTTTTGAGAATTACATGAAAGCAAAGGATTGACTACTGCCTTACCTTGTCCAGCCCCCAGACCTTCAGATAGTTGAGTAAACATATACAAAAACTTGCATACTATTTCAGAGAATCTCAAATCCCTTGAATTCCAACAGTGACTCCTTGATGAGAATTTCTCTTGTAGAGCTCATCCATTTGGATACCCTACTGACATCTCAGATTAAACTCTTATGATTTCATCTATAATGTACAGTCAGCCCTTTAATATTTCTCTCAGATTTTCAGCCTAGAAGCTCTCCAGTTATCATCATTGACTATAGCTATTCAAGTATATCATATTTTTTCTTTTTTAAAGAATTATTTTATTTAACTTTATTTATTTAAATTTGACCAGAGTGGGACAGAATGAGAGCGAGAAAACAAGAAAGCAAGCCAAGCCACTAGGTATGGGACTCGAACCACAGTCGGCCATGTGGAAGTCCAGCTCCCCATAACCACGACGCCACCTACTGGTCCCAAGTATATCTTATTTTTTTCTCTAACAGCTTGTTAGAGTTATTATGTATAACATTCTTGTTAAGAGTTTCTTCAGTATTTATTCTTTTTTTGTACTGCTGTAGTTTTCTAGTTGATTTCTTATTTTAAATGAGAGTGAAAAAGAAGTATTTTTGACAAGGTCTTGCCAGGTCATGATCATTCCTGCCTTTCTGTCATTTAGGTAAGACCACAGGTGCACGTCACTGTACCTGGCCTGTTTAGATTGTTCTGGGAACCAAACCCAGGCCTCCCATGGGTCCCTCTTGTAGCGGTGCTGCCCCGCTTGTGGTGCCATGGCTGACCCACACTTGATTTTTCTCTCTTTAGTCTAGATGCCTTTCAATTCTTTCTGTTACCAAGTTAATGAACTTTTCTTAAATTCTTTTGAATATGGCATGGAACATCTCAGACAGTATGAAAGGGCATAAAGTGAGTTGAAAAAACTGCTGCATGGGACCAGCAGTTAGCGTAATGGCTATGTTGCTGGACTCCCACGTAGTCGACCGTGGTTCGCGTCTTGGACCCGGTGGCTTAAAACTCACACTGGGCGCATGTGCGTGCGTGCCCAAGATCCCGAGAGGAGAGTGGAGGAGAAGGGATTGCGGCATGGCCATCCCCTCTGGGGGGTGATTTCTCGCTTTCTGTATCTATGTCTCTCTCTGTCTGGCGAGAGCACACGCCCTATGGCAAAAACCTCTCCCCCCCAGAAAAAAAAAATACTGCTGCATGATTATGTCCTCCCCCTCATTCTAATCCCCAGAATCAATTTTAACAAATTCTACTTTTTTGAGAGAGAGAGATTTTCGTTATAGGGCATGTTCTCTCGCTGGAGAGACAGCGAGAAATCACACACACACACACACACCCACCCATGGTGGATGACCACGCCACATCCCGTCTCCTCCATTATCCTGTCAGGATTTTTGGCACACACCTAGTGTGAGTTTTAAACTGCTGAGTCCAGGACTTGAGCCACGGTCGACCACTTGGAAGTCCAGCAGCATAACCATTACGTCACCTGCTGATCCCCCATTTCTTCTTTTAATGCTTCTGGTGAATTATTTCATAACATTAAATGATATGTTTATATTTCTATTTCTTAACTCAGCAAGTTATAAAAATTAGCTGTGAACTGTCCACTATGAAAAATGAAAAATTTCTACTTTCCTCACCAATTATTGATAGTTGTTTTTATTTCTGTTTTTTTTCCCCCCAAAAAAATTGAACCTGTGTCTAAACATTAGATGATCTCTCTTAAATACTAAAAAAGAGGATAACAGTTCTGCACATTGCCCAGTTCTTTCTCCTCTGTTCCAGCATCTGGGTTTGGCAGCTGTATCATTACTTTTCTGTTTTCAAAGTTTACATCTTTGCAGTCTTTCTATAATATATAACTGTCATGAAATCTTTGTTTTGATGTTTGTGGTAATATTTTTTTTAAAAAAAAGATTATTTAACTTTATTTATTTATTTATTTATTTTAATTTGACCAGAGAGGAACAGAGAGAGAGAGAGAGAGAGAGAGAGAGAGAGAGAAAGTGAGAAAGCAAGCTACAAGGTCCAGGACTTGAACCATGGTTGGCCATGTGGGAGTCCAGCATCCTTAACCACTCTACCACCTGCTGGCCCATGTGGTAATCTTTTCTTCTCTCTCAAATCCTTTTAAACCTTATTAACTGTCTACGAAAATATAGATAGGTACATTTCTTTGTCTTTTGTGTGTGTGTGCGTGTGTGTGTATGTTTTTCTGTTCATCTTGCTCAATACTTAGTGGACCTTTTCCATTTGGAAACTGATCTAGAACTTTTAAAATCTTTTTAAAACATTTCTTCTGTTATTTGTTTTATCTTTTTTTTTCGCCTGTTCTTTTTTTGGTTATTCTTTCTGATCAATTACTGGACCTTCAAAGATATTTCTTTATAACATTTATCTTTTCTTACTTTGTCCTCTTTTTGCTGTTGTTCTGTATTCTCAGCAGTTTTCTTGACTTTATATTCTATTGTGTTGTTGGGAAATTCATGATGCATTTTTGCATAGAAAAAAATGTTAGACTTTCCCTATAACACATGATTCAGTACTGTTTAGTAGAAATAAAATAGCCACATATGTATTAATAATTCAAATTTTTCTAATAGCCAAAGTAACAAAAGTAAAAAGATGAAATTAATTTTAATAATATTTATTATTGGGACCAGCAGTTAGCATAATGGCTATGTCGCTGAACTCCCATGTAGTTGACCGCGGTTTGAATCCTGGACCCGGTGGCTTAAACTCACGCCAGGTGCGTGTGCGTGCGTGCCCAAGATGACGAGAGGAGAATGGAGGAGAAGGGATTGTGGCGTGGCCATCCTCCCAGGGGGACGATTTCTCACTTTCTGTCTCTCTGTCTCTCTCCGTCTTTCTGGCAAGTGCATGCACCCCATAGCAAAATATATATATATATTTGCCTCAATATATCCAAAATATTACCATTCCAATATGAAATAAGTATTAATATAAAATCATGAAGAAATTTTACATCCTATTTTCAAATTTTGAGTCTTTAAAATTTCCTGTGTACTTTGTACTTAAAGCACATTTCTGTTTAGATTAACCCCACACTATGAGTGCTTAGTAGCCACGTATGTCACCTGGCCATCTAATTGGACAGCACCGACAGCATAATAGATCTTCTATTAAAATTTAATTTTAATTTTTAGAAGCATTTACTTTTTTGTAATTATTTTGTGTTCATAACATCCCCTTTTTTTTGGTTGTTACTTTTTTTTTTTTTTTTGGAGAAGTTTTTGCTATAGGGTGTGTGCACTCGCCAGAAAGACACAGAGAGAGAGACAGAAAGTGAGAAATCAACCCCCAGAGGGGGATGACCACACTACAATCCCTTCTCCTCCATTCTCCTCTTGGGATCTTGGGCATGTACGCACATGCGCCTGGCGTCAGTTTAAACCACCAGGTCCAGTATTCTCGAACCGCGGTCAGCTACATGGGAGTCCAGCAACATAGCCATTATACTAACTGCTGGTCCCGTTACTTTTTATTTTTATCTATTTATTTTTAGAGATTCTTGTTATAGGGCATATGTGCTCACTAGAGAGACAGAGCAAGAACTCATCCCCCAGAGGAATGGCCACACTGCAATCCCTTCTCTTCCATCTTCCCCTTGGGATTTTGGGTATGCACACACATGTGTCCAGTGTGAGTTTCAAGGCACCGGATCTGGGACTTTAACCACGGTCCATGTGGGAGTGCAGTGCCTTAACCACTATACCACCTGTTGCCCCCTGTAACAGTCTATATTAAATTGATTTTAAGAATCTGCTGTTTCTCTTTTTTTGCTTGAATTATCTTCCTCCTATAGTTTTTATCGTTTGTATGTCTTGGTTTACTCAAATATCTGGTACTTCTTAGTGGTCCATTTATTTCTAAAATAAAAATAGAGTTTGGTTTGGTTGAATTGTATCAGTGATTAGCTTGGTTCTTCATTGTGGAGGTTGGGTCTGTATTTGGAAGCATTTTTTCTTTTTTTTTTTTTTTTTTTTTTTGACTGGGAGGTCTGTGAAAGTGGGCAGAGCAAGTGGGCTGATAGGCTTTTCTTCCCTATACCAGCCCGGGAAGGATACGCGCCTCTGTGACCCCTACAAATGCCAGCTGACCTTACTCTAGTTCTACCAGAAGCCCTAGCTCATCTGAGGCCGCTTTTCAGTTTCCTTAGAGAAGAGTCTTCTGTGGTACATGGCATTTTATCCCTTGAGCCAGGGTTTAGGAGGGAAAAGTAGCTGGTGTAGTTGTTCTTCAGATCTCGCGTGCGCGCGTGTGTGTATTTCCTTATTTTTTTTTTTGCCATAGGGCATGTGCACTTACTAGAGAGAGACAGTGAAAGGGAAAATGAGAAATCATCTCCCAGGGAGAATGGCCATGCTACAGTCTCTTCCATTCTCCTCCTGGGATTTTGGGCACACATGTGCCTGGTGTGATTTTCAACCCGCCAGGTCTGGGACTCAAAGCATGGTCGGCCATGTGGTAATCCAGCACCTTAACCACTATGCCACCTGCTGGCCCCAGTGTGTGTGTTTATTAATCAGCTTGATCATTGTACTCCTCCATCTTCCCCTCACTACCTGCTGACCTCAAATTAGCTCTTTCCCCAGTTTCTCTTTTCTTGTCTACTTCAGCCATTTTTCAGTATGTATTTTAGAGTGTAATGGCCTCCACTGCTCAGTCCAATTATGTTCTAGGAACTATTTTTTTGAGATTTTTGCCTTAGGGTGTGTGTGCTTGCTGGAGAGAGGGGGAGAGAGAGAGCCAGTGAGAGGGAAAGTGAGAATTCACTCCTCAGGTGGGATAGCCACACCACAATCCCTTTTTCTCCATTCTCTTCCCAGGATCTTGGGCATGCATGCACACGAGCCCAGTGTGAGTTTCAAGCCGTGGGGTGTGAGACTAAGACCATGGTTGTTCATGTGGGAGGTCAGCAATGTAACCGCTATGCTATCTGCTGACCCCTCCAGGCATTCTTTGTACAAAATGCTTAGGATATATTATATTAAAGCAAGGTCAAAAAAGCCTTACCCTAATCCAATTATATATGTTGTGGCATATTATAGTAGAAAGTGATAAATGCTATGAGGAAAAACCCATAGTAGAATAAAGGGGATTATATGTTGTGAAGGGACAGGAAAAAGTGCTGTTTGCTGGGGCCAGCTGGTGGCGTGGTGGTTAAGGGTGCCAGACTTTCACATGGCTGACCATGGTTCAAGTCCTGGACCTGGCGGCTTGCTTTCTCACTTTCTCTCTTGCTCACTCTGTCCTTCTCTGATCAAATGAAAATAAAGTTTTTTAGAAAAGGAACAGAAAAGTCCTGATTGTAATTTTTAAAAAAGAATTATATTATTTAACTTTATTTACTTATTTACTTATTTATTTTAATTTGACCAGAGAGGCGGGGGGGGGGGGGGGGGGGAGGGAGAGAAAGTGAGAAAGCAAGTTGCCAGGTCTGGGACTCGAACTGAGGTTGGCCATGTGGGAGTTCAGCACCCTTAACCACCATGCTACTTGCTGGCTCCAACTGGTTGTAATTTTAATAGGTTGGTCAGGATATATCTTTTTGAGATGAAAGAGAGAAATTAAGTCAACTAAATATTTGAGTAAGTGTATTCCATGCAGAGGAACAGTCAGTGCAAAGGTTTTAAGTCAGAGTTGTGCCTGTGTATTCGAGGGGGCTGTAGCAGAGGCAAGACCAGAGTAGGAAAGCCAAGTAGGAATTAAGGTCAAAGGTAATGGGAGTCAGGTCATGTAGAACCTTGCAGGCTATCACAAAGAATTTAGCTTTTATTCTGAGAGAAATGAGAAACATTGGATAGTTTTGAGCATAGCAGTGATCTGACTAAACATTTTAACAGAATCAGTCTGGCTGGTTGTTGAGAATGACTGTGCAGACATGACTGGAAGCAGGTACAGGGTAACGGGTTGGATTGTATGGTGGGATACGAGGAGAGAGAGAGAGGTGGAAGCTAAGCTACTGGGAGGATGGAGTTGTCATTAGCTCAGATGTGAAGGAGTTCGAGTAGAGCAGGATTCGTTGGGAGGTGTCCCTGGTGACTTTTGAGGATGTTAGGTTGAGGAGTTTATTGGGCATGCAGGGAAATGCCAGTCTGTTATAGGAGCCTGGGAACGGAGGCCAGACATAGAACTCCTTGCTACCCTTTCTGCCTTCCAAGAAATTTGTCAATAATTTGTTCTGTTCATGATCGCCCTCTGCAGTTTTCTCCTTTGTCATAGGTTTATTTATACACATTTTTACGATGTTTTTGGAATTTCAGTAAAATTTGGGAGTGAGGAAATTGCTATCTATAATCCAGACAGGAGTCCAGACACTATGGTCTTGTCACCCACCCTGCTCAGCAGGCTCCGCGGGGTCAGTTTCTTTGGCTTGACATGCAGGAAGCTATCTTGTTTCTCCCTCTGATCTCTCAAGTCTGTCTCTAGATGCTGTGCTCATTTCTGCTCCAGGCTGGCGTGTGTGGTGCAGGCCTCTGGCCCCCTCATCCTCTTCATATTCGCGTTTCCTGTGGGGTCCTCTCCAGGCACAGTAATTCTTTTTTTTTTTTTTTTTTTTTTCCCTGAATTCCTGTCATTGAATCAGACAAGTTTTATATTTTTTCTAATTATTTATTTTATGTATGAGTATTACCTCCACAGTGAACATTGTAGTAGGAGGCCATTTTCAGAGTAGAGAATGGAATACTAAGTTTCTAATAAGAAACCAAGACGTTTCTAGTACTGAATTAATTTATATATAGGCTTTGGAACATATGGCAGAAAACATTTGAGTTTTGACCTTTAAAATAGTGATTTCCCAGGACCAGCAGGTGGAGTGATGATTAAGGTGCTGGAATCCCAAATGATTGACCACTCTTCAAGTCCTGGACTTGGGCTTGCTTTCTCACTTTCTCTCTCTTTCTCTTTCTGGTGAGTAAACGTGCCCTCTAGCAAACTGAAAAATAATTTTTTTGAAATAGTGATTTCCCTCACTTTTGCCCAATTTTTCCATGGTTTGAAGAAGTGATAGACATTTCGCTGGCAATGGCCTAGAGACTTCCCAAGTACTGCTGTAAAATGGAGATAATAAAGACATTTCCTCAAGACGTCATTGGATTATTAAATGAGGTAACACACTCTTTTCATGCCGCCTAGACTTTTTTGTCTGTGTTTTTTTTGGGAGATGATAGAAGACTTTGTGGAGAAGGTACTCCTTGAGCAGTGTCTGAAGAATAAGTAAAATAGGAAGTTCCAGTCATGGAAAGGAAAAGCATTTCAGGCAGAAAGAATAGGTGGTGAAAGCTAGGAAATGTAACATGGATATTGCCTCTTTTCCCCTCTAAGAGTGATGGTGCAGTTAGATGATTTTGTGGTCGCCTTGTAATAGGCTTTGTATGCTATGCTAAGAAATTGCCTGTTAAAACTCTTTTCCTGAATTTATCACATAATAAAAAGACATTTTCGTTTTTAATCACTTCAGTAATTTCTTTTTGTGGGGGGTGATTTTTGCCTTAGGGGGCGCATGCATTCGCCAGAGAGAGAGAAAGAGATAGAGAAAGAGAGTGAGAAATCACACCCCGGGGCGGGGGATGGCCATGCTGCAGTCCCTTCTCCATTCTCGTCTCAGGATTTTGGGCACACACACATGTGCCCAGCATGAGTTTTAAGCCACCACTGGGTCTGGGACTTGTACTGTGGTCGACCATGTGGGAGTCCAGCAGCTTAACTACTACACCATCTCCTGGTTTTCACTTTAGTAATTTCTAATTATCAGGATGGTATTTGTCATTTTCCTTTGACTTATATATCCCAACAATTTAATTTTTGCCTATGGCTAAACCATAGTTGGAAAGAGATACTACATACTCAAAATATGTGCTAATATTTACATGGACACATTGTCCTGGTATCTGCTTTGTCTCATCTTCTAACAGTTCATCGCTGCATCTAGTTGTGAAGGTTAGAAAATAGTGGGAGAGGATCTGTAGCACAGTCGTGTCGAGTGTAGTTCCCATAGAAATTATATTTCCAGAATGTATTTCAAGTGGTTATTTATGTAAAAATCATTTTTCTCTTAGTGTATACTTTTTTTCAGAGGCATTTAAAAATACCCTTGAACCAGCTCACAACCTGAATAAAATTGTCCTGTTAAAACTGGTTGTTAAACTGGCTTTTTTTTTTCAATGCTGTCACTGAAAAAGTGTAACAAAAAATGATTAATTTGTATTGCGAATTCACCTATAAAATTTAGTAGTTACTTTTTTATTACAGAGTTCATATTATAAGAAATGCTGTTACATTTGTGTTACTACTTGTAGGTGCACTGTTGTTGGGGGTATCATTGATTTTTGAATGCTAGTAAATGGTTTGTATTTGGTAAGCTAATAATAGGTATGGGATAGGAACAGAACAATGTGAATATTGTGTTCCTTGGGTATATGTATGTGTATGTATGTTTGGTATGCATAACACACTTAATGGGTTTTAGCGTAGAACCATAAGTTTAAAATGGGTTTAAAAAAATAAGTAGCTAAAGATTATTGTTGTTTCTTTTTTTAAGCTTCTGCCTATAGTTTAAAAAAGAAAATTAATATGTTTCTTTATAAATTGCCAGAGGATGCATGTCCTTGCCATAGACAAGGAGAAGGGGGGCAGCGAATATATTCTCCAATGGGCTGTAGTCATGCCTCAATTATTTTTCTTTCATTTCTTCATGCTGCTAGGATTTGGGACACACATAACATGTAACCCTGGCACACTTTTTCAAGCTGCTGGGGCTAGGATTTAAACTGTGGTTAGCCATGTGGGATCCAGCTCCCTGGGTACACATTTAACCACTGCACCACAGGGCTGACCCGACTGCACTCTGTCACTTTGTAGGGAGCTCTGGAATCTGAATAGACACAGTGGTGACCTTGAGACACATGCAGAAATGTGGTTCTATGGGCCAGTGTTTGCAAGTCTAAACAAATGCCGTTAACGTATAAAAACATGAACTATATCTGTGTCTATAGTGGATAGTGTGGTTAAAGGAAGCCATATGTGTTAATCAGAAAAGGCTGAGAAGAGAAAACTTACAGAGAACTACATGGTGCCAGAGGTCTTCATATCTTCAGCCGATTAACATCTGAAAATAACATTCTATTTCTCCTTCCCCCTTTTCAAGAATAAACCTGGGGAGGGCTTGGGGCCTGTGCTGCCTCTATCAGAGGAGTTGAACAGCTGGATTCCTGCTTTTCCCTACTTGTGTGTCTATTTTTATGTTTATTCTCTAATCCACAGCCCCCACTCAGAGCACACATTCAGCCATGCAGGTCACGGTGCAATATGTGTTTTTTTTGTTGTTGTTGTTGTTTTTTTGTTTGTTTGTTTTTGTTTTTTAACCATAGGACATCTTTGTTCACTGGAGAGACAGTGAGAAGGAAAGTGAGAAATCACACCCCAAGGGGAATGGCCACGCCACAATCCCTTCTCTTCTGTTCTCCTGAGATTTTAGGCACACACTCACGGGTACCTGGCATGATTTTCAAGCCATCAGGTCTGAGACTTGAACTGTGGTGAACTGTGGTCGGCCATGTGGGGGTTCAGTGCCTTCATCATTCTGCCATCTGCTGGGCTCCTAACCACACTTTTAAAGAAAGTTTGTTCATTTATTCTAAGAGAGAGAGGGTTATGGCCAATTTTGTCCATGGGGCTGTAGTTTGCCAGTCTCTGGTTCACATTGAAAGGGCTCATGAGATATGGAACCCGGTAAATGGAGAGAAGACCCACTACAGAGATGTATCATTATGGAATTTTAGAATACTATACTAAAGATTTCAAAAGCTTTTGTGGGAAAGAGGTCCTTAAGAATCCTGAGAAATTCTTTCCCATATAAAATGCCGTCCTCTACACAGCTTCCTAAGAAGCTGTTTGGAAGCTGAGAGAGTAAACCAAGAAAGATAAACCATGAGATGACCTGGGAAATAAGGGATCCAACTTTGCAAAGAGAGAAAGCATTTCCTCGTGTGACTAGTGAAAGCGAAACCTGGAGAGCACCCTGTCCAGTTGGTGCCAGGACGGCTGAGTGCGTAAAGACCACACAAGCAGGCAGAAGACCTCATTTCTTGATATGTTTGACCATATTGAAATTTGCCCAGAAAACGTACACAAATGTCAAAACACCAAAGTCACATCTATAAACCATCCCGTCTAGGTGGGAATTACTCATGCCACTGAAATTCCTGAACCAGATATTATCTGCCTAGAGCACTTTTTTGGGAAATATGTTTAGATGGTCACCTTTTCAGTTCTGATAAAGAGTTTGGGGTAAAATGGGGATAGGTATATTTTCAAAAGTCAGATTTTTAGCATTAGAATAAGAAAGGTTGTTCTGAAGAGTTGATGTGATTAGCCATGAATAATGTGAGTGAATATTATGGAATCCCAAGTGGTGTTAGGATTGTATTGGGAGAAAGGAGAGGAAAAGTTTTGGGAGGGGTTAGGGGTGTAAGAAGTAAAACATTTGGGGGGCCAGAAGGTGGCGTGGTGGTTAAGGCACTGGACACTCCTGTGTGGCCAACCACTGTTCGAGTCCTGGACCTGGTGGCTTGCTTTCTCACTTTCTTTCTCTGTGTTTGTCTCTCTTTGGTCAAATTAAAGTAAGTGAATGAATAAATAAAATTAAATAATTATTTTTAAAAAAGAATTAAGACATCTGTATAATAGGAAGTCAGTAGGTAACACCTCAATCTGAAAAATCAGAATAGTTGTAAACAAATTACTGAATTTAAAACATGAGATAAATATCAGTATTGAAAGTTACTTCTGGGGAACAAAATCAGAAGTGGTGAGGGTTGGGACCAGTAGATGGTTACATTGCTGAACTCCCATGTAGTCTACCACGGTTTGAGTCCTGGGATCCGGTGGCTTAAAACTCATGCCAGGCACGTGTGTGTGTTCAAGATCCCAAGAAGAGAATGGAAGAGAAGGATTGCAGCGTGGCTATCCACCCTGTGGGGGTGATTTCTCATTTTCTGCCTTTCTTGCCAGTGCACGCACCCTATAACAAAAATCTCTCAAAAAAAAAAAAAAAAAAAAGTGGTAAGGATTACTAAGAATATTAATTTTTTTTAGACTGTATTATTTTCCTAAGCTTAATTTTATTTATAATCAATGTGAAGTTGAATTGATTAAAAACAATATTTTCTGGGACCAGCAGTTGGCATAATGGCTATGTCACTGAACGCCCTTGTAGTTGACTGCAGTTTGAGTCCCAGACCCGGCAGCTTGAACTCATGCCAGGCACGTGTGCGTGGGTGCCCAAGGTCCTGAGAGGAGAATGAAAGAGAAGGGATTGCGGCAAGGCCATCCCCCCCGGGAGTGATTTCTCACTTTCTGTTTTTCTGTCTCTCTTTTTCTTTCTGGCAAGCACATGTGCGCTATAGCAAAAAACCTCTTCCCCCCCCCCCAATTTTTTATCTTCAGATGTTAAATCTTATCAGTTCAACCCCTTTACTATAGTGACATGATAATGGTATAGTTATATCACTTCAACACCTTTACTGTAGTGACATGATGATGATATAGTCTTCTATTTATATGTGTGTCATTTGTTAAATCAGGCTTTGGTTTCTACTCATGTTATTAATGTTTGGCTTCCTTGACTGTGATGATAAAACATATTCTAAGAAACATGAGTCAGTCTTAGGTTAGTCTCCACATGAAACTTAATTTAGTTAATATCTATAAATAGTTTACAAATCACCACTGCTACCTGAAAGTTATAAAAGGGGACTAATGATCCCAGCACAGAACCACCGAGTTAGAACAATGAAAGTGTATAGCCCTCCGGTTAGTCTTCAGAGGCAGGATGGACCGAGAGTTGACCGCCTTCTCTTGTGAGTATTGGCTTTTGTCTCAAGAGATTTGTAATATTAAAACTTAACTATTGGGAACCAGCAGTTAGCGTAATGGCTATGTCGCTGGACTCCCACGTAGTCGACCGCGGTTCGAGTCCTGGACCTGGTGGCTTAAACTCACGCCAGGCGCATGTGCGTGCGTGCCCAAGATCCCGAGAGGAGAATGGAGGAGGAGGGATTGCGGCGTGGCCATCCTCCCTGGAGGGTGACTTCTCACTTTCTGTCTCTCTTTCTGGCAAGCGCACATGCTCTATAGCAAAAACCTCTCCAAAAAAAAAAAAAACAAAAAAAAACAAAAAAAAAACTTAACTATCTTATTAAATTTTATTCATTTTTCATTTGTTTGCTAATAGAGAAATTAAATGCCCTCATTATATAGTCAGAACACACCTATGTAGTTTTATCTTCTGACAGATGACGTTGGCTCAAAATCCTAATCTGGTCTCCTCTTTCATTGTGTCAAATTGAGATCACTCTTTACCTAACACTCTTCATTATTGGTAAGAGCAAATGGAATGTTTTGGGGAAAAATAATTATTGGGAAAAGAAGGCGAGTGAGAGACAAGGGATGGGGAAGGTGTTTCGTGACAGGGTACCACCTTCGCGATCTTGCACTTCCGTCTTCCCTCACCTGTGTAACCTGGACCCACACGTGGCCCCTACCCTTCCAAGGTGGCTCCTTCTTGCTCACAGTACTGCAACTAAGCCTGACATTTTGTTATTTGTATTTTACTTGCTTTTTAAAAAATAACTCTTTGAGTCAATATAAACTAATATGTGGCTGAGTGTATATTTAATCTCATTGTCGGCCATTGCTTTGTACATTTATTTACATTTTGGAGTAGCTCTTTCGGAGAGAGAGATATTCTGGTAGTAGAATATTTTTTTTTTTTTTCTCTTTCTTTCTTTTTTGGAGAGGTCTTTGCTATAGGGCGTGTGTGCTCACCTGAAAGACAGAGAGATAGAAAGTGAGAAATCATCCCCCAGGGGGGATGGCCACGCCTCAGTCCCTTCTCCATTCTCCTCTCGGGATCTTGGGCACGCACACACATCCTCCCAGCTTGAGTTTAAGCCACTGGGTCTGGGACTCGATCCGCGGTTGACTACATGGGAGTCCAACCACATAGCCAACTGCTGGTCCTGAAACTATGGTATTTTTTAGATCCTTTAGTGACTGTAATATTGGTCACTTATTCTATAATTATTTCTGAAAAAGCATACTTTTCGGGAAGCTTTGAAATTAAAATGAGTATCCTAACTTTAATGAAAAATTAATCTATTAGAATTTGTTCAGATCGTTCAGAATTAGGACACTTGTACATTGAAAAAAATCTTCAGGTGATTCTATTAAAGACCGAAAAAAACAATCAGTTGTAGACAAATCTAGGAAAAGGAACCGCATACATTTCGAATAAATTTGCCCTAAAAAGATACACAAAGGCCAGATCTATAAACTGTCCAATTAAGGTGGGAATTATTTATGCCACTAAAGATTTCTGAGCCAGAAGTTTTCTTCTTGGTACACTTTTTGAGAAATATGTTTAGATGGGCATCTTCTTAGTAAGCAGGCTAAAAAAATAAAGAGATGTTCAGTACTTTTTTATCAAACCAAAAAATATGGTCAATATAATCTTTTGCAGCTAAGTAAATTGCCTGCTTGGATCAGTTATTAATGAACTTGGAATACTCTGTGGCCTTGTGCTCTTTTCCTGTATCAGTAGACTCTCTGTCTTTTGTGGACTGAAAACTCTAGAATATTCATGTGGGACAGTCATTTTCTAATTGTAGATACCATTATTCAGTGAACCCTTTCCAGGTTTACCTCACCTATACCTCTCATGCTTAGTGAACCATCCATTAACTTAGGGATTAAAAAAGAAAACGAAGGGGACCAGCAGGTGGTGTAATGGCTCTGTTGCTGGACTCTCATTTAGTCGACTACAGTTCAAGTCCTGGACACGGTGGTTTAAACTCACGCCGTGCATGTACGTGTGTGTGCCCAGGATCCCAGGAGGAGAACGGAGGAGAAGGGATTGTAGCGTGGCCATCCTCCCGGGGGGGATTTCTCACTTTCTGTCTCTCTGTCTTTCTCTTTCTGGCGAGCGCACGCGCCCTATAGCAAAAACCTCTCTCTCAGAAAAAAAAAAAAAAAAAAGACCAAGAATGAAAATGTAATGTAGTTATAGAAAACTATATGGTTCAGCTATGAACAGTATTCACATTACATTAATAATGTAAATCCTGAAAATAGATTTAACCAAAAATCACTGTTTTCCCATAACTATATTGAAAGTCTTTCCACTAGAAATCAGGTACTCAAAGGCAGGCAGTGGTGATGCAGCTGGGCCCACATCAGATAGTTCACATTCGGGACCTTCCTGAGTATGAGACTGGGGTAGGATTGTGGCACAAGGTCCCTGTTGAGGGTGCTCTGCTCCTGCCTCCTTTCTCTCAGAGAAATAAACTGGGGGGAAAAAGTGTTATCTAAAGCTAAAAACCTAGGAAACACCTGAAGGTGTAGGAAATGAGGGTTTGAGGGTTGAGGCAGGGAATTGCTGGTTTTATAGGCTTTAAAAATTGTGAACTTGTATTTTTATAAAAATAAAAGGGATGACACAGAAATATTAGAAGGCCTAAGACCTTGGATCTTTTTTTTTTTTTAATTTATTTATTTATTTTTTTATTATTTATTTTTTTATTACATTGAATTACATATAACTTTACAGTGTATTACATTGCTTTTTCAAAAGGGAATGCCATGCATGTCAGTCAGTATAGAGACATTAATCTCCCCGCTTCAACATTCAATATCTTTCCTATGTTTCCCCCAATCATTATTATTATTATTCTAATTATTTTTTATGATAAACATGATTTTTTTTTTTCCAATTATCAGATCATAAAGTTCCCAACAATAGGAAATGTAGACTGCACTCAGGGCTGGACCAAGGGTGGGTCTCGTGCAGCCCCGCAAATGTAGGTGAATCTCCATGGAACACAGTTTCAGGAACGCGGCTCAGGAAAGCAGAGACGGCCATCAGCGGTTGCGGCACGCGGGGCAGATCCTGGCCACGGCCCGCGGGGGCAGAGCCCCGGCCACGGCCCGCGGGGGCAGAGCCCCGGCCACGGCACGCGGGGGGCAGAACCCGGCCACGGCACGCGGGGCAGAGCCCCGGCCACGGCACGCGGGGGCAGAACCCCGGCCACGGCACGCGGGGCAGAACCCCGGCCACGGCACGCGGGGCAGAGTCCCGGCCACGGCACGCGGGGCAGAGCCCCGGCCACGGCACGCGGGGGCAGAGTCCCGGCCACGGCACGCGGGGGCAGACCCAGGCCACGGCACGCGGGGCAGGCCCCGGCCACGGCACGCGGGGGCAGAGTCCCGGCCACGGCACGCGGGGGCAGACCCAGGCCACGGCACGCGGGGACAGACCCCGGCCACGAGACCTTGGATCTTTTAATCCTAAATTTCTTGGTGCTGCATTTGTGCTCTTAAGATCTTTCCTTTAGCTTCTGTGTAGATATATAACAATTAGAATAACGTGGGTATATTTTTTGCCCTTCGGATCCAGCAGATTGCTTTAAGTATTCCCTTTTAAATGGCCCTTATTTTTTAACACATGTTGAATGTTTAAATTTTAATATAAGTCCTTGCTGAGTTTATTAATTAGATACAGGTTGTTTGGAGAAAAGATACCTCACTTTTCTCTGTGTAGTTCAGTACCAAAACATTTTTCTGGGAGAGATGATGGTGTAGCAGCAATGCAACTGGACCGACATGGGAGTGCCCTGGTGTCTGGTCCCAAAGCCGCCTTCTACCTGCTGAGTGCACATAAGTGCACATTTTCTAGGCTGACTGAGGCTGGGGGTGGATTGTGATGTGAGGACCCTGGTTGGGGTACCTGCCTCCCCTCTTATATGGAAGAAATAGATAAACAAGGTAAAAGATATATATATTCCGAATATCTGATTTCTTTCCTTTATCTCTATAGTGATATTATTGTCCCTTAAAAACTTTGGCAGCTGGTGACTTGTTAAATAGCATAATACTATAGCCAGTACTATACTGAAGGTCTGATTTTATTAAGAGTCAATATCTTAAACAACCACTCATTTAATAAGCACTGTGACAGGTTTCTGTTTTTCTCTTGCAGTCTTTTTTTTTTTTTTTTTTTTTTTTTTTCCGGAGAGGTTTTTGCTATAGGGTGCCTGCGCTTGCCAGACAGACAGAGAGACAGAAAGCGAGAAATCACCCCCCAGAGGGGATGGCTACGCCGCAGTCCCTTCTCCTCCATTCTCCTCTCGGGATCTTGGGCACACACGCACACGCGCCCAGCATGAGTTTTAAGCCACTGAGTCTGGGACGCGAACCGCGGTCGACTACGTGGGAGTCCAGCGACATAGCCATTACGCTAACTGCTGGTCCCTCTCTTGCAGTCTTTATTAAGTATGGTGATATGTCCAGAGAGAGGATGCGTCGTTCTCCTCCCCACCCCCCACCCATTTTTTTTTTAGAGGTTTTTGCCTTAGGACACATGGGCGTGATTTTCACACTACTGGGTCTAGGACTCAAACCATGGTTGACCATGTGGGAGTCCAACGACGTAACCTCTATGCCATCTGCTGGCCCTTTTTTCCCTTTTTCTAATTGCCAGAGTATGCCCATACGCATCAGAGTCAGAGAAGGCCTATTGGAGCATGGTCACACCACAGTCCCTTCTCTTCCATCTCTCCATTCTGTCAGGATTCTGGGCATGCATATGCATAACAAACCTGGCATGCTTTTCAAGTCACTGGGACTGGAATTTGAACCACAGTCAACCCTGTGAAATCTGGCTTCCTTAACCACGAGGCTACAGGTCTGGCCCATGTTTCATGAGAGAAGTAGGGTTGACGTACTTGTCAATTGAGCTTTTTCTTTCGTTATATAGCCAGCTTAAGAAATATGAAGGGGAGAGGTTTTTTGGAAAGATCTTATTGGTGTATTGATATTACTTCAAGGAACAGAGGACAGCATACGTGTTCTTCTTGATGAGCTTTGCCTCTAAGTAGAGCCTGTTTATTAGCCATTCCAGAGAAGTCCCAATTTGAAATTTTCAAGTAGAAATTACTATAACTCACCTGTATTGAGTGTTCTCGTACTCCAGGTACTTTTAAAGGAACTTTAAAATATACTACCTAACTTAATCTTTCCCACAATGTCTGAAATACATAAGATGAAGATAATCTTTTCATGGGTGCATTAATTGGTACAACTTGGGGCTGGCAGGTGGAGTAGTGTTTAAGGGCGCTGGACTGTCACATGGCCAACTGTAGTTCAAGTCCTGGACCTGGTGGCTTCCTTTCTCACTTTCCCTCACTCTTTCACTCTGTCTCTCTGGCCAAATTAAAATAAATAAATAAAGTTAAATTTTAAAAAATTGGTACAACTTTTCCTAAAATTATTTTGGAACCATGTATTAAAAGTCTTAATATATAGGGGCCAGCAGGTGGCATGGTGGTTTAGGCACTGGACTCCCATATGGCCAGCTGCAGTTCGATTCTGGACCTGGAGACATGAAACTCATGCTGGGTGTGTGTGCCCAAAATCCCAGGAGGAGAATGGAGGAGAAGGAATTTGGCGTGGCCATCACCCAAGGGGGTGCTATCTCACTTTCTCTCTCTCTGTCTCTCTGGAGAGTGCATATATACCCTATAGCAAAAATTTGTCTCTCAAAAAATAAATCTTTATATTATATGAACTTGGACCTAGCAAATCTGTGTGTCAATATGAATCCTATAGAAACAGTTGGAAAGGGGTTCAAAGATGAAATAAGTGTTTATTGCAGTGTTAGCAGTAGTATTAGGATAACTTAAATTTTACTATAAGATACTACTTCAACTGTGGACAGCTTAACAATAGAATATTATGCCCTTAGGAAAATTGTGGTACCAAAAAATTGTGGCAAAATCTAAAATATATTGGGAACCAGCAGTTAGTGTAATGGCTATGTCGCTGGACTCCCACGTAGTCGACCGCAGTTCGCATCCCAGACCCGGTGGCTTAAAGCTCACGCCGGGCGCATGTGCGTGCGTGCCCAAGATCCTGAGAGGAGAATGGAGGAGAAAGGATTGCGGCATGACCATCCCCCCTGGGGGGTGATTTCTCGCTTTCTGTCTCTTTCTGTCTGTCTGGCGAGCGCATGCGCCCTGTAGTGAAAACCTCTCCCCCCAAAAAAAGAAAAAAAATCTAAAATATATTAAGAAGATAAAAGAAAGCAGATTTCAGGGTAATAGGGAAATGGATTCCATTTAATCTGGCTTTTAAAGCTTATGTGTGTATTTTTACCTGAGAACAGGTCTGGAAATACATATGCACATGCGTACACCATATTGATTTTAACGATTTTCTTTCCAGCTTACCTGTGGCTTTGTTTTTGTCTTTTTTATCCCATTCAGCAAATCTTTATTGAGCTTTTGCTGTGGCCAGTCAGTGTATTTCCTGAAATGATAATGTATTACTTGTACAACTAAAATTTGAGATATTGTGGGAAGGAAAATAAAGTTTTACACATTTATTCATTAAAGGCATAAACTAATGACTTTTGGTCATTACAATGGTTACATGTATAATGTGTTCAGTTATTTGTAAACTTCATTTATTTGCCACGCTGTTCATGAAAAGCGAAGAGTAAGTACAACGGGACATTAGTGTAAGGTGATGAAACGTTCGATCAGTGTGATGCTAATGAGAAATAATTTTTTGTTTGTATGAAATGTAAGTCATCTGTCTGTGGTAGCCTTCCTTCACGTGGGAGGAGAAAAGCTGATTGCACGCTCTACGTTGCCTTTATTTGAATTAGAACTATAGTTCACATAGGTTCGCTATGAAAAGAATAGCTTTTTAATGATCACAAGCCATAGATGTCTATTTCATTTTATCTATCTATCTATCTATCTATCTATTTATTTATTTTAGGCAACTGCAAGAACAACGACAAAAGGAGCTGGAGCGGGAAAGGCTGGAGAGAGAAAGAATGGAAAGGGAAAGGTTGGAGAGAGAGAGGTTAGAAAGGGAAAGGCTAGAGAGGGAGCGACTGGAACAGGAGCAGCTGGAGAGAGAGAGACAAGAAAGGGAGCGGCAGGAACGGCTGGAGCGGGAAAGGCAAGAACGACAAGACCGGGAGAGGCTGGAGAGACTGGAACGGGAAAGGCAAGAAAGAGAGCGACAAGAACAGTTAGAGAGGGAGCAGTTGGAATGGGAGAGAGAGCGCAGGATCTCCAACGCTGGTAAGAAGTTTACAGATTATTCCGTGTTCTCGTATCAGCTTGCTGATGTTCCGTGCAGTCGTGTATTAGAATATTTCGCATTTGTGGTGCTCGGGATCAAGCAATACGATTTGAAGCCAGGGAAAAGTGTACAGCAGTGACTACTTTAACGTTTTGTTTGATCTCTCTCTGGATTGCTGTTATTGCTTGGAGACTCAAAGAATGCTCTTAGAAGTTTTTATTCTGGCATTCTAATTATTCTGACTCCCTATAAAGATTAAGCTGTACTTTTATGGGAAATTTTTTATATCGAATGAACTTGGAATACATTTCCCTCATGGGTTGCTTAAACTGTCTCAAATGCTGTAGTAATATAGGACCATACAGCAAGAGGTTGGCTTCATTGCATTTTAAAGTTTTTGAAGGAGGAATTGAAAGAGGAGGTAAAAAAGACTTTCTGAAACTGGCTAGCTATTTAAATATTGTGAAAAATTAGTAAATCTGAGGGGATTTACTGGAAGCATAAGGGTTAAAATTTGGCTCACAGTTTGGGGTATTTTAACATTCATTAAAAATTAATATTATACGATTTAAGCATTTTTGAGCATTTGTCTCAATGTGGATTGGGTAACTGGTTGGTTAGTTTATTGTTTAAATGAATTTTGTTTTAAACTGCCTAATTGTTTTCTGGAATTATAGCTAGCAAGACAAAATGTTCCCACAAATGAGCATTGAATAGCTGGTTCCTTGCCCTTTGTAGTAACGTTTTGCTACTTTTGCTATTTTTTGGCTCTTTAAAAGAAAGCTAAATTTATTCTTCTGTGTGTGGTCCTAGTCATGTAATCTTAATGTCCATTTAGTGTACTAAATAATAAAAATTAAGAGTGCTATTATCCTTTTCTTATAAAGGATAAAGTAATTTGTTAATGCACTTACTAGCTAAAAAGAAAACTTACTTGATTCTCTTCTATATCTCAAAACATGTTTATAAGTTAAAATATTCTAGGGTGAAAATTATTATTTGCACATGTGCCTGAGTTCTCTGGTACTAACTGTAGTCTACATTTATACATTTGTCTGAATGCTGGTTTTGTGGCTTCACTAGCTCCCTTTTTCTCTCTCCTTTTGTATCCTGTCTTTGCCGCTGCTTTCCACCTTCTGTCCAGCTCCATCTCCAGACAGCTCCCTGTATAACGCTCCACTTCCTGAGTATTCCAGTTGCCAGCCTCCTTCAGCACCTCCTCCATCATACGCTAAAGTCATCTCAGCTCCAGTGTCAGATGCCACTCCTGATTACGCTGTAGTGACTGCTTTGCCACCTACTTCCACACCCCCTACACCACCACTGCGACACTCAGCGACACGTTTTGCAACATCTTTAGGTTCAGCCTTCCACCCTGTTCTTCCCCATTATGCTACAGTTCCTCGTCCTCTGAACAAAAATTCTCGACCTTCTTCTCCTGTGAACACACCCTCTTCTCAGCCTCCAGCTACGAAGCCCTGTGCCTGGTCTACTTCCAATTTTTCGCCCCTCCCTCCATCTCCTCCAATAATGATTAGCAGCCCCCCAGGCAAAGCTACTGGCCCAAGGCCCGTTCTCCCTGTTTGTGTTTCTTCTCCTGTACCCCAAATGCCTCCATCACCGACAGCACCCAATGGGCTCCTTGACTCTGTAACATATCCAGTGTCTCCACCGCCTACCTCAGGGCCAGCAGCTCCTCCTCCGCCGCCGCCTCCACTGCCTTCCCTCGCATCACTCTCACACTGTGGATCTCAAGCTTCTCCTCCTCCAAGCACCCCTATTGCCTCAACTCCCTCATCCAAGCCTAGTGTTCTCCCTTCTCCCTCTGCAGCTGCCCCTGCCTCTGTTGAGACTCCTCTAAACTCTGTGCTGGGAGACTCCTCTGCTTCTGAGCCAGGCTTGCAGGCAGCCTCTCAGCCGGCCGAGACTCCAGCCCAGCAGGGTAAGGCTTTGTTATTGCTACTGACGACTAACCAGGTGAAAATACTATAGAGCAACGTTAATTGTCTAGAACACTCGGTAGAATGGTTTTGATAGTTAAACATCTGTGTGTCATAGTGCCTCATATTTTAAAGTTTAAAATAATTAAGTAGAAACATTTTTTTCCTGTTGGATTAATTTTCATTTGGAAGATCAATATAAGAAATTTCCATATTGAACTAGGTTTTGGTGTCTTCTCATGGTTAAAGGTATTTAAGGGCCCCCATAGTGTAATTCTTTTCAGTTTTACTGGGAAAACTATCTGACATATTTGATACATGATCTAAATTGTTTTCCTTTAATTTTTCAGAGACTTAAGAGTTACAGTTAGTTTAGGTATATCATTCTCAGATTACCTCTGGAAGTTTTCACCTTGGGCCCTTTCTCATTTCAGCCTCTCTTGTGTTAGGCTCACTGTATTGGACTTCCAGGCTGGGTGCAACCCTTAACCCTGTGGAGCATCTTGACTTTGCAGGAGGGGTAGAGAAGCTTGGCTGACTTAACCCTGAAGGGTTCTGTGAACCAAAATTGCAAGGAATAGTGGGCTGAAGGGGTAATTGAGAAAGTATAGCCTCCTCTACATTTATCTTCTCCTGCCCCAACTCTCTCTCTCTCTCTCTCTCTCTCTCTCTCTCACACACACACACACACACACACACACACATATACGTTGCTGTCATGGTAACCCGGAAGGGAGCAATTACATCCTCCAAGTATGGATTATTTATAAGTAGAGAAGGACCTGATTCTTTTTTTTTTTTTTTGGAGAGGTTTTTGCTATAGGGCGTGTGTGCTCGCCAGACAGACATAGAAAGACAGAGAGACAGAAAGCGAGAAATCACCCCCCAGGGGGGATGGCCACGCCGCAATCCCTTCTCCTCCACTCTCCTCTTGGGATCTTGGTCAACGCACGCACACACACCCGACGTGAGTTTTAAGCCACCGGGTCCGGGACGCGAACCACGGTTGACTACATGGGAGTCCAGTGACATAGCCATTATGCTAACTGCTGGTCCCGAGAAGGGCCTGATTCTGTATATAAAGGAGTCTGTATAATACTTAACAACTCTGCTTCTTTTACAATAGGATTTAGTGAGGATTACAGAAAAGAAGCTGAAAACAAATTCATACTTAAAGAAACACTGTTGGGGCCAGCAGGTGGCATGGTAGTTAAGGTGCTGGACTTCCAGGTGGCCATGCATACTTTGAGTTCTGGACCTACCATCTTGCAAATAATGCCAGGCATGTGTGCCCACAATCCCAGGAGAAGAATGAAGGAGAGATCGTGACATGGTCATCTCCCTGGGGAGTGATTTCTTAATTTCCCTGTATCTCTCTTGGTTGAATGTACATGCCCAAGCCCAATGGCAAAAACCTAAAAAAAAAAAAAAAAAAGAGAGAGAGAGAGAGAGAAAAGAGAGAGAGAACATAAAAAAAACAGTGTTACAGTCTGGATTTAAACATACTTCTTAAAAATACTGTAGTCGGGACCAGCAGTTATCATAATGGCTATGTTGCTGGACTCCCATGTAGTTGACCATGGTTTGAGTCCTGGACCCTGCAGTTTAAGCTCACTCTGGGTGTGTGTGTGTGCATGCCCAAGATCCCGAGAGGAGAATGGAGGAGAAGGGATTGCGGCGTGGCCATCCCCCCTGGGGGGTGATTTCTCGCTTTCTGTCTCTCTGTCTCTGTCTTTCTGGCGAGCGCACGTGCCCTATAGCAAAAACCTCTCCCAAAAAAAAGAGAGAGAAAAAAAATATTGTAGTTTCTAAGATGAAGTAATAATCTTGTTATTGCCCTGCGTATATTTGTGTGGTTGCCTTACAGAGTTTGCCTAAAAGTTGAGTCACAATTCTAGTACGGGTAAATTAGGGTCACTATTATTGCGACACTGGACGAGAAAGGCACAGTCAGCCTGTCAGAGTTAAAAGATTTACCTCCTGCATCCTCAGAATTCTAAGATGACAGCCTGTGACTTTACTCTTTCCTGAGCAATTTATATTTTCTGCTTGCGTAACTACTTAAGCTGGAAAGGTTAGCAGTTACCACCTAGTATGCAAATAACATTTTCTTTGTCATAAAACACCCCTTTTAAGTCTTAAGAGAGTACCTACTAGTTCAGTATTCTAATATTAAATAGATTCTTATTCACTGCCTTTGTGATTTTACAAGATTGAACATTTCTTACCTTCATTGTGTGGCCTAAAACAACTCTGTACTTTATTTCTGTGTTATTTGATTATTTCTGATAGTGAAGTTTTTACTTTATACTAGTAAATTCCTTATTTCAGTGATTCTCAACCCTAACTATACGTAGGATTTCAATGCAGAGTATTTTTAAGATACTGAAGGGATCCACTTTGACTGCCATCATAAACAAGTATACCAGTTTCTTCAGGAGTGGTTACCTCTTTCCCAAATTTTATAAGCCTTTATTTTGATTATTTACCAAATCCTCATGGGAAAAAATTCAAGTGAGTTTTATTGCATCATTCTATTGCTAATGCTCTAACCTAAAGTAAATAGTTCTGTATACTTTGGCTTCGCATTTCAGTTATCTTTCAAAACCCTAGATCTAGACTTTAAACATTGTGATAAATTGAACTACTAATATATTTGAACCAGTTTAGCAGGGCATTCAGCATACCTTTTCACATAAAATAGTATCACTTAGCTCCATTGTTGATGGTCTTACTTAACATTTCTCTCTCTCAGGCATTGTCTTGGGACCACCTGCACCTCCACCCCCTCCACCGCTCCCACCAGGTCCTGCCCAGGCTTCAACTGTACTTCCTCCTCCCCCGGGTCCTCCTCCACCACCTCCACTTCCAGCCTCTGGGCCTCCACCTCCGCCTCCTCCACCCCCTCTTCCTAATCAAGTACCCCCTCCTCCTCCACCACCTCCGGCCCCTCCCCTCCCTGCGTCTGGATTTTTTTCGGGATCCATGTCAGAAGACAATCGCCCTTTAACTGGACTTGCAGCTGCAATAGCTGGAGCAAAACTTAGGAAAGTGTCTCGGGTAAATACTTTTTCAAATTGTTATATTATTAAACATATATTTTATTCTTTCTAAAGATATAAAATATTGGCATTATTGCATTCTAGTTTTATGAACTCTATGCTGTTACATTTATTGATTAAAAAATTGTAATGATAAATTCACAGAAAAGTTGTGAGAATAATATAGATTTCTGTAAACCCATCACCTAAACTTATCAGTTAATATTTTACCAATATTTGCTTTATTATTCTTTGTTTGTTTCCTTCTATACAAACTTCCTTTCTGAATGATTTGACAGTAAGAGATGTCATGGCCCTATTCCTGTAGATACCCCAGTATATATTTTGTAAGGAGAAGGTGATTCACCTGTGGGACCGCAATATAATGGTCAAAATCAGAAAATTTAACATTGATAGAATACTTTAATCTCCAAGCAGATTCAGATTTCATCTGTTGACTAGTAATGTCTGTTATCGTCTTTTTTTTTCCCTAGTCCAAGATCTTTTGTTTGTAATGTATCTTCTAGATATGTCATTCATTCTTTAATGATAATGACATTTTGAAGTCTGTGAGACAGTTATTTTGTAGATTGTCCTTCAGTTTTGCTTATCTGATGTGTCCTCAAGATGAGATTCAGATCATGCATTTTGGGGGTAGGAGTGCCACCAAAGTGGAGCTGTATCCGCCATGTGTCACATGAAAGGACACAGGATATCATTGCGGCCCACTGTTGGTGATGCTGACTCTGATAAGACTCCTACTAGTATATAGAGTCAGTGCTATTCATTTGTTGATTCTTTTTTTTTTTTTTTTTTTTTTTTGGAGAGGTTTTTGCTGTAGGGCACATGCACTGGCCAGACAGACAGAGAGATAGAAAGCAAGAAATCACCCCCCAGGGAGGATGGCCACGCTGCAATCCCTTCTCCTCCATTCTCCTCTCGGGATCTTGGGCACGCACGCACATGCACCCGGCGTGAGTCTAAGCCACCGGGTCCGGGATCCGAACCGCGGTCGACTACGTGGGAGTCCAGCAACATAGCCATTATGCTAACTGCTGGTCCCCATTTGTTGATTCTTAAGGTTTAAAAAATACTTAGGTATTTTTATGAACTCAATGTCAATGTATCTTTCTGTTTGAATGTACTATATTAATAAATATATGCTTGCCTGACATAGTTTATCATATATATATATGTGTTTGTGTGTGTGTGTGTGTGTGTGTGTGTGTGTGTATATATATTTATATTCATATATATTCTCATTAAGATGGAGGATGCCTCTTTCCCAAGTGGAGGGAATACCATTGGTGTGAATTCAGCCTCATCTAAAACAGATACAGGTCGTGGAAATGGACCCCTTCCTTTAGGGGGTAGTGGTTTAATGGAAGAAATGAGTGCCCTGCTGGCCAGGAGGTGAGAAATTTCATTGTATAGAATCTAGAAGATTTTGTTAAGTTTTCTTTGTATTTTAATTTTTGGCCATAGAGCGAGTGTACTAGTTGAGAGAGACAGAAGGAAAGTGAGAAATAACCCCCTGGGGCAGGAGGTGGCTACACCACAGTCCCTTCTCCTCCATTCTCCTCTTGGGATTTTGGGCACACATGCACACATGTCTGGTGTGATTCCCAAGCCACTAGGTCCAGGACTTGAACCACAGTTGGCCATGTGGGAATTCAGTGCCTAACTACCATGCCACCTGATGGCCCCCCTTCTTGTATTTTTATTAACATTGGGGCTTATGCTCACCAGAAAGAGAGAAACGGCGAAAGTACCTCTCACAGTGGCACGTGGTTATGCCACAATCCTTTCATTCCATTTTCCATCCCATTAGGACTTTAGGCCCCTGGCACACATGTCTGGTGTGTTTTCCAAGCTGCCAGGGCAGGAATCTGAATTGCTGTCAGCCATAAGAGGTCTGGTGGGTTTTTTTTTTTTTTTTTTTTTGGTTTTTGCTTTAGGGCGCGTGTGCTTGCCAGACAGAGAGAAATCACCCCCCGGGGGGGATGGCCACTCCGCAGTCCCTTCTCCACCATTCTCCTCTCGGGATCTTGGGCATGCACGCACACGTGCCCAGCGTGAGTTTTAAGCCACCGGATCCGGGACACGAACCGCGGTTGACTACGTGGGAGTCCAGCGACATAGCCATTATGCTAACTGCTGTTCCCCGGGGTCTGGTTTTTTCAGCACAGCACTGTGCTGTGCTATGGGGCCAGCCCAAGACTTGGTTAATTGTGTTCCAATTGCAACTTAGTTGTTTGTTCTTAGAGAAGTAGTTTTCATGATAAGAGTTAGATGATTGTTTAAAACGAAATCCAATATGTTTTCTTTTCAGGAGAAGAATTGCTGAAAAGGGATCAACAATAGAAGCAGAACAGAAAGAAGACAAAAGTGTAAGCGAATAAAGATAGCCTACTGCATCTTAACATGTGAAATTCAACTTAGCTCATTCAGGGAATTGTGTCAAAGATGATTTAATCTGACCTTAATTAGTTTGAATTTAAATTTGCTTGTTTTAAGTTGTTTGACTATTATGGCTTGTTTTGAATGTCATTTATAAATTTTTAATGGCATTCTTACTCCAAATGAGTTGATAGAGTGAGAAAAGGACTCAGATTCAAACTCAGTTGAATGCTGTTCCTAAGTCTACCTTTAAAGAGCGAATGACATTTGACTAGCCTCCCTCTCCCCTAAGTAGGATCTTAGTTTCTTCACATTAATATAAAGTGAAGGAATTAGACTAAATGAACTCTTTTCATATGGTTTCCCTTAATTCCTGTGGTTATTAACTGCGCCCCTTAAAAGTGTACCCTTTATCTTTCCTTTCCCTATTCGGTTGGATATGATCTATCTGTTCTATGTATTGGTGTTTAGCAAATAAGAAGATTGCTTTCCCTGTAATATTTGGCCTTCTTTGATGCCATGCCTCAAATCTGTCTCTCCTGTCCAGCCTCATAGCATTGGCTAATGCAGGTTCTCAGGACCTGTGAGGGAAGGAGCTGTGGGGAAGGGAGGAATGTTAGAAAGGTAAGAGAAGAGAGAAGTCTGAGTGGGAGTGGAAGGGAACACAGGAAAGGAAACGTGAGAGTGGCAGAAAGAATATTGGGAACAGAAGATGTAAAACAGATATCTATGGCAATAGGTTTCTAGTAGGTCGTCGGGAAAGACATGAGGTGTTTTTCTATGCAAAAGTGTGTCATGACTTTCCTGATGACCCAGTACTACATGTGATAATAATATTTATGTTTCTGCATATTTAGGAAGATTCAGAGCCTGTAACTTCTAAAGCTTCTTCAACAAGTACACCCGGTAAGTTTAAGAGACATATTTTAACCTTATAAACTTTCTCTAAGTATTAATACTCTTCAATGAAAAATTCCCTCCTTTCAGTGACTAAACTTACTTTTTGGCAGATAAGTTAGTTTATATTTCTCTTTGGTAAAAGGGGAGTGAAGAGAGAAAAAAATGTTTCAGAAGAAATCTGTAGAGCAGTTGTTACTAGATTTTAGCTCTGTCCATATTTATTTTTTTGAGTTTTAGTATCTACCTACTGTTTAGACAGAATCCTAACCTGTTTCCTGGCTTTTAGTCTTAAGCAAATTTTTATTAACTTTGATTTTGATTCATTAAAGCTAAAACTGCTTTTCTTGAAATTAAAAAAAAAATCCCTCCTTTCAGTGTATGGACCAAGTGTCTACTTAGTCTCTAAAATATTACGAGGTCTTTGTTCACACTTGAAAGCATTGACTTTTTCCCTCTATCTTTGATAATCCCAGAAGCTGATGTTATGTTCTTTCTGATACTGAGAGGTCTGTTCAAACTGGGAGTGCTGTTAAAACTCACATGACTTTTTTTGAAAATGGTAATTTTACATATTCTATTTGTATTATTGTTAGTGATTTGACACTATTTACTAGCACAAGGTAAATACATTGTTAGATGAAAGGGAAGTTTTTTTTTTGAAGAGATTTTTGCTATAGGGCGCGTGCGCTCGCCAGAGAGAGACAGAAAGCAGGAAATCACCCCCCAGGGGGGATGGCCACGCCGCAAGCCCTTCTCCTCCATTCTCCTCTTGGGATCTTGGGCACGCACGCACACGGACCCGGTGTGAGTTTAAGCCACCGGGTCCGGGACCTGAACCGTGGTCGACTACGTGGGAGTCCAGCGACATAGCCATTACGCTAACTGCTGGTCCCAAAAGGGAAGTATTTTTGATGATTCTTTATTTAAAGAAGTATTTTATTGAATTTTATTTATTTATTTATTTATTTATTTATTTATTTATTTATTTATTTATTTTAATTTGACGAGAAATAGAGAGCGAGAGAAAGCAAACTGCCAGGTCCGGGACTCAAACTGTGGTCAGCCATGTGGGAATCCAGCGTCCTTAACCACTACTCTACCTGCTGGTCCCACAATATTTTAGATTTAACAATTTATATTTTTTCTATAAGGAAACTTATACTTGCTTAATAATTTCTTTCTTATTTTAAGGCCTGAAATTGTACAAGTTAGAGTATTTCTCAACTTTATAGTTTGGAATTTAAATTTCAAATTCTTGATTGATCTGTATTAATACTCTGTAAACAGGTGTGATGGTATTTAGTATGTTGTTATTTGTTTTACAGTAACTCTGGAAACATTTAAGATATTTAATAGCTTTTGTTCTTTATTTTTAAAGAACCAACAAGAAAACCTTGGGAAAGAACGAATACAATGAATGGCAGCAAGTCACCTGTTATCTCCAGGTATCTGCTTTTTTTCCCCCTATGTTTTATATTACTTTTGCATCTAAAAGGAAATTGATATTTTTTATAGTATTTTATGGTAGATTACAAATTGTAGAAAGGAGCAAGTAAAATACCTGTAATCCTTCTATTATGCAACCCTCGAGCCCCATTATATTTTTACTAGTGCTTATCTAATACATTCTTCTCTGCATTTATTGGCCAGATTGTCTGAAATGTTGAGGTAGATTTGTCACTCCCAATTTATTTTGAAAAATTAATACTACAGAAAAGTTGAAATAATAGAACAGCAAACACCCGTATGACCTGTCCTCTAGATTCACTGGTCATTAACATTTTGCCAAATTTGTCTTAATTATTACACAGCCACACATTTTTCCCTGCTGAATAGTTTGAAAGGAATTCACAAATAAATGCTGCTTCATACTAAATACATCGACATTTTTCCAAGGAACTAGCATAACATTAATGTATTTAAGAAATTCAGTGCTGAACACTAATATTATGTAATGAAGCATATTTTCACATTTCCTTCCCTTTTTTTATTTGTAAATCAGCTGGACAGAAAAGACTTAATTTTTAAGAGATAGTGAAATAAAAACGAAACCTGGAATGTGTAAAGTAGAAAGATTTAGTTGTCTAGCTCAGTTGAAACTTCTAATCATAATCAAGTTAGGAAAGAAAAGTTAATACTTATTTCTATAAGTGACATCTGCAATGGTCAGGTCAATTTGTTATTCCTTAGCTATGCATACTTTTATATTATCATCTCTAAATTTATATCACTGGTCTTGAACAGAGGTGAAACTTTTTCTTGGTTTATGGAACAGTTTTAAGGGCTCATATTTTTCCCAGATAAAGGAAGGTGTATATTTAGAGACGGAACACATTTTGTGCCTTTTCTTTTTGAGCCATTTACCTAACTTTTTCCTCATAAAAAAGTGGACTCTAATTATAGAAACCTTACAAAGAAAAGTACAAGGATAGAATTCACATTACCACAGACCTGTTTTATGTTAGCCTAACTCTAAATTTGGATTTGGCTTTTGTGTAGTTCTGCTAGTAGGAAAGATTTGGTGATGACACATAGCATCACAAAGAAACCAGGCCTTTTTTAATGTATAAAATCTTTCCATTTCTAAGTGACTGAAAAATTATATTTGACTTTTAGAATAAAAGAAGGGGAATTGTTTTGGGGGGACATGTAGTTTTCAATAGAGTAGAAAAATTGCATGATGTTGTTTTTTAGATCCCTAATTGAGGTGACCTTCTGACACATTTCTAAAGGTTGTAGGTTTTCTTCAGTATTACATAGAAGTCTTATTTGTCAAGTATATAACAGAAATCAGAACTGGGATGTGCTATTTGTTCTCTGAAGATGTCAATTGTGGCAGGGAAGAATCCTTCCTCTTTCTGTACTCCTCATCCTCACTTCATTCATAGAAATTCCAGGGTGAGCTTGCCTAAAGCTAAGCCTATTTTTTAATGGCAGAAGTTGTATCTTAGAGGAGACATGGAAGAGGTTCTCCCATCGGAATATGTTCCTTGATAGGTGTGTTGTCATTTAGTGGAAAGATTTTCTTTGAAAGATTTTTTTCAGACGTCTAAAGGAAAATTAGTAAATCTAAAGGTCACCATTAAAAAAAAATTTTAAGGCAGTCATTGAGTCTTGCTTATTCTCCAGGGGGTGTGTTGTAATGATGTTCTAATTCTGTTAAGAAGTTTTCCTCGTCCAAAAAAGAGTCTGAAACATCTGCTTATTTTGTTACCACTCATTTGCCATTTGATAGATTTGATCAAGCCACTAATATATATGTCTTAAAATTTCACCAAAAGAATTTTAAGCCATAAAAGATTTTAAAAATCTGTTTTTAAGACTAAGAACTTGTTGCTTCTCTTCCTAATTTTTCCTGTTCCCTTCTGAAAGCAAATATTACATTGGACATTTTATGTTTTTATTTGTTTGCCTCATCCTTGTGCTGTAATAAAAGTATGGATTTATCTTCTGAATATCCACGTCAAAATTTTGTTAGTGGTAAATTGGATTAATACCGTATAACATGCATAAGATACTATATTATATGCTGTATTTAAGCGAAAATGTCAGATAACAGAGTAAAATCAATATTGTAGTTAAAAGTGCTTTTCAACCATGACGGGAATGTAATATTGGAAAGTTGGAAATTGTTCCTATGGTTTTCATTAAGCGCTTTCATATCTTGTATTTAAGATGGGATGGAACATTCTTTACATGCCTAAGAGTTAATTTTATGTATACTTTAAGCTGCAGTGATTTTTATTGTACATTTTATTTGAATGTGTTGCTTGATATGCACTCTAATAGAAATGTCTGTGACTGTTTTTATACTGTTGAATCATTGTGGTAGGTAGGTTTTAAAAGTAGTACCTATGAAAGTAGTTGTGTCTAATGATTTTTAAACATATTCTGTAATTGTGAAGTAAATAATAATCCTCATATAACTGAAAAAATTATTGATCAAAATTATTTTTTATTAGAGAAAACACAATTATTTTTAAGGTTAATGGACCCCTTTAGTTTTTGTTTTATTTGCTGTAACTAAAAACCTATGAAACCATAACATAATGAGAATTAATTTTTGCAAGTTTTATTGTATACCATTTAAATGGTTTTTCCCCTTCATAGACGGGATTCTCCAAGGAAAAATCAGATTGTTTTTGACAACAGGTCCTATGATTCATTACACAGGTATCATCCTGCTGTGACTTTGTGATTTGAGACTTTCAAATAACATGTTCAGGATAGGGTCGAGCTTTTTCTACCTGGATTGGTAATCACCACAAGGGAGATATTGAAGAAGATTGAATCTTTTGTTTTTAGCTTTATTTTGAATCCTTAAAGTCTTGTCTTCACCGTAATTGGATTAGGATAAATATCAATGGTAAACATTAAAAACTTGAAGGGACTCCAGGGCCACATTTATTATCTAGGCTGTTCGTACCTTTAGCATTTTCTTCTAAAAATCTATTCTCCATGATTACAAGACAGGCTTTTTAAAAAGGACAGCAAAAGATCCTGTGCTATTTGTCACTGTGGAACACGGGACAATATGATAGCCATAATTATGGATAATTCATTCTTCAAGGAAAAGGTTGTTTCCCATATACTTTGTAGTAAACTGAGTTATCTTTAACAACCTAACATCCCACACGGATTATTTTCTAGATGGAGCCTTAGTATACCATTTTTCAATTAAGAAAACCTAAAATGTGAACCATGTAATGTCTTCCTAATTAAAAAACTGACAATTAAAAATCCTCAAATGCTGGGAACCAGCAGTTAGCGTAATGGCTATGTCGCTGGACTCCCACGTAGTTTCGCGTCTCGGACCCGGTGGCTTACAACTCACGCCGGGCGCGTGTGCGTGCGTGCCCAAGATCCCGAGAGGAGAATGGAGGAGAAGGGATTGCGGCGTGACATTTCTCGCTTTCTGATTGCGCCCTATAGGACTCCTCAAACTTTTGTATGTAGAATGACAGGTGGGATTGTGGTGGAGTTTTTGTAGATAAACATCTCATGAAATGAGACAGTCCTTGAGGAACGCTCATATTTTGTCTTCAGTTACCTATGTGAAAATCCATAGTTCAGAAGTAACTAAAGTATACTCCTGTTATCCTATGCATCTGTTTTTCAGAATACTCATCAAGCCTAGTTGAGAGCATGAATTAAATAGCATACAGAGGGAGTATCTATAGTAGTGAGTGGGGAGTTCTATAATTAGACTCTTTGGCTGAATTCTTCTTTGCTAAAATTATTTTCATGCCATTCATGATCAAAATGTAAGTTAATTTTGTCAGCCAGTCTCCATAAAATACTTATAGTGCAGTTCTGAAATATTTTTTTCTGCCCTTTTTCAGGTGGTTTATGTTATTCTCAGTAAAAAACTTACTTATAAAATTTACTAGTATATAAAGACAAAAATAGCATTTAATAATTAGGTTTTCCACAATAAATCTTCTTAATTATCTCGCCATTTTAACATGTAGTGCCCCTTGGGAAAATGTTGTTCATCAACTTTTTTTTTCTTTTTAAAAAAGTGGTGATTACTTCTTTCCTTCAGTATGAAAAGTTCCCCCCTTTAGTAATTATCATGGTGGTGGTGATGGTGGTGGGGGTGATGGATTGCATGTTAGCATGAATTAAATTTTTAAAAAGTTGCATGTTTCAACAGTTATATAACAATAATAATTTTTGCATTGTTTAGTAAATGTGGATACACACTGCTCCATTAAGTAACAGGCTGTAGTTTTTCATGTGAATTTCAAAAAATTTAATTTGAAAAAGCAATTGTCTAGTTGTACCCCTTAAATGTGAAAGGTAAAAGCAGAGTAATTAATCATTTAGTTCTAGAGAACAGGTTTAGCATTAGTCTATGAATTGCAGTTCGTTAAGAATGTTTGCTCGACCTAACTCTACACAGAACCCCATGACTTACATATTATGCATCTCAGGGCATCTTAAGTGATTTACAGAATTAAGCAGTCTTTTCAGTAAAAGTATGACAGTGCAGCCTCATAAGAGGAAAGGACGGATGTGACAAATCTTATCACCTGCCGTGCCTACCTCAGTGCTTAGTGAATGAAGTTTCCTGAAAAGTTACTGTTATTCCTTTCTTCATATAAACATAGCAGCAGATACTTACTAAAGTAAAATGAATTGACTTGCTTTATAACAGTCTTTTAAGCAGTACTGTTTTGATTTTAAAGGAGATTAACTCACTGTTTTATCTTCATGAACAGTGTCTATGGGTTGGAAGTATTATGTCTTATAAGATTTATAAAATTATAACTTTGAAAATTGGTACTCTGCAAAATAGAATATGTGATGCAGATATTGGTTTCAGATTGCATTGATTTTGGCCCTTAAAGAATGGCCACTTATTAGAATAAACCAGAACTTAAGTGAGTACCCAGTTAAAACTTTTTAAGTTTTCTACTCAGGATTTTCTCTTATTGCCAGAATTGCAGAGAACGCCATGGCTGATTTATTTGGTGTTGAAACTTGCTTAAAATATACATAATCCCTAAGACATATTTCTTCATGTAAAATTTTTAATAGTAACTCAACTTTTATTTTTTCCCCCAAATTTGGCAGATTGCATGTGCAATCCAGAGAGTGGGAGAGGGAGAAAGAACCCCACAGTGGGGCATGGTCACACTGCAGTCCCTTCTCCATTTCTCCTTCCTTTGGGATTTGGGGAACATACACACCTGACCAATGTGATTTTCAGGCCATCAAGGCTAGGATTTGAACCTCATTTGGCCATGTGGGCTATAATAATTGACCCTTTTGTCTGGCATTTCCTTTTTGAAAAGAATTTTATGGAAGTGTAGTTATCCTGAAATACACCATTTAGATGATGTCTCCTTAAAAACTTCATGGGGTAGACCAGCAGATGGTGTAGTGGATACATCGCTGGACTCCCCACATAGTGGACCACGGTTTGAGTCCCAACCCAGTAACTTCAAACTCATGCTGGGTGTATGTGCGTGCATGCCCAAAATCCCAAGAGGAGAATGAAGAAGAGATTGTGGTGTTGCCATCCTTCCTGGTGGGTGATTTCTCGCTTTCTGTCTCTCTGGCAAGTGCATGTGCCCTGTAGTAAAAATCTCTCTTTAAAAATTTTTAAAAAATACTTCATGGGGAAATAGTCACATAGTCAGTTGGATATGAATATATTTCTAACCTAGTAGTAATTTTGCCAAATTCTAGTTTATTTTGATGGTTGAAATGGAATAAGATGGGGGCCAGCAAGTGGTGGGGTGATTAAGGTGCTTGATTCCCACATGACTGACTATGGTTCAAGTCCCAGACCCAGCAGTTTGAAAATCACAACAAATAAATAGATAAATAAATTCAGAAAAATTAAAAAAAAAAGAAATTGGGGGAACTAGCAGTTAGCGTAATGGCTATGTCGCTGGACTCCCACGTAGTCGACCACGGTTCGCGTCCCGAACCAGGTGGCTTAAAACTCACGCCGGGCACGTGTGCGTGCGTGCCCAAGATCCCGGGAGGAGAATAGAGGAGAAGGGATTGCGGCGTGACCATCCCCCCGGGGGGTGATTTCTCGCTTTCTGTCTCTATGTCTCTCTCTGTCTGTCTGGTGAGCGCACGCGCCCTATAGCAAAAACCTCTCCAAAAAAAAAAAAAAAGAAATTGAAATGAAATGTATACAAAAAATATGCCTTTTGTTTCCTTCCTACAAACCAAGGCTTAGAATTTGTAAACTGATTTATGTTATATAAACTAGTCAGTTATTTTTTTTCCTTCCATTGGTTTGTCAGGTATTTAGTAGACAATGTAAAATTCCAAAAGGAGAAAACAGGATTGTGTTATTTGGGCCTGGGTTGTTTCAGCTGGCCTCTTCCTCACTGTATCGGTCAACATGCCACATGTTACCTGCCTCACACCCAGAGAATGCTATCTTCTACTCTCCTGGAGATGTCTTGCCATCACGTCACCCTTTTCTGGCTTCTTTATAAACAACTGAAGATACTGAGAAAAGTGAAAAATATGTTCTGTTTTATGTTCTAATCAACTCTACAATTTTGACAATTAACTGCTTAACAAAATGAATTTTTAATTGAAGGATTAAATCTGGTGTTGGTTTGGTAAATTTGCAATTATTTGGAAATCATTAAGCATCATAAAGTTTACCTATATTGGAAATTTCATTTCTACAGACCAAAATCTGCACCCTCATCACAGCCCAGTGCCAATGGAGTTCAGACAGAAGGACTCGACTATGACAGGCTGAAACAGGTGGGTGCTTGGCGGCTTTCCTTTACTTGCATGTGTGTGCTCAGTAGATCTGACATGGATTGTGATGTGTTTAAAGAGAACGCTCATTAGAATATTTTCATTACTCAAATTGTAAACAAAATTCGACTAGGTTCTACGTATATTTGATATGGATTGTGATGTGTTTAAAGAGAATGTTCATGAGAATATTTTTATTACTCAAATTGTAAACAAAATTGGACTAGGTTCTACATACTGCTTCCTTCAAATCCTCATTTCTGGTTCAGTGAATTTGTGTGACGTACCAGTAGCGGTAGGGGGTGGTTCCCTGGTTCAGAGCTGTGGTATAAAACTTGAATGTGTAAGTGCATGGTACACACTCACAAAGGTACCTTTTGGTAAAACCGAACCGAACAAATCTGATTTGGGCAAGAATGTGAGGAAATAGGCACTCTTGTATACTTCTGTTTTTTAGAAAACAGTTTGATGAAACAAATCAAAAGCTGTAAAAATGCATGTCTTGCCTTTGAACCTAGCGACTCACTTCTAGGAACTTAGGCAAAGAAATACTGTAGAAGTGCACGAATGTAGGTTGGGCAGTGGAGGCTCTGCAGCCATCAGGGAGCCATAGCTTAGAATACTTAGTAGTATTGAATTATGAACACTTGCCCACGTTACATGAAATAGGTAACAAAACAGATGTGTACCATTCTCAATTTTATAAAAACAATTTTAGATACAGTTGATTTTATGAATGATTTAAAGATTTGGTGAAATGAAGGCATTAAACTAATTCATGGTTTTCTACCTTATTTTAAACATAGAAAGCTTTTTTATTAAAAAAAAAAAAAAAAAAAAAAAAAAACCGTAACAGCAATTTAATTTTTCCTGAGGTATACAATATTAAGCAAAGTCACATAATTTAACCCTTCTAAAACATAGCTGTTATCTTTCCCTATTAACATTGTAAAACTTTGTCATAGTCCTTTTAGCTTTGAATCCACAGCTCTGGAGGGAGGGTCCGAGCATCACCGATAACTAGGAATACGGTGCTGGCCATGCACATTTTAACCTTTTCTAGCAGCAGTGTTAAAAAAGGAATGTGCAAGGAAATGGTCAAAAATCAATGTTTTATTTCATATAATATTTGTAGAATAATATTTCAGTGTTTAAAAAATTACTTATGGGTTATTATTACCCATTGTTTTCTTCATGCTAAATCTTGGATTTCTTGAAATTTGATTTGGCAGCTATTGGTATAAATTCCCATGCATCAAGCCAGACGACAAGTTTGCCAAGGATAGTCCAGTTTACTGTAACGTCTTCCTTCTTGAAACTTACTTAGGCATCACCTCTTAGGCTGCTCTCAGAGGACTAGATTAAAAGCAGAGCTATTATCTTTTCTAAAACCTATCTGAATCATACCTTTCACTGGATGACAGTCATTATTTAAGTTTCAAAAGCATTCTATTTTATATCTTACTAGGGTAGAATAAGGAAAGCTCGGAAAGGGAAGGATAATAAAACAGTTGACCAAGGCCAGTCTTATAAAGAAAGAATTGTGATTCTGGAAACAGAAACCACACGTCATATTTCATAACATTCTTAAAATTTACATGAATTAGAATCTCTTTAGCAGTAATTTTTTTTCTATATACCTGATGTTTTTCTCTGCTACTTTAGGATATTTTAGAAGAAATGAGAAAAGAATTAACAAAGCTAAAAGAAGAGCTTATTGATGGTGAGTGAGCAAATTTACTGATGTTTAAGAATAGCCATTCAGACACACACCTGCACACAGAGGGCTGGCAGGTGGTGTGGAGGTTGTGGCTCTGGGTCCTATTATGGCCAGCTCTCCTCAGTTCAAGTCCTGGACCTGATGACTTGTGAATCATGCTGGATGTGTGTGTGCGTGTGTGTGTGTACATGCGCACGTGAGTACGCCCAGAATCCTGAGAGGAGAGTGGAGGAGAAGGAATTGCAGTGGGGTCATCCCCTCTGGGGAGTAGTTTCTTGCTTTCCCTTTCTCTGTTTGTCTCTGGCAAGCACACAAGCCCTATAGCAAAAACTTTAAAAAAATTAATTAATGTGGGGACCAGCAATTAGCATAATGGCTATGTCGCTGGACTCCCATGTAGTCGACCGCGGTTCAAGTCCTGGACCCAGCGACTTAAACTCAATGCCGGGTGCATGTGCGTGCGTGCCCAAGATCCCAAGAAGAGAATGGAGGAGAAGGGGTTGCGGTGGGGCCATCGCCCCTAGGGGGTGATTTCTTGCTTTCTATCTCTCTGTCTCTGTCTTTCTGGCAAACGCACACACCCTGTAGCGAAAACCTCTCCAAAAAAAAAAAAAAATTAATGTGGGACCAGCAGTTAACGTAATGGCTATGTCACTGGCTTGGACCCGGTGGCTTAAAACTCACACTGGGTACGTGTGCGCCCAAGATCCCGAGAGGGGAACGGAGGAGAAGGGATTGCAGCGTGGCCCTCCCCCCTGGGGGGGTGATTTCTCGCTTTCTGTCTCTCTGTCTCTCTCTCTGTGTCTGGCAAGTGCACGCGCCCTATAGCAAAAAAAAAACCTCTCCAAAAAAAAAAAAAAAAAATTAATTAATTATTTGAAAAATAGCTGTTTTTGAGGTTGACTGTGGTTTGAGTCCTGGCCCCAACACTTAAAGACACACTGGGTACAAGTATGTGTGTGCACCCAAACTCCTGACAGGAGGGAAAAAAGGAAGAGAAGGGATTGTGGCCTTACCACACTCTATTGAGCCTACTTTCTCCCTCTCTCTCTCCCTCTCTCACTCTGGTGTGTGTATATGCCCTCTGGCAACTAAAAAAAAAAAAAAAAAAAAAAGTTGCTATTTAAAAAAAAAAATGAATGTTAAAAAATGTCCAGTTTATGTTCACTTAAAGTAAGGGCTTACTTTCTCATAATATGATCCATAGTATTAGTATCATCTTTGTAATATTAAAACAAATAACCTGTGCAATGAAGGATTCAAAGTCAATAAACTGTCCTTATTAGTGTGAGTTTTAACACAGTTTCCGAGATTTCTTAAGAACGAAGTCACCATTTATTTCACTTCGTAATTATGCTGACTTTCAATACTTGATTCCTTTCCATCCAGCAATCAGGCAGGAACTGAGCAAGTCAAATACTGCATAGAGGAAAAAATAAGGAAAAATAGGACTTTCATCTGGAGAAAAAAAAATTCCTGCAAACAACAACTATTAACAACAAACCCCTACATTCTGAGAGCTGTAAGAAGAAAATGGAGACAAACATTTGTCAGAAGGAGGGAAAAACCGACCTACTCTGAAGGCCTACAGACATAACTCTGGTGATAAGCTGTTTCCCTCCCAGTTTGCTGCTTTTTTCTGACCTTTAAAATAGGATGGAAGAGAGTTCGTGTGAGAGTTCCTGTCACAGTTATGCAGAGAATACTAAACCCATCAGGCAAGATTGTGCATTGAAATATTTTCACGTCAAGATAAAATCGCACATTTTCCACAATCCATTGCTAAATAAAGAGGAGAAAGGCTTAAGATTTTTTTTTTCTCAGAGATTGCTGATGAAGAATAAGCAAGTTATGCTATTGTATTGTAAATGTTTCTCTCAGGTTTGTCTTCCTATCATATTTGATATTCCATGAATAACTGAGATCAGCCCTGTGTAGGTCAAGATTATAAAATGCAGAACAACTGAAATTGTATTTGCTTTCAAAGGGTGATATTTATAAGAAAGTGTCCTAAAAATGATTTGTCCAGCTTGAGGAATTTTAGAATGATAGGAAGTCTCTCAAGTTAGCCTTCATGCAATTTTGTAGGTTAAAACAAAATTCGTCCAGAATTTAAAGATTTAGATGCCTTCCTAAATTGTTACGATGCTTTACCAAATCTATGACTTCTACATAACTCAAACCAGTGGTCAAATGTAAAACAATATATTGTAGATTTACTTGTAGGTTTTCAACCTTTTTTAGATTTATGCATGTGGACATTTTTATAATGTAATTACAGTCACCACAAAGTTAGCTTTTTTAATTGCAGACCGTAATGCATGTCATGCTAATATGTAGTGGCCTTTTCAAGGCCTAGTCCCAGGGAATACATTTTGTAGAGTAAAGGGGAATGGGAGGAAGGGAAGGAATAATTTTTTATTTAAAGTTAATTTCTGCACTATCTTTTTCTCATTTACGTGCATGAAAATAATGAGAAATATTTTGTGACTTTAATTGGTAAATATGTTAACAAAACCAAGTACTTAACCTTTACATCATGTCTTCGGCTATTTGTATTTTAACTTCAGTAATTTCCATGGTTCTGAAACATGACTCTGAGCTTCACAGGAGTTACCTCTTACTGTAGGACTCAGAAGTTTGATCACTGAATTTAGCAGTTATTATCACTTAGGTGCCCCTGCACTCACACAGGTGTTCAGGTATGTGTTCCTGACAATGAAGCTGCTTTTGAATTTTGTTATGTTGAAATAAGAAGTCACAATGATGGCAGCAAGTAAGGTCACAGAAATCCTTAGATAAAGGGAAACCAATGAAGAGTTCTGCAGTTTCTGTTAATAAAATGAGACTTAGGTGGTGGGAAGAAGGAATTAGATACTCTACCTACCACCGTGTGTGTGTGTGTGTGTGTGTGTGTGTGTGTGTGTGTATGCGCGTGTGAGTGCGTGTGTGTATGTGTGCTGTGCGTATGTAATCTACTCCCTTTTCTTTTTGAAACTGATAAAGATTCAAAAAGGGAGAAATCCTCTATGTTGCAATGATAACTTTATGGAAAATTTAGGAAATCAAAAATATCTCCAGGCTCTCCATCTTGATTTATGCTTGAGTTGTTATGTGCCATATTTGATTTTCAGAAGTTTTACTAAAATTTTGAAGAAATAATCCACTTTCATCTGCTTTCTAAATTCCATACATCTCAGTTCATAAAGTAGAGCTTGTTGATAGCATAGTTTTTTAAATGCTGCAGGTTTGCTGTCATTACCACTACAGAGAAGTTTGAATGAGGGAATTTTTTTTTCCTTGTTAATATAGTTCCTGTTTCTGTAGAAACTTCATTTTTAGATTTAATTGTGGTGGATGAGCTACCATAATTTGACTACACAGTTTTTCTTTCTATTTAGTATTCATTGTCATGCTATAGTCGTAAAGGCATTAAAGAAGCAACAAGCTTATAAAGTGCTATTTTTGAAAAGAAATAGGTGGTATTTTCATCTTTATTATTGTACCTTTGGTTACCCAAACACTTTGGCAATATAAACATTTATGTCCTCTATAAATCTGGTCAGAAATCACTTTTGATTTTGTTGGGCAAGTTAAACAGTCTATAGCAGGTAGAGTACTGGGTACAAGTGGTCCAAAGTAAGATAGAAGACTAAAATGAAATACTAAATCTTAAAAGAAACTGGTTTATGCACTAAACGTTTTGTGCCTTGGTCTAATATTAATATAACGTCTGTATAGAGTGAAAAAAAAAAACAAACCAGTGTTGAACCATGCTATACTTTCCATCATTTTGCATTATCCCAGATTTGCTAAATGTGTTTTTTCCAAGAAGTTTGATTGAAGTATCGTATACATTTGCTGTCATACATGACCACGATGTCATTGTTAGAGATTTCAGTAATCCAAATGGCAAACAGAAGCTTAAGTTATTTTCCTTATCAAAAACTCTGTTCTTGGAACCACATTCTTACGATGGTTTTTGTGCTCTTGTACATTGGATGTCTTAAGCTGGGTACAGTTTAGGGGGTCCTTTCTCATTACAGGAAGGTACTGCTTTCCTCAACACTGTGATCTGACCTGTGACGCATCTGTACTATACACTATGTAAATGGCTAACAAGTCCATTGCGGACAAACTGAATGTACAAATCTTAGCGCTGGTGCTGAAATCTCTTCAGAATAGTCATGATTTCAAAGTTTGTTTGAAAATTTGCAAAGCATCAAGTGTCAATCAAAACCGAAGCTGAAACTAATGAATGTTGAATTTTCATGCTTTAGGTGTGCTTCTTTTTTAGGTTTTTCAGTTCTCTGCTGTTTTTACCGTAATTGTCTCATTTAAATTTCCTACACGCTAACTTCGTTTGTGCGATTGAAATAAAATTGCAGTATATACATGTTGCTTGTTTGTGACACTTAGATAATCTTCTGAAATAATGTGTTACTTCTAAAATAAGTTACATGGGATGTGAAGAACACCTTTTAAAGTCTAAGACTTCAAGTTTACAGATCACATCACTTTTTTTAAAGATTTCATGAATTCATGAATACTAAGTATTGTATACAAGGGAATATGTGATAATGTGTGTACTTCTTGTTTGAAATAACTGTTGGGTGTTCCCTATTTGTTCTTATTTTCTGTGGGCCCAGCTTGACACAGTGTCTTACTCTTAAAGTCAGGATGATGGTAAATGCTTAATTTTACTCCATTTTCTATCATATGGTCAGATACCTAAACTCATTTACGCAGCTAAAATTTCCTTTATATGGCTTACAAGATAAAAGGACATTGTTTGGTAAAGGATCTTATCAAGTAATGAATTTTAAATATAGTAAAATCTGTTTCTGTAGCGTTTATACATCATTATGCTGATTTCGTAAAACCTATTCTACCTATAAACAGTACTTTTTATCTATTATAGGTAAATTTTGAGCTCCATTTAAAATTTTTAATGTCTTCATTAGAAATGCAGCAGTCCTTGTGGGTTTTTTTTTTCTTTTACCAGATCCCAGTTTTTTTTTTTTCCCCCCCTTTCAATGGAAAGGGAAATTATCTTCAATTATCTCTCTATTTCTCAGGGACTACGTGTTCCTCTCATTCATTAACATTTGCAACCATTACAGAGCGCGCAGTTTTAAAATACCAGATTTCTCTCTCTACCCTGTCTCAGGTTCTGCTTCTTTTTATATATAAATCAAAATGTTTGTCTACAAACTGAAAGTAATTTTTCATTCAGAAATGAAGTTAAGACACTTTCAGTGCTCTTGTGAGGAATTGGCCTTGAAATTCTGAGTAGTGTTGTTCTGTGAAACACAGTTTACAAGGTATGCTACAGGATCTCTTTAATTCCTTTTTGTAGCCATCATAACTATAACCTTTTTAAGTTCTGTTGATTATTAGCATAAAAATGACATCAGTTAACTATGTGAGGCAATTCTCCAGGAGCTAATTCCTTTATGTAGCTGTTAAAATCCACTTTCCTGAAGATTCATCTAATAATCTCTCCCAAACTCCAAACCCATTCCTAGTATTACCGTTTTAGCTTTTAGTAGAGAAGTGAATTAGTATTCGTACATCTCCCCACTGTTCTAAGGAATGAGAAAAAAGATCTTAAGAGTATATTAAAATTACTGATGTTTAATACCTCTGACTTTTCACTGAAAGCCATTTAATATTTACAAGTTAGATGCTTTTGAAGGCAAAACATGACATATTTATAAGGAATCTCCATGACTCTGAGTGAACATAATTGGCATAGTGGATATAAGCATATTTGACAACGAAGCTAAAGTTGATAGCCCCTCAAGAGAGGCCATTTCTATGAGCCAGGTACTGTTGGAGGTTTTTGAGATAGGTTCTCAGCATCCAAAGAGGTTGTAGATTAGGTTTGATCCCTTTATATTATCTCTAGGTGATTTTTGAGACACGAGATTTTTTTCAAAATATGTTAATGTACTGAAAAATGAAACCTGTAAATTTTAAAGTCTACATGACCTAGTGGTTAAGGGAGCCAGGCATGACTGAATGTGGTTCAAATCCTGGCCCCAGCAGCTTACAACACAAACCAGGCACATGTGCACGGGCGCCCAAAATCCTGACAGGAAGGAGAAATGGAGAACAAGGGATTGCAGTGTGACCACATCCCATTAGAGCATGCTTTCTTCCCCCTCTCTCTGTCTCTGGCAGGTGCACACACCCTCTGACAATTAAAAAAAAAAAGTCTATAATTAATTGAAAAAGAAAAGATATTAAGTACAGTAAATTTAGGATGGTCAGATACTTGCCATCAACATAAATGGAGTTCTTGGATAATTTTTTGTATAATACTAATGGTCAAGTCACATGGGGACAATAGAGTCTTTTGATAAGGAAAAAGATATATTAGAAAACTACAAAAATATAAATTCTGTACATTTATCTCTTGTATTTCTAAATAATTTTCTTTATGAAGTAATAGAACCATTGTGAAAGGGCACATAAATGATTTGTTCATAATGACTTAGGATGTGGTAAGAATTACTGCCACATATATTGGTTATTTGTGTAGAAAAACGTGAAGATTGTGAAAGGGAAAGAGTGACTTTTCAGCTATTATAGATGTTCTCTGTTGCACATAAACTGTCTAACCTGAAATGTTAGTAACCTTAAAGGCATGAGTAGGCATCCAGGACTTGCTGAGTAGTTTAACATGTACATTAAATGCACGCGGAAGTCTTGCTTAAGTGTTTGGACCAAAGGATTACAGTCAGTGAGCTGCGCCCCAGTTCTGTGAAGCCTATGAAGTACTCAGATGCACTGAGCCTAGAGCAGACATCTGGAATCTTCTGGTGAAGGGTCACAGGACTCCTGATGGGAGAGAACAATTCAGGGACCTAGGTAGGTGGCTCAGCATCAAGACAGTGAGCCACGTGAGTGGTGCTCTTCCTTTTTTGAGACATAACTTCTAGTAATTAGACAACTAAACCAGTGAACTGGTCACCAAATTTAGCCTCTTCTCAGCAAGAATTAAGTTCTGAAGTAGTGTAACATTCCCATAAACATTATTAGAAAAGCTTACACTTTTTGTTAGAGCACTAAATTTGCTAGACTGCATTTATTCTATCTATAAAAGATGTGCATACAAACGATGTTCTCGTAGGTTATTGTGTCATTTTGATTGAACTGTTCCCCTTCGAATCCAAGAAAGATTTCTATAGCAGTGGATGACTGAATTCTAAAAATATTTTTTAAAATGACTAACATAGGCAGTGAATAGTGTTATTAAGTTTGTTTTTTTGTAAATGGTGGTTCCTCCTAGAAGGCTTAGAATGTGTAGTTGGTTCTTTAGATTACATAGGAAATAGCATTCAGAAGAAGAGGAATTAGCATTAATAGGTGTTTAGACTGAGAGATACTTAATTTTTTTTTTTAATTTAAATTTTTGCCAGAGGACATGTGTGCTCACCAGAGAGAAAAAGTGAGAGAGCACTCCCCAAAGGGGACGGTCACACTACAGTCCCTTCTCCATTTCTCCCTCCTTTCAGGATTTTGGGCACACAAGTACCTGACCAGTCCAGGGCCAGTGGTTGGGTACCGGAATGAAAGGGCGTGAAGAATACATGCAGACATAGGCTAGTTCTGGACCTCAGTGACAGCCCACGGAGGGTTGAGAATAGCCTTTGACTTTGCACCAGAATTTCTAGGAAAAGTAATGTATGTCTGAGAAGAGTACTTAGGAAGGGTTTAGATGTTTATAAGAAAGCCTTATTGAAATCAAGGTTATCATTTCCTTTCTAGTTGCTTTTTACTAAGGGGGCGGGAGTTTCAGGCCTGAGCCAGGATTCTACAATTTGGTTTCTTTACCATAAAAACTTCTGTCTGCCTCATTATAAGTCACAATCGCAGAAATGAAACTTTACTTGGTCTTCACATAAAATAGACTTATTTCTGAAAGAAAACGTCGCAAGATTCTTAGAGCATCTCTGCCACTCTCTTAGACTTCGTGCCTCTTGCTGTTCCTCCTGCCGCCCCACACTTACTTTTGTGTGAGGAGCTGTATGGAGGTGGGTCGTGAGATCAGCTGAGCTGAGGTTATCATAGCTGAACTGGAGCTGGTCGGTCACCTTCTCTGAGCCTTGTCTCTAAGGTCCCTTCTACTTTTAAAACTGAGTTTTGACATGCAGCGTATCCTCCCTAGATGGATTCATTTCTTCTTTTTTGATCTCAGAGAAGGGGGAAAAGAGGGTCTTGAGTTTTACTCTGCAAGCATAAGTGCAGATTTTGATGGTTTTAAAACTAGACTTTCTGTGTTGAAAAGTGTATGTCACAGGTATGAACACTAAGGAGAAATTCAATGGAGCTGACAGTTTTTAGGTAGTAGCGTTGTGTGGTGCATTAGCGACGTGTTACTCTGCATTGTTCATGTGTTTTTACAGCGTGAACTACAGGTGTCTGCATGGTAGCGTCAGTGCATTCTTCACTGTTTACGACCCTTTCAACCAGGAAGCACAGTCTGCTCTTTAGAAAGACCGATGTGCATAATACAAAGAGATCACATGAGAGGGAAACGCCATGCTCCAGTTAGGATAGATTAATCACTAAACCTTATGACTTTCTGGTTCAGGAGCTATTTTTAAGCAAGCAAACTTTCCCGAACTGGATTGGGTGAAATGGCCATTTAAGTGCTTTTCATATTCCCTGAACTTCCTGTGCTATTGTTTGTTTTTCTCTTAATAGAGACAAGGGAGAGCAAGATAAGTATTTTTGACAGGTTCTCACACCATACCTGATCCTCTCCCCCAGCCTCCCGGTTAGCTAGGGATATAGGCATGTATCACTGTGCCAGGCATGTTTAGGCTGGTCTGGGAACCTAACCTGAGTGTCCCATGTGGCCTCAGCTTGACACAGTGGTGTTCTGCCACTGGGGCTGCTGTGGCTGGGCCCTGTGCTGTATATTTTATCATTGTCATCATTGAAAGGAAAAGAGGAATAATATCACTCTCCTCACCCTTGTTATATCTAAGTATATAAATAGTCTAGTCATTGCTTCCTTGTTCCTTTTTTTTTTTTTTTTTGGAGAGGTTTTGGCTATAGGGTGCGTGCGCTTGCCAGGCAGAGACAGAAAGCTAGAAATCACCCCCCAGAGGGGATGGCCACACTGCAATCCCTTCTCCATTCTCTTCTCGGGATCTTGGGCACTCATGTACACACTCCCGGTATGAGTTTAAGCCACCAGGTCTGGGACTCGAACTGCGGTCAACACATGGGTGTCCACTGACATAGCCATTACACCAACTGCTGGTCCCCCTTGTTCCTTGTTTTTAGAGAGAAAGTTGGCCATAGCAATTTGACAGTCCAGGTGACTCCCACCATTTGAGTACTCTGAATCCTTGCTTAGTCTGAAGAAGATGAAGATCATTGGTACAAAGTCAGAGATTGAAATAGAAGGTTTTGGATAACGAAAGACAGGTCCTATTTTGCTGACAGTCTTTTACTTTGTTTTTTGGTGTGTGTACGTGTTTTGAGATTCATTTCTTGTTAGCAAAAACACATGTGCTTTTTCATTGTGTGTGTTTTTCCTTTCTGGAGAAAATGAAGTGTTTCTAACAAAAGTGAATGAGCTAGAGAAAATTCTATCTTGAGACATCTGTAGTTAATGCAAAATATTTCCATAAGTCTCCGTTGCCTTACATATTTTCATAGGAATTCTTTTTGGTTTTTGAGGAAGCCTCTCTGCAGTCTGTAATTACAAGAACGCACTGAAAGTCTAGGCTGTAGCTGGGGTCAGGGTGGGGCTTCGGCGAGCCCAATGCACGTGCTGAGATTGTGTTCTTTCATAGCCACACCTGGGCTGCGAGTATGACAGCGTTCCAGACAGGAGGGCGTCCTGTCAGTGCCGGCTGAAAACGTTCAGCTGCCTGACCTCTAGGAAACGATTTCAAAACCTCCTATCTGACTTAAGTAGAAGCTTGTTCCATGGTGTTTTCTCCTGACCCTTTCTGGGAGTCAGAACAAGCATATGAATAAATGGCAGGAAAGCTGTTCAGCTGTTTTTGTTTCTGAGGAGTGAGAGAGTCAGAAATAAACCTTTCTTTAAAGAACAACATACACAGTTGATGAGATTTAGCGTATTCAATATTAAGTACGTTTTTTTCCCCTTTTCAGACCTACCAAGTAGATAAACTAAAAGCATACAGTAGGGTAGCACAGTAGGAAAAGCTTACAGGGGAACTTTATGGTCAGATGGATAATCACAGCCCATGACCTTTCCTGTTGTAACCTGGAATTAGAATCTCGTGTCATTTTGCTTTGCCGCCAATTTTAGGACTAGAAATGTGCGTTTGTGTCCTCAAAAGACTATGCAGTGCTGTTTTCTTTGTCAGCGTAAACATTTGCAGCCTATGAACTGGGGCTTTCTAATCTGGGAGTGAGCTTCTTAAGGCAACATGTTCTGAAACCACATTTTAAAGGATGAAGATAACTTAATCATATACAAGGCCGTGTTTTAATTATAATTAGAAATCATTTCATATGTATAGAGAACCTCATTATCTCACGGCATTTGAGAGTTATGGGCCTTGCGTTCAGGATTAGAGGGAACTGATAGCAACTTGTCTTAAATCAACATACTGTAAATTTCTGCTTGCTTGACTCAAATCATTTGAATATCTGACTAAAAAAGGATCTCATGTCAGGAAATAGCATCTTCTAAGTTTGGCTTCTACTTTGAAGAATGGGAAGTGGAATAGAGGGTGAGGCATGAAACCAAGATAGTAGGCTCAAACGGCACCTGATTATTGCACCAAAGTTTCAAGTTAGGAATAAATAAAAAGGAGGACCACATGTGAGCCAACTTAGGAAGGACTTCCAGAAAGTAGCAGCTCCGGCTGCACAATACAGTGCCTTCAAAATGATTCTCTGTGTGAATTGCATGCAATTTCATGTAACCATAAAAGTGTAACCTGTATGTGCATGACATGTGTCTAGAATGTGTAAAAGCTAGGATTCAGCAGAAAGGGGCCTCGCCCTGTCGCCTGATGGATCAGTGAACTGCTGAAGTCATTGGACTTAACATGACTTAGGTTTGCAGCATCAGACCCCTGTGTTTGCATTGAGCTACCATATCACTGAACTCTGAGCCGTTGCTCCCTTTCGACTTATTTCCTACTTTGCAGCTTTGCTGGTTTTAACTGCTTCATTCTTTTGCTTCTTGGTATCCATTCTTCTTTTGAAATAAAAAGATGAAATACTTAATCCAAAGGAGACTTGTATTTATTTTACCAGTTGCACTTCACTTACCACAGGTATATGACATGAAAATACGTTTTGTGTCTTTTTTATTTTTAAATAGTGATTCTGACAAAATATGCTCAGTTCTGAAAGCATGAAGAACTTTCCGCGCTCATTTTTGTGTGTTTCAATCCATGACTAAGGAGAGTGTCAGGCTATCTGCTTTGATTTTCCTGAATGCTGCTCTTCACCTCTTAGCAATGTCAAGGGAAAACCCAGGGACTTCTTCACTGGAGACACCCAGGCATACATCTGCAGTGCAGGCGTCTCAGTGAGCATGCTGTTGCTAAATGAATGAGCTGTGTACATGCGTGCTCTCCATTTCCTCTGAGACTACCACATACCTTGTGCGTTTTAGTACCAAGAACATTTAGCTTGTAAGTTGGGGCAGGTACTATTGTAAAATCCCATAATGGTATGAATGCTTTGGGGTTTCAGTGAGCCAAAGGCACTGTAACCATCTCCTCACTGGATTTCCTTAAAAGCCAGGTGCCTTTTAGCTGATAGAACTTGTGAACCTGTGGTTTGTAAGAAGTTTGGTGGTATATTAATGTTAAGGCCATGGTCTTTTTAATGGTCTCTCTCTAATTTCTGCATAATGTCTTTGCGTATATTCTCTGAAGTCTGGGAGGCAAAAATTAGGCTCAGACCCCTTTTCAGAGACTGCTGTAGAGTAACTGGGTTTTTTCACCAGTCAGGTTCTAAATAGACTGTCTTGACTTCTCCCCCTTTGAACCGAGAAGCCCCCTGAGGCACGTTAGGAAAGTGGCCATGGGAGAAAGCTTTGACATTGCCATCCTGAGCTGTATTTTGATGGTTTTCATTCCAGACTAGATCTCATTATCTACAGCAAAGAAACTGTATGATAAAAGCAGTGAGGCCTGGAGTTCCCAGTGAGATACCCTGCTGGAGCAGCAGCATTGTCCAGGATCTGATAGCACGGATGCTAGTTGGGTGTGTAACGAGATACTAAACACTGCCACGTAACGTGCAGAGGTGAAGGTGTCCCCAGGTGGAGAGGACCAGGACTGTATGGCATGTAGACACCAAGCTCTGGGACCTGTGTTGTAGCTCTTCTGTTCTCTGAACTATAAAGTGACGTGTGTGGGTCTTCGGAGGTCATTCCAGCCTCTGGGTTCAGTATGCTTGAGGGTACCTGGCAGCAGCTATTTGAGGGTCCCCACCGTGGACGGCTCAGGCTGGCACTGGCAATATCACAGAACTTTTTTTGGGGGGTGGGGGGAGAAGTTTTGCTATAGGGCGTGGGCGCTCACCAGACAGATGGCGAGAAATCACCCCCCCCAGGGGGATGGCCACGCCACAATCCCTTCTCCATTTTCCTCTCAGGATCTTGGGCACGCACGGGCATGCGCCCGGTGTGAGTTTAAGCCACCGGGTCCGGGACATGAACCACGGTCGACTACATGGGAGTCCAGTGACAGCCATTATGCTAACTGCTGGTCCCATCACAGAACTCTTAGGATAGCCTTTGTCACTTGCTGACAGCGTGGGATGTAATAGAGTCGGGCCTTTCCTGCCACTGCTAGAACGAATGCTGGGGTCCTGCAGACAGATGGGCTCCCATTGATGGACCACACAAACCCCACGAAGGGGCTGCTTTCACGAGTCTAAACAGGGTTCCCATCATATGTTGGCTCCTTTGTTTATTTGCCCAAGTGGAAGAAAACACACACACCCCATGGGGCATGATTGCACCCATGGGGCACATACGTACATGCGCCCAGCTGCTAGGTCCAGGATATGGCTCCATTACCCACCTGGCCACAGGGCTGGCCCATCTTTTTTCTCTTTTTAAAACAACTGAAGTAGAACATAGAGACAGAAATGCGTGCATGTGTATACAGCTTGCTGGTTTTTAACAACCTGATACGCCCATTTGACCAGCACCCAGATAAGAAACGTTGCTGGGACCCCAGAAGCCCCCTTGCGTTTCCTTCTAACCACCGTTCACACCTGGCTTAACGACTCTCCTGACTTCTAACCCCAGAGTTGCTTGTTTTTGTGCTTTTTATTAATGGGATTTTTATTAACGCCTTTTGTGTCTGGCATCTTTTTTCCTTCCTCAGAATTCTCTGAGAGCCTCACCCATCGTGTGTAGTGGTGGGCTGTGTGCTATCAGAGTGACGTAGCTGTCCCTCGGTCTATTATGGGTAGCATTGCTATAAATATGCTAGCGTGTGTCTTCAGCGACCATATGGGTGTGTTTCTTCGTTGTGCGTAACGGGAATAGAGTTGGTGGGTCATAGCATATGCCTGTGTTCAGTTTCAGCAGTTACTGACCCACTTTTAGACACACTCTGAGCGGTGAGGAGAGCTGCTCACGGCCCAGCTGCTGGGAGGGCCTGCGAGCCTCCCTCCATCACAGCTCCCTTCTGTGAATGGTCGCTCGTCAGCCAGAGAACCTCACACGGAACGCCAAACCTGCGGCACCCCGCTCACTCCACTCCAATTCCGTCTTCCTGAAACATGGAAATAACTTTTACACAACTTTCTTTTCCTATTGGAGCCTACGTTTATTGGAAGGAATGTGCTTGGAAGATATTTTCTCTAGGAAGACGAGTTTCTACTCAATGAAATTATCATTTTAAGTTGATTTCATTTTAAATGACCACCTCACAAACAAAATGTACAGTTACGGAGCTGTTTAAATCCTGATCTGCAGATTCTAAAAAGGCCTTGGTCTCAGGACAAAGAGAGGCAAGAGCTGCCTTTTCACTTCTTTTCTCTAAAGTGGCTCTCCTTTAGAGGACTTCCCAAGGCCTTATGAGATGGGAGTCTGACTGATAGGAGGTGACTTCACCCTCTGTCTCGTGACCCAACAGCTCAGAGCATGAAGTGGATGCCGAGTTACAGGTCTCCAGTGTTACGTGCCGGAGGCTTTTGGCAGTATGGAAAATTATTTGTTATCAGTTTTAATGGAGTTGTTCAAAATTCCCAAATTCCTGCTCTCAACTTCTCACCCCTCCTTCAAAATAGAAGACTTTTTCCCATTTAATATCCTCCTGTGGGCTGGCTCTGCAGCTTAGTGGTCAAGGGATCCAGATCCCACATGGCTGACCATGTGGTTCCAATCCTGGGCCCAGTGGCTTCAAAGGCATTCTGGGCACATCCCCAATCCTGACGAGATGGAGACATGGAGGGGAACAGCTAACTGTGGCTGCCCCATGGGGACTGCTTTATCCCTTTCTCTCTCTGGCGAGTGTACACTCTGTGGCAAAATGTTAAAAAATAGTAATCATGGGAACCAGCAGTTAGCATAATGGCTATGTCGCTGGACTCCCACGTAGTCGACCGCGGTTCGTGTCCCGGATCCGGTGGCTTAAAATTCACGTTGGGCGCGTGTGCATGCGTGCCCAAGATCCCGAGAGGAGAATGGAGGAGAAGGGATTGTGGCGTGGCCATCCCCCCTGGGGGGTGATTTCTCGCTTTCTGTCTCTATGTCTCTCGCTTGTCTGTCTGGCGAGCACACGTGCCCTATAGCGAAACCTCTCAAAAAAAAAATAGTAATCATAATCATCATCCCAGGTGTCAGAACTCCTTAGCTATTTTTAAAAAGAATTATTTAACTTTGCATTTTTTTTTTTTTTTTGGAGAGATTTTCGCTATAGGGCGTGTGCGTTCGCCAGACAGACAGACAGAGAGACATAGAGACAGAAAGCGAGAAATCACCCCCCAGGGGTGATGGTCACGCCGCAATCCCTTCTCCTCCATTCTCCCCTTGGGATCTTGGGCATGCACGCACACGCGCCCGGCATGAGTTTTAAGCCGCTGGGTCCGGGATGCGAACCGCAGTCGACTACATGGGAGTCCAGCAACATAGCCATTATGCTAACTGCTGGTCCCTCCTAACTTTGCATTTTTTAATTTGACCAGAGAGAGAGAGAAAGGGAGAAAGTGAGAAAGCAAGTCACCATGTCCAAGACTGGAACTGTGGTCAGCCATGTGGGAGTCCAGCGCCCTTAACTACCATGCCACCTGCCCTTCTTGTTAACTGTTAGGACATGGTGGTTGGCAAGAGTCTAGAAGGTTTAAATTTGGGCAACAGATGGAAGTGGGGTCTTTTTTTTCCCTTGCAGTTCTCTTGTTCTTACTAAACACTTAATGGCACAGTGTCTCAGATGCTTTCCTCCAACCTGGTGGTGTGAACAGATAATAAAAATAGCTCCTCATTATGCCTCCAAGATAGCCAAACGCAAGAGTTGGAATTCCAGATGCTGAAGCTGCTCTCCGCATGGATTAATGGAGCAGGAGTGGGTATTGAGCAGAGGTGGGGGTGGGGCTGTAAACTTCCAAAGCAAGATTATGAAGAGGGGTGTTCCAAAGGACTTGTCCAAGAACTGTCTATTAGAGTCTGGAGTAACCATGGAAACCACCATCCGGTGACAGCTTAGAGAGGTGCTTGTCATTGGCAGAGCTGGAACCTGGCTGCCCCCCCTCCAGCCCCCAGCCCTGTATCGCTGCCTGGGCAGAGGAAGCTGTAAGTGTGGGGAGGAGGGAATCTAAGTGGAATTCAGCCAGGAACCAGGTCCAGTAAACTTGGAAGTTCAGTCAATGAACTTGAAAAGATTTTGCCCAGTACTGTAGCTCAACTTAAAGTTCTCTTTTCACAATAAATGCACAAGAACCTCAGCACCCAGAGAAGAACGGAACGATGCATGTCACAGGGCCAAGCGTCTGGAGATGGCAGGTTCCGATGCCTTTTATCCTTCCTTCCCCAGACTCGGAAGCCAGGGGAGAAGGTGAAGCCTCTAAAACCCAGCCCTGCCTCTTAGGTCCATGCGTGTTTGGAGGAGGGAGACAAGAAAGACTGGTGAGCTAGTTCACCGTAGCCTAAAAGATGAAGTAGAGTGCACCAAAATAGGTAGAAAACACAGAAACAGAAATAACGCCTGCCCCTGGGAGTGATGGTGCAGACGATAGACCGATCCAGGATAGACAGAGGACCCGGGCTTCGAGAACGAGCAGGTGTCAGTAGGCTTCCAAGGGGCAAGGGCATGTCACAGAGAGCAACCAGCTGGACTGGGAGGTGTGAGAGTGTGAGGGACTGCGCTGTTCGGAGCATTCCCGTAAACGGGCGAGGGTGGAGACAGGAGCCATGGAGTGGAGGCCTGGAGGAAGGTGAGTCTGAGAGGTTGGCAAAGAGTTGGGAACGTTCTGCTGTCTTCTCTGAAACCCCAGTACCTGCCATATCAGGCTCTATGGCTTCTAGAGAGCTTCAAAGGCCCTAGTGACAGGTTGATTCTGATTTTTAAAAGAAGATTGTGAGGTTCTAGCACAGAAGATAGAAAGCGTGTGACAAGAGTTCTTGCCAAAGACCACTGTTGGTATCTGGGCTAACTTTTTTTTACAAAGACTCAGATCAGGTGATCTGTCACACGGATGCAGGAAGTACACCCCCTGGCATGGTGTTCTCCCGAGTCTACACTGAAGGAGAGAACGGGAGACATTCCAATGAGGGGTCACTGGGCACTGGGGCCTGGGCTTATCTGATGGTTTGTTCTGGCCAATGGAACACCCAACTTAAAAGCCACTTATGTAGCAGGAGTTTTGTTTTACTTGCCTCTTCTTCACCCCATTGGTGAGGGAGGGATTTCTGCCCTGGGATTATGGCAAAGGTGAAGCACAACACCCCACACTGAGATGGACCGTCTTTACCCTCAGTTCAGGAGGTGGTCGCCGCACCACACAAGGCCAACGCGGCGTGCACGCAGGTGAGAGGCAGTCTTCGTAGTAGAATGGTGGTGGGATGACCCATGGTTCCCAGGGAGGATGTGATGGTCTTGTTTCGGCTGGCATGGTGGTTAAGGCCCTGGACTCCCACATGGCCGACCAAAGTTCGAGTCCCAGTTCTGGCTGTTTGAAAATCACGCTGGGCACAGGTGAGGGTGTGCCGGAAAACCCAGGAGGAGTGGAGGAGAAGGGATTGGGGCAGGACCATCCCCACTGAGGGGAAACTCCTCACTTTCCCTTCCCTCTCCCTGTCTCTGACTGGCAAGCACACACACCCTCTGACAAAAACCTTTAAAAATTAAAAAAAAAAAAAAAAAAAAAAAAAAAAAAGTTCATGGCTGGAAGGGAGTAAAACCTGATACTCAGGTAAGTAGTGTCTCTGGCCCCTTGGAGAAAGTCCCCAGGAGCAGAGTGAGGAGGAGAACTCGAGGCCCTCCCTGTTTCACTAGAGGAGCAGGCAGCACAGAACTCGGGGCTCAGGTCTTGCTCACACTGCAGGTTTGTTAGCCCACGTGACCATGAGTCCTCAGGGAGGAGGGCTGGGGCTGGTTACGTTTGCAACAATACATGTCCCAGGTCGACAGATTTTCTCCCTGCACATCCCTCCCTTTTTGGTCAGGGAGGAAAATCCCTCCTTCCCACACCCCCACCCCCAGCTTCCCCTCAGGTCTCAGATACAGCCGGGCCCATCCCACCACTCCATCTGCAGAGAGGGAGATTCCTGCATTGGCTCTGACCAGTCACCGCCCATCTCTGAGGGCCCAGCCTGCTTTCCCGAGCTGCTCACTGTCCAGCAAAGTGGGCATGCTGATGGGCCAGGCAGCTGCAAGCCTCACCTCAGAGCAAGGTCAGGGAAATGGGGTTCTAGAAAGTGAAGCTGATGCGTATCACAGCTCCGAGCTAAAGATCAAGTACCAGGGGCCAGGCCATGGTGCAGTGGTAACTCCACTGCACCCCCGTGGGAAAGGCCTTGGGTTCAATCCTGAGACCACAGTGAGCAGCACCCTGGGTGTGAGCACTGATTTGGGCTGGCTGAGACGACGGGGGGATTGCGGCTTAAAGGCCCTGTTGACGATGCCTCTCTGCCTCTGTCTCTGTCTCAGAAGAATCCCAGGTCTGATAGGTACACACTGTGTTTGGACACGAGTCAGAATGTTTTCATCCAAGAATTGCTCAGCTGTGTCTGTTGGCTTGTGTGTATGAAAGCTTTTGTTGGGACCAGCAGACGGCATAACAATTATGTTGCTGGACTCCCACATGGCCGATCATGGTTCGACTCCCGGACCTAGCAGCTTGAAACTCAATGCCAGGTGTGTGTGTGTGTGTGTGTGCGTGCCCAAAACACCGGGAGAAGAGTGGAGGAGAAGGAATTGTGGCGTGATTTCTCACGTTCTGTCTCTATCTCTGGCGAGTGCACACACCATATAGCAAAAAAATTTTTCTCAAAAAGAAAAAAGCTTTTGTCCAACAGTCACAATGAGAAGTTTATGTCAGCTCTGCATGTGGAAAGAAGGCAGATACTAGATTAGCTGTCTCCAGAGACTGATGGCTCGTGGCAAAGGTCCAGGTTGTGTCCAGTGCTGCGTGCTCAGGGAGCTCCAAAAGCACCTGAAATGTGCCCTCGTATGTCTGGGTCCTGTCCTCGCAGCTGTACGGAGCGAGGCGTAGTGCATCTTGGGTTTACTGTAGATTCCTGGGGACCAAACGCGCGAGAGAGGCACAAGAACCCCGGGACCTGTGGAGTGACCGTGCTGAGCCATTTTCCTGGCAGCTGCCCTCTTGGCTGCTCCTCTCGTCTCCCCCTTGGCGCCCTCGTGCTTCCTGTGGGTGCTTTGGGAGGTTTTGTTTTGCGTCCACTTCTCAGACCCTGTGGGAGCTGGTCCTCGTCCATGTCTTCACTTACCAGCGACTCCACACGTTTTTACAAGGAAGTGACTCGCCCTCGTGGAGGCCAGGAAGCCCTCCATCTGCAGTGAGTTGGCAAGCTGGAAACCTAGGAGGGCCAACAGTGCGATCCCTGTCCAAAGGCCTCAAGACCCGAGAAAGCTGATGTTGCTGTGCCGTTCAAAGCCAGGCAAGACACAATGTCTTGGCTCAAGCAGTCAGGCAGGAGGAGTTCCCTCTTCCTAGTGGAAAGGTCAGCCTTTTCTATCCGGCCTTCAGCTAGTTAGATGAGGCCCACCCTCCTTGGCACGAGCAACCTGCTTTACTCAATCTGTCTCTTCAGTTATTGATCTCATCCAGAAACACCCGCACAGACACCTGGAAATGTTTGACCAAGTATCCAGACACCTCACGGCCCAAACTGCCCCGTGAAATTAGCCGTCTCAGGTATGTGACCATCTCTGGCTGCCAAAGACTTGCAGACACTTTGGGAGTAGGACTTTTGCCTACTTAAGGTCAGATCAAAACGCTGATCTTTGGCTTTCTCTCCAGCAAGGTAGGGGCACTGTGTGACCAAGTAGTCCCTTCTGCCCTTCAACCAAAGGGGCGTTTGTCCCTATTTCATCACCAAGAGAAAGCGGTAGAATGAAAATATCTGTTCCTGGGACCAGAAGGTGGAGAGGAGGTTGAGGAAGCTGGATCCCACATGGCAGGCTGTGTAGTAAGTACATCCTTGGATCTGGAGGCTTGGAAAACACAATGGGTGCGTGTGCTCGCGTGCCCAAAACCCCAGAGGAGAATGGACTGTAGTATGGACATCCCCTCTGGGGGTGATCCTCCCACCCCACCCCACGCGCAAGCAGGTGCCTTATAGAAAAGCTTTTTAAAATTTCCACACCCCGTTTGTTACTCTGCGATTCCCTCTGGTTTGGCCAGCCTGTCTCCATGGCCCTGGGGATGCTCCATGGCAGTGCTCCATGGCCGACCCTGTTCTGGAAGCTCCCAGGCTCCTGGGTACACCCCCATGCAGAGCAGAGCAGGTGAAAGGAACTTGGTTAGGGGGACAGTGTGAGGACCAGGGCCACGGCGGGCCTCAGGAGCAAGTGACCCGAGAGGCTGCAGGAGAACTGAGCCAGTTCTGGCCCTCGCACCCTTGCTGTGTTGGGCTGCAAGGCTGCACTCCTGACCCTTCTTTCTCCCTCACGGAAGAGGTGGGTGACCTTGAAAAGAAGGGGGGTGGGTAGGGTGACTGGTATCTCTGCTTACACTCAAGGCGACCACAACGCCCACCCGACCCTCACTCTACTTCCCGCCTGCTCCTCTGCCACAACACCTGGGGTTTGGATCCATATCCCGGGGTGGAAAGTTGCAGGGAACTACTCAGAACCTTCTAGCAGAGGGAGGTGAGCAGCAGAGAAGGCCGCGGAGTCGCATGCGCCACACCGGCTCTCCCTGGCAGACAGAGCTGGACGGTGCCGCTCGGGCGACCTCTGGCGGTTGCACTCTGCAGCGCGTCCGAGCTAACGCGGGTGTACAGCGCCCTCTGCCGGCAGATGGCGTTCTTCCCCCCTCACTCTCCATCAGGTGTCTTGGTTTGGGGACTGTGAAAGTGGGGGTACTATTCCTACTTCACAGCTGAGAACACCGAGGTCAGGAGAAGTTACGCAGTTGATTCAGGGTGCAACTGACTGAGAAGGGTCTTAGTTCGAGATAGCGAACAGCAGAGTCTTAGTTCGAGATATCGAATGTGGTCTCTGGTTATCCCAGAAGTGTTCTGTCCTAGCTCAGAAATGTCCTGTCCACACAGCCTTCCCCTCTGCCCATTTGATCTGATCTCCATGGAGCTGTTCCCCGCTTCTGGAAGATCATCAGCAAACAGCAGCATGTTCAGATTGAGTGGCCAGGAGACTGGGGGACTCACTGCGGCCATGTGAGGTGTACTGGAACAATGCGGTGTTTCAGCCTGGAGAAGGCACTCGAGGAGCATGGGAGACCTCACACACACGAAATCCAGAATGTTCCACCGGCCAGGGCTGTCTTCCAAGGGGTCTGCCCCTGGTGTGGCTGTGCCTGCTCTCAGGGGCCTAGAGAACGCTGTGCAGCCACTTGTGAGAAAGGCCAGACCTTGCAAGGTGCTCACACCCCCGGGGCACACGGCGGACTAGTGATTAGGAAAGAGAGGCACAGCAGTGCTGCGGAGCGGGCGCGGGTCGCCTGTCCCTTCCTGATGGCAGGAGGGGCTCACTGGGTCAGAGTTCCCCTGGGGGTGGGTGCCCCACGGGGGCTGCTCAGCCATGGTGCAGTGTGGAGCCTAGGGCAGAGAGCCCACCTGGAGGCAGAAACCTGCATGCCTACTGTGTGCTCGGTGTGCTGAGGTAAGAGGATGCCGTGGGTTTGTTCTCCAGGAGGCCCACCCTGTGTCAGAATCGGGGAGCACCAGGTGTACTGGGGCCCGGCCTGGCAGTGCAGGCATAGCGAACAGAACTGCAGTGCTGGCACCATGTGGGTTCTGATCCCAAAGTCATCTGCCAATAGGCTGAGTATGTGACAAGTGCTGGGAAAGACCCCGTCGGTGCCCCCTCTCTCTGGTGCATACACGTGCACTTTCATGACTTGTTAAAAAGGCATATTGGGGAGCAGCATCAGTGAAGAAGAAGGAGAGCATGGGAGCAGGTAGGAGGTCAATCAAAGCATCTCTGGCAGCCCCACGGCATTTGGAGCCGATGGCGCCCATTAGAGGAGCCTGAGTGGGGTGGGAATGTCGGGGCCCTTGTACTCCCACCTACAAGGGCTGTCACTGGCTGGGGAGGCTGAGAAGAGGGTGACCTTGACCTTGGCCTGAAAGCCAAGGCAGACCCTAAGAAGCCAGTTAGAGGCTATCAGCCAACCAAGCTTGTCACAGCTGGGCCACCGCCTTCCTTCCTGGGGTCCACCTGGGCCTGCCGCAGCGGCCAGCCCCACCCCAACTGGTGTAGGAGCCGGGCCTGAGTCTGGAGTCCCACAGCCTAGGGTCTCCCCCTCAAACAGTCCTTGTGGGTCTGCCTGGTGGGGACAGGGGTGCTCTGCTGCTCGGTCCCCTAGGGTGGCCTTCCATCACCTGATGAGGGATGGTCCCCAACTGTCTGGGCCCCTGTGATAAAGCCTGGGGGTGGCCTCTCCGTCATGGCTCATGTCTAGCAGAGACAGCATGAGTAGGGCTCTGGTGGCCACAGCTCAGTGCGCAGGGAGCTACGGGCAGTTGTGTGACCTGTAGGCAGAGTTTGGAGCCAAAGTAGCTGGACAGGGCAACCCCATCAGACTCGAGCCTCTCACTCACCTCCAGCCGCCATCGTTGCCAAAGCCTGGGCCACGCGCGCTGGTCACCCATGGCTTCAAGGTCTGCTCTCGCTGGTGTCTGTCCACTCACTTTCCTCACACCCATTATGTCCAGCAGCAAAGGCTGCTCACAGCCTTTGGAAAAGGTGGCTGGAGGACCCCTCGGGATGCCCAACCCCTACCACTTGCTCTCATCCCCCACCTTCCTCTGGTCCGGGGTCCCACCCTGCCCGGGGAGGGGCTCAGCTGCATCCTGGTGTTGACCAGAGGACAGGACACAGCGGATGGCCGTCTGAGGGTCCCGGGTGTGACCAGAGGTTACCTCTGTACCTCTACCTTTCCATGCCTTCTACTTCTTGCTACCCTCTGTCTGAGGCAGGTGCAAGGTGGCCCGTCTCCTCTGAGGAGAAGGAAACAAGCCCAGGTCTGCCCGCGCGTAATTTCCCATCCCTCAAACACTGGAGGTGTGGGTGGAAGGATGCCGCCCCTGACTCTTTACGCCATCGTCTGAGAGCTTCGGCCTCCCAGGGAAGGCCTTCTCAACAACCTGGATTGCCAGGAAGTGCCGTGCCCAGAGCCATAGGGTGGGTGGGGGGAGCAGCAGCTTCTTCCCAGATCATCACACTGGGAGCCTCGCCTGCAGCCAGGGGTCGGGGACCGGGGCTCTCCCATCTGCAGAAGACGTGGAGACCCGGAGTGCAGACTGAGTTGTGCTACCCTGCTGTGGCCATCTGCTCCGGTATCACGAGTCCCGGGTACCCAGTGTGGCTGCTGAAGACACCAGGTCAGACTGCACACCACTGAGCGGACTCTGTCCGCCTGCTGGGCCATCTCCCTTCTCTGCCACGTGGCTAGGTGTGCATGTTGGATTTTAGGAAGTATTAGCACTTGTGCACCTCCTGTGCGTGAGCTGTTGTGCTGGGTGCTGGGCGCACAAAGAGAAATCCAACACAGCCCTCGCCAGGGTGCACGGTAACCTCGGCATCTCGCTGCGGTTTGCCCTGGGGGCACGGACGAGCTCTGGGAGTGAGAGAATCTATCTACCTGGTGTTTGATTTATGTGCTCATGGGTCACCCTCCAACCCAGCGGGTCCGAATTGCTTTCCTTCCTGTAAGATCTCACAGTCTTATTCAGGGCTTCCTGTGGGCTTTTTGCAGCCAATGCCCAAATTTTCCCAGCAAGGCCGTTTTCCATGGGGTGGGCTGCTGTGTGGGGTGGATTTCCAGCCGGTTGGCAGCAAGCGGCTTTCCTGAGCTGAGCCTGTTGTTTAGACAAGAGTTACAGGGTCCAATTAAAAGACCTGAGGCTTCATCACAATCTTGTCTGACAGAGCCTGCCACCTGGGAACGGGCAGCAGGCCCCCACCTCGGTACCGGGGGATGGGAGATGCCAGGAGCGAGGGGGCAGCACTCTGTGAGGTATCTGGGGCTGTGTACTAAAGTACCATAGACTGCACGGCTTGGAGAGCAGAAATGCATCACCTCGCGGTCCGTCCCTGGGGCTGGAGTCCGTGAGCAAGGCATTGGCAGGGTCGGTTCCCTCTGGGGCCCTCCCAGCCTTGTAGACGGTGCCACCGGCCTGCGTCTTCACCAGTCTTGCCTCTGTATGTGTCCGTGTCCACCTTCCTCCCTAATGCCCTCAGTCCCTATTGGACCCTCTGTAAAGACCCTTACCTCTGAATAAGGCCATGTTCTGAGGCCGGGGTGTGGGGGGGGGCTAAGACTTCAGCATAGGACTTCAGGGGGTGAGTAGCAGTTAACTCCTGGGTTGCCATGGCTGCTGCTCAAGGGCAGGGGTACTTCTGTGTCTGCCCCATGGTGCCCGTGCCCTGCAGCAGGGACTCACGTCCTGTGTGGAGCAGTGACCTTATAGTGCACCTACACTGCCCCCCCAGAAAGCCTGGCATGCAGGGGAGGGACGGGGTGAGCGGAGGAGGATGGGAGAGGGAAGCTCTCGGACCTTGGGGCTGATGGCGGTGCAGGGGGAACGCAGTGCTCTGTGAGGCTGACCACATCAGAAGGTTCCTGGATCACGCTGGGTGACCTTGGTGAGTGCGCCGGGCAGGCGTGTGCCCGTGCTCTTGGGCCGGCTGAGGCCGGGGGTGGGTTGTGGCGCTAGGCCCTGTGGGAATGCCCACACTCTATGTCTCTTATTCATGAAAGGAAAAAAAAACCCTCAAAAAAATAAAGAGAAAAAGAAAGCTCCAAGGTCTTGTTCCTGGCCCAGAAATCCCTCCACATACTTCTGAGAGGATTTTTTTTTTTTTTTTTTTTTGCTATAGGGCACGTGCGCTGGCCAGACAGACAGAGAGAGACAGAGAGACAGAAAGCGAGAAATCACCCCCCAGGGGGGATGGCCATGCCGCAATCCCTTCTCCTCCGTTCTCCTCTCGGGATCTTGGGCACGACCCTCCACATACTTCTGTAGGTGGCCCCAGAAGACTGTGCCTGCATGCCATGAATGCAGCAGGTGGTGGGTGCCGTGGAGAGAGAGGGGCAAAGGTCGTGTTGAGGGAGCACTGAAAGGCCAGCACATTGCGGTCTCAAGTCTTAGTGCGCTCGTTGGAATGCAGAGCCTGGCCCTGCCCGGCTCAGTAGATGTTGCAGCTACAGGCCTCCTTGTCTTCAGTGGGTTTCCCACACCTGTCCCACCCCCTACTCCTCCTCAGAAGGGTGTTAAACTCAGTCATGGCCCCTCAGGGGCCCCCCACTCCAGTTACTGATATGGAGTCTGAGTTCCAGGGGTGTCTAAGGACCTCATCCGAAGAGTGTGGTCATCCGAGGGTGCAGCTGTTTGGGAGCAGTGACAGAGTGCCTGCTCTGCAGTTCAGGGGTGTTTCTGAAAGGAGTCTGGGAGCAGCCGTGTGGTTTGGGGGCGGGGGGAGGTTGTACCTGTGGCTTTGCAGTGGGGACTTGCAGCTCAGCCCTGCCCGTGCCCTGCTGATCCTCCAACTCATGTTCCTGGCTCAGCCTGCGAGGTTGCCTCCACCTTCGGCTCCTTGTCTCCTTAATTGCTGAGAAATACTTAGGGGTCTTGGTTGAATCCCTTGCTAAAGCTCAAATTCGTTTCTTCTTGTCTGAAAGGACGCGGAGGAGAAAGAGCAGGTAGAGTTGTCCTAGGAGCACCCGCCTAGAAAGCCCTCTGTCCTTCCCTTCTCAAAGCAGGACAGTCAACCGGCCTCTGACCCTTGCCGAGGAGCCTCGCTCTCTAGCCTTGTGGGTTACAGAGACCCGGGCTCCACAGGCCTCTCTCTGCCAGCACTTTCACCACTGCCGGCCTTCTCCAAGGCCTGGGGTTCGAGGAGCAGGGAGGGAAGCAATGGGCATTGCCTGGGAGCCAGAGCTGGGCTGGGCTGAGCTACTCTGCGACTCTGGGCTAGGAGAGCGGGCTTCTATGCAGCCTGGCCTGCCCCGCCAGCCCTGCCCAGCCATCTCTTCCAGAGGAGGCACACCTGGAGGAGGGACGTGAGACAGGAAATGATCTCAGTCCCCTAGGCCACGGAGAGGGCAACTCCCCTGCAGCTCAGCACCAGGGTTCCTGTCCTTGAAGCAGGGGCCCTTGCTCCTGACTTCACCCCCTCTTCTGGGGTCTCTGTGGTGTCTCGACTTGAGCAGAAAGCCTGGCATGCCATCAGCCTCACCGGGGATCTGCAGGGCGAGGGCCCAAGGCAGCTACAAACGCAGACTCCCTGCGCTTGCCACAGCCAGAAGCCCTCCTGTGGCCCCAGCGGCCCCTGCGGCTCTCTGGCTCTCTCCGCAGCTGTTTCCTGGGGGAAGGCAGGGGGTGGTGTTGGGGGGCGGTGTTGTGGTGAGATTGAAATGAGAAACACAGGAAGGGGCCGTGCAAACTGCAAACCCCCCCCTCCCAGGTGCAGAACGGCAGCCCGCCCTCTTGTGGGTCCTGCCCACCAGCAGATCATGGGTGGGAGGCTTCTTGTCCAGGGTGGGTCACGTGTTTGGGCCGCACTGAGCTGTCCTCCCTTGGGGCCTTTCTGCTCTGCGTCCTCTCGCTGAGCTGCCTGTATGAGTCGAGAGAGTTGCTCCACGTGCTTGCACGTGAGGCCAGAAAACATTATTTCCCCGAGTTAAATTCCTACTGCGAACTGCTTGTCCAGATGGGGATCATCCACCTCAGGTTTTGGGAGATCCCTCCTCATCCCATAGGTTCCTGCTGGAATACCGAGGTTTGGAGCAATAGGAGCCCAGGGAGGAGGCCTGGGCCTCTGTCTGACTGTCATTGTGGCTCCTCTGTTCCCTCGGCCTTACCTTAGGGGCTTAGTGGTGTCCTCCTGGTGGCCCCAGGCTGTGCACGAGGGTCACTTCCCTGCTCTGGTGGCTGAGGAGTTCTGTGGGCTCATCTGGGCAATGTCACACCCTGAGGCAGGCCTAGCAGGAAGCAGGCCTTCCCCACTGGAGGGAGCCCCAGCCCCAGGCCCACCCTGCTGGGCCTCTGACAGCCATGTGAGTCCTCTGAGGGGGCTGTGCTTCGCCTGGGCGCTCCCTGAAGTACAGAGAATCGGAGCAGGTCCCTTCCCCCTCACTCCGAAGGCTGGTGAGGCACACAAAGGCCTGTCTGTCCTTCCAGGGGAGGTGACAGGAAGAGTCCTCTGGTCTTGTTTCTAGTGTGAACAGTCATTTCACAGCCCTCCGGAGCACCTGACTGGAAGACCTCTCAGAAGAGGCACCATGATGTGGAAAAGACAACCTGACACCTGAGTCTCAGATGGTCCACAGCCCAGGCCACAGCCCACCGCATCCTGGCCCGCTCTCCGTGGTCACGCTGCGCCAGGAGCACCCTGTCCTGGCCTCGTCACTCAGAAAAAGCCAAAGCTACGTGTTTGCATCCCCAGGCCTGGGCTATGGGGCATTATACATCACTTTTTTAGATCTCATTTCCTGCCCTGCCCTCATGTCCACTGAGCCGGCCCCACTGACCTGCCTCCCACTGCCTCTCTGCCCGGGTCCCAGAGGGTCAGCTCTCAGATGGTGTGAACACCCAGACTGCCCTGGGAGCAGTGCCCCTCCTTCCCACGTACGCACTTAGAGGAGCGATGTGATGCCTGGTCACACGCGTGGGTGCGTCAGGCCTGTGCCTCCTGCCAACTCCATCTGGGCTGGGGCTCTCCCCGGGCTCCGTGAGTCTCCCCCAGTGGCCTGGCTGTCGAAGCCCAGTGCTGGCTCCTGGGGTCTGCAGCACAGGTGGCCTCAAGACCCCACTCGCCTTCTGCCTTGTGCCCAGGCCAGACCCCACTAACGGCCACCTCCACCTCTGGGCTGCAGGGCAACCTGAGTAAAGGCCAGGCTAGTGTCTCAGGTCCTGCCATTAAAGGAGAGGAAAAAAGAACATTCTCCAGAGTTTTCGGATGCAAGGAAATCCCACGATTAATTATTTTTTAAGCATTGTTGTACAGGAAAGAAATTCCAGTAGCTAACCATTAGTATTTATTTCAATGAAATGAAATAGACATTTTAATTTGGGAAGAAAAGATGCGATCTGTGTGCTTCTCCCCTGCCTCTGCCTTTCCTCTGCGTGACATGATACCCCCCAGGGGTTTTCTCGCCCTGGTGTCTCGGGTAGCCAGAGCTACGAGAGGTTTTATGTGCCATCCCTGTAATGCGAAGCCCGCTCAGTCCTTAACTCAAGTCGTCATCAGCCACACCAGCTCTCACCAGGATGACAGCCACGTCAGGCGACGGTCCTGCCACCTTCATCCTCACCTCCCTCCAACCCTGCCCCTGCCTGCTCTGTGGCCAGTGAGGTCGAGGTCGGCTCCTCTCCTCTCCTTGGAGCTGCTCGGTGGTGAGACCTTGGCTGCAGCAGGGGGCAGCAGACGTCCTCTGTAAAGGGCCAGCCATCACCGTTTCTTGGCCCCAGCCAGCTCTGCAGTGGGAAAACAGCCCTGCATAGTGTGTGAATGAGTGGAGGGAGGGATGTTCCAATAAAGCTTTATTAGCAAAAATGGGCATCAGGCTGGGTTTGGCCTGTGGGCCAGTTTGCAAGCCCTCGTCTGTGGACATGGACGGGGCCAGTCACTTCAGGCCTGGTTCCCTCCGGCCTCTCCTCTCACCTCCGTGCCCACTGACTGCTCTGCACGCACCAACCCCCCTTGCCCAGCATGCCACCTCCCTGCGCTGCCAATTCCACATTGCTCACGGTCCCCAGCGCTATCCCACACCCTCTGGGTCGCTGCCTTGATGTTTCCTCATTCCAGATGCCGGCTCCCCCTTTTCCACCTGCAAACCTCCCTCTTGTCCTTCCAGACTCAGCCCCACCCTCCTGGCGGCCTTTCTCTGGCCCCCCCTCCAGCCTGTCCTGGTTCAGGCTTCATCTCGCTTGTCTGAGCAGCGGCAGTCCCCGCTGGCCCTCTCCCTTCTCTTCCTTTGGGTCCTATCTCGCCCGTGTCCCTGGCCTGCCTCCTCCCTCCTGCCTCTTTGGCCCCTTGCTTAGTCTCCACCTGCGTTGGTCTCAGCTGCTGGTGTTCCTCACTGGCCTCCCCTGCCCTCCCTGTTCTCTTACTCTGGGTGACCTACACCCCCAAGACCTCACTCTGCCCTCCCAGGTGCAAGCTTCCAGCTGGCTCGATGGACATCCACGCTGAGGCAGGGCACCGGGCCGAGCTCAGCGCCCTTCGCCCTGAGCATACCTCTTCCTGTGCTCCCTCTCTGTAAGACGACCGCTGAGCGGGGCGCTTGTTTGGAGCACCTTCCCGTGTACAGCGACCCCCTTAGCCACAGCAACCCACCACCCTTCCTCATCCCCCTTCTCCTGGGGCCAACAGGATGCCTCCCCAGTGAACAGGGGCCTAGCAGGCCACGTGGCCTCTTCCTGGGAACTGGGGACTGGACGGAGTCCATCTTTCTTCAGGAGAGCTCCTTCCCTGTGAAGGCAGGAACTGCAGCGGGGGCAACCTGCACCACCCCGGGTTGAGACAACAGTGGAACAACCATGCAGGCCGGATCAGGTGGGAAGTGGCCTCTGCTTCCAGGCCCCCAGATGCTGGGCTGAGAGGTGGCAAGAAGGCAGTGCGCCCATTGCATAAATGTTGCAGAAGGATCCAAGAACGGTCAGTAAGCCAGACTCTGCCCCAGTCACCCTGGCCCTCCTCCCCTCACGCCATCCTGTGCCGCGGAGCTCTGCTCTGACACTCCATCACCCCTGCTCCTCAGCAGCCATGTCCCAGCTGCTCCCTCGCCCCCACCCACTCCTGACAAAGGGGCTATGGCAGTGAGGGGCAGGACTGGCCTCCAGGCCAGGGTGGTTTGGGGCCAGGCTATTTGTTCTTCATCCTGGTTTCCACTGAATGAAGCTGACCTGCTCCTCCGGGGGTGCGGGGGCGAGGTGGAGGGGCAGACAGTACCCTGTGGTCTTGTCTAGTCTGAGAGCCCAGTGGGCTATATGCATCATCCTAGCTCTTAATGCTTGGTCTTTGATCTACCTAAGTTAATTTCGTGTATGGTGTGATGCAGGATTCCAACTTTATTCTTCTGCAAGTGAGTATCTAGTTGTCCCAGTACTGTTTGGTGAACATTGCCTTGGCACACTTGTCAAAACCAATTGGCCCTAAAAGTGAGGGGTGTTCCTGGATTCCCTACTGTGTGTCTTTGTTCTGTATGTCTACCCTCATGCCAGTACCACACAGTCTTGGTAACTGTAGCTTTGTCACAAGTTTTGAAACCAGAGCCTGTGAATCCAGCTTCATTTTTGTTTTTGTTTTTTAATTTTAAATTGTCAGAGGCTATGTACACACACTTACTAGAGAGTAAGAGAAAGGGAGAGAGAGAAAGCACCCCCAGTGAAACATGGTCACACTGCCATCCCCTCTCCTCTCTTCTCTCCAGTGAGGGTTCTGGCATGCAGGCACACACACTGGGCATGTTTTTCAAGCCACTGGGGCCAAGACTTGAACCACGATCTGCTCTGTGGGATCTAGATTCCTAACCACTGAGCCGTGGGGTTGACCCCACATTTGTTCTTTTTCAGGATTGTTCTGGTTAGTCCAAGTCCCTTGAATATCCATATGATGAATGGTTACTCTTTCATTTTTTGTTTTGTTTTGTTTTTGTCATGGGGTGTGTGGGCTCGCTGGAGAGGGAGACAGAGGCAGTGAGGGGGAAAGTGAGAGTTCACACTCCCTCCACACCAGGGATACCAGACTGTAGTCCCTTCTCCATTCTTCTCTCGGGAATTCAGGGATGCACGCGCATGCACCCAGTGTGATTTTCAAGCTGCTGGGTCTGGGACTCGAACCGTGGTTAGCCATGTAGGAGTCCAGCACCTTAATCATCACACCACCTGCTGGCCTCTGAACAGTTTCTTCTGTTCCCTTTCACTATCAGGTACCTATAAATAGATTTTGAGTGGAGAAACAACAAGCCCTCACTCTCTTGTCTCTTAGAACAATACTGAGTAATCGTCCTGTGTCATTCTTTTGCTTAAAGACCTCTTCTAATTCCCTGTGGACTCAGGGGCAATGTCACACTGGTTCTGGTTTCCTGAGACCAGATGTAGGGAGGGGTGGTGTGAGAGATGGCAAGAGCGGACATCCCGTGTCTGACCATAGTCTTGGTGTTCCTCGGCTTCTCCATCACCCTGGCTGGCTCAGGGGTTGAGCCACTAGCCTTTGAACCACAAGTGGAGAAATGCCAGGTAGTTGACAGACTGGTCATTGTAGGCAACATGGCCTCAACCCAAGTGCACTTTTTTTTTTTTTTTTTTGGAGAGGCTTTCTGGCACGTGCGCCCACCAGAAAGACAGAGAGAAAGATACAAAGCAAGAAATCAACCCCCAGGGGGATGGCCACACCGCAATCCTTTCTCCTCCATTCTCCTCTTGGGATCTTGGGCACACACGCACATGCGCCCAGCATGTTTAAGCCACTGGGTCCAGGACTGGAATCGTGGTCGACTACATGGGAGTCCAGTAACATAGCCATTACGCCAACTGCTGGTCCCCCCAAGTGCACTTCTGCCTCACTGTGGGATCCTGTTAAAATGCAAATTCCTGGGGCTCATCATTCGGGTGTACCTTGAGCCATCAAAGTCGCATCTTTCATCACCATCGTCCCATTCAGTTTGTTCTCTTGATCTTGTGACAACCAAATCTCAACACATGAGTTGGGGGGAGGTTGGGGAGAACAGACAAAACATAGCAAAACTGAAAGTGATCATTTTCATTCCAGTTGGGGAAAGGCCATCACCAAGCAGGATAGCATCAGGTACCAACTGGGAACATCAGAGAACAACAGTAGCGGCCTGGACAGTACTCGGAGGGCTCTAGATCAGGTGACAAGGGGAGATTTCTGAGCAGATGACATTTCAGCTAAGACCTGAACGACCAGAGGGAGCCTTCACTGAGAAGGTGGTGCGACCATGACGCCTTCCTGCCCACCTCAGGTCTAGGGTATCCTGAGATGACTTGGGTCATGTCTACTTCCAGTAATGACCACTTTAATTGTGCTATGTCTTGTCTGCCCCTGTTCCCCACTCCCCACCCCCATCCCCACCCCCAGTTCATGTGCGGTTCAGTCATGATAAGATTAAGAGGAACAAAGCTGGTCAGACTAGATGATGAAAAATGGGGCCTTTAGGATTCAGGCCATTAGGGATGGAGGGCCCAAACTATCGTGGGTTTACAAGGAGAGTGAAGAAGGAGAGAGACACCTGACACTGAGGTTCTGCTTTGTTCGTGCCCTCGAGGCCTTGCCTTGGGACTCAGAAAGATCCCACTATGTGGCCCCTGAATCTTGGATCTCCAAACTGTGAGCCGAATAAACTGCTTTTTAAAGGACTCACTCGACTCAGGGGTTTTCTGATGTGGGCAACAGACTAGAAGGAGCAGTGGTGTTCTTGTTACAGTCTCTCCTGTTGGTAGGTGTTTTCATGATGCAAACTTGTTTCATTATCACTCACTAATGAAGCGGGGAGGTGGGCAGTTACCCTGTGTTTTTGCTCTACAATCTCTCCCACTAGGACACATTCCAGAGGGCAGGGGCGCTTCATCTTGCTCCATCTGTGTTCTCAATGCCCAGAGCAGGTTCTCAGTAAATATATGTTGAATCAACTAACGGTGCTGCCTTAGCTGCTACTAAATTTAGTTACTAACTCTGATCCCTGGCAACTACTATAATAAATACACACCACCATGTGGATGGAGCCTGGCTAGTTTCTGGTTGGCGTTCTCTGTGGTGCAAATGTTAGACCATGAGGCACATTCCCAAGAGTGTGGGTTTTGGTAACTGCTTTTCCGGTGGGGCTCAGTGTTATCCTGTGCATAATATTTATTAGTTAATAAGAATGAACGTTTTGAGGATTGTTTACATGTCAGAAGCCAACTCCAGCCGAGAGAGAGCTGGAAAACATCCACCGTGGGAGATGGTCATACTGCAATCCCTTCTCCATTTTCCTTTCAGAATTCTGGGCCCGCATGCTCATGCACCTGACATGTTTCTCAAGTGTCTGGGTCCAGAACTTAAACCATGCAGTTGGCCGTGTGGGACCTGGGCTCCTTAACCACCATGCCGCAGGCTGAGGTTCTTTAATTTTCTTTATTTAAGTTTAAATTTTTTTCTATGAGAGAGAGAGAGAGAGAGATGAGAGAGACAGACAGACACTCCCAAGAGGGTCTTCGTCCAGTGATCTCCTCTCAGTCCCTGCCAGCCCATCCATCTACTGCACACCTTCTGCTCAGGGAGGTCTTCACAATTCCTTCAGGCATCTGCCTCTCTGACCAGATCCTGAGGCCCTGAGGACAAAGGCTGGGCTGTCTTCCTCTGGGTCCACCTCGTCACTGCTCCCCCTCTGGCCTCTGAAGGCTCCAGTTCCTCTAGGGCAGCGAGTGCCCCCAGCACAGCGGTGGCTGGGCAGTCACAGGGCCCAGCTGAGCTGTGTCATGGGCAGAGCAGGTCCTCAGCACCAAGCCGGGGTTTCCCGAGAGCACCCCACGTGGAGATGTGAGGTGAGTGCAGGCTGCACACAGACACTTGTCACATGCCCTGTGCTGGGTAGCACCTGCTTCTAGGTGGCTTTAGGGGCCATGGCTGCCCCAGGACACCATAGGGCTAGGTTAGGTTGGTATCCCTGATCCTGCCACTGGAGTGAGGGTCTCTCAGGTGGTTTTTTTTTTTTTTTTTTTTTTTTTTTTTTTTAGAGGTTTTTGCCTTAGGGCACACGAACTTGGGGGAGAAGGTTGAGGGGAGAAGACAGAGACAGTGAGAGGGAAAGTGAGAAATCACCCCCCCCCAAAGGAGATGGGCTCCCTGGAATCCCTTCTCCTCCATTCTCCTCCAGGGATCTTGGGCATGCATGCACATGTGCCTGGTGTGAGTTTCAACCCAGCAGGTCCAGGACTCAAACTGCAGTTGGCCATGTTGGAGTCCAGCGACGTAACAGCTACACCATCTGCTGGCCTCTCTCTCAGCTTCTTGACTTGGAGACAGGGAAGAATTCAAGCATGGGTGAGATGGCGAAGCCAAGCGAGCTCACTGAGAAATGAGGACACGCTGCACCGGCGCAGCGGACTGCTCCGGAAGGAGATGGCAGGGTGCCTGGGGGAGCGCCCCTCCTGGGAGGTTTACATGTGTATTCATAAAGAGATGGGATTTTAGGGTTCAAGGGTCCTGAGGACCCCTGTAGGGGTGCTCATTTACTCTTTAGCTGAACATGCTTGAACATAGGAGGGAGGTACCATTAGCATGGAGGATCTCCTCCCAGGGTGTTTCCTAGGATGCTGATGAAACGAAGGTCTATTGCAGGTCGTAGTGGTGCTTAGTGGGCATTGCGACCACGAAGCTGCTGTAAGTCGTGGTGGCCATGACCATTATAGTTTCATTGTGTCCCTGTGGAGTTGTGCTTTCGGGGTTGGCCTGGTCCCTGTTTTCCTCTCCCTGCCTCTTGTCTCAATCTCCTTCTCTGTGAAGTTTTGTTCCTAGGGGTGGCCTGGTTTCTGGCTCCCACATCGTATCCTGTCTCAATCCCAGAGAGGCACCCCCTGCAGACGCAGGATCCAGCTGGGCCCTGCGGTCAGGCAGGCCGCCCGTTTCCTTCCCTGGCATCGTTACTCCACTGTCTCCCCACACCATCTCCGACAGGTGGGGACTGAGGAAAGGGCTGTCTGGGATTTCTGGCAGGCACTTAGAAACTTTTTTCTTAGAGATTTTAAAAAATCGTAAACAATGGTGCTAGGAGACACCTCTTTGTCCTAACAAAGAAGTCTCTCAGGTTCATCTCCAGACCACCAGAGTAAAGGATTTGCCCTCCCCAGCAGGGCAAGGAATCCAGAACCTAACCTCAGGGCACTGCAAATGGCTACCGCTCCCTAAGGGAGATTTTTCTTCTCCACATTTGCTGTTCAAAAGGTATTTTATTACACCACAGCCACATGTGTCCTTGTGAACAAGGAACAACAAGCCGCCCAGGCCCATTCTGTGGCTTAACTGAGCAGTGGAGTCTGAACGGTAATTCATGCCATTAGTATTTAGGAAGCATCTGCTATGACCCTTAAGTATTGTTCCAGGGCTGGGAACAACAGTGAGCAAAACAGACTAACACCTCTGTCTGGCAGGAGTGATTCTTCAAGCCTGGAAAGGCTAATGAGCATAAGAAAGGAGCAACGTGTGTATGTCTGGTGGAAAAAGCTAGAAAGGAAAGAAGGAAAGGAAAGGAAGTGGGGTTGGTGGTGACTTGTAATATTCACAGAGTGATTAGGAAAGGCCTCACAGAGAAGAAAGAGTGGGATAAGAAGAGCGGGAGAGGGCCCTGGCAGGGCTGGGGAAGGGTTCCATTAGAGGAGGCAGCAGGTGCGAAGGCCCTGAGGTGGATGCCAACAGCAAGGCGGCCACTGTGGCTGGAGCTGAAAGAGCAGCGGGGAGGGTGGCAGGGGACGAGACCAGTGAAGGAAGCACAGGCGGGTGGGGGATTCTAAAGGGCCGTGTGCACCTCTGTGAAAGATGGGAAGTCTCTGAAAGGATTCAAGCAGACGAAATGACATGCACTTGCCCCAGCTCTTGGGCACAGAGGTAACGCAAGTACTCTATGGCTATATGGAATCCACACGGCTGACTTTGGAAGTTCGGACCCCCAGGCAGCTTTTTTATTTTTAGAGTTTTTGTTTTGTTTTGTTTTGTTTTGTTTTTTGCTATACGGCATGTGAGCCTGCCAGAGAGAGAGAGACAGAGAGACAGAAAATGAGAAATCACCCCCTAGAGGGGATGGCCTCACTGTAATCCATTCTTCTCCATTCTCCTCTTGGGATCTTGAGCACACACATGCACGTGCCCAGTGTGAGTTTGAAGCTGCTGGGTGCAGGACTCAGACCATGGTCGACTATGTGGGAGTCCAGCGGTGTAACCATTACACCACCTGCTGGTCCCAAGCAGCTCTTGAAAAACACGGTGTGGCATGCTTGCCCATCATCCTGATGAGAGGAACTGGAGGAAGGATTACGGTGTGACCTGGCCCCACTGGGAAGTACTTTCTCTCTTGTCTGTGCACATGTGCTCCTGCAAAGGAAACACACACACACACGCACACACATGCACACACACATGCACGCACACACACACACACAAACATAACCTCACTTAAATTCAGAAAGAGAAAACCATTTGGTGACTGTGTGCAAGTTGACCTGCTGGGCAGGGCCAAAGCAGGGACCAGTGAGGAGGCCATTCCAATAATTCAGGCTAGAGATGGAGCTAGTGGGGTTGTGAGAGGTGGTCTGACCCTGGGATCACATGCTGCATTTGGGAGGGAAAGCCGGCAGGGTTTCCTGGCAAGTGAGATCATTCTCTTCTAACAGAGTGTAGACGAAGAGCACCTAATTTGGTGTCAACCAGCCTGGCCTCAGTTCTGCCCTTCCTCTGGTGAGCCACGTGCCATGTAAAAAGATGATGAAAATGTCTGCCCCTTTATCCCACCGGTTAATTAGGAGCATCAAAGGAGAAAGTTCCGGCAACCCCTCCTTGGAAGCCGCGGAGTACCGTGAGAACAGATGGGTTGTCCATTCATCCACGGGCCGGCTTCCATCAGCTAAAAGAAGCCATGGACTTGGTTCTGTGACCACTGCACTTCTGCCATGGTGGAGTCTCTTCCCTTGGGGAGCAGGTGCCAGGGGAGTGTCTGCTCTTCTGGATGCTGGTGTGCTGCAGGTGGCTTCCGCTGGCTCATGGTCCCGCCAGAAGCACTACGGAGGTCTGCGCAGGTCGTGCCCCGTGCAGGGGTGTCTGGGTGAGGGTGGGGGTGCAGTTCAGCTTGACACCCTGGTGGGCTGCGTGTGCTCCAGAAAGGATTCCATTTTGTTTTATTTTGTGTTCCCCCTAGTTGGTACGCGAGGGCTTAGGCAACCCCAACAACTCTGGCCGAGAAGGGCAGATGTAGGCAGGGCATGACCTCTTTCTTTCAGGGCAGTGTTTCCTTCGGTCACAGTTTTCCAGGAGCAGAGGTCCTCAGACGCAGTCGTTGAACCTGGATTAATGAGTGTGGGAGAAGGCAAAATTGAGGCACCAGGATGATTTGAATGTTAGAGAAGCAGCCAAGGGATCCCACCACTGGCTTCGTTAGAAGTGACACCGCTTTGGGGCCAGCAGGTGGCGTAGTATTAAGGCACTGAACTCCCACATGGTTGACTATGGTTAGAGTCCTGGACCTGGTGGCCTTAAACTCACTCCAGGCGTGTGTGTGTGCGTGCCCAAAATCCCAAGAGAATGGAGGAGAAGGGATTACGGTGTGGCCATCCCCCCTGGGTGTGATTTGTTGGTTTCTGTCTCTCTGTCTCTCCGGCAAGAGCATGTGCCCTATAGCAAAAAATCTCTAAAAAAAAAAAAAAAAAAAAAAAAAAAGAAAGAAAGAACAGAAAACCAGAGCAGAGCATCCTTTCAAAGAAAGACACATTAGGCTGATGTGTCTGTGACACTGTGTGCCACTGGGAGGGTACCAGGGTGCTGAAGACCTGCTCTCACTTTGGCCTGACCTCTGAGTCCTTTCTCAGCTGTCCGGCTCTTGACCTCTCATGTCTTGACCCTGCAGGTCCCAAGTGTGGTTTGCCTGCTCTCCTGGTTCTCCTTTGGTGTGGTCTGCACTCACGCTCTGGCTCAATCAGCTGCCGGCTGCCCTAACAGGCGGGCCTGGATCTCAGTTCTGGCAGCTGTGGCCCCTGCTGGCCTCGGGTGTCAGTGAGGGGCTGCGAATTCCCCAGGTTGTTGTCTCTACCCCACGTTTCCTGAGCTAGGTGATGCCAGCTCTGTTACAGTGGGTTTTGCTGTCGGTTGAGTGTCAGGTGAGCTTCTGGTTTTTAAAGTTTATTTACTTATTTCTTCCATAAGTAAGAAAGAAGGAGAGACAGAGAGATAGCCACACATAATAGGGTCTCCATGCCACATTGAGCCCCCAGTCCCAGCAAGCCAGGATCACAGGTATGCATGTGTATGCCCAGTGTGCTCAGGGAGGTCCCAGACCTTGAACCCAGGACCTTCCTATGGGGGTCCACTTACCACTGATCCACTGCCTGGCCCTGAGCCTCTGGTTTTTGCCATCCTGCATCTATACACATCCTCCTGCTAGAAGTGGCACCTTAATTGCCTTCTGGGGAAGCACCCCTCCCCTACTCTTTGCCCATGAACTTCTGGTGGGGTTGAATCCAGCTCAGCAACATGGCGGGCACATGGAGGGGGAGGGGCAAACTTCTCAGGCAGAGCAGCAGGGTGAAGCCGGGTTAGAAGGGTTGCGGGGCCTGAGGTTCCCATGGGGCCAACAGCAGGAAGGATGATGGAGGCTCATGCTGCTGGGGCCTGACAATGAAACCACCTTCCAGCCGACCTGGCCCAGAGACTGGGAGTCATTGGCTCTGATGACATCATGTGGCCCCTGGATCAGACTGTACCAGAAGCACCAGATCTGCCCCTGGATGTTTTGCTCATGCACCAACAAGGTCATTATTATTATGATGATTATTTTTGCATAAGTCACTTTGGTTTGGTTTGGACTTTCTTCCCCTTGCAGTTTACCAAAAGGGTCCTTATTGGGTTGTCGGAAAAGTCACGACACATGTTTGGGTAGAAAGCATAGAAAAAGTACTCATGGCTTTTCCAACAACCCAATACAGAAATTTCAGCTCAGAGAACCACCGCCCAGAGCCACGTGAGCAGAGTGAGGGTTACGTGGGCCACTGCAGCCGTCCCTCCGACATGAAGCCCACGGATTCTGGTGTCTGCAGAGCTGAGGTTGCACGATCACCTGAACCCTGGCCGGACTCTGTCCTGCAGGAGAAAGGGTACATTACCTCACCATGGGGTGGTGTCGTAGAACTAGGCAGCTGAAAAAGATGCCCTCTGGGATTCTGGAGAATCCTGAGAAAGGTCACGAGGGGCCTTTCCGGGTGGGACACAGGACGCCGTGCCCCACCCCATAACCTGCTGCTCCTCCTGCCCATCAGCTGCCCTGGCGTGGCCTAGCCTGGCCCGCCCCATGGCTGGGCTCTCCCTGTGCCTCTGCCCAGACAACCTTCCCACTTTTTCTATTGTCATGCTCCAAAGCCCATGTGGGATGCCACCTCCTCCTGTCGCCCTTTTATTCTTGTCTCTGACACACAAAGTTTTCCCGCCGCCACCCTGCTCACGGAGGTGGCTCTGCACAGTGAAGCCAGCCAGGGCTTTCCTTCCAGGCAAGCCCTGAGGCCAGCGGCTCTGCTGCCTTCCAGCCGGGGAAACTCAGACTCTGTTGTCCTCATCGATAAAATGGGGACGACACCCCCTATCTCGAGAGCACAGGTGCAGAAGGGGTCAGAGAGAGGGAGAGCCGCGGAACCAGCTGCAGGCCAGAGCCCCGGGGCTCCTCCTGCTCCTGAGGTGCCACGTGACCTGGAGGCAGGATGGAGCGGGCTTGGTGAGAAGAGTGTTGTACACCGAGCTATGCACCCCTACCATCAGTCATTGGCACCTGCTTTCCCTCCGCCCCACTCAGCCCCGCTCAGGTGTCCACTCCTGAGGGCACAGATTGATTCTGACTGTCCTGGGAGCTCAAGGGTGCCTGCCCAGCGTGGGGGATGGCACACAGCTGGTTTTCACTGAAGTTTATTTGTTCATGACAGAGAAAAGTGGCACCCCCAGCAGGGTCTTGACCCCACGATCCACTCCCAGTGTCAGCCATGGGCATGCACATGCCGGGCATACTCAGGGGAGTGTCCGGACCAGAACCCAGAGCCTTCCCAGGTGGGTCCACCTCACAGAGTGTCACCTTTTATGCAGTGCTGCCCTCTGGTCCCCTGGCCCTGTAACTGAATTGAGGTAGTGGAGTTACCCTTGCATACCTCTTCTTTCTTTTCTAAACATAGTCAGCCCTGCAGTCTCAGCTTTCCACTCCTCAGCTGGTTTCTTCACTCTTTAGGCTTTATGGGAAGGTCTTTAAGAATTCCTAGTCTGGAGCCAGCAGATAGTGTGTGATTCAGGTGCTGGATTCCCACACGGGTGACTGTGGTTCAAGTCCTGGACCCAGCAGCTTGAAACTCATGAACATGTGTGCCTGAAATTCTAAGAGGAGAATGGAGGAGAAGGAATTGTGGCCATGCCCCCGGGAGTGAGTTCTCACTTTCTGTCTCTCTGGCAAGCACACGTGCCCTATAGCAAAAAATCTCTCCCCCCCAAAAAAAAGAGTCCCTAGGCTAGGGAGGCACTGAGCAAGGCAGGGAATTGGCTGTCAGGTACAGAACTTGGGTGCCCAAGGCAGGGATTCAATGTGAAGGATGAGCTGGAGCCAGAGGCCACTCCAAAGCCCAGGCCCTGGGAGACCTACAACTTGCCCTCACCCTCCATCACTAGAGGATGCACAGCTGAAAGCCCACTGCACAGAGATTCCTTCTAGAATCTCAGCCACAAGATCACAAAAATCCCACAGGCCGAGCTTCCTCTGCCCGATGCATCAACACTCATTGTCTTTCAGGCAGACGAAGGGAAGAATAAATATTGTTCCAGGTTAGAGCAATGAGAAATCCAGAGGCAAATGACAGCAACGTGTCTAAGAAGGCTGAGGGTTTTATTCCAATATTTTGGGTTTCCAAAGATCTCTTTATCCTAAAGGGATGTGTTTGGTCCAAAACACACGGAACGAAATCCATCATGTTCCCAGAGCCAAGTCAGATCCTGCCAGGAGAGGAAAGACAGAATCAGACCATGTCGTACTTGGTGACAGTTCTGGGAGAGAAGCCCGGCTGTAGCCAACACTACTCCGCGTCTGCGGGTGAGAAGGAACAGGGATGAAGGAACTGGCTGACCGGCTGCGAACACTCCCCGTTTCTCTGTGGCCTGTGCCCAGTTCTGCACCGGTCCCTAATGTGGAGAAGGGGCTAGTTCAAGGCCAGGTTCCTCTCTGGGTCCCCTCTTTCATGGGGACTCCCACAGGAAGCGCCATCTCCCCTACTTGCCAGGTCCCACACGGCTGTCCTGCCTGTATCAGAGCACCACCATGATGCACCCCACTGCCACCCCCCACTGCACTGTGGCCAGGCCCCAGTGGTCCAGGATGAGCGAGTGTCTGTCGGCCGTGATCCTCCACGCCACACCCCTGTTTCGGCATCCTGGCCCTGGCCTGTAACTGAGGTAGAGGATGGTAGTGGAGTGGACCTTGTCCCCTTCCTTCTTCTTCCTCCTCTTCTTCTTCCTTTCTTCTTCTTTTGTCTTTTTAAGAAAGATTTTTGGTATAGGGCATGTGTGCTTGCTGGAGAGAGAGAGAGAAATAGAGAGACAGAAAGCGAGAAATCACTCCCCGGGGGAATGGCCGTGCTACAATCCCTTCTCCTCTAGGGATTTTATTTATTTATTTATTTATTTATTTATTTATTTATTTATTTATTTATTTATTTTTGAGAGATGTTTTGCCATAGGGCACGTGCATTCACCAGACAGACAGAGAGAGACAGAGAGACAGAAAGTGAGAAATCACCCCCTGGGGGGATGGCCACACCGCAATCCCTTCTCCTCCATTCTCCTCTCAGGATCTTGGGCACGCACGCACACGTGCCCGGCGTGAGTTTTAAGCCACCGGGTCCGGGACGCGAACCGTGGTCGACTACATGGGAGTCTAGTGACATAGCCATTACGCTAACTGCTGGCCCCACCTCTTGGGATTTTGAGCACACATGCACACACACTCAGTGTGAGTTTCAAGCCACCAGGCCCAGAACTTGAACCACGGTTGGCCATGTGGGAGTCTAGCAACATAACCACTACACCACCTGCTGGTTCCATTCTTTTTCTTTTTTTAAAAAAAATGAATTGTTTTGAATTAAGCTAGATCTAGGCAAATGGAAAGGTTGAAAGAACAAAGTCATGTGTGTTTTATCTCTGTGCAGCCTCACAGTCTCAGCTTTCCACCCCCTGGCCAGCTCCTTCACTCATGCAACTTTAAGGGAAGGTCTTTATAGAATTCCTACTCTGGGGGAGGCACCTGGGCTCTCGGGGAGGCACCTGGGGCTCTGGGGGAGGCACCTGGGGCTCTGGGGGAGGCACCTGGGCTCTGGGGGAGGCACCTGGGCACCGAGTAAACCCAGGCAGGATCACGGAGTGCGGATAGGCTGGGTAGTCCACACACAATCCCTCAGCGATGCCTCCTGTGTTATTTTCTTTCTGGCAACCAGATTTCGGATCATAAAAAGCGTCTTTGAAATGCAGTCTTTAATTACAGGAGGACTACTGCCCCTGGGAAGGGGCCTTTCCCAAATGCTCAGGGACTCGGCAGGACACATTCCAGAGGAAGTACCGCCCAAGCACGTGTGTGGCTGAGGTCAGACCCAGTGTCTTGTCAGAACAGGAGCCTGGGCGGGGGGTGCGTGGGCAGGAAGGGGGTGGCTATGGGACGCGCAGGGGACTTGAGGCAGAAACTCTCGTGCTCCCTCTTGCCCTGACTTGGGATAGGCTTGCAGCTCTGCAGTGCCGTATCCCCCAAGCAGCGCCTTTGGCCATAACCCAGAGTTCCGGACTAGGGGTCTCTGCTGACGCTCGTGCCTCTGCCAATACCAAAATATCCCTTCCACCATGTGCAGTATGGCACCGTCTTCCTGGACCCCTAGGGCTGAGGGCCCGAGTCGACAATGGCATTCCCATGTCTCAGGCCAGCCTCACACAGCTCCTCTCTTTGTTCTCAGAAACCAAAATGAGCTGGGCAGGCCGCGGCCAGGGAAAGGGGACGACCAGGAAGCACCTGGGACAGCCAGGCAGCGGTGAGACGTGACCTTGGTCAGCTCCACGTGGCCTTAGATGGCCAGCCTGTCCCAGTCTCCTGAGAACTCCAGCCCTGGGGTTTTCCTGGGCACTGGTTCATCTCCCTGCCCTGGGAGCATGGGTGTTTATTTTAATATCCAAGAATGCTAATTAAGATCAAAGTGACTCTGAAGTTCCCCAGTGGACACTGCAGTCTGAAGGGTGTTTTAATATAACCTTTGCCAGCCCTCCAGGGCCGCCAGCCTACACGGGGCTTCTCACAGGGCACGAGCCACAGCAACCTACCCAGGAGGCATGCTGCCAGGAAATCGAATGAACGGCGTCTAATCTTGCAGAGCCAGGAGACTCCCACAGGAACTGTCACAGGTAGGTAGTCAGAGACTACAGCCCTGAGATCAGGCCTCAGCTGATCCGGGATGTTTCTGACTCCCCTGGGCTCCTTCCTCCCTCTCCGTTGATCTCATTTTTTAATTTCTTTGTTACCTAAGCTTTCTTCAAAGAACTTGGAGAAGGTCATTCTTCTTCCCTCCTGCTGTTCTGCATATGCACATAGGAATTCACCAGGATGTGCGGTCAACCTCCTACTTCCCACTCAGGGCCATTAAGGGATGTGGGCAGAATGTTCCTACCTATGGCTGCGCTCACTGTCAAAGTGCACGCTGGGACGCCTAATCCAGACCCTGGGATTCCTTACCTGAGGAGAAGCAGCAAGAGCAGGTGAAAGCTCTTGGATTCAAACAAAGCCCGCTACAGCCCCTAAATACTCATGACAGGATCCCAAGATGATAGTAAGGCCCACCCTAATCCCCCGTTGTCCTCTAACAGCTGCTCACTCACACGCCTTTCCTTTCTGTCCAGGAGTGTTTCTTTCTGTTAAAAAAAAAAAAAAGAAAAAAAAACCGTTCACGGAACCAGCAGATGGTGTAGATGGCGTAATGGTTACATCACTGGACTCCCATGTAGTTGACCGCTGTTTGAGCTCCAGATCTGGTGTCTTAAAGCTTACGCTGGGCACGTGTGTGCATGCAGGCCCAAAATCCTGAGAGGAAAATGGAAGAGAAGGGATTGCGGTAAGGTCATCCCCCCTAGGGGGGTGTGATTTCTGGCTTTCTGCCTCTTTCTGGCAACCGTATGTGTCTTATAGCAAAAATCTCTCAAACAACAACAACAACAAAAAAAAAAACCCAAAATCCCTTCACGTTGGGCCCACAGGTGGTGTAGTGTTTAAAGACACTGGATTCTCTCATGGCAGACGGTGGTTCGAGTCCTGGACTTGGCAGCTTGCTTTCTCACTGTTTCTTTCTCTCTCTCTTTCCCTCCCTGATCAAATGAACAAAACAAACTTCACTATTTTTTTTTTTTAATTAAACACTTTTCTTTTCCTAGTTTACTTGTTTCTGTGGCTTTATTCTGAGTCTCAGGGCGGGTCTTTAATCTTAGAGATCTGAACTATTTCACACAATGCAGCTCAGCTCCCTGACAAGAACAGAATGAGCTGGACAGATATTATTCAGACGTTCTCTCAAGGAAGTGTGGCAGAGTCGCTCCGGTCTCACTTCCAGTCTAAGCCAGGTATGGCTGGTGGCAGGTGTGGGCTCTGGAAGCCCAGAGAGCTACCATGAGGAGCTTTGGGCTTCAGTGCTCTTTCCCGTGCATGGTCCCAGACACCCAGAGAGCAGTGAAGTTCATCACCCGGGTGTCAGGATGCCTTGATGTGACAGTCATGGGGTTCTGCCCTCTGCGGCTCCATCGGGAAGTTCCATTTCTCTACACTTTAAAGTTGTTTTTTTTTTAAAGTTTGCTAGAGAGTGTGTGTGCTTGCTGGAGAGAGACAGAGACAGAGAGAGAGAAGGTGAGAAATCACTTTCATCCTTAGGGATGGCCACACTACAATCCCTTTTCCTGCATTCTCCTCTCGGGATTTTGGGCACGCACACACATGCCTGGCATATTTTCAAGCCACTGAGTCCAGGACTCAAACTTTTCAGTTCACCATGTGGGATCCAGCTGTCTTAACCTCCATGCCACTTGCTAGCCCCAAACTCCAAATAGTTCTGTCCTTAACTGTCACACCCGTACTGAAGTGCTGTGTCTCCGTGCAAGTCCTTTTGCTGTAAAAGCACCTCGCAGCTGCCTGAGCTGTGCGTCTAGCGTGTGTGCTGGCCCTGGTTCAGGTGGCAGTTCCTGACTGGATGAGGCTGCCTGACAGAGCTTCGAGACCAAGCAGACACACAGGCTCAGACAAGCAGAAGGACTGGACTCTACCTGCTGATGTGCTCTGAGACCTGGAGAAGGAAGGACGTCACAGCCTCTGCCATGTCTGTCCCTTCTTCTGCCCCTGGGCGTCTGTGTTGCTTCTCACTTTTCCCTCAAGTTAACCAAAGGGAGGAGCTGCAAGTTTCTAGAGGGAGCAAACTCCTTTTTTGATCAAGTTACATTTTTGCACATACTCTGACACAATGACATTATGGAGAATTTATTTTTATTTTTATGGTTTGGGGCCGGCAGGTGGCATGGTAGTTAAGGCGGCTAGATTCCCACGTGGCTGACTGAGGTTCGAGCCCTGAACCTGGTGGCTTGAAACCCACTCTAGGCAAATGTGCGTGTGTGCCCCAAATCCCAATAGAATGGAAGAGAAGGGATTGTGGTGTGGCCATCCTCCCTGGAAAGTGATTTCTCACTTTCCCTCTCTCTAACTGCTCTCTGGCAAATGCATGTTTCCTATGGCAAAAAGCTAAAAAAATAAGAAAGTTTCATGGTTTGCCAGCTTCTAGGACTTGGGTGCTTCCCACAGAGGACAAAGGGTGGCACCCCTGGTGAGGTTCTTAACTTTTACACATCAGCCTCCAGTAAGATAATCTTCCTGGTTTCATATTGCAACATAAACCAAACCGCAGAGGTTATGACTTCTCTGTGTTCTCTCAAGAACCACCCGGCAGTGCAGCAAGCCCTGCCCACTTCCTGCTCACGTGCATGGTCTGCAACGACTATTTATTTCAGGATGTGAGTTAAAAGCAAAGCTCAAACAATAGGGAAGCCACTCCCTAAGCCAACTGCTCCAGCCCTGCTAACCTATGGAGACTTATCCTTGCTTCAAAGCAAAACTCTATGTAAGTTTATGTAACAAATTCCAGCTAGTTTCACAAATCCCAGGCCTGGAAATCGCTTATGGATCAACACTACATTTATACATGACGATCCATTGGCTTTGCTTGGTCTCTCTGTCCAGCTCAGCCAGTTACTCTGTGTGTCAAGTGGGGCAAGTCATTCAAGCGGTTTTCAGTTTCTTCACCTGCAACCTGGGGATCAATGCACACATCTCAGGGTGTTGGCTGGATTTACAGAGCTACTGCATATAGTGGTAGGTAATATCATGTATCTTTGGGTTCCTTCTATGGGCCGGCCTGCAGTGGGCATTTCCAGGTGAGGGAATGACCCATAGCGACCTTCCTGGAAGGCACACTGCATTTGCACACAGGAAGGCTTTGTGAGGGCTGGTGAGTGGGGCAAGCATCGGCCTAAGTCCAACTCTTCCTGTTGCCTGTTTTTCTCTCCCCTCCATCATTTAGTCTTTCTTCCTTCCTTTCCTTTTCCTTTTCCCTTTCCCTTTCCTTTTCCTTTTCCTTTTCCTTTTCCTTCCTCCCTTCCTCCCTTCCTCCCTTCCTCCCTTCCTTCCTCTCTCTCTCTCTCTCTCTCTCTCTCTTTCTTTCTTTCTTTCTTTCTTTCTTTCTTTCTTTCTTTCTTTCTTTCTTTCTTTCTTTCTTTCTTTCTTTTCTTCTTCCCTTCCCTTCCTTTCCCTTCCCTTCCCTTCTCTTTTCTTTCCTTCCTTCTTTCTTTCTTCCTCTCTTTCTTCCTTCCTTTCTTCCTTCCTTCTTTCTTTCTTTCTTTTTAGAGATTTTTTTTTTTAGAGGTTTTTGCTATAGGGTGCGTACGCTCGCCAGCCAGCCAGAGACAGAGAGACAGAAAGCAAGAAATCACCCCCCGGGGGGATGGCCACGCCGCAATCCCTTCTCCTCCATTCTCCTCTCGGGATCTTGGGCATGCACGCACACGCGCCCGGTGTGAGTTTTAAGCCACCGGGTCCGGGACGCGAACCACGACGGTCGACTACATGGGAGTCCAGTGACATAGCCATTACGCTAACTGCTGGTCCCCTTTTTGCTTTAGGGCATATGCACTTGCCAGAGAGACAGAAAGGGAGAAATCACCCTCCCCGGGGGGGGGGGGGGGTGGTGGTGGTCACGCCACAATCCCTTTTCCTCCATTCTCCTCTCAGGATCTTGGGCACGCACACACACATGCCTGGTGTGAGGGTTTTTGTTTTTGTTGCTGTTTGTTTGTTTTTTTTTTTTTGAGAGATTTTTGGTATAGGGCGCGTGAGCTCATGAGAGACAAAGACAGGGAAATAGAAAGTGAGGAATCACCCCCGGGGGGATGGTCACGCCGCAATCCCTTCTCCTCCATTCTCCTCTTGAGATCTTGGGCACGCACACACACATGCCCAGCGTGAGTTTTCAGCTCTGGGTCTGAGACTCAAAGTGCGGTGGGCTACATGGGAGTCCAGTGACTTGACCATTATGTCATCTGCCGGTCGCCCATTATACTCTTTCTAAAGAGTAATGCCAGGGTATGAAACCCTGTGAGCTCCTTCCTGAGACTTCTGTGGGGTGGTCTGGCTGAGGACCTGGTTCCCAGGCGCACCCTGCACTCATCCAGCTCTCTGTCACTCCCTCCCCAAGTGAGGTGACAGCAGGCTGCAGGTACAGGGCTGGTGCCACTGGGCAGTGACTCAGGCAGACCCTGACTGTGGTAAGTTGCTGAGCAAGTTCATGTCACCACAGTAACCACATCACTCTTTCAGGGTGGCATCTTCTTCACCTGTTCTCTTTCTTTATTAACCTTTTTTGTCCTCCCACGTGTTTATTGTTTTACCCATCCAATAAATCTTTTATTTATTTTTAAAAAATTGTCAGTGAGTATGTGAGCTCACCAGAGAGAGACAGAGAGGGAGAAGGAGAATGCTTCCCCCATGGGGCACGGTCACACCACAATCCCTTCTCCATTTTTCCATCCTGTCAGAATTTGGGGCATATGTGCACATGTGCCTGGAGTGTTTTTCAAGCCAGTGGGCTGGGATTTGAACCATGACCAGCCATATGCAGTCTGGCTCCCTCAACCATTAGGCTACAGGGCAGCTGGATATCTGTTTTGAGGGAGCCTACAACACAAGTCTATTTGCCAAGATGTGTCCTGCTGGCTGCACCAGGGCCTCATCTGCATCAGGCAGCCCTCAGAGGGCTCTGGCTCTTCCTGGCTGGGCACTCTCAGCAGGTGCTCATGACAACACTGGGACCCAGGGCCTTCCCTCCTCCTCTGGATAAAGGCCTATGTGAATCAGGCCTTTTTTGTGTTCTTCCTGTTTAGAAACTTGAAACAGGAAAGAAAAAAAAAAAAAGCCTGGGGTAGTGCGGGGAGGTGTCCAGACATTGTCTTATTCTCTCAGAACTCTGTCAGGTACAGAACAGACAGAGAGGGTGCCAGCCCCTTTGCTTTCAGTTTCATCTGCTCACAGTGCTTAGTTCTGGAAGTTCCTGATCTGTGTACCCTCTGCCCATGCCAAGAGCAGACTGGGCAATCCAGACTTCTGCCCTAAAGTGTAAAACCTGACCAGAAATGTCCACTGAGTCCCAGGATTAAAAAAAAAAAAAATCCTCTGCTCTTTGTTGCTTTGTTTCATTATCTCTCTTTGTGGATTATAAATCACTCTTTCTGTGAAAGAAAGAAAACCAGAAATATCCCCTGCTGCAGCTGGCTGAGGCAGAGCCAGGAGAGGGAGCTCAGGGTTGTAGTTCATTGTGAATTCAGTATACAACATACCTTCTTTTACTGTGCTTTGCAAATATTCTGTTGTTGTAAAAATGGAAGGTTCATGGCAACCCCGTGTTGAGCAAGTCTGCTGGTGCCATTTTCCCAACAGATGGGCTCACTTTGTGTCTCTGTGTCACATTTTGATAATGCTTGTAGCATTTCACACTTTATAACTATTATTACATCTGTGATGGTGATTAACGATGGTCGCTATTACTGCTGTCATTGTTTTAGGGCCATGAACCACGCCCATGTAAGTGTGAACTTAACAGCTAAGTGTGTGTTTTCTGACTGCCCCACCGACTGGCCGTTCCTTGTCTTGCTCCCTCTTCACATCTATTCCCTGAGAAATAACACTATTGAAATTAGGCCAATTAAAAACCCTGCAATGGGGGATGGCAGGTGGCATGGCGGTTGGATTGCTGGACTCCCACATGGCTGACTGTGGTCTGAGTCCCAGACCTGGTGGCTTGCATTCTCTCTTTTCCTCTCTCTCTCTCTCTCTCTGGTCAAACTAAAAAATAATAATAATGAGTAAAATAGAATAAATAATTCTTTCAAAAAACAAACAAACAAACCTGCAATTACCTCTACCTGGTCCAAGTGAGAGGAAGAGTTGCAGTCCGCTCATTTTTTTTTTTAAACTACCAGAGAATGTATGCCTCGGCCAGAGAGACAGAGACAGAAAGGGACAGGGAGAAAGCTGACGAGGCTGAGTCACGCCTCAATCTCTTCTCCATTCCTCTATCCTGTCAGGATTCTGAGCACACACACATGTCCAACATATTTTCCAGGCCACAGAGGTTACAATTTGAACCACAATGGGCCATGTGGGATCTAACGGCATTAACCCCTAGGCTATGGGTCTGGCTCATACTTCTTTTGGAATCAAAAGCTAGAAATAAGGGCCAGTCAGTGTTGTAGTAGTGTGGCTAGATCCCACGTGGCTGACTTCACAATCTGAATCTTGGACCTAGTGGCTTGAAAAGCATGCTGTGTGTGTGCATGCCCCCCTCCCACTGGAGGGTACTTTCTCTCTCTCTCTCTCTAGCAAGTGCATGTGCCTATACAAAAACCAAAATGAAACAAGACAAAACAATAATAAAAAAGCTAGAAATGATTAAATTTAGTGAGAAAGGCATGTCAAAAGTTGAAAGAGGCTAAAACCCAGTCCTCTTGTGCCGGTTAGCCAAATTGTGAATGCAAAGAAACATTTCTTTTTTTTTCACTGTTTTTTTTTTTTTTTTTTTTTTGGAGAGGTTTTTGCTATAGGGCACGTGTCGCTTGCCAGACAGAGAGAAACAGAGAGACAGAAAGTGAGATATCACCCCCCGGGGGGATGGCCATGCCATACTCCCTTCTCCTCCATTATCCTCACGGGATCCTGGGCACGCATGCACATGCGCCTGGCGTGAGTTCAAGCCACTGGGTCCGGAACTCGAACCACAGTGGGCTACATGGGAGTCCAGAGACATAGCCATTACGCTAACTGCTGGTCCCAAGAAAAATTTCTTGAAGGAAATTCAAAATGCTATGCTAGTGACACATGAGCGATAAGAAAGTAAAAGAGCCTTCTGGTATGGAGAAAGTTTCAGCGGTCAGGATTAGAAGATCAAACCAGCCACAGTGTGCTCTTAATCTATAGCCTAATCCAGAGAAAGGCCCTAACAATTCAGTTCTGTGAAGGCTGAGGGAGGTGAGGAAGCTGTGGCAGGAAAGTCTGAAGCTTGCAGAGACTGGTCCATGAGATTTAGGAAAGAAGCCATCTTCATGATACTAAAGTGGAAGGTGAAGCAACAAGTGCTGGTGTAGGAGCTGCAGCAAATGATCCAGATGTGCCTAAGATCGTTGACGGTGGCTACGCCAAACAGCAAAGTTTCATTGATAAGACAACCTTCTACGGAAAAAATATGCCATGTAAGGCTTTCATAGGCAGAGAGGAGTAATTAATGCCTGACTTCAGATCCTCAAAGGATAGGTTGACTCTCTTGTTCAGGAGCTAATGCAGCTTGTGACTTTCATTTGAAACAAGGCTTCTTTACAATTCCCCGAATCCTATGGTACTTCAGAAATATGCTAAATCTACTCTGCATGTGTCTGTGAATGGAACAACAAAGCATGGATCTCAGTACGTGCTGTTTATAACATGGCTTACTGAAAAATTTTAAAAATAATTATTATTTTTACTTAACTTTATTTATTTATTTAAATTTGACCAGAGAGGGACAGGGCGGGGGGGAGAGAGAGAGAGAGAGAGAGAGACAGACAGACAGACACGGGGAAAGAAAGGAAGCGGCCAGATCTGGGACTCAAACCGCCTTCAGCCATGTGGGAGTTCAGTGTCCTTAACCACCACGCCACCTGCTGGCTCTGGTTTACTGAATATTTTAAGCCCACTGTTAAGACCTACTACTCAGATAAAAAATATTCCTTTCAAAATATTTATGCTCATTTACAGTGCACCTGGTGATCTAAGAGCTCTGATGGAGATGTACAAGGAGATTCACGGTTTTTATTTGTTTTTGTTTATTTGTTTTGGGCTTGCTAACAGAACGTTCATTTTGCAACCCATGAATCAAGAAATCATTTCAACTTTCAAATCTTATTATTGAAGAAATACATTTCGTAAGGCTACAGCTAGCACAGATAGTGATAATTCTGGTGGATCTGAGAAAAAGCTATTGAAAACCTGGAAAGGATTCACTATTCTAGATACCAGCAAGAACACTCACGATTCAGGGACAGAGGTGAAAATACCAGTATTAGCAGGGATTTGGGAGAAGTTGATTCCAACCCTTGTGGCTGAATTTGAGAGATTCAAGCCCTTAGCAGAGGAAGTAACTGCAGATGTGGGATGAATAGCGAGAGCACCAGAATTAGAAGTGGAGTTTGAAGATATGATGGAATTGCTTCAATCTAACGATAAAAGCTTAAGGGATGAGGAAGTGCTTCTCATGGATGAGCAAAGACAGTGGTTTATTGAAATGGAAATATACTCTTTGTGAAGATGCTGTAAACATTGTTGAAAATGACAACAAAGGATTTAAAATATTACATAAACTTTGTTGATAAAGCAATGGAAAGATTTGAAAGAACTGACTCCAATTGCGAAAGAAGTTGTACTGTGGGTAAAATGTTATCAATCAGCGCCACCTGCCTCAGAGCGATCTTTCAGGAAAGCAAGAGTCCATGGATGTGGCAAATTTCGTGGTTGTTATTTATTTATTTAAATGGCCAGAGGCAGAGGGCACATGCATTCCCAGAGAGACAGAGACACAGGGAGAGGGAGAAACTATCCCCTTTCCCCCCTGTGGGATGTGGTCATGCTGGAGTCCCTTCTCCATCTTGTCAGGATTCTGGGCATGCACATATACTCAGAATGTTTTTGTTCTTTTTGTAATTTGCCAGAGGGCATGTGCACTCTCCAGAGAGAGACAGAGGGAGAGAGGGAGAGGGAGAAAGCATTCCCCGTGTGACTCCGTCATAATGAAATCTCTTTCCTCCTTTCTCTATCCCGTCTGGATTTGGGGCATGCATGCACACATGCCTTGTGTATTTTTTTACGCCACTAGGGCTGGGACTCAAACCGCACAAGACAAGATCTTCCACTAGCAAAAGGAATAAATTTTGCTGAAGGTTTAGGTAATAGCATTTTTTAGCGATAAAGAATTCTTAAACTAAGGCACGCACATTGTTTTATAGACATAATACTATTGCACACATAATAGGCTATCCTATAGTAGAAACATAACCTGTACACACACCAGGAAACTCAAACATTTGTGTAACTTGCTTTGTCACAATATCTGCTTTATTTTGATGGTCTGGAACTCAAACCCCCAATATCTCCAAGGATGGCACATATTCAGAGTTTCTAACACTTTGGCACGTGAGCAAAGGAAACAAACATTCAGAAGTGACCTAAGTCTTACCTATAGGAAACAAAGTCATAAAACATTCCTGAGCCTGTGGTCAAACAACTTGAGTTTGTTTCAATAGGGACATGGGTGGCCTTATGACCTTCAAGAACCCTAAGTCAAACTGTAGAGCGTGGCATGTGCCCCTCTCCCCACAGTTCTCCATCTGAAGTCAGTACTTTCTTCTTGTAGCCTCGGCAGATCCATCCTCAGCCCATCCTGACCTGTATATAAAGCATTAAAGATTGTGGTGCAGATCAGGTAAGTACTTACTGAAAAATGGATTTAAAAGATAGGGGCTGAAGGGAGGCTATGGTGTCTGTGTGGTAGGGCTGAGAGCTTGTTCAATGATTCGAAGGACTTCTTGGCAGGAAGGACTTCCTTACTTCCTGGTCCCCAAGGAAATTAACAAAACTTTGAGCTATACTTTATATAAAGCCATTTGGAATTGTACTGTAAATATGTGTGGCAAAAATGCCCTTTAGTCTCTTAGCGAAATAAGGTATCATTATTATCATGCAGTTGCAATTTGCACGGTAGGTATTCAAGTCAGGCTCTATGATATTCTATATTGCTGGGTCAATTTTCTTCCTTATACACATACATATAAACAGAGAAATTTTGTTTCAGTGAAAAGCTAATTCTGGGCCAGCTGGTGGCATGGGGTTAAGGTGGCTGGATCCCATATGGCCTACTGCTTGATTTGAGTCTTGGACTTGACAGCTTGAAAAACATGCTGGGCACATGTGTGTACGTGCCCCAAATCCTGAGAGGATAATGGAAGCCCCACTGAGGGGTGATTTCTCATTTTTCCCTCTCTCTCTGTCTCTCTCTGACAAGTGCACATGCCCTTTAGCAAAACTTAAAAAAAAAAAGTTCCTGTACTTCAGGCATTCAACAGATGCTTTAGTCAGAATCTTCTAGCCTACACATCTTTTTTTTTTTGGCATAAATACTGTACTGCATCTATTTAGCATATACCAAATCATTCCCTACCTTAACTGTAAATATTTTTCTTTCAAAGATCTTTTAAAAACTAACAAATTTTGACCATATATTTAAGCAACAGATAAACATTTTATTTTTATTTTATTTTTTCTTCTTATTTTTTACATTCAATCACCAAATATCTTTAAGACATTGAAAATGAATGTTCCTAGCAAGAAGACCCTGTGTGTTAGTCCAGTCCAATAAATTACCATATGGATTGTCATCAACAGCTAATTTTCCTTTTTTGGGGGAGCACATTGAATAGTTTACTTTTTTCTTTTTTCCTCCTTGAATGCCCCTCTCCCATTTCCCACACTCCTCCTCCCATCTGTGCCTGGTATCATAGACAACTTTTTTTCTTTTAAGTTTGTTTATTTTGTGAGTGAGAAACAGAGAGAGAGAGAGAGAGAACTAGACAAGAGATATAGCACCTCTGACAGAATCTTGACAAGGCGTCCCACCCTCAGCCTCTGCCAGCCCTGAGCATGGGGCACTCGCATGCCTGGAATACCCAGGGAGGTCTCCATAGAGGCTGAGAGACAGAGGCCTGGCCTCAAGTCTTGATGGAAACAAATGGTGGATTCCTTCGGCAGCCTTAAGTTTTCTGAGGTAGAAAATTTCAAAGGGGCAACATCATTCTAAGGAAGAGGCCAGCCATCAGCTGGTGAAACTATGTTAGTGCTTGTGCAAATTTTGAAGGCCAGGATTAAGGCCTAGTTGAAAAAGGACCCCAGGGGATCTGACTGGAGTTTGGTCAAGGATAGAATCTTTGTCTGTAGTATTTTTAGATATGGTTGGTATTAATAAGCAAAGTATTTTCAAAGTAATTGACAGGAATTCCTGTTGCTCTTTTGAATGTAAAAAAGAAGACATTATTAATAGAAATTTCTAATTTGACTTTATGAATTAAAAACATAAGATATTTAGAGTTCGTTGAATAGCTATCCAGCCAACTCTGTACAACATTCCAATAAACCTGTGTTGTAGTCACATTTTATCTGTTTAAAAAGAAAGAATATTCGTATGTAATTGTAGTCATTTATGTAGGTGTATTATGAATGAAATAATTCAGTACAGTACTGAGCTCTAAATAGGTTTTATATTGTACCATCAATTAAGATGCTCTTGCTCAAGTAAAATGAAGAAATTTAAAATAATTATGCAAATTTGATTTTCAACATTCATCTCAAATATTTGATATCATCACTCTCAAACATGTTTAAAGCAGATTTAATTGCACAAGGTGCTGTGCTAAGTATAGCATCAAGATTATAGTGATCCTGCCTTTTTTATCTAAAAGTGAATATTCTGACAGTCCCAGAAAGGAAGACATGCAGGCGGTCCTACACAATCCGGGAGAGGGCACCAAAAGTAGAACAGACCAGCCTTTGGTCAAAGGGTCATGGAGAAAAGACTCAAAGGGCTATAGACAAGGACGAGACTGCCTGTGCACCAGGGTAAGCAGGGACAGCTGTTCTTTGACCCCCATAATGTAGACAGAATGCCCATGAGCTGCTGGGTTATCAGAAAAGTCATGATGCATAGAAAAACATAGAGAAATATGTCATGATTTTCTGACGACCCAATATACTGCGACCAGTCTGGGACCTCTTCAGCTGACATGACAGTGGGCTCATGCAATATTAATTATCTGCAGCGAATAGATGTCGATGGCCAGGAGAACCAAGAGGCTGCTTGGGGACAAGATGGGTGGAAAGAGCATGTGCTTTATAATCCTAAAACCTGGGCTGGAGTTTCTGCCCCAGCCCTTATTGGCTGGGTGTGCCCTTGCACAGGTTTGTTGACTTTTCTGAGTCATAGTTTCCTCCTCTGGAAAGTGGGGCCTTTTGGCCAGAATCGCCATCTTCCAGTAATTAACCAAAATGGCGAACACAAAGGGAAAGAGGAGAGGCACCCGATATATGTTCTCTAGGCCTTTTAGAAAACATGGAGGGGTTCCTTTGGCAACATATATGCGAATCTACAAGAAAGGTGATATTGTAGACATTAAGGGAATGGGTACTGTTCAAAAAGGAATGCCCCACAAATGTTACCATGGCAAAACTGGAAGAGTCTACAATGTTACCCAGCATGCTGTTGGCATTGTTGTGAACAAACAAGCTGAGGGCAAGATTCTTGCCAAGAGAGTTAATGTGCCTATTGAGTATATTAAGCATTCTTTTTGGAGAAGGTTTTTTTTTTTTTTTCTTTTTTCTTTTCCTTTCTTTCTCCTATAGGGCATGTGCGCGCACCAGAAAGACAGAGACAGAGAAACAGAAAGTAAGAAATCACCCCCCAGCGGGGGATGGCCATGCCACAATCCCTTCTCCTCCATTCTCCTCTCGGGATCTTGGGCATGCACGCACACCCACGCAGCGTGAGTTTAAGCCACTGGGTCCGGGACTCGAACCGCGGTCGACTACATGGGAGTCCAGCGACCTAACCATTATGCTAACTGTTGGTCCCAGAACATATTAAGCATTCTAAGAGCAGAGATAGCTTCCTAAAACTAGTGAAGGAAAATGACCAGAAAAAGAAGTCAAAGAGAAAGGCACCTGGGTTCAACTAAAGCGCCAGCCTGCTCCACCCGGAGAAGCACACTTTGTGAGAACCAATGGAAAGGAGCCTGAGCTACTGGAACCTAATCCCTAAGAATTCAAGACATGATGGGTGTTAAAAACAAACTAATCTGTAGTCTATAAAAAAGAAAAAAAGTAGGGATGATGCCTATGTTACTGAATTGATTTGCCATTAAATAAGGTCAGGAATGAATGCAAAATGACACACGGCGGGGCCTTCTTTGACATTAGCCTCCTTCCCTCTCTCCCCCTTCTCCCCAGTTCTGATGCCAACTGCAGTTGCCCTCCACTCTACTTGAAGAGCAGGGCATAGTTTTAGAGCAATGTAAGCGCTAAACATTAACACTGAGCCTTATCCTCACTGAGAAGTGAAACAATATAGTAAGAGTATGTTCAATATGGGAATATTCCGTTCCACCCTTGAGCCCACTGTCTGTCTGTAAGTGCTGACTGGGGTGGGAGGTGCGGGTAGGAGGCTGTCCAGGGACTCAGTTTAGCAACTGTGGCAAAACAAAGCAAGCACCTTTGTTCAGAGCCTAAACCCCACATGACATGCACAGTAGGTTTTAAAAGAGAAACATTTAACTACATATTCTGGATTAGGAGAGATGCTAGACCAAGGTGAGAGAGGGATTTTTTTTTAAGAATTATTTATTAAATTTTATTTGTTGTAGTTATTTTTTTAAAAAACAAACATCTTTCAGTTTATCCAAAATATAAATGCACATCAAAAATACAGGTTTACTATTTCCACCATGTAAGTTGATGCTGTTGTTGAAAGGCTCGATTTTTTGTTTTTTGTTTTTGGAGAGTTTTTTTGGGATACGGCGCCTGCGCTTGCCAGACAGAGAGAGACAGAGAGACAGAAAGCGAAAAATCACCCCCCAGGGGGGATGGCCATGCCGCAATCCCTTCTCCTCCATTCTCCTCTTGGGATCTTGGGCACGCATGCACACGCGCCCGGCATGAGTTTTTAAGCCACCGGGTCCGGGACATGAACCGCGGTCGACTAAGTGGGAGTCAAGCAACATAGCCATTACGCTAACTGCTAGTCCCTGAAAGGCTCGTTTTTAAATCTCGATCCCTCAATAAAGTGTAGCTATATTGGCCGAGTGCTAGTTTCCGGAAGGAGCTCTCAGGTGGACTGCTTGCTACACTTGGGGCTTGCTCTCCTGGGGCTGTATCGGTTGTGTGTCAGGTCCATGATGAAATTCTCTGTGCAGTTTCCTAGAATGTAAATCAAATACGAATTGTTTGCGTTTTCCAGTCTCCAAACACATATGTATGCCTAAAGCTGTCACTATTATGGGGCAATCTGCTGGAGTTTTCTGTATGTGCAGAAGAGGATGTCTACATTTGTCACGATCAGCATGGAAAACATTTATTGTACCTTTTTCACTTATCAATTGCCGGGTACTTAATTCTGGAATATTTCTAACCTTTCTTTACCCTCTTTCATGTGGAAGAGGATGAGAAAAGGCAGGCCTTCTGTCAATTTCTCTCCATTTCAAGTGTTATTTTTCAGACAAGAGGAATGCATTTATCTTAAATCTAATTGTAAGTCACATCAAAAGTCGCCATGGATCCCAGATATGCCATATCTGGGGCAGACTGCCCTGGTGGTTTGTAAATTATGTTGTCATCACTTTCTGATTTTGAAACATCTCCAAATGTAGAAAGGAAGGCTCAGTCATCGTGCAGAATATTTGCTCCTCTCTCTCTTTTTTTTTTTTTTTTTTTTTTTTTTTGGAGAGGTTTTTGCTATAGGGCGCGTGCACTTGCCAGAAAGATAGACAGAAAGGGAGAAATCACCCCCTGGGGGGATGGCCACACCGCAATCCCTTCTCCTCCATTCTCCTCTCGGGATCTTGGGCATGCACGCACACGCGCCTGGTGTGAGTTTAAGCCACCGGGTCTGGGACGTGAACCGTGGTCAACTACTTGGGAGTCCAGTGATATAGCCATTATGTCATCTGCTGGTCCCAATATTCGCTCCTCTTTAAAAAAAACTCTGTAGTTGTCTGAATCTTCCTGTTCAAAATATCCGATGATATTTCTTGTGCTGTGATCAAGGGTGGTGATTTCTGCTAAGTCCTGAATTTCTTGAATAGGGTCACTTTTTTTGTTGCCTGATATAATCCACAAGTGCTTTCACTGATTGCCAACTCCTGTATTCTCTCTTCGTCATCATCCCTTTACAAAACAAGTTGAGGGTTTGGATGTTCGCTTATCCTGTATCTCTGGGCTATATCAGAGTGCTGATCACAATCAATTCTGGCAAATACTACCTGATTTTCATTTGGATAGTCTTCCTTAAAGACATTGGAATCTATCTCAAAAACTGGATGTAACATCTGGCTGAAACGATTCCAGGAACAGCAGGAAGCATCTAGGTTGGGTAAGAACAGGAAGACGGCAGGATTTGTGGTAACGCTAGGGTCCGTGGCAAAGACAGGTGTCGGCAGATGGAACTGGGCTGGGTCGGGTTGAGTTAGGAAAGGGCTGGTCCCTGGGAGTGGGCAGCAGTGGCACCTCATCCTCTCGACCTGGAGCACCAGAAGTTTATTATTGTTATTTATTTTTTAATTTGATCAGGGAGAAACAGAGAGAGAGAGAAAGGGAAAGCAAGAAAGCAGGCCGCCAGGTCCAGGACTTGTACTGTGGTCAACCATGTGGGAGTCCAGTGCCTTAAACACCATGCCACTTGCCAGCTCCGAGAGAAGGATGTTCAGCACAGCAGAGGGCAGAGTTCCCAGTGAGGGAAGGCAGAGACGTGACAGAGGACAAGGGAGTCCCCTGAAGCCACACTAGGTGGCAGGTGGTGTGGACGATAGTGTCAGGAAAGCTCGTACTTGTAGTTCAGTCCAGCTTTGTGGAAGTTCGGAAGTTAGACCAAAAGGGAGACTTTACTACAGGTTGGCGACCCAGTTTCATCATGAATTCATCCATTCATTTATGTAGTGGAAAGAGACATAAAGAGACAAACGACCCTTCCTTCCTTCCAGGTATGGATCCCTGTCATCCGGGAATGCAGTGACAGCTGTATGGGAAGTGCCTTTTGAAGTTTGGAGCAAGAGCAGGTCACTCCCAGAAGAAGGTGGAGGCACTCCAGGAACCAGAGATGGAGGCTCTTCTGCAGACTCATCTGGAATTTTGTAGAACTGGAAGGTGGAGTGAGTGGACGAGGTAAGAGAGGCATAGAGGGGGCTGGGTGGTGGTGCACCCTAATGCAGTGTTGCTAGGCTGATCCACATGGGGAGGTCCCAGGTTCATGTCCAGAGACCTCCCTGAGTATGCCAGGTGTGCACGCACCTGTGACCCAGGGCTGACTGAAGCTGGAAATGCACTGAAGCATGAAGACCCCCTGTTGTGGGTCTCTCTCTCTCTCTCTCCTACTCATAGAAGACAGAAAGAAGGGAACTTAGAAAAACAGAAAAGAAAAAAAGAGAACTGTGTCAAAGATCTATCTGGACACAAATTTCTGGAGGCCTTTCCTGTGTCACGCTACAGAGTTTGAATTCTTTCCTGCAAATGGATATTTCAAGCCCCCAACATATCCAGACAAATTTTAGGCTAACTTTTAAAACAGTTACTAATCAGCAAATATTAAAACCAAAATAAATTTAATTAATAATTACTTCCTGAACAAAGATCCTTTAAAATATAAGATAAACCCAGTGGTTTAGATTTTTCAATTAGAATTAAATGACCGAGAGGCCAGCAGGTGCTGTGGTGGTTGAGGCACTGGACTCCCATATGGCCTACTACGGTTCAAGTCCCGGATCTGTGGCTTGGTTTCTTGCTTTCCCTTTCTCTCTCTTCCTGTTGAAGGGAATAAGTATTTATTAAATTTAAAAAATAACTTAAAAAAAATAATTAAAGGACCAAAGAGATGGTCTTACATTTAAACAGACACCACAGAAGGATTCAAAGGCTTTAGAAGCTTAAATAAAAAGAGGTAGATACTTAGATCAAAACAAATGCACTAAAAATTTATTGACACATCTGTGACAGAAAACAACTTTTTATTTATTTATAATTGATTTAAAATGGTGACTCAATGAACTTGAAATACAATGAAGTTTTACTAAGACTTATTATTGCCTGTTACAAGTTCTAACATGTATAATTGTTTTCAGTCCTGACGATTACCTTGTGGAATAGGTACACTTATCCCCGTTTTACAGGTGGGGGAACCAGTACTTAGAAAGTTTATGAGTGCTGGAATTGGAGTTTTGAATATTGCATTCTTGGCCCAGAACCATTTCTACTCATTCTTTGCCATTCATTTAAAGCAGCAGAATCTTTTGATAAAATTGAATAATATTAACACCATTATTATAGTTTTTTCTTATTATCACTCATCACTCCACTTCAGCAGAGCTGGTATTCTCCCTGTTTATTTTCTACTGAATCTTTGAACAATCTTAGAATTGTCTCCTTTGAGCATCCAGCAGGTGGTATGGTGGGTAAGGCACTGGGATTCCCACATGGCTGCCCACGGTTAGAGTCCCAGATCCAGTGGCTTGAAAATCATGCCAGGTGCATGTGTGTGCATGCCCAAAAGCTCAAGTGGAGAATGGAGGAAAAGGGATTGCAGTGTGGCCATCGCCCCTGTGGGGTGATTTCTCACTTGTCTCCTTTCTCTCTCAATAAAGGAAAAAAAAAAAAGATTGCTTCCCTCATTGTTCCTACCTAATAAATCAATCAAAAAGTAAATTACTTTAAGAAATATATAATCATCTATTATGTGTCAAGAGCTATGAACAGAAGAGAGAGATTGTCTTTATTATAATCGCGATTAAGTAAGTGCTGGTACTGAATTCTATTCCTCTTTCCTCTGGCAGGAAATGAAGTAAGTCAAAGTCAGCTGTGCTTATGCAATCGACCTTCTTGCTGATGCAGGTACCTATTCTAGAACCTACGGTGGAGAATGAGCTTGGGAGACAGGAAGACCTTGGTTCGAAGTATGGCTTTGCCACATACTCCCTGTGTGACTTTTCTGATTTTCATCTGGTTTAAGCTTTCATAACCTTTTTTTTTTTTTTTTTTTTTTTTGGAGAGGTTTTTGCTATAGGGCACGCGTGCTCGCCAGAAAGACAGAGAGAGACAGAGAGACAGAAAGCGAGAAATCACCCCCCAGGGGGGATGGCCACGCCACAATCCCTTCTCCTCCATTCTCCTCTCAGGATCTTGGGCACACACGCACACATGCCTGGAATGTGTTTAAGCTACTGGGTCTGGGACTCAAACTGAGGTTGAATACATGTGAGTCCAGCGATGTAACCATTGTGCCACCTGTTGGTCCTCAAATAAATATTTTAAAGCCTCATATAAACTATGAGGGAAAATAATTGCACCTTTCTCCCTGCCAAGGGTTCTCAAACTTGCACCTGCTTAGAACAGAATTTCCTGGAGGCTTTGGTCAAACTCAGATGCTAGGCCCCACCCTCCACAGTTTCAGATTCAGAAGGTCTAAGGAGCTCCCAGGAGACGCTGTCCTGAAGCCCGCAGTTTGCAGACAGGTTTGGAAAGCAGTGTGGCACAGTTGGGTACGGAGTGGAACCAGACCCCTGGGCAAGCCTAGGGACATAGTTAGCTCCCTGTAGTGACTCTGTTTCCTCAACCGTAAAATGCACTTCCCTAAGACAGCTGTCTTGAGGTTAAAGCAGTTAAAACTCAGCGCTTTGAGCAGCAGCTGGCAAAGGTAAGAATCGAATCAATAAACAATAGTGATTGTTATTACACCAGATCTTGCTTTTTGTTTCCTTTCTCTCTCACCCAGATTTTAAGGCACACACACCCCACCTGTTTAAAGTTCCTCCATCGAAGCTGATACTTGGATCCAGCTATTCAAATAATGTCCCCTACTGGGCCTGTGGCATGGCTTCACCCTATGGAGAGTTCTCATCTTGTTCTCTCTCACACGTGTGCACATGCTTTGTCATGAATAAAGAAAATAACAACAAATGGTTCCCTCTTTAATGAATTAATTATGAGTTTCTTTCTTCTTCTGAGAGAGAGAGACAGCACCCCAACGGGGTCTTGGAGAGTTTTTTTTTTTTTTTTTTTTTTTTTTTCGCTATAGGGCACGTGCGCTCGCCAGAAACACAGAGAGAGACAGAGAGACAGAAAGCGAATCAGCCCCCAGGGGGTATGGTCACGCTGCAATCCCTTCTCCTCCATTCTCCTCTCGGGATCCTGGGCATGCACGCACACGCGCCCGGCGTGAGTTTTAAGCCACCGGGTCCGGGACGCGAACCGTGGTCGACTACGTGGGAGTCCAGCGACATAGCCATTACACTAACAGCTGGTTCCCAGGGGGTCTTCACACCATGATCTACGTGGAGCCTCAGCCAACTCAGACCACACTGTCTAGAAAGCACAGGGAAGCCTTGAGACTAGACCTGGGGCCTTCCTATGGGGTCCAGCATCTCAGGGTGTTGTGCCACCAGCTGGCCCCATTTATTTATTAATAAAAACATAAATAAATATATTTAAAATAGTTAAACATTAGGGAAAAGGGAGAGAAAGTAAGGGGTGCAAATCTACATACATACAGATGTTTCAGATACAAAAATTAAAAATGACTATTGAGACAGACATATTAATATAGCTTGTTAACTGCAAGCTCCATTTCGGTGTGAGCAGAAACCTTCCATCTCAAACAACCTCAGCAGAAATGCATTTTCATCAGAGAGCTTTGAGGTACTTCTGATTCATGAGTGAAGACTTGGCCATTTCCAGCACGTAGAAGTTTGTTCCTTATAAAACACACCAAACGATTCAGCTGGAATTCATGGCACATGAAATTTTACCTAGATCTATTTTGGAAAAGATGTTTTAATCCTGACAGCCAAGATTCTCTAGAGCAGAGTCAAATACTGCCATATTGGAATGCCTTCGGCTGAGATCCTATGTTTTACATAGAAAGATTTCCTGGCCCCATGTATGTTTTTCACAGTGTTGAGGGACTGTGTTTTTTTTTTTTTTTTTTTTTCCCATTTCTCATTTAAAGTGTAAATGGGGAGGGACTATGCCACTCATGACCACATTCACTATAGTAGTGCCAAGACATGGGTTTTTAAGTGACTTTTATGTTATAGATTCTGTAAATCTACGTTACTGTGGTTGACAAGCATTTTTCTGACAATGACATTTGAAGATTCTCCACTTCCAAATCCACACAATTTTTAGTAGTCTTTTAAAAAGAAGAGAACCTGGGCTGGCCCCATAGCCTAGAATTAAGGGAGCCAGATCTTACGCGACCGACCAAGGTTCAAATCCCAGCCCCAGTGTCTTGAAAAAATGCACTAGGGATGAGTGCGTATGTACCCCAAATCCTGACAGAATGGAGAAATGGAAGAAAAAGGATTGTGGAGTGACCATACCACAGGGCAGGGAGGGTGTTCTTTCCCTCCCTCTCTCACTGTCTCTCTCTGACCAATGTATGCACACTCTAGAAATTAAAAAGAAAAAAAAGAGACCCATCCATAGTAGCGCACGTGGTTGACACTGCTACTCAGAAGGCTGAGGCCACATGAAAGACCCAAATTCTATGCTCTTCCCACCCTAAAAGCTAGGGGTGGCAGCTGAGGCAGGAGGATCATGACATAGTGAACTCCTGTCTATATTAAAGTGAGAGAGAGACTATCAGTTCTTTTATGAAGAAAGTAGCCCAAATTATTTATCTGATTTTCACAATAGGCTTCAGTCCAATAACTAAAAATGAACAATTATTGTTTATTTTCCCTGAGGTCAAAATCGGTTGTCTTAAAAATGTTTTTATTTTTTATTTTATTTATTTTTTTATTAAAAATGTTTTTAATAGATAATTTATAAGGTTAATGTTAACCAAGACAATTCTAGTAATTTACAATCTTCTAACTTCATTTCATTGTGATAAAACTTTACAAACTTGATCTTTAAAATGAAGCTTTTTTTTTTTTTTGAATCGTCTTTTATTTCATAAGTGGAAATGATCCAGGAAATGTGTACCTCAAGGGAAATCTAATGAAACCTCAGTTCTGGGTAGTACTGTAGCACTGCTTGGTAATAGTATCTATCTCAGGTCTATAAACCTGGTATAGAACTTTCATTTCTGTGTCATTTACTGCAGGACCCTATGAGGTAGAGCCAATATTAATTAACGTTAGAGGTTTAATCAACTTCAGTTTAGAGGTTTACCCAAAACCAAAAGCTTTCTGACTTTGGAGTGCAATGTGCATTTCTGCAGCTCAATTTCTAACCAGGGCAATTTGATGTTAGAATTTGTTCTCAGGAAAGGCTCTGATGAACTTATTCACACTGGATGTAAATTACTGAGACAGCTCAAAATATTACTTTAAAAAATTACTTATTTAATTAATTTTATTTATCATTATTTTTTAATTTGACCAGAGAGAGACAGAGAAAAAGGTAAAGTGAGAAAGCAAGCTACCACCTCCAGGACTTGAACTGTGTTTGGCCATGTGGGAGTCCAACACCTTAACCAACTGCCACCTGCCCACCCCATGTATTACTTAGTAAACCTGGGTGTTTTGTAACTGTGAGAAAGTGAGAGCTCTCTGTACCTGAAGGTAGGCTATAAATGAAAATTCATGATTATACTTAACAGATGGTGCTTCCAAAATATGGTTACTGAGCGTGACCATAAATAAGGTTGTTGAGAAATACTTTGATTAAAACTATCCAGCGAAATAGGGAACTTGAGTGGACTGCTTTAAACTCTCTACCATAAAGTAAGGAAACGAATGAACCGATCACGATAACTCACTGGGGGGCAAGGGGGTAGAAAAAAAGGGTTAGGTATCCATAACAGATTCAGAGTCAACAATGTAATGATTCAGCATTTTGGGGTTTATTAAACTAGACCTGTAGGTTGTCGGTCAGTGATGCTCAGTGCGTAGGCACAGAACTTCCTGTTCCACGCCTGTGTCGAGTATTCTCTACCTTATCTCTGGCTATAAATCACCCCCTCCTCCTTGCAGCGGTCGCTGCCCTCCCTTGGGCTGGCTGACCCTTCAGGCTTTGGTACCAGTTGGTTTTTACTCAGGCATAGCGATCGCGAAGACAAGAGCTTCTGATTCCTTCTGCCTGGTCCGGAGGCTTCTGCTGGAGCTTAACACGCTAGAGGGGAGCACTCCATAATGCATGGGCAAGAAGCACCTTCGGGATAGCATCTTTGGTGATCGCTAAGCGAATTCATTATTTTCTTTGCATTGATAGCTTTCTATATAAAAATCTCGCCAAGCCACCTTGCACCCCAGACCCTCGTCTGGGCATTGCCCAGAGCCTGAGGCGAGAGCCGGCTGGGAAAAGGTTAGGGCGTGGAGCGTATAGCTCGCGTTGGCGGCGAGGGCGCCTGGCAGCCGAGATAAGACAGAACACCGAGGGTCCTACCCGCCAGGCCCACAGCGCGGGCCGGGCAGGGCGGGCGCGCCACGGCGCGGGACCAATCGACAGCGCCGGGGACAATTCAAAAGGCCGAAACGCCAATGGGAACCCTGGGCGGCCCACGGCGGGGCGGGGCGAGGCGGGGCGGGGCTGGCGTTGCGCGCGCCCGGGCCGCGGGGCCGCGGGGCGCGAGAGCGCGTCCGGGCTGTGTCGCGCGCGGAGCCGCCGCCAGGTCGTGGCTCGGCTGTTCTCCTGGAGCCGTTCGTGATCCCACCCGGCCGGCGCAGGTGAGGCTCCCACCTCCGCCCGGCTCCCCGCGGGGCGGCGCAGCGCTGCGCGGCCTCTGAGCGGCGGCGGCGAGAGACGTGGGGCGGGGGGTAGCGCGGCGGGCGGGGGTCCCCGGGCGCCGGGCCTGCACGGAGGCCTCGCCTTCCTCTCTCCTCCCTGTCTCCTCCTCCTTGTCGGCTGCTTCGGGCGGCGGCTGGCGAAGCTCGAGCGGCGCCGCCCCGGCCGGCTGCGGAAATGGAGCTGCGGGTTTTAAATTGCCGACGTTTCCCTCCATGTTGGACGCGCCGCGTCGGTGTAACGCGATGGTGGCGGGGAGGGTTAGTGGCCCCTTTGTCCCGCCCCGCCGCTGCCGGCTCGCACCCCGGGAGCTGCTCTGATGGGGAAGTGGGCGCTCGGGCAGGAAAGGGCGGCAGCCGAGCGGGACCGGCCGCCCGCACGGAAGCTGACTTCAGTTCGCACAGGTTGTCACTGCTTTGAGGGTCGTGGTCGTTCCCCCCAGGCAGACTGCAGGGCTGTCGATCGGCTGTGTTGAATTCTGTCGCCTTGATGGTCTCAAAAACAAAACCAAAACCAAAAATGGGACTTTTGGGCAGGTTTGCGTGCTCCTACGCCGCCCTGTTTTTTCTTTTTCTTTTTCTTTTTTTTATCTTACTAAGGCTGTTTAAAATCTCGTAATGACAGCCTGCCCCGCGTTTCCAGCGGCCTCAGGGGCCACTTCGTAAGCGCTTGGTTGCACTGGGCCTTGTTCCAGGCGCTTCACCAAAGTGATGAGGGGGCTAGCTGCGAGTCACGCTGCCGATCCTTGGAGAACCCAGTAGATACAGTGGACCGCGCTGCGGCTCCCGAGTGTGCGTCTCACCTGCTGCGTGGGGCACTGCTCCGCAGAGCTAGGGGAACCTTGCACACGACTTGTGTGGGTCCGTATGTGGTTAACCTCGTGTAATAACTGCTCTGAAGGAGCGGCGGGAGCTACGGAGAAGGGCAGGGGGACCCTGATCTGGGCGACAGGTGTTAATTTAAGTTTAGTTTGGGAGATCTGTCTGGAGATGGAGGAAATAGCGAGTAGGAAGGGAAGGACGAGTCGCTTTCGCGTATTTATATTTCTTCGGGAGAAAGGCCGTTCTGCTCTGAGAGCCTGGGAGGTGGTGTTTCTTTTAAGTGGTGCGGCAGGGGCGCGGAGCCAGGCAAGGAGGTTTCTGTTTGCCTCTGCCTGGTAGGCCTAGGGCTCAGGTCTTGCAGGGAAGCTGTCACAATGAATTTGAGCCGCTTTTCCTCTGCACATTTTAGATTACTTTGGAAAAGTGCAGGAAAGATGACCAAAGATGCAGAGCACTTGATCAGAGAATTGTCATGGTGATAAGTTGTAGCATTACTGGAGCTGGAATGCCCGAGGATTCTAGTGCCAATTGACACTGAGGTTAGCACGAATAGAGAAGAGCCTGAGGCTCCCTGTGTTTCTGGTATCTTTTGGGAATGAGGACATTGTATTCAGCAAATGAAATTTTTCTCTAACACCATTGGCTGAAACATCCTTTCTAAGGGAAGCCAGCCCGTGTGTATACACACAAGTGTCCTGGGGTTTTTGTGTCTTCTCCTGGCTAATTCACTCCTGCCGGAGTTTACAGTAGGATTCGAACCCACCATATCCTCTCATTTGACAATTTTGTGTGGATCTTGTGCCAAGAGAGAGTGTACATGATACTGGGCTTCATCCTGTGAACATTTGTAGATAGGTCAGTGGTATCCTAAGGACAGTGCTGGTTGATTTATTTTGCTTGTTTTTCAACCACCATAGGAAAGATCACTGGCAAATCCCAACCTTTAATCGTCTTCTTTAAAAAATTAATCTTAGAGACCAAACCAGGTATATCCATCAGATGCCATCATCTATAACCTCCAGCTATTTAATTGGTAACAGGAAAGTTGTTTTGGTGTTGACCTGTGCTTAGTACGGCACAGATACTGTGTATGTGGTGTGTAACAGGTGCACTGAAAAGCTGTCAATAGATGTAAAAGGAATAGCATCTGTCCAAGGACCTTTTAAAAATGCATGTAGTCCTTAAGTCCTGAAGGGCTTGTGCTTCAGAAGTTTATAGGTATTTGAAACTTGAGCAGTGCCTCATGGAGAAAGACATCGCTTTCTTCAAACCCTGGCTGAGGAGTGTAGTAGAACTATTACTAGTTGCAGTGGTTTGATTTTGGGGTCCTGGGGGGAGGAGGGAGCACATGAGATGAAAGGAGGGCACATTTCCTTCCTCTTTCCTAGTACTTGGAGGCTCAGAGCAAAATGTTGAAATGGCAGCGCTTGCTGTTGTCACCTTCCCTTTTTGTGCCCCTCCTCTGTATCCGGAGGTGTCCACTGCCCCTCTGGAGTGGCCCTCAGGTGACTTCACAGCCAGGTCTGACTTTGTCCCCAAAGCTTGTGGGGCTCCTTCTCTCCCCTACTCCAAACCCAAACCCATTCATTACCCCAGCGATGCTATCAGGTAGGTGTGGGGGAGAAAGCACCCCTTTACCTCAGTGTAAATGGACTGACATCCCCTAATCACAGATAAGTACTTGGATTTTCTTTGATCTACCAATCTAGCTACCATCTATCTAAACAAGAAAAGCTTGTGAAGTTTTTTTCTCAGGTGATTAACAGAGAAGAAGAAGTGCAGTAATTAGAAAAGATGTTTTCTTAAGAGGTAATGCGACTTTCTCCTGAATTCCATAGTCTTAAAAAGTTCTTAAATGCTGTCCTTGTAATCATCAGCTCTTCACAGGAGCCAGTGAGGAATGTGCATTCATATGCTTGGGCAGTACATTGGGTGTTCCTTTTTGATGAGATAAAGGTTTCTTAGGGAGAGACACTGCGTTCTGGACTAGGTCCCAGCTGGCTAGTTCATTTGGTGTTGGAGAAGGTCTGAGGCTCCGGTATGGTAGTGTGCAAGTGGACTCTGGTCATTGGAGGGAGAAACGTTACTACCTAGGAGCTGGGAGCACCCAGCAATCAATTAGTATTTCAGAAGGGGCCTCATATAAGTGACGAATCTTGCAGAGTGTTTGTGGATTCTTACAGTGCTATATGCAGGAACTTCAAAAAATTAATTGAAAAATGGGATTGTCATAGGAGTTTATTTTGGTGCAGAAAAGTTCCTAATTCTGTGTATTAGTTTTTTGCTCTCCATGAGCTTGCTAAAAATTCCTTGTATGTCCAAGGCTTCGTGACTATGTTTGGAATCAGTGGAAAGACTTATAAACAGGAGTCCACATCTGCTGTAGGCCTGCGAGAAGCGAGCTTGGACGAAGGCCAAGTAGGTGCTGACCTAGGTAGATGGTTGGTGGAGTTACTTGGTTTTGCATTTGGGCTCTAGCTGGAAGAGTTGAAAGCTTGGCGAAATAAACTCTAAATTTGCTGTTCCCTATAGATTTGAAACTATTTTTCTTCCTGTTGGTAGGTTATAAGATTATAAAATTACATCCTTAATTTTCCCAGTTTGTTTTCATTAGTTTTTCATTTTCAATATAGGGATTAAAAAATTAAATCTCCTTTAAAGCCAATGTAAGATGATATATAAATGTATAGATTAGAAAATGTGCTGTTTGTGAATGATTAGCAAGAAATAAGGTCACTGTTGGTGGGTAATGTTATATACATAGCACAAACTCACCAGTGCAGATATGTGCTGACTTGATTAATCCTCAGTGCTGCTACACTTAGTCATAGACCCCAAATCATCCTCTGTGATTTCAAATGAAACGTATTGTAGCAAAAAAAGCAACTCAAGAATTGACCTAACAACTATGCCGTTTCATGCCATCTATTTTTTGGTGCCCTTGGAAAAAAGTTACTTTTAGGTGTCAGTTTTCTTTCACTTTAAAACAAGGAGGTATACACTCTCTCCTTCAGTTGTGTTTTTGGGTCTAAAATCTTGACCAGCTAAAAATTCTAGAGAGTTATGTTTTAGTGATCAACCTATGAAAAAGGGCAAGTAAAAGTGTGTACATATGAACTCAGTTTTTTTCTTTAAATGTTTCAGACTAACTTAGAAAATGCCAAGTAGAAAATTCGCAGATGGTGAGGTGGTAAGAGGACGCTGGCCTGGGAGTTCTCTTTATTATGAAGTAGAAATTCTAAGCCATGACAGCAAGTCCCAGCTTTACACCGTAAAATACAAAGATGGAACCGAACTTGAATTGAAAGAGAGTGACATGAAGGTAAGAGTGCCCTTTGGTTTACCAGACTGTTTATAAAAAGTGGGGCATAACTACAGGTCCAGGGTAGTCAGTTCTGGCTTGTTTGGCGGCAGAGGGTTGAGCCCCTGCTTCAGATCAGGTACTGTTTTTGGCTTTGGGAATGCATGAATGAAAAATAGTGCCCTGTTCCAAGAAGCTCATGGTTACTGGGGAAGACTGACATGTTCATTGTACATTGGTTATTTTCCTGGGCTTAATGCATTCTTTTTTCTTTTCAAAGAATTATTTGTTTAATTTTATTTATTATCATTATTTTTCAATTTGATGAGAGAGAGAGAGAGAGAGAGAGAGAGAGAGAAAGAAAGAAAGAAAGAGAAAGTGCCAGCTCTGGGATTTGAACTGTGGTTGTCTGTGTGGATGTCCAGTGCCTTACCACTATGCCACCTGCCAGGCTTGGGCTTAATATATTCTAATGGAGTTTTCCTGGGTTGGTGGTGAGCACATTCAAGGGTAGGTAACCTGCCCTGAGTTTCAGGGGGGCTTTCAGAGGTGGTGACATATGAGCCAAGTGCTGAAGAGAAATAGGAAAAACTCAGTTGGTGCTGGGGCGGCTTCTACAGAGAGGGCAGCATGCCAATGTCTGGTGAGTTGAGGGGACACAGCCAGATGCTAGAAGGGTGTGGTGGGCAAGGACCAGTGGAAAGTTAAGCAACACTCAGGCTGGAGGACTTTTTTATTCCATGTTTAGGGGTTGAGCTTCATCCTGTACCTATCTAATAAGAGCTCCTCAACTTACCTGTTAAGGGCCTGGATTTTGATCCATGATTACAAATACTTATGCAGAATGCTGTAAAAATGGATTACTAGAAAAATGGAAGAATTGATAAAAGCTGCATGTTTTTATTATCAGATTCAATAGATATACAGTTGCTTTGTTGAATGCTATGTAAGTTTCTGTACACCGTTCTGCATTTTGGAACCTGTTGCAGACCAGTAACAAACGTTCTTGGATCCTTGGCCTGTGGACCACACTTCGAGTACCCTAGGCCAGGGGTTGGCAAATTGTTCGAATAAACGGACATGCAGTAAATATTTTAGGCAGTATGAGCCACCTAGTTTCTGCAGCTTGGGAGCTACTCCTAGCAGTATGGAAAGAAATGGATATAGTTCATGTTCCAATAAAATTTTGTTTATGGACACTGAATTTGAATTGCAGATAATTTTCATGTGTCACAAAAACTTTTTTTTTTTTCTTTTTTGCAGTTATTTAAGAAGTATGAAAACCATTCATAGCTTGGGTCACATAAAAAAAGGAGTGGTGGGAACCAGCAGTTAGTGTAATGGCTATGTCGCTGGACTCCCACGTAGTCAACCGTGGTTCGCGTCCCGGACCCGGTGGCTTAAAACTCACACCGGGTGTGTGTGCGTGCGTGCCCAAGATCCCGAGAGGAGAATGGAGGAGAAGGGATTGCAGTGTGACCATCCCCCCTGGGGAGTGATTTCTCGCTTTCTGTCTCTATGTCTCTCTCTGTCTGTCTGGCGAGCGCATGCGCCCTATAGCGAAAACCTCTCCAAAAAAAAAAAGGGTGGTAGGTTTGGCCTGGAGCAAAGTTTGCCTTGCTGTGATCAACCCTTGCGAGACACTGAAAGGAAAGATTTGCAATGAATGAGGACAGGATAGAACAATACCAAATGATCCAAACTTTCTCTTTTGTTTTTAGGATCTGCTTGTGTGTTTTGTTCAGCGTGAAACTGTGGGACTATTTTGTTTCTTGTTGTCTACACACTACTATCTTTTGTCCTATCATTGCAATATTAATCAGTGCTAATCATCGCCCTTCCTGTATGTTACTGGGAATGCGTGCAGCTAGTAGTACATATGTACAGCTACTAGTATATCTTTCATGGAAATATTGTCAAAGAGCAGTTAGGGATGGAAGGCCATGTCGTCTCTTGAGAGATGGATCATTATTGCAGTGTTTTTCACTGGCCACATCTGATCGAGTCCCAGACCCTGTGATTTATTTCCCTTGATGGTTTCAGAGTTGGTGGAGAAGTTGCTGCCTGTGTTATCATCATCTAGTTTGGGTCCATCAGTGTTGTTATGATTTCTAATAAACCTCTTTGCCTTCTTCTCCCTTCAAGCCTTTAACTTCCTTTCGGCAAAGGAAAAGTGGCTCAACTTCCAGTTCTCCTTCCAGACGCCGGGGCAGCCGGTCAAGGTCACGCTCCCGATCCCCTGGTCGGCCACCTAAAAATTCCCGAAGATCTGCCTCTGCTTCTCACCAGGCCAGCATTAAGGAAGCAAGGAGGGACATTTTGGAAATTAAATTGACTCCATTGTCATTGGTACTTGTCTTGATCCTTACCCGGTATTTCATCTGTCTAAAATACAGTCTTCTCCTTTCTGCTGTTTATTCAAATGATTTGCAAATGATTTTAATATAAAAATGTTAGTGAAATCAAGGTTAAGATGCTGACTTTGAAATTACATAAAAAAAATAAATATTTGGAATAGAAGGTGTAGTTTTAAATATCAGTGAAAAAGGATGTTCTTAAGTTCCCAGAAGTGCTATTTAATATTGTAGTTATTTTTAAAAAAGCAAAATTTAAATTTGAAATAGGCATAGCTCTTAGGTTGAACAGTTTTACAGTGTCTAAATGTTCATGTATTAAATCAGTGTGTTATGGAAACATACTCTTGCTCTCTTAGCATCATTCTACTTGATTGCTTTTTCTATTCAAAGTGATAATTTTAATGAAATTAACTTTCAAAGTGCCAAAGTCCCCTTTTATTGTGGTATGGTATAGCATGGATCTTTCATAAATTATATAGATGTAGTCATTAAAATCAGCTCCCTTATTGTGGATATTCAGTGTTTTTCCTTTTTAAATTCTTACTGCTATAAGCAAATATTTTTATATAACAACTGATTATTAACATTATTAACATTATCTCACAGATAGTGGGGGGACAGCAGATAGCATAGTGGTTGTGTCGCTGGACTCGCATATGGCCAACTAGAGTTTGAGTCCTGGACCCAGTGACTTCAGAATCATGCCGGGTGCTTATGTGCGTGTGTGTGCCCAAGATCTCAGGAGAAGACTGGAGGAGAAGGGGTTGCAATGTCGCCATCAGGCCTGGGGGGACATTTCTCACTTTGCGTTTCACTGTCTCTGTCCTTCTGGCAAGTACACATGCCCTAAGGCAAAAGCCTCTAAGAAAAAATAAGAATTTAACATAGGATAAATGCTTATGAGTAGAACTACTAGGTCAGTTGTATAGTGCAGACTTGAGGCTTTAAATACATGTTGCCAGATTACTTCAAGGAAATTCATACTAGTATTTTTAGTGTATGAATCCATATTGTCATTCTGAGTGTTTTATTTTTCTTTGGCCAACGTGGTTGTCAGAGATTTTCAAATTCATTGTTCTAACGTACATTTTGACAATTACTAGTGAGTTAGAATATTTTTACTATTGGTGACCTCTACCAGCCAGGTGATGCTACTTTTTGTTATACTTTTATTTTTTTAATATTTAGGGATGCCATGTTTTTACAGTGTAACCTTATAGTCTTGGTGACTTAAGAGCCACCAATTGGCTTTGATCCTTACCCACCGAGCCCCAGGCCTACTGCATGTTGCTTAAGTATCTACTACTTCTTAATTTTTCATTAAAGTATCTGTTAGTGGATTTATAACATTCAGACTAATTTGAAAGATGAATGATCTCATGCCAAAATATGTGCTGTATGATTACATATTTTGAAAATTGCTAAATTCTAGTCAATTTTATTCCTTTTCTCTCTCTCTCTCTCTCTCTCTCTTTCTCTTTTTTAAATTACTATAGGGCATGTGCACTTGCCAAAGAGACAGAGGGAGGGAAAGTGAGAAATCATCCCCCAGGATGACATGCTGCAGTCCCTTCTCCTCTCAGGATTTTGGGCACGCATGTACATGTGCCCAGTATGATTTTCAAGCCACCCAGTCTGGACTTTGAACTGCAGTTGACCATGTGGGAGTCCAACACCTTAACTACCCTGCCACCTGCTCACCCCATTCCTTTTCATTTTTAAGGAGCTTGGAATTCTTCAAGATTAAGACTGAAAATCCTTGCTTTATTTTATTTATTTTAAGTTTGCTTAAACTTAAAATAAATAAAGTGTGCAGATGCTTGCTGGAAAGAGACAGGGAGAGAGGGGTAAAGTGAGAAAGCATCCCCCAAGGGTGATGGCCATATTGCGGTCCCTTCTCCTCCATTCTCCTCTTGGGATTTCGGGCACTCAATATGTACTTGAGAGGCATGTTTTTCAAGCTGCTGGGTCTAGGATTTGAACCACATTGTTGGCCATGTGGAATCCACCTGCTTTAACCATCACATCACTGGCTGGCCCAAAAGTTTTGTTTTATTACTTCATGATGAGAAGTTTTTATCATGTTCCTTTTTAATAAGTTATAATTCTTTTGATTAAAATGTCTTATATTCTTCACTTTAGAAGTCATTTGGAAATAGCATCAGCAGATATAATGGGGAGCCTGAGCACATCGAGAGGAATGACATACCTCACAAAAACAAGCAGGTATGCAAGTGTTCACTTTGATCTGGGTTAGTTTTTTTCTTTGTTGAAGTGATACTTCCCCTGGAAGCACATTGAAAGTCGTATTTTATGATCTGTCCTAAAATTCTATCCTTAAATTAAGACTAAATGTCACTTAACAAATCAATTCTTGTTAGTGTATTGCTATATTGAGGTGCTGAATTAGTTAATATGGTAGCATTAGTGGTTATTATTGACTACAGATATTTAATACCTTTTATTTTTTTAATTAGGACAAATTCCACCTGTCAGAAGAAAGTTACATAACTACGCAGTTTAGTCTTCGTCCAAGAAGAGAAGAGGTCAAGTTAAAAGAAATTGATTCTAAGGAAGAAAAACTTGTTACAAAAGAACCTGCATCATTGAGAACCTTCGAAGTGACCACCACACAGAGGAAGGACTTGGAGTTTGGAGGAGTACCTGGTAGGTGTCAGAACCAGACTGGGAGGGCAGGTGGGATGGGCAAGTGGTAGTTGCTGTAAGGTGACCTAGGAAAGCTTCTCTCTGAAGAAATCTGAAACAGGCGAGGTAAGGTGCCAGGTGAGAACCTGGGGAAGAGCCTTCCAGAGAAGGAACAGCAGGCGCCAAGGCCTGGGGGGAGCATTAGGGTGGTAAGCGTGGAGGAGAAAGGATGCCTTGTGGCTGTATTTAAAACCTTGAGCCAACTGTTCCTGGGTGCTTAGCTGAGAAATAGAAGTGATAAAGGAAGGTGGGTCTGAGATGATGTATAGAAAGGATGGTGATTGATGAGGGAAAGGGCGATCTTCAGACCTGAGATGGCAAGGCCTGGTTTCAGCCAGTAGGCACGGGAATAGTCTGTGTGTGTGAAGTGGACAGGGTGCCTGCCCTGCCTACAGGACAGGTTGATTATGAGGGTCAAAGATCTGAAGTGTGTAGAGCCTCAGAGTTATTAAGTGGGCAGAACTGGTGAAATTTCAAAGAAAATACTTCTTGGCCAAATGCTTTAGCTGCTTTTTATTTTTCAAATTATAACTCTTGGCTAGTCTGTTATGATGGTGTCTAGCATCACTTAAAATATGTGCTTTTGTTACATGAATGTGACATGTTTCTGTTAGAAACTTAGGGATATAAAGTGTGGAAGGTTAATCTGATAATTTTACATGGTCTGGTCTTGAGTGTGCTGGAGTTCCAACACTTTTGCTTTTACAGTGGTTGGAGGTTAACTGGGGTTGAGCTTGGGTTCAGAGGTGGATCGTCTGGAACATCATGATACACTTTTGCATAGAAAAACATGCCATAACTATTTTTGATGACCCAGTATCTATTTGGTGTTGGACTTTGGGTTTTTGGACTACTTTGAGGCCCATGTTTGCTTGCCCACTGCAGGTGACAGGTGGATGAGCAGTTTTTTTTTTTTTTTTTTTTTGGAGAGGTTTTTCGCTATAGGGCGCGTGCGCTCGCCAGACAGACAGAGAGAGACGTAGAGACAGAAAGCGAGAAATCACCCCCCAGGGGGGATGGTCACGCCGCAATCCCTTCTCCTCCATTCTCCTCTCGGGATCTTGGGCACGCACGCACACAGGCCCGGCGTGAGTTGTAAGCCACCGGGTCCGAGACGCGAACCGCGGTCGACTACGTGGGAGTCCAGCGACATAGCCATTACGCTAACTGCTGGTTCCCCAGTTTTTGATGATACATGAGGAATTGGTTTCAGATAGCAAGCCAGACATAAGTTCTGACCCTAAGAAAAAAATGACTCTTTATTATATGTGAGAGAGAGAGGAGAGGGAGAGAGACAGAAAAGCGCCCCCTCCAAGGTTTTGGTCACACTGCGATCCCTTTTCTCTAATACTGTAGCCTAACAGAGCCGGTCCTAGACACTCATGTGTGTGCCTGGTGTATTCTAGGCAGACCTGGTTGGGGATCTGAACCATGGTTGTTATGTAGGATCTGATCCCCCCCCCCTTTTTTTAACTATTATATATTTAATTAATTATTTATTTTTTAATTTGACCAGAGAGAGTGAGAAAGCAAGGTAGTATTTTTGTCATAGGGTGTGTACGCTTGCTGGAGAGGAGAGAGAGAGATACAGAGAAAGGGAAAGTGAGAAGTCACTCCCAGGAGGGATGGCTATGCCGCAGTCCCTTCTCCTCCATTCTCCTCTTGGGATTTTAGGCATGATACATGCATGCCTGTCATGATTTTCAAGCTGTTGGGCCCAGGACTGGAACCACAGTTGGCCATGTGGAAGTCCACTGGTGCCCTAACCACCATGCGACCTGCTGGCCTTAGGATCTGGCTTCTCTTAAGCAGCTCATTCATTACCATTACTCTTTCTTTTTTTTAAAAAGAGATTTTTGCTATAGGGTATAGGTGCTCACTGGAGCGACAGAGAGAGACAGAAAGTGAGAAATCACCATTGGGGGGGTAGCCACACCTCTTTTCCATTCTTCTCTTGGGGTCTTGGGCATACACTCACACATGCCTGGTGTGAATTTTAATCCGCCCGGTCTGGGACTCAAACTGCGGTCGACTACATGGGAGTCCAGTGACTTAACCATTGTGCCATTTGCTGCCCCTACCCCCCAATGATTCTTAAAATAAACCTGGTGGAGATCTGAGCCTTGCATGTTCATTAATTGTTTACAGGTGTGTTCCTCATTATGCTTGGTCTGCCTGTCTTCCTCTTCCTGTTGCTGTTGATGTGTAAGCAGAAAGATCCCAGTCTTCTGAATTTCCCTCCTCCTCTGCCAGCTTTGTATGATTTATGGGAAACCAGAGTGTTTGGGGTCTACCTCCTCTGGTTTTTTACTCAAGCTCTGTTCTACCTCCTGCCAATTGGGAAGGTAAGGTTTTATTAGTAGGGCATTGTATTGTGAGATTTTCTTTCCCTCTCCTCCCTGTTTCTATAAACAAGTTTACAGTCGTTTTAAGGTTAGAAGCCGTTTTTGGTCTTAATTACCAAAACATAGTTTTTCCTTTGTTAAGCCTAAATTTTGTGCCCTCTAATACTTGCTTGTTAAGCTCAGCTTCAGAAATTTAATTGAGATTTCTTAGAAGTTTCCAAACCAAAGAAAAAAGAAAAACAATTTTGCCAGTTAGCCTGACTCATGAGGTTACAAGGGGAGAAGAACCCTTGGTATGTGTCATTTCAGATGTAGTATTTAAATGATTAGTTGATAGGCTGCTGAGCCCAGTGGAATTTAGGCTGTATATATTGTTTTTAAATTTTAATTTTAATTTCTAATTCTCAATGCTTTTAGAAATTTATTAGTGAAACATTTTATAGTCTTTTCAAACTTAGGCAATGTCTTCAAAATTTGTTTTCTTTGAAGTGTAGTGTTTCCTTCTTTCAGTAGAATACTTCACCTGGATGTATTTAAAAGAACGTGAGATCCTCTAAGCAATACATAATTTATTTAAAGATCTTATTCTTAAGGCTTTGCAAGTTTGCCAGCAGTATAAACCAGAGGATCAATTTTACTAGGAGTTGGCAAATGCCAGTGACGGGTTAGAACCTGCAGACTTAAATCTCATTGTAACTTCATGGCTCTAGCAAGGATTTTGTGGTATGGACCTTTAGTCATTTTTATGGTAAGGTGCTGAAGTTAAATTCAGATTAATGTACGGTAAGGCTAGTTCTAAGTAGATAATATTTACTAAGAAAAGCCATTTTATGATTAAAATCATATATATATTTCCTAGGTTAAAGGAACTAAACGAATATATATAAATGTGTATTTTTATATTCACAGACTAAAGCTTGGCAAAGTATTTCCTAGACACCTTTGATAGATAAGATTATTCAAAATGAGCATGTGGGATTTTTGCTAATCCTGAGATCAAACAAGTTTTGCATTTCTCTTCCTGGACTCCCTTTGTAGCTGATGAAAGGATAAAGTAGTTTAGCCAAGACAGATGATATGATGTATTTTACAGTTTAAGATGAATCGCTACACAACTAAGTAGTTATTTAGGGGGAGTACAGTGTGGCTCCCATTGGGCCAGTGGACTTTCACTCATCCAGTAGAAGTCACGCGTTTCTTGTGTTCCTTCCCTGTGGTAATCACTGTGCCGAGTGTTGTGGGTGATGTCAGATGAAGAGAGGAGATGGGGCCAAGCCATGAAGCATGCTCACAGTCTCCTACTGGAGATAAAGGTTCGATGGGCTGATTAACGAACTGGACAAGCAGACATGTACAAGGAGCAGAGCAAGTCTAGGCATGCGTATCGTGGGCCATGGTAGACGGGATAAAGAGGGTGGAGCCTGACAGAAAAGGCCCCGCTGTTGTGAGTGGGTGGCGGTGTTCTCTAGTTTGTAGGAAGCCATTAAAGATTTTGAGCTAGGGATCCACCAGATATAAAGGTATTTCAAATACATGTAGTCTTACGGTGGTACACAGCACAGCTGGGGAGAGAATGGCTACCTCAGTGGTCTCAGTGTACTCAGTTATTTATTGCTAGATTTGTGTTTAAGATAAATTCCTGAAGGTGAAATTGTTTGCCTCAAAAGGCTTGCCATTAAGATTTTTGGACCATGTCCCTAAGTGTTCCTTCCATAAAATATCCTCCTCCTTGAGCATGCTGAAATTTAAGTGACATCTGAACACATATACACACATGATTGTATTATGCTTTTTAAATTAATTTTCTTTTCTTTCTAAGGTTGTAGAAGGAACACCTCTCATTGATGGAAGAAGACTCAAATATAGATTAAATGGTGATTTTTCTTCTTTCTTTTTTATTTTTAAATTCAAATCGATGACTTGATAATTTAAACATTTAAGAGTTGCACTCTTTAAATTGTCAAAGCTGGAAGCTAGCTCTGTGCTGCTGAGGGAATGCACTGCCCAAGAGAACCTGGATCCCACTGGCCGTTGTGGCCCGAGTCCTCAGCTCAGTCAGCCTGAAATATGCCAGGCACGTGTGTGAGTGGCCACGATCCAGCAGGATAGAGGATGGGAGGAAGGAGGCTGCAGCATGACCAGTCGCCGGGGAGGCTGCTTCTCTCTCTCTTTCTCTCTCCTATGCTCTATCAGGAATAAAGAAAAAAGTTGTCATAGCTGATGACACCAGAGCTGTAGACAGTAAACTGTCTCTTAGTCTTAAGGGTATATACCTGAACTGCTGGTCCCTATAGCCAGCACGTAGAGGATATGCCACATGAAGGCATACAGCCCTCAGTCACCCTTTCCCACCATCCAGTTCGATTTTCTTGATAGCATGTATCACTGCGTGAGGTCATTGTACCTGTCTAGGATTTTATCATCCTGAAGCACTTCTGGGGCCTGAGGAGTCCTCCTGGTGTGGATGTCCTGGCCTCCCATCCTGGGAGCTTCTGCCCTTGCGCACTCTGCTCCAGCTGACTGGCCTCCGGGCTGTTTCTTAGATATGTGTCATACTCTCTGCAGGGCCTTTGTCACACTTTCTTCTCAGGGAAGAGGTGAGGGAGCAGCCAACAGACATTTTGATTATTTTTTATCCATATAGACTATAGAGTAAAAAATACTCTTTATTTTTTAAAAAATATGTTTTAGGAAAATTAAATATTTTTTAAAAGTTAAAGTTAAAAAAATTAAAATTTCTTCTTTGGAGTAAACCTGATATGTGGACTACGTGGATTTAGGTAATAAGATAAATTACAGATGACCATTTTACTATACAGAACCTTTGATTTTAGAATTTGTTTGTAACAGCTGCTGCATTTCTGTGTTTGACAGTTTATCTAAAAATAATTTGATGGCTGGGACCAGCAGATGGTGTAATGGTTATGTTGCTGGACTCCCACGTAGCTGACCATGGTTCAAGTCCCACACCTGATGGCTTAAAACGCATGCTGGGCATGCGTGCATGTGTGCCTAAAATCCCGAGAGAAGAATGGAGAAGGGATTGCAGTGTGACCATCCCCACTGGGGGGTGATTTCTCGCTTTTTGTTTTTCTATTTCTGCCTCTCTGGTGAGCACACGTGTCCTATAGCAAAAAAAAAAAAAAAAAAAAAAAAAAAAAAAAAAAAAAAAAAAATTCTCTCTCAGAAAAATAGTAATAATGGGGACCAGCAGTTAGCGTAATGGCTATGTCGCTGGACTCCCACGTAGTCGACCACGGTTCGTGGCCCGGACCCGGTGGCTTAAAACTCACGCCGGGTGCGTGTGCGTGCGTGCCCAAGATCCCGAGACGAGAATGGAGGAGAAGGGATTGCGGCGTGACCATCCCCCCCTGGGGGGGTGATTTATCACTTTCTGTCTCTCTGTCTCTCTCTGTCTGGCAAGCACATGCGCCCTATAGCGGGGGGGAAAAAAAAAAAAAACCTCCCCCCCCCAAAAAAAATAGTAATAATTTGATGACTTACTCAGGACACAGCCCTTTTAAGCACTTAGCTCCTAAAAGCAAAGCCATTTCTTTAGCCAAAATCCAAAACAAACCAACAACAGATAGCCTACTGAGTATCTCTCTTGGTCAGTGTAGCGGGGTTGGCCTGGAGCAAGAATTCCTCTGTGGAGTATCTTTATTTGGCGTTGTATGTGAAAGTCCCCACCCCAGTCCTGCCTGGACTTCGTTCTGTGGGTTGCATCTTTAGAGCTATGTTTTGGATGGTAATATAGAACTAGAATCTTTTGAAACCATTACTGAGAAGTTAGTTAAAGTATAAATATTTAAAAGCTTACAGCTACCAAGATTATCCTACCATTAGGCAATGGTATTAACTTTAAAATGTGTGTTTGGTCCACTTTTAGACCTGAGAATTTGATTATGTGAATTTTGAGGTTCTTTTTGGCTTTTTAGCAATTAGCGAATTTCTGTATGCTTCCTTTCAGCTTTCCCGTAACTAAATGGAGATAATGACAGTTCTCAATGAAAAAGAATAACTTAAGTATATTAAAATATTTGAAAAAAATGACAAGAGAAATGGTATCTATATTGAAGATTTATACCTCAGGGACATTGCTTATTTATATACTTGTGCATATTTAATCTGAATAATGAAATTAAGACTTCAAAAATAGCATTGTATCATTTTACAGCAGTGTAAACCTCAGGTGTGTCCTGGGTTAATGTTACTTTTTTTACTTTTTTTTTCGAAGGATTCTATGCTTTTGTCCTGACATCTGCAGTTGTCGGAGCATCTCTCTTCTGGGGCGTGGAGCTTTCTTACGTGTACAGTCATTTCCTGCAGTTTGCACTCGCCGCCACTGTTTTCTCTGTGGTTTTGAGTGTTTATCTCTACGCACGCTCTCTGAAAGCGCCCAGGGATGAACTCTCACCCGCCAGTTCTGGTGAGTAGCGGCAAATTGCACACCATGAATGAATCTCAGAGCCCTGTAGCGCAGCCACTTGAGGAGATTGTTTTTTTTCTAGCTTCATTTTATAGGAAATGAAGGAAAGTAAAAAGATGAAGAAAAAAGAAGTAAAATGAATTTAAATGGAGAAAATATTTTTTTTGTTTTCCTTCATACTTTTCTATTTGTTTTCCTTCCAGATTTAGCCACTTCTTGATAGTAGGGTATTTGGTAAATGTACTGGCATCACAATTTACGACCTATAATTTTTTTTCTCAAAATAGTAAGGAACTTTTAAAAAGCAAAAGCAAAACAACCGAGGTCACAAATTGGTTGATTCTGCTCTAAAGCTTTTAAACATTAAGAAAAAAGTCACAGCTGGTTCTGTGGTCTGGCGGTTAAGGCATTCAGATCCCACATGGCCGACTGCACGATTTGAGTCCTGGACCGAGTGGCCTACAAAACATGCCAGGAATATGCATGGGTGCCCACAGTCTTGAAATGAGGGAGAATTGGAGGAGAAGGGATCTCATGCCCATGTCCTGCGTGGAGTGCTTTCTTTCTCGCTGGCAAGCACATGTGCCCTTGCCCTCTAGGAAAAAAAAAAATTATCATTTTTTAAAGAATTATTTAATTTAATTAAATTAATTAATTTAAATTTGACTAGAGAGGGACAGAGTGAGTGTGTTGGGGGGCTGGGAGTGAGAAAGCAAGCTGCCAGGTCTGGGACTTGAACCACAGTTGGCCTCGCGGGAGTCCAACGCCCTCAACCACCACACCACCTGCCAGCCCCCAAAGTTGCTTATTTAAAAAATGATTTTTATATTAAAATAAACAAAAAAGACAACAAAAATCCCTCACAAGACTTCAGTTCCCTTAAAATTGGGGGATCCTAGTCATCTGGGTCTCCAAAGTGTATAGTAACTTTCCTTTCTGATGGGGCCAGCATCGCCAGCCTTCCTTGGTGTCATTCCCTCATACTGACAGAACTTTTCTGAGGCTCTGCTAGGCAGTTGGATTTTGACTGCTAGATAGTAGGCAACAGAGTATTGTTAAGTCTCTTGACTGGGTTTGGAACATTGGGTAAAAACTTTTCCCTTCTCAGGAAATGCTGTCTATGATTTCTTCATTGGCCGTGAATTAAATCCTCGAATTGGTACTTTTGATCTCAAATACTTTTGTGAGTTGCGCCCTGGATTGATTGGATGGGTATGTCGTCTTCTTGTATTTTTTTTGTTTGTTTGTTTTAATTTCAATTCAATAGTGCAAATTAATCTCTAGAAAGAAATGTAGATAATTTTAAAACAGTAGGTGGTAATACATTTTTAGGAATAATTATAGCTTTCTATAAACCTATTTAAAAACTGTTCTCACTGTAATTGTTTTTCAAAGTTTTCAGGTGCCCTGTTATAGGTTACTAAATATTAAAGAGTTTTTTTATTTTTTAATTTTTATTGTATCAGTTTATACTTTTGTAGGAAAGTGATAGTACGGGTAAGTTAATATAAGAAAAAAGGTATTTTTCTTCTCTCTTTCGGTCAAAATTCTGGCCTAGTTTTAGAGTGGCAGGGCAGTTGCAGAAACAGAGCAGAGTTTGTTTATACCCTTCACTCCACCTCTTATAGGGCTGACCTCTGCTGTAACCATGGTGTAGTGATCAAGAATGGGAATTACATTGCTACTGTATAAACAGCCGAATCCACAGACCTTATTTGAGTTTTATCAGTATTTCTGCTGTTGTCCTTTTCTGTTCCAGTATCCTTCGTAGGATCCCACAGTGTGTGTAGTTGTTATTTCTCCTTAGTTTCCTCTAGTCTGCAATAGTTGCTTAAACTTTTTGAAGAGTACTGGTTAGTTATTTTGTTTAAGTGTCCCTGGTTTGAGCTGGGTCAGTGTATTTTTATGACTGGAGTGGAGTCCTGCATTTTTCATAGGAGTATCTCAGAAATGGCGTTGCATCTGTCTTAGCACATCCTATCCAGGCGTTCGTGGTGTTAGGTTGTCTTACTCTGAGTGTGAGGCCACGATCAGGGTGACGCCTGCAGGTTTCTCAGCTGTGAAGCGTCCTGCCTTTACAGTGGGAGAACCCCTGAGGAGGCACCTAAGGCCACACCCCTCCTTTATTCCAGGTGCTCATTAACTTGGTGCTACTTTTGGCTGAGATGAAATTACAGCACCGCACTGCTCCATCCTTGGCAATGGTCTTGGTGAACAGTTTCCAGCTCCTGTATGTGGTGGACGGTCTCTGGAATGAGGTAATTAATTTTAAGTAGTCAGACCTGTTGGCCCAGAGCTTGGTGGCTTATGCACACACAGAGTGAGGGGAATCCAGCCCCCCTTCAGTGCTTGCTTTGGCTGTCGGGAGGTGCCAGGCAATGGAAGACTCGGCTGACACTGAGCACTGACAGATGGTAAGTGTCTAGGCATGGGACGATGTTTCCACGTGTATTAGAGAGGCTCTTTTATTTAAAAATAGTATTCTAAGTATTTAAGATTGGTGGATCTTGTTTTTGTTTTTTGGAGATGACCAATTCTTACACATAGTTTAATTCTTAATTATATCATAAAATGGATGGATTATTATTGAATTAGGATGATGTTTTTGGATTGTTAAGGGATAGCTAGTTCTCAAATAATGGGGGACATGTTTTATGTTGGTATTTTAGAAAAACCTTTAATAAAATAGATATAAATTCAGATATCAAGCTACATCAAGGAAATCAATTTAAATAAAACTAAGTTTTCAACTTATGGCTTTTTTCATGCATTGATAAGTCATTAACTTTTCTTTTTTATTTCTTTATTATTAATTTTTTTGGAGAGATTTTTGTTATAGGCCACGTGCACTCGCCAGAAAGACAGAGAAAGACAGAGAGTGAGAAATCACTCCCTGGGGATATGGCCATGCCACAATCCCTTCTCCTCTCGGGATCTTGGGCACACACACACACATGCCCAGTGTGAGTTTAAGTCACCGAGTCTGGGGCTTGAACTGCGGTCAACTACATGGGAGTACAGCAACATAGCCATTATGCCAACTGCTGGTCCCAAGTCTTTAACTTTTCTACTACATGAAGACTGCTAAATGTTTTGCTATTCTTCTTTGTCTCAACTGAATATGGTCCTTTAAAAAAATATTTCTTCCTCAAGCCTATTTTACAGCTGTTTTTGTCATACTTATTTTCTCTATGATTGTCTCTGAATTTCAAGTTTTCTTCCCATTTTAGCAGCAATATCGGCAGCCGTACATTACAACATTCTAGTTTTTATGATAGTCTGTTCACATTTTGAGAGAAGGCCCCTCTCATTGGAGTCAGACAGTTTTAAAAAACTGTGTTATTTGGCCTTTAATACTTATGCTTCCCCCCTTGCCCCCCCGAGGTTAGTCTTTTAGTTCGACCTTCCATGTAAAACCATAGAGAAGGACTTTGAGAGTTTGATATGACAGCCCCCCCGTTAGAGCGGGCTATGTTCCAAGACCCCTGGGGGAGGCCTAAAACCATAGAAGGTACTACACCCTTATGTCAATATATACAGTATATAGCCTGTACACTTATTCCTATGACGAAGCGCCATTTATAAGTTAGGCTTGGCAAGAGATGAACAGCAATCACTAATAAATTAGAGCCATTATAGCAGTATATTATGATGTAAGTTATGTGCGGGCGGTCTCTTCCTCTCTCAACATATCCTCTTGAGCTGAGAGGGCCAGCAGGTGACAAACAGGTGGGTAGCATGTCAACACAAACGTGTGGATCAAGGGGTAATTCACCGCCCAGGATAGCCCGGTGTTCTGTCACATTACTCAGAATAACGTGTAGCTTAAACTTGCCAATTGCCAGTTCAATTCTGGAACTTGCCATGTAATATTTTTGGCCTATGTTTGACTGATGGTTACCTAAACTACAGAAAGTGAAACTGGAGATAAAGGGGACTACTATACTGATATTTTTATGATCTTCCTGTTCTTTAGGCGGGTTAGGATCTCTTTAAGGTAGATAAATCTCAGTTACAAGAAACAAGATTTACACTATTCCCTGATTACAGATTCTTATTGTACTCCTCCCACCTAACACAGGTTCTGTCTCAGAACTTTGGAAGCAATGAAGATGGGGATAGCATCAATTATGAAGTCCTTAGAAATTTCAAGTCTATCCAAAATTAAGCACGGTTTCAAATAAAAAAAAAAACACCCTTTTTGCAAGTGTACTTAATATTGACAGTATAGGTCTTTCTGCTATTATGTAATAAACAGCTCCTAAGGGACATGTAGATTATATTTTAAGTCAGGTGGTGGTGTATTACCTCAGAGACTTAAAACCTTTCTTTCCAATGGTTTTCCAACTATTGGTGATTATTCTAACTTTTTTTCCTTGTAGTGGAAGTAACTTTTCAGTTTGTTTAGAATTCATGGTTTCTATAGACTTAGCCAAACATTGACTTGTGTTAACAGAAAGTTTTTCCATCTTAAGGCAAAATTCTGTCAGTATTAACATAGCCACAGGGGTAGAGGATTGGCGTTGAGGAATTGTTTTCTGTATATTGTCAGTATCTGAGCCATATATAATAAGCTGCTGCTGCTACTTCTTCTTTTTTTTTTTTTTTTTAAATAGGGCACGTGTGCTCGCCAGACAGAGAGAAACAGAGGGACAGAAAGTGATAAATCACCCCCCAGGGGGGATGACCACGCTGCAATCCCTTCTCCTCCATTCTCCTCTCGGGATCTTAGGCACGCATGCACACACGCCCAGTGTGAGTTTTAAGCCACCAGGTCCGGGACTCGAACCGCTGTCGACTACGTGGGAGTCCAGCGACATAGCCATTACGCTAACTGCTGGTCCCTATAATAAGCTTCTTGAGGAAGAAACTGGACATTATGATTTTCTTTAGCATCTTGTGTGTCAGTGCACAATTGGCATTCTCCTCTGTGTGTGAGAATGGGCCACACCTTGAGAAGACCGAGAGTGCCAGTTTAAATATGAGTGACCTTTTCTCTGAGCCTGTCCTTGCAGTGCCTTAAGGCTGAGAGAGCTGGAGGAGGCTGAGAGTCCTATCTCCACCTACCCCCCACCTGGCATAAGGTGCTTATACCCCGTCCCCATCTTACTTCCCACCCCCATGTGTCCTTGCTGTCCTCCTGTTGTATAATTTGTCCTGTTTTGGACTAGGAAATCAAAGCATAGGTCTTAGAGAGTTATGTCATGTGCTTAAGGCGCTCTTCTAACTAAGGGTGTGTCTTCGATGTTGTGCTATATGTTTTTCATGGCCTTTTTGCTTGCTTTCTGGAGGTATCACTCTTTTTCTTTAACCTAAACTTTGATTCTTTATCAGAGCTATACTGGAATCAAAAGGCACAATTATAACAATTTAGTTTAAAAATCTTCATTGGCTTTGTGATTGTAGAACTGGGCAACATTACATTTCATAAAATAGAGTAAGTGTTCCAAGGAGTTGAGCAGAGAGTATTGGTTTTATAGACAGAGAAAGGCCAAAGAAAGTGAACAGAAAGCCAGTTGGCCATTTTAGAGTTACTTTTCTCACAAGGCGGGGGCCAGGACACGCAACAATAGAAAAACAACTGATGAACAACTCCAGATTGTTGGAAGGATTAAAGGTAGAGGGAGCTTCTTTATCATCCTGAGTGAAAGTGGCCTGTTTAAGAAATTTGGCTGTTACTTCCAGATGTCTTGAAAGGTCAGATAACCCTTTAGTCAGTGTCATTGGAACTTTAGTGTAAGAGGTTACATTTTGGGTTTTAGTCTGATTTGTTGGAGCCCAAGGGCAGGAGCTTGAGTCTTAAACAATGACCTCCTATAATTTGTGTTTAATTAATAGCTAATTTTTCTACATCAGTGGTATGTATTGAAGTTAGAGGCAGCTTAGAAATCCCCCCAGGCCAGGCCTTAAAGAGTTTTGACCTTGATGGTGTCTCCACATTCCAGAGTCTGGCCTACGGGTGTCCAGGGTCAGAGTTGATCTGGCTTGGGTGATTCACACATACTATCCAAATCCCGAGAGAGCCATGCACTGGATCATAAAAAGAAGTGAAAGAATTTACTATGTTGTCAGATGGCTTATTTTCTTTTCTGTGGAAAATCTACATGAAAAGCCAGATTACGATCAGAAACGAGGTTTGTGCGTATGGAATGGACACAGGGAGTTGATGATCTCATTTCTTCTGTAAATGTACTTTGAACACTTTTCTCCATGGCAAGCACTGCGCTAGGTGCTGGGGTGACAAAGATAAAAGCACATGGTCCCCGTCTTTCAGAGGCCTTTCAGTGGCCAGAGTGACTAGACAAATGACACAATTGTTTTGGCATAGGAGTGGGTGGTGGCATCTGAGTGTCCACCCCTGGGGGAAGAGCCAGGAAGTGCATGGAGAGGGGCAGGGCTTAGCTGAGATGGAGGAGGGGATGGATGCTAGAGAAAGAGTGGCCTGGCACAGGCGAGGGGGCAGGGGAGTTTAGATGTCTGTCATCTCAGGGCTGTAGAGTGAGAGGGTGGAGTGACAGGAGGATGTGGCCGTGTAAGGTCCTAGTGTGATATCTAAGCCAGGAGACCAGATCTCCACCTTGCCCTCCCCACCCCTTCCAAAAAAATTACTTGGTTACTCTACCCTTTTAGCCCTCTGTACATATAAGCTATTGGTAGGGTTTCACTTAAATACTTTTAACATGGATGCTGTTGTCTTTCCCTGTCTTTGTCCTTCTAGGAAGCAGTGCTGACCACCATGGACATCATCCACGATGGATTTGGGTTCATGCTGGCTTTTGGAGATTTAGTGTGGGTCCCGTTTACCTACAGCTTCCAAGCCTTTTACTTAGTCAGTCATCCAAATGAAGTGTCTTGGCCAGTGGCTTCGCTAATTATTGCCCTGAAGCGTGAGTATGGACTTTCAGTCTTTCTGTATTAATTATTATATGCCAAATCTGTTATGCTCCAGTATCTGTATATCTGTAACAGGCCATACATATTTATAAATACATAAATGATCATATTTACTGCCAGAGGGTGTGTACACGTACAGAGAGTAAGAGAGAAAGCATATCCCAATGGGGCATGGTCATGCCACAACTTTTTTTGCTCAATTTTTTCATCCTGTCAGGATTTTGGGCACACTGCCTGGCATGCTTTTCAAGCTGCTTGGATTGGGATTTGAACCACAGTTGGTCATGTGGGATCTAGTTCCTAGTACACGATACTTAACCACTGCACTATGGGGGCAGCCCAACATGCCATTTTAAATGGTCATAATTCATCAAGTTGACGTAATTGGTGGTAGATGAATAGTAAATTCTACATTTTGGGGAACCAGCAGGTGGCATGGTGGTGAAGGCACTGGACACTCCCACATGGCCGACCCTGGTTCTAGTCCCAGACCTGGTGGCTTGCTTTCTCACTTACCCTCTGTCTCTCTGTGTCTCTCTCTGGTCAAATAAAAATAAACGAACAAATAAATAAAATTAAATAAATACTTTTTAAAAAAAAAAATTCTACATCTTGTGAAGAGAAGGTACTTCATACTTGAATTGCTGTCTAAACAAAACTTTTAAACAAACTATTTTGTTTCTAAATTTAACTTAGATGAAACTGATTTTAACTGTAATCATACTCTTTTTCACTGATTACCTGCTTCTTTGGATATACATCTTTTTTTTTTTTTTTAAAGAATTATTTTATTTAACTTTATTTATTTATTTATTTTTAAAATTTGACCAGAGAGGGAGGGAGGGAGAAAGTGAGAAAGTGAACTGTCAGGTTCGGGATTTGAACTGTGGTCGACCACGTGGGATTTCAGCACCCTTAATCACCATGCCACCTGCCATCCCTGGGTAGACATCTTAAAAAGTAGAAAGTTTGGTCTTTCTCTGTAGAGCTTCTACTCTAACAGGAGTAAAACATTCCTACTGTGGTATAAGACAGATGAGTGAGTTCTAATGAGTTTAAGATAAAGAAAGATCAAGAACCTATCTCTCTGGAGAATGTTGGTGTAAGCTTCTTGGAGGATATGTTTGATCTGAGTTTCGGTGGGTAAGCAATGAGATGGAGGGCTGTGTAGGTCAGGCAGAGGGAACTGCTCAGCAAGGGGAGTGGAGGGGAAGTTCAGGGGAGGCTTGGGAAAGGCAGGAGTCCAGTTTGTCTGCAGCTGAGCTCCACCGGCTCAGTCATGGATTCACTTCAGTGTGGCTTTTCTTCATCCTCTGGTCATCACATTGTTCATCAGTACCTCCATCAGAGATTGGGTGGGGAAAATTAACATGAAATTCAAATATAGCTAGTTTACTATACTGAATAATGTCCATGGTAGAAGAAATTCAAGCTGTTGATCAGATTTAGTTTTACCATTGGTTTGGTTACCCTTGTCATTCTGTCAATATACAGATTATTTTGTACAGTTGGCTGAAAATGGGAGGTAGTATTACTTTTTACTATTTTTATTGAGGGCTGATGATAATAGTTAGCAGTGATATGTTAGGGCCTCTGGATTTTGACATTTTGTACTTTGAATAAAGCTATCAACTTGTAAGCTTGCAGTAAGATTCTGCATATAGTTAAAGCGCAAGATATTCCAATATTGATTCTGACTGGGGGCTTTATTAATAACGTGCTCATGCTATGGCCAGTAGGTGTCATAGCTAACAGGTGACATAGCCTACAAATTTGATTACACTGAACTGTAGTATTGCTTTTATTATAATGTGAGCTGCCTTTGATTTTACTTTATTCCTAGCTGTCACTCTATTTGGTCATTTTGCCTATATGTATTCCTTAGTTGGATTATGAAAGTAGCATGATAGTGAGATTTCAGAAGCGTTGCCATCTTTTTTCTTTTTTTTTTTTAAGAGAGATTTTTGCTATAGGACCTGTGCCCTCATCAGAGAGACAGGGAGACAGAAAGTGAAAAATCACCCCTTGGCAGGGGAATGGCCACACTGCAGTCCCTTCTCCTCATTCTCATCTTGGGATTTTGGGCACGCATGCACACGCACCTGGCATGAGTTTTAAGCCACCGGGTCTGGGACTCAAACTGCAGATGACCATTATGTGGGAGTCCAGCAGCGTAACCATTACGCCATCTGCTGGTCCCAAGTTACCATCTTTTGATGTTTTGGTATTGAGAGTGTTTGAATTGTTCTTTAAAACGTGGACTGTTTTCTGCTCTGGAAGTTTCCTGAGGACACAGAAATAATTTCTAAGAGAAATTATAGGTGATTTCAAGTATTATATCTAAATTATTAACATAGGAAAATTTTTTAAAATTACAGTTTGTGGATATGTAATCTTCCGATGTGCAAATTCTCAGAAAAATGCATTCCGGAAAAATCCCATGGACCCAAAGCTTGCACGTAAGTATTGATTATGTTTATGTTTATGTTACATATATTTCATGAAGATTTTGTTTCTTTGTTTGTTTAGAGGTCATTAAAATTTATTATTATTATTATATAGATCTAAAAACCATTCATACTTCAACGGGAAAAAGCCTTCTAGTTTCTGGATGGTGGGGCTTTGTCCGCCACCCAAATTATTTGGGTGATCTCATCATGGCCCTGGCATGGTCCCTCCCTTGTGGTAAGCATTTAGATGAGTTCTACTATGTCTTTTCTTCAGCTGCCTGAAAGACGTGTGTGTATATGTGTGTGTGTGTGTGTGTGTGTGTGTCCTTTGTTGGGACAGTGTGGGCAGAGTCGGTATCTTTTTTTGTTCCCTGTTAGGTATTGGTTGGGGTTGGGCATCAGGAGGTTCCTCTTAATTTGGAGCTGTTTTCAGGTATCCAACACCTTATCAACTGAGCTGCAGAGGGGGATCGGGACTTCACAGAGCCTGTTGTTTTATTTTTAAAAATTTTAAGCTTTAAACTGTGTCAGAATATACAGAAATTCACTTTTTATTCATGATTCAGTGTACATTGATTGTGGAAAATTGGTTCTTAAAAAGGAAAGAAGAATATTCTGTTTCTCTTTGTATATTTGTCCCAACTGTGAGGGTGTTGTGGTGGCTGAGCACCCAGCAGTGCTGTTACCTTGTGTCCTTGGCCCACCACGGGACAGCAGCAAATTTTCTCCCTCACCAAAGGCAGGAGGGCAAGAAGTGGGGAAATTTGCATTAAACGTGAAGATAAATGTCCTGGGACCAGCAGTTAGTGTAATGGCTATGTCAGTGGACTCCCACGTAGTCGACCGCTGTTTGAGTCCCGGACCCGGTGGCTTAAACTCTCGCCGGGTGCGTGTGTGTGTGCGTGCGCCCAAGATCCCGAGAGGAGAATGGAGGAGAAGGGATTGTGGCATGGCCATCCCCCCTGGGGGGTGATTTCTCGCTTTCTGTCTCTCTGTCTCTCTCTGTCTGGTGAGCGCACGCACCCTATAGCAAAACCTCTCAAAAAAAAAAAAAAAGATAAATGTCCTGATTATGATGGATTGGTTAGACTGGGCTAATCGCTCTTCTCCAAATAGCTTTTATTTCAGATACTTGCCTCTACCACCTACCAGTGGGAGTTTGTGGTCCAATTTAGTTGTTTTCCCCGTTTTGGAGAAAACAAAGTATTCTTATTTGTTTGAGAGAATTTGGGCAAAGGCAGGGAAAAAAGTCGTGTAGCAGTACTGCAGATCTCTAACTATTTACCGTTGCCGTCCATAGGTTTCAATCACATTCTGCCTTATTTCTATGTGATTTATTTCACCATATTGCTTGTCCACCGAGAAGCTCGTGATGAACATCACTGTAAGAAGAAATACGGCCTGGCCTGGGAGAAGTACTGTCAGCGAGTGCCCTATCGTATATTCCCTTATATTTACTAATCCTCTTCCGGCGTGTGCTTAAAATGCTCTGGCGATTCTGGCTTCTACTTGTAAAAAAAAAGAAAAAAAAAACCCAAAATGAACTTTCTTTTGTTGCACTGACAGGATCTGTAAGTTTTGTTTTTCCTTTTGAGTCAGGACTATAGATCTTTTAATAGAGCCATGTTTGTTTTTATTAAATTATGACAACATAAGGAAAAATAAGATTGTTATAATTTACATTGTAATAGGAAATTTTCAGTCCTTAAAAATCTGAAAACAGATTTAAAAAGTCTTATAAAAGCCCTGAGAAGAATATTGTTGATGTTTATAGTTTTCGATTATTTTCAAAATATTTTCTTTTGCTTTTTGGTCTTTTTATAAAGGAAAACACTGTTACGTTTAAAATACATTTATGTTTTATTGCATTAAAAATAGATTTCTACTTTGTTTCTCTTTAAATCATTTACTAGTTACATATGATTTGAAAGTAAAAACCGGTCCTATATTAAATGCTATATGTGAAGAGTGATGAAGAATTATTAGCAGACACTGTTAAAGGGACATCAGTAGTGGCACTTGTCTTAACCTCGACTTTTAAACCTGTGTTTGGAAATGTAAATACGTAGCGTACTTTTATGTAATATATGGTGACTTCAGAATTTTCTGTACAGTATTTTGAATGTGAGATAATTGTCAGGACTAACTATCTTTTTGAAAAAACATTTTCAGTATTTTAAATTAAGCTTTGTAAAATAATACATGTGAATTAAAAAATTTGAAACAATTACAATTCATTTAATATTGTATAGAAGAAGGAAGGGTATTTTTCTTAATCCAAAGTTTGCAAATTTGGCTTTGCTACCTCAATTGCAGGTGTTTGTTTGCCTTTATAAGCTGTTGCAAATAGAAAAAAATATATATTTTTGGAAAACCATCACTATTTAAGCATTCAAGCATTTTTACACAAATTGGTGTTTGAAAATTTGCCATTTCAGGCTAATATTTTTATATGTTTTTGACTTTTTTAATTCAACAGTGTTTTTGCTACTGTTTAAGCTCATGCAGTTTATACTGTATTTTGTATATCTTTTATATTTACAACTTTGCTCTCTGTAAAGGAGTACTATCTAAAACAGCTTCTTAAGGGGTTAGTTTAAAGTCATATCTGTCTTTAGTTTAATAGATGTACATAAGGTAACTTTAGCCATTAAATTTTAGTGATGTCTATTAGTCTCATTGTTAATTGGCCCATAAGGAAACAGTAGCAAATTCACCAAACTTTTGTATTCAAAGTTAAACTGCTTTCAGCATATTAAACATAGGGGAATGTGATAAATATAGTGTGTATGTTTGGGTTTTAATTATAATTACACATTTTATATATGAGCCATTTAGATAATGCAGTGTTGATTTTACACTGCATTTTGAAGTGTATGGAACTTAGCATATGTTAATGTGATCATGAAGTTGGTTTGCTCTAGCATTCTGCATCCTATAATTTTTAAACATTGGTGAAACTGTTTTATTAGAACTGATGTATGCAAGTAGTTTTTTTTTTTTTTTTAATGCTTTTTTCCTAGTATCAGTAAGTGATGTTCCAGTGTGTTCTGTACAGGACTCATCCAAGGAAGCTTTGAGGATGGAAGAAGGATGTTTACTTCTTTCCCTACTAATGAAAAGAACCTGTTTCCTATATAGTGCAGTAATTTCTGGATACCTAAAGTTAGTTTTTAATTTTGTTTTTGACATGTTTATTTGAAAAGTTTTATAATGGAGTTTTAAGTCGGAAATAAAGTTGAAAATAAAAAATATTGTTTTGATCATTTTGGACCCCTCCCCCTTTTGAATTTTTTTGCCTGCAACTCCAGGGTTTTAGGACCAAGATGGGAGCCCTGAGATTACCACCATTACTCTAGTTTTTTAGTATCATTTGTTTGGGATCCTGCTGGACCAAAGAAATTGAGAAGACATGCAGGGGCCTCTGGCCAACTGCTGTTCATATCAAGTCTCAGTGTTGGAGCTGGATAAAGAGGGGTTAGTTGAAGGTCCCAACTCCCAGGAAAGGGTCATATATTTAATACTTGCTGTTTGAGAAATCAGAGAAATGTTAAAAACTGTTCATGATACTTCCAGTCACAGCAGCATCTGTGCGTTTGTGAGGCAGGATGTGAGAGACCTGTCTGTAGACATATCTGCTCAGTACTTGTTTGGGTTTCTAGCTCCTGGGCTGTGAGATGAAGTCAGACAGTTTTATATCCATTTCTCTTCCCAGTGTGACATTACACTGCAGAAGGCGGGTCTAGACGTTAGCAACTACCAAACGGGTTAACAATATGCGATCCATATTTTGGTGTTTAGTTTTGTACGTTTGGAGGAAAAGCCTGAAAATGTGTCGCCTTTTCTTCCCCCTTTCTATAGGGAGGATGGACCATTTTATTTTCCTTTTTTTTTTTGGAGAGGTTTTTGCTATAGGGCGTGTGCGCTCGTCAGACAGACAGAGACAGAGAGATAGAAAGTGAGAAATCACCCCCCAGGGGGGATGGCCACTCCGCAATCCCTTCTCCTCTATTCTCCTCTCAGGATCTTGGGCATGCACGCACACGCGCTTGGCGTGAGTTTAAGCCACCGGGTCCAGGACTCGAACCGCGGTCGACTACGTGGGAGTCCAGCGACATAGCCATTATGCCAACTGCTGGTCCCAGGACCATTTGATCCTCATTTGAGGGACGTGTTTTCTGCCCAGGTCCAAGGAAATAATGGCATGTGGCTTTGAATCATAGCTCTGCTCCCTCTTAGCAATGTGAGCTTGGGCAAATGACTTAAATCTTCCCAAGTTCCTGTTTCCTCATGTATAAAATGTGACAGATACGCCCACACAGTATGGGGAGTGGGGAGAGGTGTCTAAGGCTTATATGGGGATTCTTTCTTTTTTTCTTTAAGAATTATTTCGTTTATTTTTACTTGACCAGAGAGGGACAGAGTGAGAGAGAGAGAAGGAAAGTGAAAAAGTGAGCCTCCAGGTGTGGGACTTGAACCATGGTCAGCCATGTGGGAGTCCAGCACCCTTAACCACCATGCTACCTGCCAGCCTGGGGAATTCTTATTAGTACTCACTAGAGCATTCAATAGTGACAGCAGTTCTTCCTACAGAGACACATTTCAATATTAATCCAGTATATCAAATTTTCAGGATCTGGTTTTTCGATGAGATCTAGTGAAGTTGGAAAAGACCACATCTCTTGAAGGGAGGACGGCTCTTTTCTTTCAGAAGTCTGCTGCTCAGCTGGGGGAAGTGTTCCAAAGAACAGCTCTACACGTGTATATTTTATGTATGTAACCTCACAGATCACTTTAAATCAGAGCTCATGAAAACATGCCCTGGTATTTTGCTAGGTGGTGTGGTTTTCACTTTGAGGAGAGTCAAACATGCTATATTCCAGGTTAGGCTGACCTGGACGACAGCTCGACTGCAGAGATAACTACACATCAGTCTTACATGTGCTTAGAATGAAACGCAGCTGGAAGGTTCCCCTGCACATTGAAGTTTTCCCGTTCAGATGAAAGAAAGAGACTGCACCTATTCAGTCCGGCTGGACACATATGTTTTTATGAAGGATGTCGACTATGTGTCAGTGTCTTGAAACATGTAAATCTGCCAACATTAAAATGGCTTGTTACAGATTTTTTTCATTCATTATTCTCACACAGCAGCGCAACCTGCATTGTGATCCAATGACTAGGAGGTTTCTTTGTTGATAAATACACGGATGTTAACAAGTTTGTTGATGAGCCAGTAGTTGTCAAAATTCTTGACCTCTCAGGTGTCTGGTAAATTGGGCATTCAAAAGTATAGAGTTCAGTATCTGTCTTGTTAGAAGCATCTGGTTCCTCAGTAGAAATCTTGGCGGAGGGGGGGAGGGGAAGAAAAGAAAACCACTAGTCAAATTGCATAGTTTAAAGAAAACCAGTAGCTCCCATTTCTGTTAGGTTTGGGAGATTTGTTATGAAGTAAATACAGTTAAGGTTAGCTGGCTAGTGTAATTGCATATGAGAATTATGCCTGAGAATGTGAAGAATAAGCATGGCTCTCTATATGCACATACTCCTGGATAAATCACACTGGAGGGTGGTATGTCATCTATTTCAGGTTTTAGCAATATTTTGGGCTATTTGAAATGTCTGAAGTATATCACCAAATCTCTTGTGAAATCTTAGGGAATGGGAGATAGGGGAAGAGCTTTGTGTAATTGACAGAAAGTTGAGAAATTTGGGACTGTGAGGAACAGTTGGGTGGTTATTTACCTTTGTTGGCATAAAGTATATGTCAGGGAAATCACAACATAGCTCCAGAGGTGAGTCTTCCAGTATTTTTTGTTCATGATTCCACCTTGCTCCCTCGATGTACAGACCAAAAATGTGCACTCCTGTGTGTGAGGGGTCTGAGCCCTAAGATGGAAGAGAGCTGCTATTAGTGGTTCCCCTGGCAGCATGCTTCCTGCAGGAGAAGCAGCGAGGCCGACTGGAGGTTCCACCCGAGACAGCATCTCAGTACAGGACCATCCCTGCCCAAGGTATGTGGTCTTCAGTTCCAAGGTGAATACTTTTCCTATTCTGAGTGCTTCAAAATGGTTGCAAGCTTTATCTGTATGTTGATAATCCTGAACTGACAGGTATTTCCAAATACAGTAAATCCCCCAATTCTATAATGATAATTCTGTAGGCAAGCTTCTTAGGAGAGAGCAAGAACAGTTACAAAAGCAGACAGAGCACACACCGTGCTCCAACTTTGCCACCGTTCTTTTCCAGGGTGACTGGAATTACAGGCTCTGGAAATGTAAGAAGGGCTGCAAAGGGTTCTGTATCATATCTTTGAATAGTACAAGTTAAATAGTGACACCTGACTGATAAAGGTTCAAGTGAGTTTCTGATGGATTCCGTTAAGTAGAAATTGTTTGAGGGTGGTTCCTGTTCCCAGTGACTCTAGACAAGCCTTGGGCGGGCAGGTATGCAATGGAGATGCTCAACTTGGAGGGGCTGGGTGGGCTTAAATAGACTTAAATCTTTTATTCATTTATTTATAACTGCCTGTCTCCCTAGATAGAGTAGGGGAGATACGAGGTTTGACAGCATCCGAACTGCAAGGGAACCATGACTAGTTATCTGCCTCTCAGTGCCTGGGACAGATCCTGTCATGCGTCAGGTGCTGACTAAATGTTTGTTGAGGGATTGGTTGATTAAGTGGTTACCCTTCCCAATCTTTTAAGTATTTCAGTACCTTAAAGGCTTTCCTGACTATGTTGAGTTTTCTCTGGATAATTATGGAGAGCTCATCTTCGGTGTCAGTGGTGTCAGAGATCACATGGTGGGTAAAAGTGAGGGTGTCCATAGAGATTCCTTGGGCCCTTCCATAGTCTTGAAGCACAGCAATGAGAAAAGCTTTGGAGAAAAATATGCATCAATAAGTTCCATGCGAGTCTCAGGGCTTGCCGTGGGGGTTCCCAACATTGATGTCCGTGGGAAGGGAAGAGTGGAAGAGAGTCAAAAAATAAAAGAGTGTGAGCTTGGGCTGGGCAGGAGAGGATCAGTCCATCCCCTTCACTCAGGCCTCGGTGATATTAGTCTGGCAGCTGTGTGAGCCTTCTGGGAAACATGGCTAGATTTTTGTTTTTAAGTCCAGCATCCTTCCCATTATTTACAGGAAGAATGGAGGGGCTATAAATCCTGGGACTACACACTTCTGACCCAGTCTTGGCTGATCATTGTACTTCATCCTCTTGACAAGAAAGATGGGTCCCAGGAGTGAGTGTAAGACCAAGTGTGGCAGAATCTTTCTCAGGAAATGACCTATGGACATTGGGAAAATGTTTCTCCTCTGGGGTTGCTAATCTGCTTCTGGTCGTTTCAACCCCCAGTTACATGGGAAAATGTCTACGTACAGCAGAAAATAAAAGGCTACAACTCACTCTTCCTGCTCCTTTCCCCGTGCTCCCCATTTCAGCAGATGATGTCACCCAGCTTTCTAGGACAGAGATCTGGGAGTCATGCTCAACCTCTTCCTCCTCTTCACCCCATGCTTTCAAAGATGGGGTCCACTTGGTTCTTTTTTTCTTTGGAGAGGTTTTTGCTGTAGGGTGCATGCACTACAATCCCTTCTCCATTCTCCTCTCGGGATCTTGGGCACACACGCACACGCGCCTGGTGTGAGTTTAAGCCACCGGGTCTGGGACTCGAACTGCTGTCAACTACATGAGAATTCAGCGACATAGCCATTACACTAATTGCTGGTCCTGGTTCTGCTTCTTAAACTCCCTTTTACTCTACTTTTCTTCAGCCCCTCTACCATCACCCTGCTCAGGGTCATTACCTGCTTGGAGAAAGAAGCAGACTTCCTAAATAACCAGAACCCAGACTTGGCTATTGAATCATGATCTCTCTGGCCTCAAATACATCAGTGGTTCCCACTGCCACCTGATGGAGTGAACTCCCTTTTAGTATGATGCACAAGACTGGATCCTACTGTGCACCATCTTTCTAGCTTCATCCTTCACCATTTTCCCTCTGTGGATCGTGCCCTGGCCGCAATAGTCATTTGGTTTCTCAAATGTGCTTTTTCCCTTACTTCTGGGCCTTTGAATGGTATTTTCTCTAATAAAAATACTGCTCTGTTTAGTGCCTTATTTAAACATTTGACTTAAGTCAAATGGCCACATTCAGAGCCAGCAGGTGGCACGGTGGATAAGGTGCTGGACTCCCACAAGACTGACTGTGGTTTGAATCCTGAACCTGGTAGCTTGAAATTCGCACTAGGTGCATATGTGTGCATATGTGTGTTTGCTCCAAATCCCAGGAGCAGAATGAAGAAGAAGGAATTGCGGGGGTGGTGATTTCTCACTTTCCCTGTTGCTTTTTGTACAAATTTGTTTGAGTTGGGCAAATTTCTTAACTTCCTTGTGTTAAGGTTTTTCTCTCTGAAAATATGGATAATTACGGTAACAACTTCCCAAGATTGTCATGCAAATGGAATGATAGTTTATACTAAGCCCCCCTAATAGTGTATGGGCCTCATAAGTTATTGTACAAGTGCTATTAATTTTCCTCTTCCTCTAGCTCTACCTGGATAGACATAATTGGCCCTTTGTTAAATTCCCTGTTTCATGCTTCAAAAGTACTGATACATTCATACATCCTTTCACAAAGTCATTCACTCATTAATTCTTCAAGTATTTACTGAGAGCTTTTTGGGGGCTGTGTCTGTAGAAGGCACTAGGGACACAACAGAAGAGCGAGCAGACGAGGTTCCTGCCCTCGTGGAACTTGTAGTCTAGCGTTACCCCTTTATGACTCCCTCTGCAACCCCCAACCTCACACTGTCGTAATGCATCCTGGCTAATGCTTGTCTTTCTTGTTAGAAATTTGTGCTGAGCAGATGGAGCCCAGATCCCAGCAAACATTCTGTTGTCAATTTTTGCTAAATGAAAAAATGAACGAGTAGCTGAAGCAAAGAATCAATCCTTTGGTTAGGTGCCCATCTCCATCTCTTTATAGTGGCCTTTGGAAGAAAGGCTTCACATTGCCTTGACATCACAGTCAATGGGCGAGAGCTGAGAAAGTGACCTGCCAAGGTACAGGTAAGGTCTGAGGAGGGTACGTCTATTTTGGGGTGTGAGGAATTGGGGTCAGAGAAGGAAGTGGGTGAGGAGGGGGGAAGAGATACTGCTAGTACATGCAAGAGGGTACTGGGTACAGATGGTGTCATCTGGGCCTCTCTTAAAGAGGAGAGGAGGAAGAGGCAGGTGGTGATAGAATGAGTACAAACTTATCTGGCAGAATGTAGGCTGATCCTGGTTCACCTGGGCTCACCTTGTGGAAAGAAGAAAGCTGGGAGCCAATATTTTGCAGGAAATCCTTCAAAGAAATTGCTTTCCGGATCTGCAGGGTGTGTGGCATTAGGAATAGTCTGCTTACGAGCCGTGATAAATCTCATGTACCTGGTGCCAAGCAGACCACAGGGTGGGGCGGTTAAGGGCATAATAATTGCACATTTTCAGGTGACCTAGGCAATTTCCTGCACTCCCTCCCAAGTTCCTCCTTTTATCTCACTCCCCATCTCAGGACTCTTATCCTGTACTTTAATGGAAACCAGTTATGCTTTAAAGCTTCTGAAGGGAAAGGGAAACCACAGAGGCTGGAAGGCAATTAATTTGGGTAACAAGGGATACTTTTATAACAGAAATCTTGGCTGAACCTTGTGGACTCTTGTCAATTATAGAGTTACAAAGTTCTCCAAATAGTATATAGAAATGTATGCCAGATGTCTGCATTCGTTCTCACGTTCACTGACAGTTAAACTGTACAGGAGGCAGTCTGACCCAGACTTTGGAACCAGGTTTTTTTTAGTTAAAATCTCAATATTTTTACTTTCTATTGTGAAATCTTGGACAAGTTACTTCATGTCTTTCGGTCTGACATGAGATGACTTCCTCATCTCTAACGTGGGAATGATGGTAATGATAGTGCCTCCCTCACCACATAGGGTCCCTTTGAAAATGAAGTGAGGTAGAGCATGCGTAAAGCTCTTAGAGAAATGTTTGACACACTGTGAAGCACTTGTTAAATGTTAGCTACTCTCATGCCTTTCAAGCTATTTTTATTATGACTACTTATTTCACACTGTAGGACAGGGGAAAGAGAAATATACTAGGTTGGAGTTGCATCTCTGTCTCTTGGCATAAGACACTTGATTTCTTAGGTCTCCATTTCCTCATCTTAAGTGGATGATAAGAGTCCCACCCTTGCTGAGCCTGAAGCCGGAGGATCGTGAGAAATATAGTGTGACCCTGTCCATTAAGGCAAACAGACAAAAGAAGACTCCCTGCCTTAATTTGCATGTTACTAGGAATCCAGAGAGAACATGCATGTGAAATTATGTTGTAAACTGCTAAACTATAAATAAAAAGAAGGAAGACATGTAAAGCAGCTTCCATCCATACCGCTGATGTATTGCAGTGTAGGCCATTTTGGCCCAGGTATTGAAGAAATTCAATCGCTGGATGAGATCATTAACCCAGGAACTCAGAGACTTACATGACTTGTAGGCTTGTTTCTGTTGGGATTTAGAGAGAGTCACATTACTTTTTTTAGATTTGTTTTTAGGGTCATTAGGAACATTTCTGTAAACTTTGGTAATAGTCTCAATTGCTAAGAAAAAATGTTTTGGCAGGAGAATACCATTTCCCAGCTGAAAGCACATAATGAGAAATGTGAAAATTATTAGCAAGGCAAAATAGTATTAACAGTGCTTTGGGGAAAACCCTTGAAAGCGTCCAGCCTGGCCGAAGGATTTTATCACTTTTCTTAAATCCTTTCACTCTCTCACCTTCCTTTCCTCCTCTCTGGGGAGATTATCTTCACATTCTATTAAATATGAACAATTCTAACCACCCTATATAAAGTTCAGTAAATTCCCACTCACTGTCTTTTTTCCCCCCTTCTATTAATAGTTCTGAGTCAAGCTGATCCTCACCCCTGTGCTCTGCATGGTTCTTCTGGAATAATACCTTTCTCTTTATAGATTGAACTTTTCATTCTCCACCCCTTTATTAATGTGGTCTTCTGTTATTTATTTTATGATTTCTTACTTACATTTAATCATTGTTCTTCTCTGTAGTGCACAATATGGTTTTCTCAAAGTATGCATGCATTACATGACAATTGAATCAAAGATGTTAATATAGACATCATTTTCAAAAGAGAACTTGGAACTAGCAGATGGCATAATAGTTACGTCCCACGTAGTTGACTGTGGTTTGAGTCCTGGACCTGGTGGCTTAAGACTCACGCTGGGCACGTGTATGTGCATGCCCAAAATCCCAAAAGGAGAGTGGAGGAGAAGGGATTGTGGCATGGCCATCCTCCCAGGGGTTGATTTCTTGCTTTCTGTCTCTGTCTCTCTCTGTCTCTATGGTGAACACACACATCCTATAGCAAAAAAATTTTCTATAAAAAAAAAAAAGAAAAAAGAACTTTACATTTTTGTGTTTGTTGTGTTTCTTCCCTGAGCCCCTCCTACTGACTCTCTAATATCCAGTTCCCTTCCATATAGTCTCTGGTATTCACACTTGTCCTTCCTCCTATTATATTTCCAGATCTTCCAATTCCTGCCATAGAATGCAAATATTCAGTATATATTGAGCAGATACACAGTGTTTGACTTTCATAGTCTGACTTACTTTGCTTAGTATTAAATCTTCTTTACTCATCCATTTTTTATCAGATGACAGAGTCTCATTTTTTTATGGATGAATAGTATTCTATAGTGTATATGTGTCACGTTTTTTTCAATCCATTCGTTAGTTCTTGGGAAAATAGGTTGATTTCATGTCTCAGCAATTGTGAGTAATGCTGAAATAAACATGGATGTCTTTTTGACTAAGTATTTTCCTATTCTTTGTGTGTAAATACCAAGGAGTGGTATTACTAGGTCATATGTAGTTCTATTTGTGGTTTCTGAAGAGCCTCCATATTGTTTTCCACAGTGGCTGTACTAATATACATTCCTACTAACAGTGTAAGAGGATTCCCTTTTCACTACAGTCTTGCCAGCATTTGTTGTTGTTGTTTTGATCCAGCCATTCTGACTGGGGTTAAGGTATATCATTGTGGTTTTGATTTGTATTTCTCTTATGATAAGAGATAGTGAACATTTTTTCATGTACATTTTGGCCATTCAGATATTTTTCTTAGAGAGTTGTCTGTTCAGCTCATCAGCCCATTTTTAAATTGAATTATGCTTTTTCTTTTTTTTTGGGGGGGGGAGATGAACTACTCGAGTTCTCTATATATTCTGGTTATCAATCCATTATATGAAGCATAGATTGGAAATATTTTCTTCCATTCTGAGGGTTGTCTCTTCACTTTAATTGTTGTTTTCTTTGCTGTACAGAAGCTTTTTAGCCCAATGTTTATACTGCTTGTCTGTTTAGGGGATAATTATCTGTGTTTCAGGGGTCTTATTTAAGAAATCTTTGTCCACCACAGTGTCTTAAAGTATTTCCCCTGTGCTTTCCAGCTTGAGACTTTACATTTAGATCTTTGATCCATTTTGAGTTGATTCTTGTTAATGGTGAGAAATAGGGGTCTAGTTTTATTTTTGTGAAGGCACATATTCAGTTCTTCTAGCACCAGTTGCTGAAATGACTTTCATAAAACATATGCATGTTTATAAATATATATAACCACTACTCACTTAATGACCTACTTATTTAAGAACCACTCAGATTTATGACCAGCTCTCCAGTGTGTGTGTGGGGGGGGGGGGGGGGGGGAAGGATCACATTTCTTAGTCTTTATCTTGTTCCTGTAGTTGGTTAATGCTCAATACATGAAGTGTTCACAATCATTCAAGATTACATATTTTGTTTATAAATTTGTATTTTACTGTGTACTGATAGTAGTATTCAGAATATATAAAGATTATTTTACCAAATTTATATGTTAGTGTGTTGTGATGTATCTTGTCACTTTCTCACACTTATCTAATGTATGCTTTTTGTACGTATAGAAATACATTATTGCAGTATGGTGTTACATGATAGCTATTGAAAAAAAACCTTTTTTTTAAAAAAAGATTTATTTAATTTTATTTATTCATTCATTTATTTTAATTTGACCAGAGAGAGACATAGGGAGAGAGAGAAAGAAAGTGAGAAAGCAAGCCACCAGGTCTAGGACTCGAACCACATTAGGTCACATGGGAGTGTCCAGCACCTTAACCACCACGCCATCTGCTGGTCCCGAAAAATACATACTCTACAGTGCCACAACACGTAAGACATTTGCCTTTACACTCCTCACTTATTGACAAATTTGCTTAATGACCTAGTCATAGGAATGGAGCTTGGTCATTAAGTAAGGCGTGCCTGTATAAACATAGGTGAATTTTATAACATAAACATATACATGTTTATATATCCTTAAAAATACCATTTCTCGCTCTTTCCGCCATCTTTCTGTGCTGCCATAATGTGTGCATGAATGTCCTTGCTGATGCCCTCAAGAGCATTAATACTGAAAAGAGAGGCAAACGCCAGGTCCTTATTAGGCCGTGCTCCAAAGCCATTGTCCAGTTTCTAACTGTGATGATGAAGATGGTTACATTGGTGAATTTGAAATCATTGATGCCCACAGAGCTGGAAAAATTGTTGTGAACCTCACTGGCCTTTTAAACAAGTGTGGAGTGATCAGCCCCAGATCTGATGTGCAACTGAAGGATCTAGAGAAATGGCAGAATAATCTGCTCCCATCGCGTCAGTTTGGTTTTATTGTCCTGACAACCTCAGCTGGCATCATGGACCATGAAGAAGCAAGACGAAAATATACAGAGGGAAAATCCTGGGATTCTTTTCCTAGGGCTGTAATACACATACACAAATAAAATGCCGCATTGGACACTGGGGCTTCCAAAAAAAATTTTTTTTTCAAAAACTAAAAAATTTAACAATATATCTTGGAGATCATTCTATATCAGCATAGGCGTCATTATTTGGATGTTCCATAGTTGATGAAACCGGATTCCTACAGTAGATATTCAAGTTGTTGTCACCATTATGCTAGTGCAAACAGTCTTGTGATAAACATCTCTGAAATAATTTTAAGTAGATTTGTCCTCTAAGAGTATTATTATATGCTCTACCAAAAGTATGTCAGCATCTTTTAATGGTTACATAATATTTCTATTTCATTATGTGATGTACCATAGTTACCTTCAACATTCCCTTGAACCTGGAAATTTATGTTAAACAAGCAAATAGGAAATAATCATCGCTTACCCGCCACAAGGTAGGCACTCTTGTATTAAGAATAGAGTCATATATTTCCTCTAATTCTGGGGTGAGGATGATCTCTCCTTTTATAGCAAGTTGAAGATCTTTTAAAGATTTATGTATGACAGATAATAACTTATCAAATCGTTCAATTTCTTGTTTCAAAAAGATTAGTAAAACACAATGGATAAGAGGATCATAGCCTGGATGGAGAAAACAAAACAAAACAAAACAAAACAAAACAGAAACAATGTAATATTTTGCACATTAAAAAGGAGTTTTACATGGAGGGACACAGGCTTTGAAAGTTAAAGTTAAAGAAATTTCAATTTTTTAATGGCCAGAGGGTACATGCATTCACCAGACAGGGAGAAAGCATCCCCTTTTCCAATCCCTTCTCTACCATTTTTCCATTTTGTCAGGATTCTGGGCATGCACATACAGGTATCCAGGATGTTTGTCAAGCTACCAGGGCCAGGATTTGTACTGTGTTGGCCACATGGGATCTATTTTCTCAACAATTAGGCTACAGGGCTGGCCCAGAGAAATATTTTCTGTAGAAGGTCAGATAAAAAATATGACGGGACTTTAAAACGTTTGTAGGAAAATTTAATTAAAGCACAAGTTTATTTAGTGACTAAAATTTTTCAAATTCACGAATAGGTTTTTGTTAATAATATGCATTTTTTAAAGACCACTCACATAAAACCTACAGAATAATTTTCTTCTCTGCACCCTGTCTCCCAACTTAGACAGTAAGGGAGGCAGAGGTTTAGTTTTCCGTCTTGTCTCAGCCTTTCCGCTTCTCTGGTTCTCTTTTGTCCTGTCTTCCTCCCTTCCGATGCCAGAGTCCTTTCCTGAAAAGGCTGAAGTGAGGGGAAGAAGCTCCTGTTCCATGCTCACCACTGACACTGCTGTAAAGAGACTTCCAAATGGGGCTTAGCATCATGCACTTAAATGTGTTTGGAGTTCCAGCACACTCTTCTTTCTCCACTGTCAGTGGCAGCCGCGTTAGCACGTCAGATAAAATTTCTATCACCAATTCATCATTACTTTGCTCAGAACTGCAAAAGAAATGAAAAGAAGAATGGGATACAGATTTTTCTAATCTAGGAGGGTTCTCCGTTTCCAGGTCTCAGCTTCATAGAACCCCAGAACCGTCGTGTGGAACATCTTCTAGATAACATGGAGTTCATTTCATCCAGTGCACTTTAGACATTTGTAAAGAAGTGTGTGTTTTTAATGTTTTCAGGATTGAAAGAAAAGGGGAGGCAACCAAACAGAGCCTGCTTAAGTAACCTAATAGGTTATTCAGCTACTTGTCAAATTCCTCTGTGTGTTTACAGAAAAGGTTTCCTCTGACACACTCAGAGGGTAGTCATGGTAATTTCTCACTTTTTGTCTGCCTTTTCCCGGCAAGGGCATGCATCCTATAGAAAAATGGAAAAAAAGAAAAGAAAAAAACCCACCTACAGATCAATATCCCTAATGAATATAGGTGCAAAAATTCTCAAAAGATACTAGGAAATTGAATCCAATAGCACATTAAAAAGATTGTACACTATGATCAGGTAGGCTTTATCCCAAAGATGCAAGTATAGTTCAGCATATGCAAAACAATATGTATAATACATCACATCAACAGAAGGAAAGATGAAAATCATGATCATATCATTTGATGCAGAGAAAGGATTTGATATACAATATCCCTTTACGATTAAGACAGCAAAATAGGTATAGAAGGAATATATTTTCTCAATATAATAAAAGCTGTATATGACAAAGCATTGCTAGCATCATACTGAATGAGGGAAAGCTGAAAGCTTTCCTGGTAAAAACTGGAACAAGACAAGGCTGCCCCCTTTTCTTACTCCTTTTCAATCTAGTGCTGAAAGTCTTAGCCAGCAGTCAGACAAGAGAGTAAAATAAAAAGTATTCAAATAAGAAAAGGAAAAGCTAAATTTCCTATTTGCAAACAACATTATTTACACAGAAAATCCAAAACAATCCACAAAACAACTTCTAGAAATGATAAGTAAGCTCAGTAAATTTGCAGAGCACAAAATCAATATATAAAATCTACGGCAATTTTACACACCAACAATGAATAGATTGAGGCAGAACTGAAGAAAGCATGCCAAGTAACAGTTACTCTATTAGACTAACATCAGACCTTTCAACTGAAACAGTGAAGGCTATTTATAACAGATAAACACACACACACACACACACACACACACACACGAATAAACCTTTCACCTCAGAGGTGAAAGACATGTACTGGAAAAATTATGAAGAACGGAAAAAAAAATTGAGTATGATACAAAAACATGAAAAGACATCCTGTGTTCTTGAACTAGAATAAATATAATAAAAATGTCTGTTCTAGTTATGTCGCTGGACTCTCACGTAGTCAACCGCAGTTTGAGTCCCAGACCCAGTGGCTTAAAACTCTTGCTGGGCATGTGTGTGTGCGTGCCCAAGATCACAAGAGGAGAATAGAGGAGAAGGGATTGCGGCGTGGCTATCCCCACGGGGGGAAGGGGGGAGGGTGTGGGGTGTGGGGGTGATTTCTTGCTTTCTGTCTTTCTGACTCTGTTCGGTGAGTGGACACACCCTATAGCAAAAATCTCTCTCATTAAAAAAAAAAATAGTTCTACCCAAATTCATTTTAAAATTCATAAATATATCCACAGAAAGAAAAAAAAAATGTGATTCCAATCTAATTACCAGAGACATTCTTCACAGGAATAGAAAAAGAAATCCTAAAATTTATCCAGAATCATGAAAGGCCCTGTATTACCAAGGCAATATTGTGCAAAAGAATAACTAAGTGGCATTTCATTACCTGACCTCAACATACATTACAAAGTTGTGATAATCAAAACAGCATCATTCTGGCACAAAAACGGACACACCAATGGAACAGAATAGAAAATCCAGAAATAAAACCCCAAAATACAGCTAACTGATCTTGGACAAAAGGTACAAGATAATGCAGTGGAGAAAAAAAAGTCTTTTTAGCAAATGGTGCTGGAAGAACTGGATATCCACCTACTTAAAAAAAAGAAACTAGACCCCTATCTCTCACTATTAGCAAAAATCAACTCAAAATGGGTCAAAATTCTAAATGTAAAGCCTAAAACTACTGGTGGAAAACACGAAGAAACTCTTGAGGACATCAGAGTAGGCAAAAATTTAAGATCCCTAAAACACAGGCAATATTCACAAAAATAGACAAGTGGGATTACATCAAGTTAAAAAGCTTTTGCACAGTGGGACCAGCAGATGGTGTAATGGTTACGTTGATGGACGCCCACCTAGTTGGCTACAGTTTGAGTCCTGGACCCAGTGGTTTAAAACTCATGCTGGGCTTGTGTGCTTGCATGCCCAAGATGTGAGAGGAGAATGGACGAGAAGGGATTGTGGTGTGGCCATCCCCCTGGGGACATACACACAAGGAAGATTCGTTGAACTACTACAGTTTGGGATTATGTGTGTGTATATGTGCATGTGTATACTTGCTTCTGTGTTATTTGGAGAATTTTGTTTCTCCACCATGTAGACTATACTTTTGCAAGTTCTATTCTATATCTCCTCAAAGAAGCATTTAATAACTTTTTACTAATAATTCTTCCTACAAGAGTTCTTACCGGGTCATGAGGCTGGCTGTGGTAGTTTTTGGTTGCATAGCAATGAGACTTTCAATTAACTTCTGGCCTTTGGTCTCCCCACAGCTCCTTGTGGCTTCAGGATGTATCCCTAAGACCTCGGGAGATTCATCGTCAGGTAAGGACTGGATAATGTGTATGTAGTCCTCCATGCTCCCGTATTTTGGCACTGGCTGACATATCTGAAAATTTAACCACTTTGTTAGTGTTTGCCTGAGTGAGATGTCTATAAGGAAGACAATGTTTCCACATAAAATTTTATACAGACACCTCTTATTTGCATGTAGTATACTCTAGGCACTGTCAAAAGCAACATCTGAAACCACTGTATTGTCACATGCATATGATATGCACATATAGCTTCCTTGTTGTAAAAGAGAGAAAAAAAAGAAAAAAAAAACACTAAAAACCAAGGCAATTCCAACCATCCATTGCCTCAATGAAATATACTCATGGAAAATAGATGCAATAAAGCTTGAACAAATCATTTTAGTTTACTGAATCCTATAGGAGAAAGTGAGGATGATCTTACAAATAATTCACCTCTGTTAAAGAAGAGAAATGCATTGTTCATGTGTCAGAAAAGTGGTTGTTGGTAGCTTTCTTGATATTCTTAAGGAAAAAGTTGAGGAATTAATGAGGGCCACAGGGAAACATCAAACAACAATGTTACTGATAAAATTATCCACAGAAGAAGCTAACATTATATCAAGAATGGGAAGAGCTGACAAGTTGACACTTACAAAATTATCAGTGTTTTGGGGGCCAGCAAGTGGCTTAGTGATTAAGGCGCTGGACTCTCACATGGCCGACCACAGTTTGAGTCCCTGTTCACGTCCTGGACCTGGCGGCTTGAAACTCATGCCTGGAACATGTGCATTTGTGCCTAAAATCTTGAGAAGAGAATGGAGGAGAATGGATTGCTGTGTGGCCATCCCTCAGGGAGGTATTTCTCACTTTCTGTTTCTGTCTTTCTGGTGATCTCATGAACCTTATAGCAAAAATCTCAAAAAAAAAAAAAAAAAATCCAGTGTTTTAAAGCAATAAAACAATTGAGATACATGATTACTGAATATATTTCTGTCATGTGATATAATTGTGCTGATGCAATTTTATGCTGTATGTTACTATATACTTTATTCAGTTATAAATACTTAATGTAATAGTCTATATATAAAAACCATGCACACCATAATTTTGAGTCATTTTAAAGGATTTTCAAGGTCAGGTCACAGATGGTGGTGCAGCGGCAATGTGACAGGGCCCACAAAGAAGACCCTGGGTTTGTGTTTTGGGGCCTACTTGTACATGCTGGGCATGTGTGTGTGCCTGTGTTCTAGGCTGGCTAAGGCTGGGGGTAGACTGTGGCATGGAAACATTGTTGAGGATGCCTTTGTATTTGTCTCTCTCATAGAAAAAATAAATAAACTTTCAAAAAAAGATGACAAAGGATATTCAAGGGTAATTTTACCCTAAGGACTGACTTTAGATTATAAACTGAACTAAATATATTTTTTAATGGGTATTTAAAGAACAAAAAAACCTCTTAGGTTTTTCTCTAAATAATGTATAAATAGTGTATAAAGGATATAATTTAATGTCTTGTTAGTTCAGGGTTATCAACATAAACTATTACTATTCATTTTATAGTGCCTTATAAATTAATCTTCCTAAGATACCATTTTTAGCATTTTTTCTCTCCATACTCTCAAAATCCTAGATAGATGATCAGGATACGATCTCTGGTCACTTGATTTTGTGTGCTTGGGGTGGGGGCATAATTCTTCAATCTCAGTTTTGCTACTTATTATAATAGCTGTATGTGCTTACATGCTAGGAACCTTAGTTTCCTTACCTGTAAACTGGGAATAATATTTATTCCACATGGTGTTTGAGCATTAAAATAATTAAATAAGAAACATATATACATTGGCTAGCATAGAATAGTTGATTAAATACTAGCTTGCTTCTGCCTCCTTGTACTTTGCACTTCATATTATACATTCTTAGTAGGGTACAAACTATTTATTTAAGTTTTTCTGTAGGGTGTGTGCACTCACTGGAGAGAGACAGAAAGAGGAGAGAGAGAGAGAGAGAGGGAGAGAGAGGGAGAGAGAGAGAGAAATCACCCCCCAGGATGATTCTTTTCTTTTCCATTCTACTCTTGGGATTTTGGGCACACAGACCCATATACTCAGAGTGTTTTTGAAGCCCAGGTCCAGGACTTAAATTGTGCAGTAGGCCATGTGGAATCCAGCTGCCTTAACAACCATGCCAGATGAACCACCTGGATGGCCCTCTTTATCATTCTCTTTATTTACCACCCAGTATAATGCTGTCGTTAATAGAGGAATGGGTAAATACTTTTAAAAATACTAGACATTAATAAAAGCCATTAGGAACCAGCAGTTAGCGTAATGGCTATGTCGCTGGACTCCCACGTAGTCGACCGCGGTTCGCGTCTCGGACCCGGTGGCTTACAACTCACGCCGGGCGCGTGTGCGTGCGAGCCCAAGATCCCGAGAGGAGAATGGAGGAGAAGGGATTGCGGCGTGGCCATCCCCCCTGGGGGGTGATTTCCTGCTTTCTGTCTCTCTGTCTCTCTCTGTCTGTTTGGCGAGCGCACGCGCCCTATAGCAAAAACCTCTCCAAAAAAAGAAAAAAAATAATAAAAAAAAAATAAAAGCCATTAAAAGTGAACAGCATAATTAATTTAAATATATATTTAAAATAATGCAACAATGTTTAGTTAGAAATAATTGCGTAACGTAATAAGATAATTCTTTTCTTACCTCATCACAAGAGAAACTAAAGTCATCTTTCAGCACTTCAGGATTACAAAATTTGTATAGAAGGGTGTTTAAGCATCGCTTATCCCACGTATCAGTGACTTGACCGCCATAAATCACTTCCCCAATCAGGTAGCGCAGTGCCTGCCATGGAATATTGGACTGTCCATTCAGGGTGTTTTCCAGTGTTTTTATGGTAACCTTTAGAAAATCAGTGAGTTTTTATTATTTCAGTACATGTTTCAGCTTTGAGTTTTAACATAAAATTGACTCTTAAACAGCTACAAGTATTTTCTCTTTTAAAAATGTATGGAAATGTAAGAGGAGTGAAAATATTAGCATATACATACCTTTATTCATTAGTTCTTTTTTTGTTGTTGAATAACCAGTGGACTGTTTAATTATTATTCTTTGAATAGACAGAACAAGCATATAGTATTGAGTTTAAAAGGTATAAGGGATAAACAAGGGGAAGCAAGTCTTTTCCTCCCCTGCACTTGCCATCAGATCTCCTTCCTTAAGCCATCATCGATAGCAATTTCTTGGGTGTCCTTACACAGATATTCTATGCAGTGACATGTACATCAGTTGACTTCATTCTTCTTTGTTCTTTCCTCTCCTCCTCTCCTCTCTCCCTCTTGTGACTCTGCATGACCTCTCCCAGATGTAGACTTGGCCTTGGATCTCTAAACTGTGATCTGCAAAATACTTTTATTTTTAAATCTTCCAGTTGCAGTATTTGCTATTAGCAAATGGACTAAAACACTAATGATCTTTTTTGTATTGCTGTGATATCTGTCATAATGTCTCCTTTTTAGTCTCTGATTTTGTTTGTTTCTGTCTTTTTTCTTAGTTTAATGGTTTCTCTATTTTATTTTTTCCCCAAAACAACTTTTCATTTCATGATCTTTTGTGTTTTTTCTTTTTTTTCATTCTCATTTCATTTATTTTTGCTCTCATCTTTATTATTTCTTTCCTCCTATTGACTTTATGTTTGGTTTATTCTTGTTTGTTTCTTTTGGGTATGCCATTAAGTTGTTTATATCAAATTTTACTATATGTTTTGTAAGTATATTTTGCTCTAAACTTACTTCTTAGTACTGCTTTTGTCATATCCCATAGGTTTTTGTATGTTGTGTTTTCATTTTTATTTGTTTCAAGAAATTAAAAAAATTCTTCTTAATTTCTTCATTGACTCATTGGTTATTTAGGAGCCTACTGTTTAATTTCTTGTATTTGTAGTTTCCAAAGTTCATTTGTTACTGATTTCTGGTTTTGTTCCATTGTGGTTAGAAAAGATACTTGATATGATTTCAATGAAAAAAAATGTTGATATTTCTTTCATGTCCTATCATCTATAGTCTCCTGAAGAATGTCTTATGTAATAGTGAAAAGAATGTGTATTCTGTAGCAGTTGAATGAAATGTTTTATAAATGTCTGTTACGTTTATTAGGTCTATAGTGCAGTTTAAGCCTGATGTTTCTTTGCTTATTTTCTGTCTAGGTGGTCTGTTCATGCTGAAAGTAGGGTGATGAACTTCCCAACTATTATTGTATTGGAGTCTATCTCACCCTTTAGATCTAATAGTTGTTTTATATTTTTGAGTGTTTTGTTCTTGGGTGCATATATATTTACCGTTGTGATATCTTCTTGCAGAATTGATCCCTGTATCATCGTACAATGACTCATTGTACAGTTTTTGACTTAATGTCTATTTTATTTAAGTATAGCTACTTCTGCTTGCTTTTTGTTTGCATGGAATATCATTTTCCATCCCTTCATTTTTAGTTTATGTGTGTCTTTACCAGTAAAGTGAATTTCTTGTAGTCATATATAGTTGCATCCTGTTTTATAATCTATTCACCCAGTCTATATATCTTTTTGTTTGGGAGTTCAATCAAGGTTTAGGAGTTAATTCATGGCTATTATTGATAGGTGAGGATCACTCTTGACATTTTGTTCATTGTTTTCTGGTTGTTTAGTATTTTCTTTGTTCCTTTCCTCTTCTCTCATAGTTTATTTTTGCAGTTTGGTGTTTTTCTCAGTGTTAAGATTTGATTTCTTGGGGACCAGCAGATGGTATAATGGTTATGTCACTGGACTCCCACATAGTCAACTGTGGTTTGAGTCCCTGACTGGGTGGCTTGAACTCACACTGTGTCTTTGCCTAAGATCCCGAGAGGAGAATGGAGGAGAAGGGATTGTGGTGTGGCCATTCCCCCTGTGTGTGTGTGGGGGGGGGGGAGGTGATTTCTCACTTTCTGCCTCTCTGTTTCTTTCTGTCTTTCTGGCGAGTGCATGCACACTATAACAAAAACTTCTCTTAAAAAAGATTTAATTTCTTTCTCTTTCTTATTTGTGTATACACCCTAGTTTTATTCTTTTACATGTTTTCATGATGGTAGTTATCATTCTTTTGCTTCCAGATGAAGAATCCCCATAAATATATTTTTAAAAGCTTGTCTAGTGCAGATAAATTCCCAGTTTTTGCTTGTCTGGGAAATACCTCTTTTCTCATTTCTTTCTGAAGGATACCTTCGCTGGGTATAATATTCTTGCCTGACAGTATTTTGCCTGGTAAGTACTTTGACTATATCATCACATTCTTTTCTGGTCTCTAGGATCAGCTGTTTTAAATTATGTTTCTGGTTAGGTGCAGAAACCCATACTCTGATAGGCAGCCAGGCTTGCAGTGAGTACAACAACCTTTTGTGAAACCAAGACATCTAAGAGAGACATGTAGGAGACATACAAAGATATTCATCTATCTAGGGTGGGACTTGGTGATAGATACTGAAGGCAGTATTTTCCTCAAATATTTAAAACAAAATAAAACAAAACTAAACAAAACTCTAACATATAAGTGAATGGGTAATCAAGAGAGCAATATTATGAGCTGAAAGCTGTTTCATGAAAGTTAATTTGGGAAAAATTTAAGCAGGAGTTACTATATACATGCTTTAACAATAAAGCATAAATTGAAGTTTTATATAGTAAATAAACTTCCCTCCTCACACAATGAGCCAGTGTAATCTCACTTGCTTTAAATGAATAATACTGACATTTTCATAGTCATCTGTACACGTCACATATACTGTTTTAAGTGCTTTACTTAAAGCATCAAATAATTGTGTTTCAAAGGTACTGAAATTTGTACCTTTGGCGAAGGAAACTAAAACCTAGAGAGGTTAATACATTTGCCTAATAGATTAAATATTTGTACAGTTACAGTGGTGGAGTTGTAATTTGATTTCAGAAAAGTTGGCTTCAAAGTCTGTGTTTTCGAATGTTAGCCTTTATTGCCTAGTTACAGAGTTCATTTTCCTACCACCATGTTAAACACTTCAAACTTGTGCAGATGTGTAGTAGGCCTCCAGTTTAAATTTTATTGTTATTTAATTGTTATTGTTTGTGAGAAGATAACACTTACCTCCAAGTCTGAAGAACTAAATTTATAAGCAATATTCCAGCCCAATGTTCCATAATTTTTTCTTTCATTGATCACAGCATTGAAAAAACATAGGCTGAATAAAATTTTTTTCCACCATTGTCCACAGTCAGGGTTTTCAAATATGTCTTTTGTTATTTCTCCACTCCCACTATATCCAAATGTCTGAAGTAAATTACTTTTCAATCCCTGGGGAGGTTCCACAGCAATCTTTAAATCAGACATGAGTAAAAACAGCATGTGAGAACAGATGCAGGCACTAGGTCTGGAGTAGACTTTCCTTTGTATAGCACTAAGAAAATAAATAGCTAAGAAGTTTGATTTTCAAGATTCATTGGAAAATCATGTGTTATTCTTTTGAAAACTTTTCTTTTTTTTAGAAAGATTTTTGCTATAGGGCTTGTGCACTTTCCAGAGAGACAGAGAGAGACAGAAAGCGAGAAATCAGGCCTTGGGCAGATGGCCATGCCACAATCCCCTCTCCTCCATTCTCCTCTCAGTATCTTGGGCATGTACACACATGCACCTGGCGTGAGTTTTAAGCTGCTGGGTCTGGGACTTGAACTGTGGTCAACTATGTGGGAGTCCAGTGACATAACCCTTATGTCATCTACTGGTCCCAGCCATTTGAAAATTTCTATGGGAAGTATGGTCTCAGAGTTTCTATTATTCTAATCTGTATTTTAAAATGAGAATTATAACATTACTGTGATTATTGTGATTAAAAGCACTTCCATGTGCTCTAAATATGGGGTTCCGGAAGCACAGCATTTTAGAAAGTTTGATGATGAAGAGTTACGTAGTCTAAATTTATGTGCCAATGGTAGCAAAGTGGCTGCAACAGAATCAGGGCTGCATGGCCTCAGTAAGACAGCAGAGACAGGGTGTACCAACTCATAGGAAACAGAGCCCTAACTGAACCAGTGAAAAGATCTAGTTGCCACTGATATTAAAAAGGAGAATTAAGGACCAGCAGATAGCATAATGGTTATGTTGCTGGACTCCAATGTAGCCAACTATGGTTTGAGTCCTGGCCCCAGCAGTTTAAAAACACATGCCAGGCACTTATGTGTGTGTACCTAAAATCCCAAGAGGAGATTGGAGGAGAAGGGATTTGTGGCATGGCCATCCTGCTGTGGGGTGATTTCTTGCTTTCTGTCTCTCTGGTGAGTGCACAGGCCCTATAGCAGAAATCTCTCTTAAAAAAAAAAAAAAAAAAAAAAAAAAAAAAACCAAAAAAAACAATAAGAATTATTATTTTGGTATGTTACCAAATTTTACATGCATTTAAAATCTATTTGGTTGACTTCTTAACTATAATAATTGAAGTGATAACTGATTGGGGGGAGGTGGTAAAGGAATCATTTGGAGGGCTTTTTACTGAGACTGTGGGTGATCTGTCTGATAGACTTGACTTTTAGTGACAACATACTATTTCATCACATGTATATACCATAACTGGGAGGGCCCTGTAGAGGAGTGATTAAGCACTGTGCATAGGAAGCTGGATCCCATATGGCTGACCATGGTTTGAGTTTCAGCCCCAGTGGCTTGAAAAACACACTGGGCACGTGTGTGTGTGTGTGTGTGTGTGTGTGTGTGCGTGCGCCTGCCCCCAAATCCTGATGGGGTGGAGAAATGGAGGAAGATGATTGTAGCATGAGTGTGCTCTATTGGGGAGTGCTTTCTTTTTCTTTTTATTTAGCAAGCACTTGAGCCCTTTAGTGATTAAAAAAAAAAAGAAACAAAAGAAATGGAAGTGAAGTAAAGATTAAACAGCGACAATAGCAAGAGAAAAAGTGCACCATAATTTATTTTATCTTTTCCTGGAGGGGGTCAATTGATCAACTAGTACGAACTTTTAAAAGACTACATGTATATATTCTGACATCTACAGGCCGAACTTTTGTTTTTTATATGTTTATTGACCTCTTCTGTTCTTTGCTCATTTTTTATGGGATGTGACTATTTTCCTTAATTATTTGTGGATTCTCTTGTTTGTATAACATTTTTATCTATCTACATAGATAATGGCATATAAAATTTTGTGTCTACTCTAATTATAATTACATTAAAAATACTTATGCCAATGAAGACCTAAAGTGGACTTAGAGCAATGAACTTCCTTAAAATAAAACGTTCCTTGATGCTCTCTGTCCCTCTCTACCAACCTTCATTCTTCTACCCTCACTACCTCCACCTCTTAAATCACTTACTCTTGGCCAAAGATTAAAGGCTGTTTGAGATGATAATCTTCCAGACTCTGGGAAATAAATACAATACCTCAAGTCTCAGAATAGGTTGTAGGTTTCTTCAATCCACATTCTGTCTGCTCTAGGAGTGGGACTTTTGGGATGCAGTTCAGTACTGTCAATTTGGGTAAAAATATATAGGAGATGGGGAAAAGCTGAGGAGCAGTGTGACAGGGAGAGGCTTCATAGTTTTCCATGAGTGAGTATGATTTATTCTCAGGTGGAATGGCACTCTATCAGGAAAGAGCCTCATCTCCCTCTCCATCCCCCCCCCCCCCCTCATTTGGAAGTGTCCATGTGCTCACAGTCTTGGTATAGCATTCTGCCTATGCTGTTGGTCACTTTTCTCTGCTGTTATGATTCCACTTTTGGCCACCTTGTTTAACAGAACTAAGTCTTGATGTTTATTCTATCTCAATGGTGGATATAAGTCACAGAGAATCCTTAATTAGGACTTTTTAGTAAACAATTTCAATCTACTTTCTGACAGACCTTTTCCAGAGAATTAATAAACTAGTAAACTAGCTAAGAGGAGCAAAGACAAAAACAAAACTAGAGAAGCAAAAGGCAAGAAAAGGACACTGATTGTATATTTTTGCTTATAACAACTGGAAGCCTAGTGTTCTTGTTGGGGGAAAACAAATCTCTGAATTGTGAATTACTTTCCCGACAGCAGGGACCTGTCTACTTCCTGGTCCTAGTATAGGGCGGAGCACAAAGCAGATATTTAGCATGCCACAATTAGCATGCTCTTAATTCAGAATTATAAATGTAAGATGATTTGCATTCAAACAATTTCTTTTTCTTGAGAGGTTTTTGCTATAGGGCACATGTACTCGCCAGAAAGCCTGAGAGAGACAGAAAGTGAGAAATCACTCCCCAGAGTGGATGGCCATGCCACAATCCCTTCTCCATTCTTCTCTTGGGATCTTGGGCACGCACGCACATGCGCCTGGCATGAGTTTAAGCCACTTGAACCATGGTCGACTACATGGGAGTCCAGCGACATAGCTATTATGGCAACTGCTAGTCCCCAAAACAGAGTTTCTTAGTATTAAAACCTATTATTCTTACCTTTAAACCCTTTTGAAGAATAGGAATTGGGAAAGAACTGTCTGATTTTGAGCTTAACCATAGCCTAAACTCAGGATCTACTGTCACATCTGGATTGCTGAGTCTGTAAAAAAAAAAAAAAAAAAAAAATATATATATATATATATATACACACACACACACACACATATATATACACACACACATATAAATATTTTAATGTAAAAATTTAAAGAAAACCATTATATTCTTAGAGTCCTAGCATTTTAATGTTTGAAATGACTTTACAAATCATTTCAATACCGAAAATCTTTCTTATTACATTACCACAAGACTTTCATGTTGCACAAGAATTTGCACAAGACCCACTCATTCCCATTATTTCCCCCAGATTTTTGCTATAGGGTGTGTGCACTCACTGGAGAAAGACAGAGAGGGGGGGAAGTGAGAAACCACCTGCCAACGGGGGATGGCCAGGCCACAGTCCTCCATATGCCTCTGGGGATTTTGGGCACGCATGCACGTGTGGCCAGCATGTTTTTCAAGTCACTGAGTCTAGGATTCAGTGCCTTAACCACCATGCCACCTGTTCGCCCCAATCCCACCCCCCCCCTCCTTTTTTAGGTTTTTACCATAGGGCATGTACACTCAATGGAGAAAGAGGGAAAAATGAGAAATCGTCTCCAAAGGGGATGCCATACTGAAATATCTTCTCCATTCTCTTCTTGGGATTTGGGGCACATGTGCTCATGCGCTTAGTATGATTTTCAAACCATCAGATCGGCGGCTTGAACCACGGTCAGCCATGTGGAAGTCCAGCTTCTTAACCACCCCAGATGGCCCATCCCAACTCCCATTTTTAATAAGCAGCTTTTCCCTCTCTGAGTATAAGCTAAGCAAAACAAAGAGTTCCACTGATCTAACTTGGAACAATTGAACATTAAGATAAATAAAAATAGTAACATTATAATCTAATCAATAAAATAGGAATCAGTGAGTCTATACTGACATGAATAAATAAATGAGAGGAGGAAAAGTACTTCATCATAGAAGAATATCACTAAGTAAATTTAGAAAGAATTGTGGCATTAGAAAGCCACTGTCTGGCAAATAACATAGTGATAATACAGCCAAATATATTTAAAAAGGTTAAAGCTAGCAGATAAAATATATACATACATGGCATGAAAATTCTCACAAGTGACAGATACCACCATTTTTTTTTTAATTACCAGAAGGTGCTTATACTACCAGAGACAATAAAAAGGGAGAGATGGTAAGAGAGAGAGCAAGAAAATAACCCCCAAAGACGTATGGTCATGCCACAGTCCTTTTCCCTCTGTTTCTCCAATGTGTCAGGACTTTGGAACTGCATGCTCAAGCACCCAATATGATTTTTGAACAGCAGTTGGCCATGTAGCATCTGGCTTCCTAGGCATTGTGCTTAACCACTGTGCCATGGGGCCTGCCCCCAGTAGATACCACTTTAACAAATGATCAAAGTTGATATCACTGGTAATGAGGCAAATTCACATCATGCGTGCCTTTGATGTGTACTGAGAAAGATACAACATACTTCTGTGGTATTTCTGCAATACTGCATAGCCATAATCTTCCCATGAGAAAATACTAGACTAATAACAAAATGAGAGACACTTTATAAAGTAACTAGTTGGTGCTTTTCAAAAATATCAAAGTTTCAAAAGACAGTGACAGACAAAGGAACTATTCTAGATTAAAGAAGAGTTAAGAAACAAGACAATCACATGCAATGAGAAATCCGGAATCTGAATCCAGAACTTTTTACCATTTTTTTTTTTTTTGCAACAAAAGATATTAATGGGACAATAGACTAAATATTACTAATTGTGTTGCTTACATAGTAATACACACTGAAGTATTTAGGGCTCAGGTGACATGCCCATAATTTACTTATTTTCTTTCTTTCTTTGTTTTCTTTTTTTCTTTGCCATTGGGTGTGTGCGTTCGTCAGAGAGAGACAGAGAGAGAGAAAGTGAGAAATCATCCCCCCAGGGCGATGGCCACACTGCAGTCCCTTCTCCTCCATTCTTCTCCTGGGATTTTGGGCACACATGCACATGTACCCAGCATGATTTTCAAGCCACTGGGTCCAGCACTTGAGCCACGGTCAGCCACACAGTAGTCCAGAGCACCTTAACCACCATACCACCTGCTGAAGCACCTTAATTGCCATGCCACTTGCTGGTGAAAGTAAAAGTAATTTACTTTCAAATCATTCAGAAAATTACATAGAAAATGTTTAAAATTAGGAAATAGAGATGAGAAGTACAGGGTATTTTTTCTTTTGTACTATTCTAGCAACTTTTCTGCAAGTCCAAAGATATTTTTTAAAGATATAGAAAACCAAAACAGTAAAAGCAAAAATGCACTAAACACAAAACAGATAAATGAAAATCACCTGTAATCCCACCAAATAGGTTTAAGTACATTTTTTTCTTTTTTCTCCCTGTTGTCTCTTATTTTTAAGAAAATGAAAATATTAGACTGTACGTATTATTCATAGCTTGCTATTTTTTCCTCCTAGCAATCTATTATGAGCATCTTTAACTCCTAAATTTAAGAAATATTTTTTTTCATTTTCCTCTTCCACTGTAGGCTGCTAGAGGGGTGGTCTTAAATATCTAAAAGCGTGATATAACAAAGAAGTATGAATATCGTTTAATCATACTCTTATCACAACTATATGCTGAATATTTTAATACATCATTACTCTTATTAATAATAGCACGTGCATTTGAGTAAGTGAAGGAGGGAAGAAAGCAGCATGAGCAAGGCCTCTTTACACTGCAACTCCTTTTCCCAAGCTTTTCAGCTTGTTATGATCTTAGGCATAAGCACCTCGTGGGTTTCAGGCCAGCTGGGCTGGAGATCTTAGCCCACAGTCAGCCGTGTGGCTTCTAGCACTGCAGTTCAGTATGGTACCGACTGTGCCACAGGCTGGGCCTCTGTGCATCATTATTTATTTATTTAAATTTGCCAGGTGGTTCATGAACTCACTGGGAGCTGGGGTCAGTGGGTGATAGACAGATAGGTTGACAGAAAGCACTTCCCATCGGGAATAGTCACACCTCAATCCCTACTCTTCCATTTCTCCCTCCTTTTGGGATTTTGGGCATACATGCACACATGCCAAGTGTATTTCTTAAGCTGCCAGGTCCAAGACTTGAACCTCAGAGTTGACAGTGTGAGATCTAGCAGCTTTAATCACCATGCCCCAGACTGGTCTATTATTCTTATTAAGGCTTTGAAATTCTGTTCTGAGGAACATCTCTCTAACTTATTTTTTTTCTGATAATTATTTTATTTAACTTTATTATTATTATTATTTTCCAGTTTGATCAGAGAGAGACAGAGAGAGGGAAAGTGAGAAAGTAAGCCACCAGGTCAGGGACTAGAATAACAGTTGACCATATGGAAGTCCAGCGCCCTTATCACCACATCACCTGCCTGCCCCACATCTCTCTAACTTAAAAAAAAAAAGTATTATTAGGACTAGCAGTTGGCATAATGGCTATGTTGTTGGACTCCCATGTAGTCGACCGCTGTTCGAGTCCCAGACCCAGTGGCTTAAATTCACGCTGGGTGCGTGTGCGTGCATGCCCAAGATCCCAAGAGGAAAATGGAGGAGAAGGGATTGTGGCATGGCCATCTCCCCTGGGGGGTGATTTCTCACTTTCTGTCTCTCTGACTCTCTCTTTCTGGTGAACACACACACCCTATAGCAAAAACTTCTGAAAAGAAAAAAGTGTATTAATATTATTATTTTAGTTTGCTATGGGGCTCATACACTCACCAGAGAGAGACAGAGAGAGAGAAAAAGTGAGAAAGCGTACCACCAGGTCTGGAACTTGAACCATGGTTGGCCATGTGGGAGTCCAACAACTCAACCACCATTCCACCTGCTGGCCCTGTTTATTTGTTTTGTAATATGACATGTGGCTGTCTGCTGTGGTATTGTCTCTCTTTACCCTGTGAAAAATGCAACAGTGTTCAGTCCTTGCTGTGTTCTCAGTGACCAGAATAAATGAAAAACAGTAGATGCCCTATACATATTTTTGAAGGAATAATGAATGAGAGCTGGGACCAGCAGTTAGTGTAATGGCTATGTTGCTGAACTCTCATGTAGTCAACCGCGGTTCCAGCCCCAGGCCCGGTGGCTTAAACTCAGGCTGGGTGTGTGTGTGTGTGTGTGTGTGCCCAAGATCCCAAGAGAGAATAGAGAAGAAGGGATTACAACGTGGCCATCACCCCTGGGGGGGGGGTGATTTCTTGCTTTCTGTCTCTCTGTCTCTCTCTGTCTCTGGCTAGTGCACGCGCCCTGTAGCAAAAACCTCTCCAATAAATAAATAAATAATGAGAGCTATGATAGAAATTATTGTATTATCTTCCAAAGTTTAAATCTACTGAAATCCCATAACTAAGTAATCTTTATCATCTGCCTTTCTTTAGTCATGAAATAAATATGAAAAAGAGAAATTATTAAATAATTCTTAAACTGTTAATGAAAGTCTGGAGAACAGGATGAATAATATTAGCAAGGTTTTTAGAATTTTAAGTCAGGCATGTTGGTTTTATTGCGTAATCAGAAAAGTTATGAGGTGTATTTCTATGTAAAAATATGTCATGACTTTTCCAGCAACCCCATAAATAGTTTTCTTGCACATGCTCAAAGCATAGAAATAACAGTGAAGAGACTCTCATTTAAACACACTTTTACTATACAATATTGGCCATATAAGGTAAAGCAGATAGAAGAGCAAGGCTGGAGAAAAAAGTTATAGATTGTACTGGCTAAAGCATTATTAATTCCGGCCCAGCCTAGGCGGTGCAGTCTGTAGTGTTCTAGGCTGCAGTGACGGAAGCTGCACGTCTGGCCTCAGGTTCAGATCCCTGGCCTAGCTGGTCTGAAATATGCTGTGTCAGGACTGTCTGCACATGTCCAAGATCTTGGTGAGTTGGAAGGCCATGTCAGAATGACCAGACCCTGTCAACAGTGCCTCTCTCTTTTGCTTTCTTACTCTCTCTTGTGTGCACACATACACGCTCTCATGAACAAAATAAAACAAACAAACAAAAAGACTAATTCAACACATTGCTAGTTCTTCATTTAAAGTTATAGCAATAATTTTCAAATGCTTCCACTGTGAACCAGAAGGCTAAACCTATAAAAATTTCTGCGTAAGTGCTTTGGGATGTACTTACCAAAAGCCTGTGAAAGTGGATTAAACTAGAGAAAGTCAGAAATGATACTAAATATAAGTCATAAAATAATCATTAAGGGTATGGATATGAGGTATTATACTCTGCTGTTTGGGATCATAGAACATTAAAAATTATGTAATAGTTCTATAAATTGGTCTCTAAAGTGTGTACATATAGGCATGTGAGAGCTCCTGAAAGGTGGAGAAAGAGTGATAAATGAGATAGGGTACAAAAATTAAAGAGATTTTTCCCCCTAATAAACATTGATATAGTCATAGTATAGTTTTCGGGTTCTTGCAGAAGAGAGGACACATTATTCTACCACTGTTTGCACATAGCATACATTGCCTTTTCTAGTGATACTTCATAATTAATCTGATCCCTTCCAAAGAAATGTAAAATTCTTACGATTCTACAATAGAGCACAGCCTTGGCATAAATGATGCTGCGAGGTGGCAGTTCTGCAGGAAGACCCATTGCTGTGTTCTGGTTAGTGCCTTAACAATGAGATCTTCAGCTTTAGCTGCCTGGCCACGGCCCAGAGAAATCATTGCCACATCATCTGTTGTTCCTTTTAAATCCTGTGCAAATCTTAGGACAGTATTGGTCAGGTCAATCCCTGTATAAAAACATGGAGAGGTACATAAAATGATAAAGTCATTCGATTCTCTCTTAGAAACACAATTTAGCATTTATTGAGTGGTGTAGCCATAGTAGAAAGACTACAGGCTTTGAAAGTCGAGGCCAGTGTTCAGATTTTGGCTCTGCCACTTACTAGTCGGGTGACTTAGGTTTTCTAATATATGAGATGACAGTATCCTGTGCTTGCCAGAGATAGACAGAGAGATGGACAGGGAGAGGAGAAAACCATACCACGGTAAGAAGTCATGCCACAATCCCTTCTCTAGCATCTCTTTCTCCTTTTGGGATTTTGGGCACACACGCACACACGTTCAAGTACATGTCTCAAACTGCTGGGTCTAGGGCTCGAACTTCATGGTCAACCATGTGGGATCTGGGTGCTTTAACATCAGGTCACAAAGCCAGCCCAAGATGATAATATCTAACTACAAAAGCACCTGATGATTATCTACTCCTCCGACCTTTCTGAAGCTATTTCCAATGTTTCTTTCTTTCTGTTTTTTTTTTTTTGGAGAGGTTTTTGCTATAGGGCGTGTGAGCTCGCCAGATAGAGAGAGAGACAGAGAGATAGAAAGCAAGAAATCACCCCCCGGGGGGATGGCCACGCCACAATCCCTTCTCCTCCATTCTCCTCTCGGGATCTTGGGCACACACACACACACACGCGCCTGGCGTGAGTTTTAAGCCACCGGGTCCAGGACGCTAACCGCGGTCGACTACATGGGAGTCCAGCGACATAGCCATTACGCTAACTGCTGGTTACGTTTCCAATGTTTCTTGAGAGGACGGTGTATGCAGCTAAAGTACTACATTCTTAGCATCTCTTGCAGCTAGGTATAGGCATCTAAGTTTTCTGAATAGGTTTTGGCAGCAAAAATTTGTTAGCAAAAGTGTTGTGTAATATTTTGAATGTGTTCTTAAAGGGGGAGGGAGTATCCCTTTTTCTTGTGCTGTTTAGAACATGAATGTGAGGGACCAGCAGTTAGCATAATGGCTATGTTGCTGGACTCCCATGTAGTCGACTGCGGTTAGAGTCCCAGACCCGGTGGCTTAAACTCACGCCAAGCATGTGTGCGTGCGTGCCCAAGATCCTGAGAGGAGAATGGAGGAGAAGGGATTGCGGCATGGCCATCCCCCCTGGGGGTGATTTCTCATTTTCTGTCTCTCTGTCTCTCTCTGTCTCTCTGGTGAGTGTGCATGTCCTATAGCAAAAATCTCTCAAAAAAAAGAAAAACATGCATGTGGTGACTAGGGTTCTAGCCATCTTAGCTATCTTCAGTAAGTGGACAGCACCCGTTAAGACAGTGTCAGGCCTATTGCCAAGTGCTTTACATGGAAATATTCCAGGTGAGAGAGCCTCCATGTGGAAATGGTGAATTTGAAAATGGTGAATTCTCAAGACACCTTTGATTTGGACACTATGAAGAACATAAGATAAATGAAGAAAACATTTCGCATAGGAGAAAATATTTTACTGAGGGAGGGTCTGCAGAGCAACACAAGAAAAACAAAAAATATTTGAAGTTTTGAAGAATACAGGGACTAGTGCAGCAAGGCTGATTTCTATATATTTGACTGTCTGGAAAGTCATGACATATTTTTCTATGTTTTTCTAAGCAAAAATGCATCATGACTTTCCTGACAACCCAACAGTTTATTTTATAACATATTTGTCATAAGTCAATGCTAATTAAAGCAGTTAATAAGTGTAAGGGCAATCCCAACCTTCAGATTAATAATATATGTTTGGAAGATATTATCTGCACAGAAAATTAGCACTGACACATTTTTCCATATATGTGAATCTGGGAAGTTTTATTCTTTTTTCTTATTTTATTTTTTTAGAAATATTCACTCGAAATATAATTTATGTATAAGTTTTAATCGATCTATTTTTCAAAATGTTTAAATAAGAATAGGAAAATGTTTTAAATACAGAATAACCTGACAAAGAACCTATTTTACATCTTTTGACCAATACTGTATCATTATCTTAAGTAGTCACAAATAGCTTACCACGAGAGTACACAAGTATCAGTGGAATTCTGGCACTGGATTCTTCATATGATTCTTTTAAATTAATTCCAGTTCTGTGGAGATAGTCTCTTCCCATTTTTTCAGTTACAAACTTTCTCACTGAATTATTTAAAAGTTCTGGTCTAAGAATTTTTATCTGAAGAAGAAAATGTCGAAGATAAGATAAATTTAAAAACTATCCAAGTTGGGACCAGCAGATAGTGTAATGGTTACATCGCTGGACTCCTACATGACTGATTATGGTTTGAGTCCTGGACCCAGAGGCTTTAAACTCACTCTGGGTGCGTGTGCACATGTGCCCAAAATCCTGAGAGGAAAATGGAGGAGAAGGGACTGTGGTGTGGTCATCCCTCCAGGGAGTGACTTCTTGCTTTTTGTCTCTCGGTCTCTCTGTTAAGTGCATGTGCCCTATAGCAAAAATCTCTCACCAGCCCCCCCCCCCAAAAAAAAAAAAACCCACAAAAAACAAACAAACAAACAAAAACTACCCAGGAAAATATTCCTAATAGTAAAATGGAACAAAAATAAGTAGTACACTTTTTTTTTTTTTTGCTTTTAAGTCAGAGTTTCATATATTTTAAAAAATAGAATTTTTTTTTAAGAGAGATTTTTGCTACAGGGTACATGCACTTGCGAGAGAGAGAGAGAGAGAGAGAGAGAGAGAGAGAGAGAGGCTGAGAGGCATAAAGTGATAGGGTGATAGCCATACTGCAATCCCTTCTCCTTCATTCTCCTCTCAGGATTTTGGGCACACATGCACACATGCCTGGCTGTGAGTTTCAAGCCTTTGGGTCCAGGACTTAAACAGTGGGGGGACCATGTGGGAGTCCAGCGACATAACCATTATGCCATCTGCTGGTCCCTAGACAAGAGATCTTAAAAAAACTCTAGATAGACTAAAATACTTTGGACACAGTAGACATGTGGAAGTAGAGTTTCAGGGCCTATTGAAAAATCATTGCAAATCATATACAAATTACTTACATGCTATTTCTTTACAGAATGACCACAGAATATGTCCTGAGTATGTTCAGTATTTGTGGCTCCATTATTTAAGTTCATCTCTCAAATTTACCAGTGTTGTAAGTCTTCCTCTTTAGAGAGGAGTGAATAAGGGCTAGAGGGATGTCAGGAATGTTACTCTAACCAGACCCCTCCATGTGAAAGTCATGGTAAAGGTTGAGTGTGTTGTTTTCTAACATTACATTCACCAAATGTTAGGTTTTTAAAATCAATATGTATTGCTTATAAAATTTCAATTTTGAAGGACTTAAATTACCAATAAGTTGCTCAAAACATTTTGATGTTAATATTTTCTTGTAGTATATCTTACCAAAATAAGTCTTTGAAATGGAGTAAGTTTCTCCCATGGAAAATATATAGGATTGTGCATTTCTTCATTTTCATTTAAAAGTTCAGCTAGATATAATTTAGAGAAAGAAACATTAAAAATCAAATGCTTTTTGTCATTAAGAGGTCTCACAATGAAAATTTTTGTTGTAAAAGTGTGGAGGTTTTTCTTAATACCTGATTTTTTATTTTAAGAATGATTTTAACTTTATTTATTATTATAGGCTTAAGTGAATACCTCTTTTGAGATACTAAGAATAGTTAGTGATGTCCTGAATCCTATGGAAATAAAGCTTACTTTAATAGTCAGCTCTGACTATTAAGAGGTATTCACTTAAGCCTACCTTAATGTAGAACTAACTAAATTTCAACGTGGTCCAGCTGAAGTGGTTGATGAATAGTGATATAACAAGGGACCAGCAGATAATGCAAAGGGTACATTGCTGGATTCCCATGTAGTCTACTGTAGTGCAAGAACTGGACCTGGCAGCTTAAAACTAACACTGGGCATGTGTGCATGCGTGCCCAAAATCCCAAGAGGAGAATGGAGGAGAAGGGATTGGGGTATGGCCATCCCCTGGGGGTGGTGGGGGTGGTGGTGTGATTTCTTGCTTTCTCTCTCTCTGTCTCTGTCTGTCTCTCCAGCGAGTGCATGTGCCCTCTAGCAAAAATCTCTCTCTTTCTGAAAAAAAAAAAAAAAAAGAAGATATAACAAGATGAAAGCATAGGGCATAACCAATACTTAAAATGAAAGTTTAATTATTTCTTGTATGGTGAGAAAGAGAGAGAGACACACACACAACAGGGTTTTCCCCCTCCAGGGGGAATGGTCACACGGCAATCCCTTTTCCTCCACACACGGATTCACCTGGCATGAATTTCAAGCCTCTGGGTCCGGGACTCTAACCATGATCAACTACATGGGAGTCCAGCAAAGTAACCATTATGCCATCTGCTGGTTCCAGTGTGTTATCTTTTTTTAAAAAAGAGTCCATAATACATGAAAATCTAGTTACAAATGAATGAGGTTATTAGCAAAATAAAAGGATCTTCACATAATAAAAAGGGTCAATAAAGAGTTCCTTTAAGGGCCAACCAATGATGTGTTGAAGGTAGCTGTATCCCACACGGCCAGCTATACAGTTTGAGTTCCAGACCCAGTGGCTTGAAGAAAACATATTAGGTGTGTGTGCATGCATGCCCCAAATCCCAAAATGAGAAGTGGAGAAAGGACTGTGGCATGATCATCCCCCATAGAAGGTGCTTTCTCACTTTCTCTTTCTCTTTCTGTCTCTCTCCAGTGAGCATCTGTGCCCTCTGGAATATTGAAAGAAACAGTTCCTTGAGATAAAAGTTATTGACTTTTATCTTACTGTATAATAAATGAAGGATACCAGATACACTAGTGATGAATACAACAAAATAAAACAATAATGACTCAGAGAGTAGACTCTAGTGGAGGAGAACTTCTTAATAGAACTATTGGGTTATTGGGAAAGTCATGACACATTTTTGCCTAGAAAAATGACTTTCCTGATGACCTAATAGAAATCAAGAAACTATAAAAGAAGAAAATAGGGAACAGATCCACTGCCAAGTAGAACCCACACTAAAACTGACAGCCTACATATCTTAACAACCCTGAGAACCCATCAAAATCCCATCATGCCCACTTGAATGGCTATTATTGTCACTCTAGCTATACTGAGCAGTAGGGCCATGACCCTAGCACCCAAACCCATGCAGCATCATATACTCTTGGACATAGACCAGTGCAGTGGGAGAACTGCTCCAAGAAACAGGTGTACGGACATGGTATTTCCCCAACTAAGCCAGGTTCGTAATGTAGCTAGAGTGCATGGCCCCTCCCCACTGTGGGAGCCCTCTGGACTCTGATGACTGTAGTCCCTGAACTGTACAGAGCTTGGTACATACCACAGCCTAAGCATGTGGACTTTTCCTAGCTGCATGTGCCCTCCAGGCTTTGCAGACCCCTACTACTGATACATACCAAGCCTGGTACACCTGAAGCTTGAGTGTGTGGGCCCCTCTCTGCTGCAAGAACCCTTTAGGCATGCACACACCCTTTGGCAAAACTAAAAAAAGAAAGAAAGAAAGAAATGCCTTTCCATTTTTTGTATCTTTTTCAATTTTTAATTTAGTTTTATATATATATATATATATATATATATATATATATATATATGTGTGTGTGTGTGTGTGTGTGTGTGTGTGTGTACACACACACACACACACACACACACACGTATGGAATTCATTTCATTTCTGCCTTAGTTTGCTCATTGTTAGAGTACAAAAGTGCTACAGATTTTGTATGTTGAATTGTATCCTGTAACTTTGCTGAATTTATCACCTCTAAGTAATTTTTTTGTGGATTCTTTAGGTTTTTCTACATATATAATCATGTTGTCTCCAAATAGGGATAATTTAACTTCTTTTTTTTTTCCCAATTTGGATGTCTTTTATTTCACTTTCTGGTCTGATTGTTTTAGACTTCCAGTACTATGTTGAATAGGAGTGGAGAAAGTGGACATTCTTGTCTTGTTCCAGTTTTAAGAGGAAAAACTTTCAACTTTTTTCCTATTAAATATGATGTTAACTGTGAGCTAATGCCTACTAATTAAAATGTCAAAACTCAAAGAGAGTATTTTAGAAATACAAAAGTGACAAGTTACATATAATGGAATTCCTATCAGATTAACAGTGGGTTCCCTCAGTGGACTGTATGTAAGACCAGAGAGAATATGATAGCATTTTCAAAATCCTAAAAGAAAAAAAAAACCATGCCAATCAAGAATACCTAATCTGTTAAGTCTACTTTTTACAATAGAAAGAGAAATAAAGTCTTTCCCAGACAAGCAAATACAGAGGGAATTCACCATCACTGGACCAGCCTTACAAGAAATTTTTATGGGAGCCCTACATTTTAAAGCAAAAAGGTCCTAACTACTATCATAAAAAACACTTGAAAATACAAAACACAGTTAGACTAGATACACAAATGAGAAACAGAAAGGAATCAATCCTTACCACTATTAAAAAATCAAACCATAAAAAAAGAGGAAAAAGAGAAAAAAGAGAAAAAGAATACATAAAACCAGAAAACACCTAACAAAATGATAAGAATAAATGTTATCTATAATAAATGTAAGTGGACTAAATTCCCTTTTTAAAAGATAAATAGTCCTTGGATAAAAAACAAAACCTGCCTATATACTGCCTATTTGAAACTTACTTCATCTGTAATAACACTCATAGACTAAAGCGAAGGGGTGCAAAAAAAAAAAAAAAAAAAAAAATCCATGCAAATGGAAGCCAAAAGGGAACAGAGGAAGCTATACAGATACCAGACAAAATAGAATTCAATTTAAAAACTATAAAAAGAGGCAAAGAATGTAATTATTTAATGATAAGGAGATCAATCAATTCAGCTAGAGACAATAACATTCATGAATATATATGCACTCTACAAACAAGCACTTAAGTATGTTAAATACTTTACTAGAGTTAGAGGGAGAGATAAACTCCAATATAGTAACAGTTGGAGACTTCAACACCCAATTCTCAGCACTGGACAGATAATCTAGACAGAAAATCAACAAAGGAACCTTAAATTTAAATTGCACCACAGACCATATGGACCTAACACACATTTTATAAAACATTCCACCTAACAATTTCAGAATACTCATTATTCCTATCAGAACACAGATCTTTTTTTTTTTTTTTTTTTAGAGAGAACTTACATTAGGCTACAAACAAATCTAAAAAAAATTAGAAAAATAGAAATACTGAGGATTTTTTTGTAACTACAATGAAATAAAACAAAAATAACAGAAACATTGGAAACATATGAATGCATGGGAACTAAATGACATGCTTCTGAATGATTGCTGGATTAAATAAGAAATAAGAAACAAAGATGAAATTGAAAGCATTTCTGTAAACCATTGAAATGAGAACACAATCTACCAAAGCTTATGGGATACAACAAAAGTGGTACTAAGAGAGAGAAATGTATAGCAACGAATACTTACATTTAAAAAAAAAGAATTATGGGGTTGGCAGGTGGCATGGAGATTAAGGCACTAGATCCCAATGGCTGACTGCACAGTTAGATTTCTGGACCTGGTGACTTGGAAATTCATGCCCAGGGATCAGAAGACTCAATATTGTTAAAATGTCCATACTACTGAAAACAATCTACAGAATCAATGCAATACCTGTTAAAATAACAATGGCATTCTTCACAGAAATAGAAAAAAAATCATGAAATTTGTATGGAATTGCAAAAATCCCCGGATAGCCAAAGCAATCCTGAGCAAAAAGAATGAAGCTAGAAACATACTACCAGATTTCAAAATACACTGTAAAGCTAAAGTAACCAAAAACAACCAAAACCAGATACATAGACGATGCAACAGAATAGAGCACCCAGGGAAAAACCTAACTATATGCAGCCATCTGATTTTCAAGTTTCCAAGAACACCCACTGGAGAAAGACAGCTTTTTGATAAGTAATACTGAGAAAACTGAACATTCATATGTAGAAGAATGAAACTAGACTTGAATCTCTCAGCACATAATGAATCAACTCAAAGTGGATTGAGACTGAAACAAACAAAAAAAAGCCTGAAATTGCAAAACTACTAGAAGAAAACTTGGAGGAAACACATTGGATTAGTCAGAGAGCTTTTCTTTTCTTTTCTTTTCTTTTCTTTTCTTTTCTTTTCTTTTCTTTTCTTTTCTTTTCTTTTCTTTCTTTTCTTTCTTTTCTTTTCTTTTCTTTTCTTCTTTTCTTTTCTTTTCTTTTCTTTTCTTTTCTTCTTTTTCTTTTTCTTTTCTTTCTTTTCTTCTCTTTTCTTTTTTCTTTTCAAGAGAAATTTTTGCAATATGGCATGTGCACTCAGGGAGACAGAAAGTGAGAAATCGTCCCCAGAGAGGATGGCCATGCTGCAATCCCTTCTCCTCCATTTTCCTCTTGGGATCTTAGGCATGCACGCACACGCACCAGCATGAGTTTTAAGTCACCAGGTCTGGGACTTGAATCATGGTCGACTCTGTAGGAGTCCAGTGATATAGTCATTATGCCATTTGCTGGCCCTGGTAAAGAGTTTCTTTAATAAAACCACAAAATCACAGGTGACAAAAGACAAATGGGATTATATCAAACTAAAAAGCTTGTGCACACTGAAGGAAACAATCAGCAGAATGAAGAAACGATCCACAGAATGGGAGACTATATTTGTCAATTTTACAAGTGACATGGACTTAATAACTAAAATACACAAAGAACTCAACTCATGAGCAAAAAACCTCCAAATAAACTAATTTAAAAATGGACAGAAGACCTGAATAAACAGTTCTGAAAAGGAGACATACAAATGGCCAAAAAATATGAAAAAATGTTCATCATCACTAATCACAAAGGGAATACAAATAAAAAACACAATGAGAGATTTTACCCCAATTGAATGACTAATGAAAAAAACAAATTCTGGCAAGCATGCAGAAAAGGAGAACTTTTTTACACTGTTGGTGGGAATGTAAGTTAGTACAGCCTTTACAGAAAACATTATAAAGTTTCCTCAAAACATTAGGATTAGAACAACCGTAAAATTTATTTCGTATATAATTGCTAAAGCATACATCTGTTATATAAATTGAGGGATATATGATGTTTATGGAAAATATATATTATGTAAATTAAAAATGTGCATGGATTTCAAGCTTTTTGCACCCCAAATAAACTTGTACTTTAGTCTCACTTTTCTACAAATGTTTTGAAGTCCTCTCAGATTCAAGGTTCAAAACTAGGGTGGTGTAAAGAAACTAGTGTGGTGTCTCTAATTGCTCTAAAATTCTGGTTTCTATTTAATTCTCCTGAGAGAGAGCAAGAAAGAGACAGAGATAGAGGCATCTCCAAAGGAATCTTCATACTATGATCCACCTACAGCCTCCGATGTCCTAGACCACAGGCACACACATAGGTGCCAGCTTGTAGGAGGCAACCAATGGAAGAGACATGAACCCAGCCCCTTCCTCTGTGTGTCCACTAAAGTTACCACTGTACTGCAGTCTGGACTTTGAAATTCAGATTTCTCATCAGACTTCCTCACCAACAACCATGAAGTTCATAATAATTATTTCACAAGATTGTTATGAGGATTACATTGATAACACTCATGCATCCTTAGAACACAGCTATATTCAGCCCTTCACTTTTTTCATAAGATACTGAACTACATTTATAAATTGAAAATCTACACACACACTTAAGTTAGACGAAAACATTGAGTGCTTTCTTACTTTCCTCTGGTGATTTTCTTCTTTCTTCCAATGAAGCATTTTCTGAACAGAAAGGTGTGCTGATTAGAGAATATATGTCCTTACTGTTCTTAAAAGTATCCCATTGTGAGATGTTTGATAAAAGGGATTTACAAAGAAGTGAGAATGGTTCCAGTTGACTACTGACATATTGGCACTGCTTCCACTTGGAACTTGACAGCCAGTGAAGGTGTTGATTTTTACGTGTTTCAAATATGCCTAATAGAAAAGGAAAATGATTACATTAGAAGAGGAAAATATCTTTTTAGTTACTTTTTTTTTTCCACTTTTCTTTTTCAGTTTTTTCTTTCTTTTTGCCATAGAGCATGCATGCTTGCCAGGAAGAAAGAGAGAGAAAGAGAGAGAGAAGTTAGTTGAGTGTCATCTTCAGGGGGAATGATCACTCCACAATCCCTTCTCTTCTACTCTCTTCTCGAGATTTTGGGCATGCATGCACATGTGTCCAGCATGGTTTTCGAGTCTGGGACTTGAACTGTGCAGCTGGTCATGTAAGATCTAATGCCTTAACCACCATACCACCTGCTAGCCCTTTAGTTACTTATTACAAAGTGAGTGATTGATAAATATTTATCATTAGGGACAAAGCCATTTTATACACAAATTGATTAAGTGAAATATAATTTTATTTTTATTGTGGTAAAAAATACAACATAAAATTTATCAACTTTAACATTTTTAAGTGTACAGTTTACTGCCATTAAGTGTATTCACACTGTTGTAAAACAGATCTTCAGAACTTTTTATGCAAATGTGAATTGTATACTCATGTCACACATCAACTCCCCAGTGTCTCCTCTTCTCAGATCCTGGTAACTACCATTCTAGTTTTTTTCTATAAATTTGACCTCTGTAGTTATCTCATGCAAGTGGAGTCATGCAATATTTGTCTTTTCGGTGCCTGGTTTATTTCACTCAGCGTGATGTCCTCCAGGTTGTAGCATGTGGAAGGATTTTGTTCCCTTTTGACATTCCATTGTATGTTTATGCTACATTTTGTTATCTATTCATCCATTGGTGGACATCTGACTTGCTTCTATCTCTTGGCTACTGTAAATGGCACGCTTCTATGAGTGTGTAAATATCTCTTCTAGATTCTGCTTTCAACTCTTTTGAATATAAACTCATAGTGGGGCTACTGGATCATCCAGTAGTTCAATTTTCAATTTTTTGAGGAACCTCCACATTATTTTTCATAGTGGTTATACCACTTTACAATAACACTGAAAGTGCCTAAAGGTTCCAATTTCCCCACATTCCCATCAACATTTGTTAATTTAAGCTAATTGACTTATTTCTTCCATGAGTGAGAGTGACAGAGACAGGCACCCCCAACAAGGTCTGCACAGGATTTGCTCTTGGCCTCAGCCATTCCCAGATAATGGGCATGCGTGCATCTGGCATATTCAGGAAGGTCTCCAATACAAGCCCTGGTCCTTCCCATGTGAGTCAGCCTTGCATAGCATTATGTTACCACTGTGCCACCATCTGGGCAGCCAGACTGTTTGAGTCCTAGATACAGTGGCTAGAGAAACATGCAGGGTGTGTGTGTGTGTGTGTGTGTGTGTGTGTGTGTGTGTGTGTTCACGCATGCGCACCCAGAATCCCCAATGGAGGGAGAAATGGCGGAGAAGGGATTCAGTGTGACCATTGCCTATATAGGTGTGCTTTGTAGTCTGTCTCTTTCTTTGGCAAGTGCACACACTCTTTAGTGAGAAACAAACAAAAAAGACTTGTTTTGTTGTCTAACGTGGTCTATCCTGAACATTTTAGAAAAATGTATATTCAACTGTTATTGGGCAGATTATTCTGTGTAGTCTGTTTGGTCCAGTTGGTCTATAGTGTTTTTCAAGTCCTCTATTTCCTTATTTATCTTCTGTTTGGTTGTCCTATACATCATTGAAAGTGGGGTATTGAAGTCTCCTATTATTATGTTGTGGTCTCTTTCTCCCTTCAGTTCTATCAAAGTTTGATTTTTATAGTTAGGACTAGAACCTGGAGAGTGCTAAGACTTTTTGTTGTTCATCATAGTGTTTACCATATAGTAAATGAAAAAAACTAGAAGTAACTAAAGTATTTAGCTTAAGACAATGGTTAAATAAATTTTGGCTCATCTCAAACCTGGAATGTTATATGAACATTATATAGTCTAATTATATTTATTTACAAAGAAAATCATTTATGGTATAGTATTAATTTTTAAAAAGACATATGTCTATAAAATCACCTTTTCTTTTTTTAAAAAAAACTTTATTTAACTTTATGTATTTATTTTAATTTGACCATCTCTGGATGGTGGAATTACAGATTAATTTTCTTTTGTCCATAAGTTATAATGGTTTTTATAATAAATGCATATTGCTTTTATAATTAAAGTAACAATGGAAGATATTCAAATTACTTATTTGTTTTTTAAAGTACACCGGAAATAAAAATATTTTAAAATTTGCTATAGGGCACATATACTTGCTGGAGAGAGAGAAAAGTGAGAAAGTGTCCTCTTTGGAGCATGGCCATATTGTAATCCCTTCTCTTCTATTCTCCTTTCAGGATTTTGGGCACACTCACACATGCAACTGGTGTGTTTTCCAAGCAGCTGGGTCTGGAAATGGAACTGGGCAATAGACCATGCAGGATTTAGTTGTCTTAACTACCATGCCACTGGCTGGCCCCTGCACTGGAAATGTTTTACTGATGCCAAGTGCAGTAGATACCTTTTGGGTTGGCTGCCCAATATGAAGTTTTGATTGCTTGCTTTTGCTGTATAGCCCTGTCTTTTGGTCATAGGTGATTGGTTCAGGAGTAGATTCCTGATTAAGATCGTGACATTCAGATTCATCCTCCTGGGAATAGAACTCTGAGTCACAGAGGCTAAGAACTGTTAGAAGCTAAGTTATGTTAATAGTAATCACTGATTCTTCTCATATGGGTGGTTGGTATTTACATTTTCCTTGGGATTTTTGGAAATATCACAGAATCCAATTTCTTGGACTTTTTTTTTTTTTTTTTGGTAAGCTATTGTTATTGTTTTCCCTATTTTTAAAGCAAAAGAATTCCCCCCAAAACTATAAGATTATTCATTGATTTAACCCTCATTTACCAACTATCTATTAGATATCATACTTTGGTACAAGTAAAATCAAGCAAAAAACAAATCAAAACAGAACTATTCATATTTCTATTACACTTCATAGCAATTTTTTCATGTTTTCATTCTGACTTCTAGTCTTTGCTAATAGCCTCTAAACAATTAACAAAACCTAAACTAAACCAATCCACCCGTTTTTTCCCCTTAGTGTCAGGTCAGATTTTTAAAAAAATTTATATTTTTGTGACTTAAAGGGTACAACACAAAATAAAACAAAACTAAACAAAAAAAAAAAAAAAGGAAAAAAGGTACAGGGCAGCATAGTGTGAACGTATTTAATGGAACTTCAAAGTATACTTAGAAATGATTAAGTGGTAAATTCCATGTTATGTGTATTTGACACAACATAAGGACTAAATAATTTTCAAACCATAGTCAAGTGATTTTGCCTAAACTTTTTTTTTTTTTTTTTTTTTTTTTTGCCTAAAGCATGAATTTTATAGTTCCATTTTTTTTTTTTTTTGAGAGGTTTTCGCTATAGGGCGCGTGCACTCGCCAGACAGACAGAGAGAGACAGAAAGACAGAAAGTGAGAAATCATGCCCCAGGGGGGATGGTCACACCGCAATCCCTTCTCCTCCATTCTCCTCTCGGGATCTTGGGCACGCACGCACATGCGCCCGGTGTGAGTTTTAAGCCACTGGGTCCGGGACGCGAACCGCGGTCGACTATGTGGGAGTCCAGCGACATAGCCATTACGCTAACTGCTGGTTCCCTGTAGTTCCATTTTTCAGGAAATTTTTATAAGAAATTGTGGGTGACTGTAGTTTGGAGGAGTAAGATTTAACTCCTGATGGTTAATCAACGTGTGTGTGTGTGTGTGTGTGTGTGTGTGTGTGGTGTCCTTGCTGACTACCAGCATTATAATAACCATAGTGATGTCATTTATTTCGTCATTAAAAAATCACTGACTATTGATTATGTGCTCAACAGTGTAAAGAATACAATGATAAATTAGACATCATACTTGACCTCATGTTACTTTTACTTTAATCACTTATAGAAGCACTGACATGGACTACTTTACAACTTTTTTTTAGTATTTAAGAAGGGATCACGTTTTTAATATATATTTTTTATAATTATTTTTACTTACTGTTAAGCCTAGGCTGGAGTAGTAAAGTTTTAATATTTATTAATATGCCAGAATATAAAAAGACGTTCCATTCTTCTTCTGGTAGGAACCCAATGTCATCTTGCATTAAATGTTCACTAGCATTGTTTTGCATGATTGCAGTGCAAAGCCGAAAGGAGAAGCAAAGTTTATGTCGATTAAATAGAGCTGAAGAAACCACCTGTAGGGAAAATAGAACTGTCAGGGTAATGCAGTTAGATGGAATAAGTATGCAAAATTCACGTTAAAGAGTATCTCACCTTAAAAATGTTTCTTGTCAACGCACCTATCATACTTTTAATATGCCTGTCTAAGAGATTATTTTCACGTTCCAAGTTAGGTTTTGAGATATTTGTAATCTTAGAAACTTTTGGATGTATCATTTTCTCCATTTTCAAACTATGTCCTTGTACTTTGCTTTTGGAAACTATTGATAAAACAAAAACCTGACGAAACCAGTCTAGGGAGAACTGGTACATGTAGTTGATCTGTGTAAGACCAGCCACTAGAAAATAAAGCAGGGCGCCTCGAGTAGCGATGGGGAGATAATTTTTACGTGTTGCTTGGATTTTACGTTCTGCTTTTTCCGTTGCTTTGATACGCCTTGAAATTTCATTGGAAGTCATTTTGGATTTTCTTAAGTTATCTACAAGTTCCTCATCATCTAATACACATCCTATAGACAAACGAAAAAGAGAATTTAAATAAAAACTGTTGTAATATTGAAAAACTATTTTTCATTATGTATTCTTGCTGTAATAGGTTTTACAGTTGGCTTCTTGTTGGTTTTACGTTGGAGAAAGGTACTTGGAAGGTATTGTATTTTTAATAAATTTGATTAATAGCACACATTGAGTTAGGGGCATATATTCTGTGAGCTAGGAATTTATATTTCTTTGAGTTTAGTTGCCATAAAGACTATGTCTTCTTAAGTATTTCTCATGTTGAAGAGGGAAATAATTTCTACTTCGTATTTAATGAACAGTATATTTTAATGGGATACATAAAAGTTGCTAGATTGTTTTCTTTCTTTTTATTATTTTGTAGAGGTTTCTGCTATAGGGCATGTGTGCTCACCAGACAGACAGAGACAACAGAGAGACAGAAAGCGAGAAATCACCTCCCAGGGGGGATGGTCACGCCGCAATCCCTTCTCCTCCATTCTCCTCTCGGGATCTTGGGCATACACACACACACACACACGCGCCCGGCGTGAGTTTTAAGCCATCGGGTCCGGACGCAAACCACGGTCGACTATGTGGGAGTCCAGTGACATAGCCATTATGCTAACTGCTGATCCCAGATTGTTTTCTTTTATAATAAGAGATCTTTTAGTTATTAATACTTGAGGAATACCTAATTTTTCTATCTCTATAAGCTAATATTAGACAAGTAACAGATGTCAGGTACCTGAAGTATAAGCATAGAGTTTAGAGGGAATTAATCAGCCTTGGTATGATTTGTCTTATAGTTTGTATTGATCATATTGGGGCAAATGTCCTGTGACATAATGAGCTAAAGCGAAGGTAGAAAGTGAAGTACATCAAAATTTATAATGTTGGGGTTCCAGCAGTTAGCGTAATGGCTATGTCACTGAACTCCCATGTAGTCGACTGTGGTTCAAGTCCCGGACTCTGTGACTTAAACTCACGCTAGGAGCATGTGCGTATGTGCCCAAGATCCCGAGAGGAGAATAGAGGAGAAGGGATTGCAGTGTGGCCATCCCTCCTGGGGGGTGACTTTTCGCTTTCTGTCTCTCTGTCTGTCTCTGTCTTTCTGGCGAGCACACGCGCCCTATGGCAAAAACCTCTCCAAAAAAAAAAAAAAAAAAAAATTATAATGTTGGCTGTTGGTTCAACCTGGTGGCACAGTTGGTGGAGACCTGAACTGAGGTGCTGGAAGCCACATGTCTGCCCATGGGTTCAGATTCCTGGCCTGTTTGACCTGAAACATGCTGAGTGTGCATATGTGTACCCAAGATCCTAATGAGCTGGAGGGCTGGGGGAAGGGATTGTGGTGTGATGAGACCCTATTGGGATGTCTTTTACTTTCTTTTTCTCTTGTACTCATGCATGTACGCTCTAGAATGATTGTTTTAAGTAAATGTTGGTTTAGAAACAAGGTGGTTCATTTATGTCAATCAGCTATCTGATGAAAATGAAGATATGATTTAAAAAAGATTATTTTTTCTTTCATATAGAGAGGGAGATAGAGGAGAGAAGCAAAGAGAAATATTCTATCCTTCATAAAGGTCCTGTAATATTAGCAAGTACCTTGACTTACCTTGTGTTTTCTGGAGTAAATTTAATGTTTTTTCCTCCAGTTCTTCAAGAGTTACAGCATCAAGGGAGATGCTCTCAAGTAACTGGGAACGTTGATTTTCTAAATGAGGAACTTCATGAGTTACTACAGTAGATAAGAGTTGATCTTGCAACCCTTGGAATGTTATCGTGAAGTTGATCATAGTGACAAAGTTATAAACTGATGGAAGAAAATGGGGGTTGTCTACTTCTGTAGACAAGTACAACCTAAACATAAGAAAGGTACCAGTTATTCAAAGAATATACAGAGGGAAACAATAAAACCAATGCAAAAAAATTTTTTTTCCTGGAAGTAAACAAGATTAATTTTTTTTTTTTGGAAAGGTTTTTTTTGGAGACAGAGACTGTCTCTCTGTCTGTCTGGCGAGTGCACGCGCCCTATAGCGAAAACCTCTCAAAAAAAAAAAAAAAAGGAAAAGAAATTTTTAGTAATACTCAACCTTGTACACAAAAAGTAGGCCTCAAATGTTTACTACGTGATTACCTCTGCTACTTTGGACTTCCAAAATTACAACCATAAATTAGAGACCAGCAGTTAGCGTAATGGCTATGTCTCTGGACTCCCATGTAATTGACCGGGGTTCGCGTCCTGGACCGGGTGGCTTAAAACTCATGCTGGGCGCGTATGCGTGCGTGCCCAAGATCCCAAGAGGAGAATGGAGGAGAAGGGATTGCAGCATGGCCATCCCCCCGGGGGGTGATTTCTCGCTTTCTGTCTCTCTGTCTCTCTCTCTGTCTGTCTGACGAGCGCACGCACCCTATAGCAAAAACCTCTCAAAAAAAAAAAGCATCTAAAAAAAAATACAACCATAAATTATATCCATACTATATTTGATTTAAGCATAAAGACAGAGTAACTAAAATGCTAAATAGTAGGAGTTTTGACCTGCCATTGTGAAACTATGGCTTTTACCCCAGCATGTGAGAAGCCAATGGAAAGATTCAAAGAGAGGGCCTCTGTAGCTGCTGTCTTGAGAACAGCCTGGTGGAGGAGAGAGGGGAGTAAGATGGAAGCTGGAAGATCAGTTAAAACATGATATATATCATGGTATCTCAAAGCAGGGTAGTACCAGTGGAGTGGTGAAGAGTGGTCAGATTCTGAATTTTGTGTAATTTTGATAGCAACCAAGTACAGCAGGGACAATTCTTCATTCCATTTGTAAAGGGTGAAACTGAGGTTTAGAAAGGTTAAATAAGTTGTCCATATCACATGGGCAAGTGACGGTGCAGGGACTGGGTTGTCAGTCTGCCCTCTGAATCAGCGCCTTTAACCTCCTTCTCAAACACACGCATTTCTAATATGGAAAACAAGTTGTCGCTTCAGGAAAATGTCACATCACTAGGATTTCTAGAGCTGTTGCTTAATCCATCATATTATATTTATTGAGAAGAAAGTAGGAGTTACACTGTTTTCCCAAGTGTAGTATACAACAACCCTATTTTCTGGAGAGGATTCAGCGAATAAGAGGGTTTTAAAATCCTATAGGAAAGAGCCTGTTTAACTTTGTTTAACCCATGATTTTAGAAAATGACAGTGATACCTATCTTGAGTGATACCTATTAGATTCCCAGAAATGTTGTTTTGAGGAACATATTATGAAAAATGTTTTCTTAACAGAAAGAAGGAGACTGAAAGAGGTAATTCTAAGGAGAAACAATTTGGTGAGAGACATTGCAGCCCTGCCCAGGGAAGAGGACATACTGCCCAACAGATTTGAGACTTACGACCACTTGTCAGACTCCCTTTGAAGAAGTTAAATGCACCAGGCTAGGGGTCTTTAAAATCTTCTAGTTTTACTTGCTTACCCAGCTATCTTCTGATTATGAATTGACTTTCCTGTGGCTTTTCTTATAGGAGAAAATGCTTGTGAACAACTACTCACATGTCCTATCTCCTTGGGAATCATATTTTTGTGATAATCAAATTTGACTATATATATGAGGAACTTATGAAAGTATATGGGAAAATGGAATTAAAATATGAGTTTATTTTGGTGCAAAATTTTAAAAAAATGCATGCATAGTTTTTTTTTTTTTTTTTTCCTTCATCATGTGCACTTCCCACGAACTTTTCAAGAATCCCTCCTAAAACAGCGCTTTATGAAATTGGCTGGCAGGAGTCGGGTTCCTGGAAACACAGATAAAATGTTTGATTTCCTTAGACAAAATCTCTTTTTGCTCAAGCTATTAAATATGGATTTTGTTTTTTTAAAGCAGCAGAAGCTTTTCTTGTCCAAATAAAATCTTAGGCAAACAGGTCAAATAGAGTGCTCTGGATCAGGTGAGGCCAGGTCTCCCTGCTTGTTGCCCTCCCTGCATAGCTTCTGAAGGATCTCCATGGAAGCCACAGATTTCATCAGGCACAATCTGAAAAGCATTGGTTTGGGGTGACTCACTCAGTAAGAATCTGTTCTCTACCCTGTATTCCGATGAGAGCTACTGCCGACACAGAGAAAAAAAGAGTATTCAAAACGTAGCCTCGCTTTTTCCACCATGCAGAAGTTAATCAGGACTGAAATGGAAGGCCTTCAATATTATGTTGTTTTTTAAAGAATAGAGACATTTGACTCAATTTAACGGTGAGAGACATTACCTAAATTTGGGATTGTATTCAATCTCAGAATTGTCAACTCGTATGAAATGTTGTCCTCTTTTCTGATAGATATCCTTTTTTAAGATTGCCTTTAAACCTGGAGCTAATGTTTCAGGGAGATTCTGCAAAACCCAATAGACATGAATAAGAAAAGCTATCTTAGAACAAATAGTCAGTTGAAAAGATGCAATCGTTTTAAAAATTTAAATCTTATTAAGTATGTGGACACCAATGAAAGGCAGCTCTAAGAAAATTAAACATTAAAAACTGACTGGCTGTATTTATTACTTTTTCCTTGACCAAGTTACCTGTCACTTAAAACTTCTAGTCTGTATGCTGAGTGCACACGGTTATAGTATGTGCCAGCTATGTGGACATTGGGAATTAGGCCATACTGTCTAAATACCTGTAAGAAGACACTCTCTCCTGTTTTCATAGCATTTTCAATTTTTTTGGTGTAATTGCTATCCACAACGGAGAGTTCTTGCAGTCTGGATCCTTCCATCTGACGGATCCAGTTGTGGGCTTGCTTATGTGGGTCAATGAGCAGTGGCCACTGCTGCCCATTCTTGATCAAGATGGCATTCTCTGTTGAATACTGACCAAGAGGTAGTCCCTGATTATGCCATCGGCGGATCTGGAACAAGATCATTAGAACTTTCACTGTTTCATAAACTTCGTCATGTCTTTGGCATCCTACAAGGTATCGAAAGATCCTACAGAATTGTTGTCTTTAGGAAATCAGATAACCATTTAAAGGACAAGGAAATGAACAACTTAAAGCAACTTGGATGTGAAATTTTTGTCAAGGTGAGTATTCACAAAGTTACACTTTTCTGTCAATCAGTAAGAACACTTCTGGGGTCAGCAGATGGTGTGGTGGTTATGGGTGCTGGACTCCCACATGGCCAACCGCAGTTTGAGTCCTGGACCTGGTGGCTTGCTTTCTCATTTTCTCTCTCTCCCTCTCTCTCTCTTGCTCTCACTCTGTGCTTCTCTGGTTAAATTAAAATAAATAAATAAAGTTAAATAAAAGCCGGCAAGTGGCATGGTGGTTAAGGGTGTTGGACTCTCCCATGTGGCCAACCATGGTTTGAGTCCCAGATCTGGCGGCTTAGTTTCTCACTTTTCCTACAAGTGCACAGTGTACTTGTAGGGCACATACTGGGTGGACCAGTGTGTGTGTGTGTACATATATACATTTTTTTTTTCTAAGAGATTTTGCAAGCATGCGCTTGCTGGAGAGACAGAGTCAGAAAGCGAGAAATCACCCTCTGGAGGGATGGCCACACCACAATTCCTTCTTCTCCAGTCCTCTCAGGATCTTGGGCACATGCACACATGTGCCTGGCATGAGTTTTAAGCTGCCAGGTTTGGGACTTGAATCGCGGTGGACTCTGCGGGAGTCCAGCAACTAACCATTATGACATCTGTTGGTCCCTGGTATATATACTTTCAGTATCAGTAGCTACTATCAATTTTCTAGAATGATTACAGAAGTTTGTATTCTCACTAGCAGTTCTGAGTTTCTGTTACTTAAAATCCTTGAATAATTCCTGATATTGTCGGTTTTTTAAAAAAAGATAATCTAGTTAATTTGACCACTGTGTGCAGTAGCTCATTTTGGATTTAATTTGCATTCCCCTAAAAAAACCCCTCAATGAGGTTAAGAACATACATGTGTTTACTAGCTGTTTGAATATTCTCTTGTGAGCTGTCTATTCAAGGTTCTTGCCCATTTACCTACTGGGTTGTATGTATTTTGCTTATTGATTCGTTGTAGGTTCTTTTTATATTCTTGATAGGGCCCCTTGTCGAATATACCCTTTCCATGGTGTCTTTGATGACTAAATTTTAATGATATTCAACTTATCAAACTTTTTTCAGTTTTGTTTAAGAAATAATTTTTTCTTAACCTAGGGTTATTCATGTATTCTCCTAAATTATGCTAGATTAATTTTCCTTTTACATTTAGGTCCACAATTCAAGTGCAATAAGTTTTTTTTTTTTTTTTTTTTTTTTAAATGTGATGTGAAGGGTCAACTTTACTTTTTAAAGTGAATATTTAATTACCTACCATCATTTATTACAAAGACTAGCCATGGCCCACTCACTGCACTGGAGTATCACCTTTGTCATAAATCAAATATCCTTGTAAGTTGTATTTGTAAGTTTGTTTCTGGGCTCCCAGTTTTGCTCTATTGTTGTAGTTATTTATTTTTGTATTGGTACTCACATGGACAAATACTACTGCTGTCCTAATTATTGTAGTATTAAAGTAAATCTTGATACTTGATATAGCAAGTCACCCCACCTAGCTCTTTACCTGCATTTTCTTGGACACTTGGGCTCTTGACCTTTTCTTATAACTTTTAGAATCAGCATGTCAAGCCACACACACACACAGACACACACACACACCCCTGTTGGGATTACACCAGATATATAGATCAATATGGAAAGAACTGGCAACTTTGGAATATTTTTTCCTATCCATGTAACTTTTCATTTATTTAAATTTCTTAAATTTTATCTCAGTCTTTTATGGTTTTCTTTCTGTAGCTTTTGGACATCTTTTGATAGATTCATTTTGATGCTCTGATAGATGGTATATAAAAATATTCTATATTCTGTTTGTTTTGGGTATAGAGAAATGCAATTGGATTTTGTATTTTTAATTTTAATTCCAAAAGTTTTGCTAAACTCTTATTAATTCTCCTAATATATCTATAGGTTCTCTAAGTACATAATATATCACCTGAACAAAATTTTTATTTTTCGTTCCTTTCTTCTTTTGTAATTCTAATCTCTCCTCTCCCCCTTGGTTTTATTGCACTGTCTTTGATTTCTGTCTTTTCTACATTAGTAGAAAATTAATTTGTGGTTCAATAAGTTCACCAATTTTATTAATGAGGAAGATTTCAGAGAGAAACTGGATATATCCACTAGGACAGGGTAGCAGGATTGCCAAGGGGAGAAACAATATTTTGTGATTTTTGCAGAGAGGATGTAAAACAGGAGTGAAATAACTAGGGCATTAGAGCTTTAAGCTGAAAAAAAAATTAAGGTCTAAAACAAGCTTCAACATTTTCATTTATCAAAATAATTTGGAGAAAAGATCCAAGCCCCAAATTACACCCCTCCCCCAATCCAAAGCAACAATAATGGTCACTGAACTGGATAATAGAAATCTGTTAGTACCTCATGTTCTTGTGTCATAACCTCAATTAAAGAAAAGCTGGAAGACAAAGAAATCTTGTTTTCAGTGCAAATATTCTCCCATGTTTTCACAATCAACTGGCGAAATTCTGGTGTCAAAACCCCACTGAAGACAATGCATGCTGCTGAAAGAAGTATGTCCCCCAGAATTCCTTCCAGCTTTTCGTCCGTTTGACTGATAGTTTCTTGCCATCGAGTCTAAATGTTAAAACAAAAATGAGTTATTGGATATAAATATACCATTATGAGACATTCCAAACTTTAATGATCTCCGATTGAACCTATCATTGTCATTAATATTACTCTCTTTACGTTGTGCTGGATAAAAGTCAATAATGGATAATAAGTAAAAATATTTCATTTTAAAGGTTCACTTTGAGCCTCATCAGAAAAAAAAAGTGCTGATGTCTTAGGAACAAGAGAAAATAACCTTGGGTCTTTGTATTCTGTTCCTTCTATTTTAAGACTTGTTGAATAGGATTCCTTTTTTTAAATTTTTTTTTAAATCCGAGTACGACTATTTATTGCCATAAGAACTTAGATAGTAAGATAGTTTTAGGAGGTATATAATATAGACTGCAGTGAAAATAACATCTTAGACTTTATTGAGCACAGTGGAAATAATTTTTAGAAAAATTATTTATTTACTTTAAAAAATCATTACTTTTTAAAATTTGCTATAGGGCACATGTGCTCGCCAGAGAGAGAACGAGAGAGAGAGAAAGGGAGAGAGAGACAGAGAGAGAAAGCAAGCTGCCAGGTCCAGGAGTCAAACTGTGTCAGCCGTGTGGAAGTCCAGAGCCTTAACTATCATGCCACCTGCTGGCCCCAAGCCCAACAGAAATTAATAAAGGATATAAACCAACAAAGGACATGCCTTTTCATCTTCCAGGACAGTTAGTAAGATAGATGCACACTGTAAGCGCTTGGTGGCCAGTTTTCTCCGATTTGCTAATTGCTGTTTTTCAGCAACAACATCTTTGTAGGCTGCCTGCAAGAACACCAAGTGTTCTTCAATCTGAAAGGCAATTCATTTATTATTGAGGAAAAAAGCCTTACTTTCATTTTACTTCAAGAGTTTATCTCTGTCATTTATATAAATACAGCACATAACCACTTCATTTTCGCACCCCGGAAATTATGAGGTGAATTTTATTATCAATAAAAATGAACATTGTAGAAATTAACTGATTCACTGATATTGAAGCTTATATTTTAAAGTGTCATCTTCCTTTCTCAATAGGTTTTCTTATAATCCTCACATCTGAAGATTCATAATTTTCTAATTTAAGCTTTTACATCACGTCTAGGTTTTTTCTCGTAGAAAATGGTTGAATTGTGTGTTGCTCCACGTACACTGAGGAGACCAGTGGACCAAGTGAGCCTTTGAAGTTAGACTGGTAGGATGAAGCAACTGTTAAACGCATATGTTCATGAATAGCTGATAAAATAATTTTCTTAAATTACCATCTATCTTGATAACACTGATGCTCAAGAGTGTCTGATGAATTCTTAAGGAAATAATTGACTAAGAATATAGTCCAAAGTTATGGTCATCAATAAAATCCTCTACTCTGGTCCCAACCTTCCTTCCCAATTTAATCTCCCTTATTATTTCCTTTCAATTATATTACTTTTCAGTCAAACTGGTTTATTCCATATCTCTCAAACATTCTTTAAGTTTTCTTATTTCTGAGAGTTGTCTCATATCTTTATCTTATGCCTGGTCCCATCTCTCTCTCTCCCTTTTTTTGGGGGGGAGAGGTTTTTGCTATAGGGCATGTGCTCTTACCAGAAAGAGAGAAAGCGAGAAATCACCCCCAAGGGGGGATGTCCATGCTGCAATCCCTTCTCCATTCTCCTCTCAGGATCTTGGGCACGCATATACACGCGCCCAGCGTGAGTTTAAGTCACCAGGTCCAGGACTTGAACCGTGGTTGACTACATGGGAGTCCAGTGACATAGCCATTACGCCATCTGCTGGTACCAGTAAGAGCTTTATATACGGTACCCATATTATTTCCTTCATCCTCACAAATTAATTTCTTCACTTAAATATTTTATTATGTGTTATGTGTTATTATGTGCATATGAGAGAGAGAGAGAGAGAGAGAGAGAGAGAGCGAGCGTGCGGGGCCAAGTCTCCCCACAAGCCCCTTCCTCCAGCCACCCAGCCCATCTTGTGCACATGCCTCCTGTGTTTTAGGCTGACCACACCTGAAGCCTACGGAATCCAGCTTCTCCTGAGCAGTGCTTTACCCCTGGACCTCCATGGAGCTGGCCCTCCATTTTATCTTTAATTGATACGCTCTATGAAGTTTTCCTGACTTATTTTAAATTTAGTTCATAAAGGTACTGAGAATTTAACAAATAAAAACATTTCTTACCATCTGTAAACCTCTTTGTTTTTCAGCCAACCTCTGTCGTGCAATTCTAAGGACGTCTTGAGCTTCAGCTACTTGGATTTGTTTAGGACCCACCAGCTTGAAGAGAATATCAGAACATTTCAGTGGTAAAGGAGTCAGGTTCACTGTTAAAAATGTTTGAAAGGGAATTGTGTGCACATGAGGGATATAAAGTAACTTATTATAGTGAAACATTAAAATAAACAAAAACAGAACATCTTGTCATAAGTTAAAATATCTAATAAGAGCACTTGACATCTGTGTGAGGTAACATAATATATTGGATTAAAATATTTTTCATCATATATTCTTTCTACAAAAATTCATTTGAGCATTGTTAAATAAAGATTATTTCAGGAACTTTGATGTGTCACTTCCAAATGATTACAGCTATTTAGGAGGAAAACCATACCTTCTGTACTTCTCGGTAGTTATTCAAAGCTATAACCCACTGGCACATTGAGCAACAAGCAACAGAAACCAGGGCAATCTTGCTTGGGTTGAAATCAGGCAAAGTTAAAATTTTTTTCAGCTTCAGGAAAACCTAGGGAGAAGTTTATGTATTTATATGAGAAAAAATGTTATTGATCTGAAGTTTTTCTCAGTCTATGTTAGAATGAGATGTTACTTCATATAAGAATTCTCAACTAGTCTTGGCCAGTAGAATCAAAGACACAACTTGGGTACAGAAGTGGCCCTGGACCAGGAAGGGAAAGCCTCTTTTCAAACATCCGGCCATTGCTATTGTTCTTACAATAGCTTTGTTATAGTTTTTAAAAAGGAACTCCATTTTAAAACAAAAACAAAACAGGTTAGGCTTCTCTAGCTTTGGGGAATTTTGTATAGAAGGTCTGATATCCCCTTGTGCACTTTTGATGTGAGTGTTTAGGAATATCATCTTCTACTTTTTGTCCCTCAGGTGAAATATTGGTGGGGCAAATTCCTCATTAAAATGTATGCTTTGGGGACAGCAGGTGTCGTGGTGGTTAAGGCACTGAACTCCCACATGGCTGACTGTGGTTTGAGTCCCAGACCTGGTGGCTTGCTTTCTCACTTTCTCTCTCCCTCTCTCTCTCTCTTTCTTTCATTTCTCTCTGGTGAGCACACATTAGAAATTAAAAAAATAATAACAGCTATGCTCTAAACTCCATCTCCTAGACTCCTGAAATATTCAGACAAGGTAGGGTAGCCTCTGTCTTTTCTCAGTCTATGGCTGTCTGTCTCTCTGTCTGTCTCACACTCTCTCTCTCTTTAAATTATATTTATTTAAAAAAATTTTTCAACCACTTTTCTTCACCTTGGGCCTTTTCTTTCACTTGCTATTACAGAAGCCATTTTAAAGCTGAGGTGTGCTCTGGCATGTTCCTGGTGCTAGAGTACCGAACAGTTTTCATTTTTTATGTGTAAAAAAAATAGTTTTCCTCTTTATTGGTAGTATTTTTCTATTTTTTCTTTTTCCTTATTTTTTTAACTTTACTTTCCCACTCTAAGCTTCACTCTCCACACACTAAATGTCTAGATAGGCCTAAGTGCACAGTAGCCATGTATCTGAATACTTTTAGAGTCATTGAAATCTTCACTGCTTATTGAACCTCCTGCTTTAATGAAGAAATTTCTTTTTATAAATCTGAACTCCTAAACTTTGTGGATACCACATTGCGAAGCATAGTGGAGGATAGATTTTGTCACAGAATGACAAGAAACAATCACAGAGGCATAAGAAACATGAGAAATCAAGAAAATATCTCTCACCTAAGGGAAAAGAATAATCCCTCATCATCCACAGACAATACAGAAGAACTTATGCAAATGTCTGATAGAGAATTCAGAATTTTTTTTTTTTTTGAGAGGTTTTTGCTATAGGGCACATGCGTTCACCAGAAAGACAGAGAGAGACAGAGAGACAGAAAGTGAGAAATCACCCCCCAGGGGTATGGCCATGCCGCAATCCCTTCTCCTCCATTCTCCTCTTGGGATCTTGGGCATACATGCACATGCACCCAAAGTGACTTTAAGCCACTGGGTCTGGGACTCAAACTACAGTCAACTACATGGGAGTCTAGTGACAAAGCCATTATGCTAACTGCTGGTCCTGAGAATTCAGAATCTTTATAATGACAAAACTAAACGAGATGCAAGAGTTGAGAGATAATGAACTCCAGAAGGTGCAGGAGAAAAGAGACAATGAGTTCCAGGAGGTGTTGAAGTTCTTCCATGATCTGAAAGAGGAAATGCACACCACAAAAAAGAATCGAATGGAACTGTTAGAGATGAAGGCTGCCATTCAGGAAATTAAAACCTCCCTTGAAAGTATTAAAAGCAGATTAGTCCATGCAGAAAATCGAATCTTGGATGTTGGAGGCAAAACCTCTGATTAAAAAAAAATAACCCAAAACTGTGAAAATAACCCCCCAAAATGGGAATACTATATGAGAAATACTAGACAGCATTAAGTGACCAAACATCCAGATAACTGATATCCCAGGAGGTGAGGAAACTAATAAGGGCATTGATAATCTATTCCATGAAATCTTGGAAGAAAACTTTCCAAATCTAGAGAGGCATGCAAATATCCAGACCCAAGAAATACTAAGGACCACTTATAGAATCAACCTAAGAAGATCTTCTCCAAGGTACATCATAGCTAGACTGGCCAAATCTACAGACAAAGACAAGATACTAAAATGGCAAGAGAGAAATGTCAGGTTACTTATAAAGGTTATCCCATTAGGTTAACCTCAGACCTCTCATCAGAAACAATGTGAGCAAGGAAAGAATTGGAAAATACACTCAAAGTGTTAAGTGAAAACGGTTTCAACCAAGAATACTGTACCTCTTTCATATGGAAAGAAAGGATAAAAACATTCTTAGATAAACAAGACCTGAAAGAATTTGCCAATAGTAGACCCACTCTTCAAGAAGTTCTGAAAAGAGTGCTCTACCAGGAAAACTAAAGACACATACAGAAATAAGAGAACAAAAGAAGACCAAGAAAATGACCGATTTATTGGTAGGGACAAAAAATATCAATAATAATGTTGAATGTTAACTTCCAGGATTTAAACGGAAAGATTGGACCACGATAACACTGCATATTCAACAGAAGAGAGTTTGAACATAAGACTGAAATTACGAAATAGAATTTTATGGCTTCTGAGTAAAACATTACTGATTTATTTATTTATTTATTTATTTATTTATTTATTTTACTATCCTTTGTTTCCCAGTTTAATCATTTTACTTTCTTTCAAGTTGTTGATCAGTTCAGCAATTTGTTAAAATATTTTTCTTATTTGTTTCTTTAAATGGAAACATAAGTTTTTCTTCCTTCCTGACCCCCCTTGAATTGGAAATATTTGGGAGTATTCTTATTTTGTGGCAGAAGGGTTATTTGCGTAAGTTCAATAATGCTTGTTGCATTGAATCAGAAATTGGAAGTACTCATTATTGGACAGGGCTTTGACTGGAATGTCATACCTGAAGATTAATCAGAAAACTATGGAACTAAGGTGGATCTCAAGTAAGCCAACAGAAGCTCTTAGAAAGATGGCCTGGCACCGTAAATTGTTATGCCTGGCAGAGAGGATTAGAGAAGATATATAAAAGAATTTGTAACATAAAATAACCTGGACATTTCCAGCCCAGCATTGTAGTCAGTAGAGATTGCAAAAGAGCAACCACACCAGAGGATTATCTTGAGAAAGAGTTTGAGGGAAGAAAAAGAGACTGATCTTTGCTAGCAGATGGTATATCAGAGAATACTTGGTAGGCAGGGCTGAACTGAGAAGGTTTATGTGTGACTAGTGTGCTGGGCATTTGCTTTTCAACAATTAGAGTAGTGGCCATGTAAATATTTTCTCAAAAATATTTAAAACCATACTGTCTCTATATTATAGAGTCACAAACGAAATTATACAAAATTATAAGAAATATTTTGAACATTATCTTTATAATTCAGTATTCTGAAATTTGGGAAGTTCCCAGTACCTGAATCTGCATTAGTTTCCTATGGCTGCTGTAACAAATGACCACAAACTGAGTAACTTAAAAACAACAGCATTCTTTTTTTTCTCTCAGAGTTCTGAAGGCTAGAAGTCTGAAATCATGTAGGCAGGACAGTACTCTTTCCCGAGGCTCTACAAGATAATCTGTTCCTTGTCTTTTCCAGCTTCTTGTGGGTTCAGGTTATTACTTGGCTTGTGGCTCCATCCCAGGCATTTGGCTTTTCTTTCTACTCCTCTCTACAGCGCCTCCTACCTACAGGCCTTCACCACCTCTTGTGTACTATGCCTTAGTGCTTCCTGCACAGCTCACCTGTCCAGGGTAGTCTGCCTCCCTCTACGGGGGTCGTGAAGTTTGATGTTTGCCCAGGACTTTGGTACTACGCTCTCTCTTCTTGAAGTCCTAAAGTAAATCTACATTCTTGTGAATTAAATATGTTCCAGCAAAACTCTTCATTGGGTGGCATTGTGGTCAAAGATGCTGGACTCCCACATAACTGACCACGGTTCAAGTCTTGGACCTGGCAGCTTGCTTTCTCACTTCTTTCTTTGTCTCTCTCTCTCTCTCTCTGTCTTTCTCCGGTCAAATTAAAACAAATAACAATAATAATAAGAATAAAGTTAAATAAAATCATTCTTAAAACAAACTAACAAACAAAGAAAACCCCTTCACTGGAGTTCTCAGGCTATCTTACTTTAATTTTTGTCTGTGCCTTAACCTGTGTCTGGCACATGCTATTAGATGAACCTTTGTTAAACAAATAAAAATTTGTTTAAGATTTAAATAAATGTACTCAGAAAGACTTTATTCCACTATTGTCCTCTTCTCTATTCTTCAATACTTAAGAGATTTTGAGAAATTACATTTTTTGATTTTGGTGACCTATTGCTTTTTCTTGACACTTACAGGAAACCTGTTAAAGATGGGTATGCAGCTTGCTCTCTCATCTTTTAGCTCTTACTGTTGTCTTTCAATTCTAATATAGAATTTTCTTTCTAATACTCTCTTTGACTCTATAGATTATAAATATGGAATATGTCAATTTTGCATTACTTAAGGATTTTTTTTTTTTTTACCTTATCAGGTATGCTGTCCTTGTCAAGGTTAATCAATTTTTTTAGGAAACCAGTTTCTGAAAGAAGTAACTTTGCTGTTGTCCAGTTAGGTTTTTTTTGCAGAAGAATACATACTGCGTTCATGACAGTCAGCACGAGGAAGGGAGGCCGAGTGTATACTCTGTAACAGATGGTGAAAATCTAGTTAGCATCATGATTAAAATCACATGCATCCTGTGGACAATCTCAGAAGACAGCGTGCATAGATTTTTATGAGGCAAGAACTATTGGTCAACATACAGCTATTATAGTATGTGGGCATCTTTTGAAAATGTGGGTATCTTTAACATATGGGTATCTGCTTTAGGAAAATGAAATGCATAAATCGAAATAGTTAGAGGCTAATTTTTTTTCTTTTCTTTTTTTGGAGAGGTTTTTGCTATAGGGCGCGTGTGCTCGCCAGAAAGACAGAGAGAGACAGAGAGACAGAGAGATAGAAAGCGAGAAATCACCTCCAGGAGGGATGGCCACGCTGCAATCCCTTCTCCATTCTCCTCTCAGGATCTTGGGCATGCACGCGCACATGTCCAGCATGAGTTTTAAGCCACCAGGTCCAGAACTCAAACCATGGTCAACTATGTGGGAGTCCAGGAACATAGCTATTATGCTAACTGCTGGTCCCAAGGCTAATTCTTTTTATGAGAAAAGTATTTACTGCAGAGTTATTTTTATTATTTTATTTATTTAAAGATTTTTGCCTTAGGGTATATGAACTCACCAGAGAGAGACAGAGACAGTGAGAGGGAAATTGAGAACTCACCCCCCAAAGGGAATGGCCATGTTGTAATCTCTTCTCTTCCATTATCCCAATTTCTTGGGTATGCACACATGTGCACCTGGTGTGATTTTCAAGCCACCATGTCTGGGACTTGAACTGCAATTGGCCGTGTGGGAGTCCAGTGACATAACCGCTATGCCATTTGTTGTCCCTGTGTTATTTTAAAATAGAAACCCTCCTATTTCACTCCAGTGTTTATTTCCTCTTGACTACTTGACAGAGACACTGTATGAGAAAGACTGTATGCGTGAGCATGTGTGTGTTAGAAGTCAGCCCTCTTGTGATCTAAGGAGTGTTGTAAGATCCTACTCCCCTTAAACACATCCTGTGATCTTTTTTTAACCTGATCTAAAATGTCCACCATAAAAATCACTGATATGAAAGAGTCGAGGGAAGGAGGGCAGGTAGGAATTTGTCTCTCAGGTCATTAATAATGTGTTCATTATTGGCACTTTGGAAGCTGTCTCTTAGTTGTGTCTTAATCAACTGACATACCACTGTACTACTAGAAAAAGTGATGAACTTTTGGAAAGTCAGGGGTAAAATTCTTAAGAAGCAAGTTTCAATAAAAATAACCATGATGGTTGGGGGGTGGCTGCCATGTAGCAGGATTTGGGACTTGGAACAAAGGGTTCAAGTCCACCTGGGGTAACAAGTCTTCCCAAATAAAAATCATATCAACTTCCGCAAAAGAAGGAAGGCTACTTCCTAACTACCCATGCACAACATTATCCACAGGGTTACCAAGAAGGTACCTTAAATTTCATATCTAGAAATTCTAATGTGTGTGTTCAACTGTGCATTCATTTAGATTAATCTTTATTCTCATTAACAGTATACCAGTCATGGCCCATGTTGCAAAGTAGCAAATGATTAACATGCAGGTAGTTTTCAGGAGGACCAAGCAACTAAGTCATGATACCTTCTTTTGAATGAATTTTTCAGGTTGCTTTTCTGAGATCATCAGTCTGACCTTTCCAAAATAATAGAAGACAACAGCAGAGGGATTAGGAAAAAAGAAAGAAAGTCCCAAAAAGGAAAACAAACAAACAAACAAACAAACAAAAAAACTCCAACAAGAAACTTTTCTTCGATTTTACCCAGGTATGACTATTTAAAACAAACATGATGTGACTATAGCTACATTAAAAAGAAATGTATCAGGACCAGCAGATGGCATAATGGTTACATCACATGTAGTCCACCATGGTTTGAGTCCCAGACCTGGCAGCTTAAAACTCATGCTAGGCAAGTATGCGTGCATGGCCAAGATGTCCAGAGGAGAATGGAGGAGAAGGGATTGTGGCATGGCATCCTCCCTGGTGGTGACTTCTTGCTTTCTGTCTTTGTCTCTCTCTGTCTTTCCAGCGAGCGCACATGCCCTATAGCAAAAATCTCCCTCTCTTAAAAAAAAAAAAAAAAGGAAATGTATCATCTATGAATTTTTATAAAAGAAGTTTTATTTCTTTCTTTTATGAGTAAGAGGGATGGAGACAAAGAGTTGGACGGCACCTCCAACAGGGTCTCGATGCCACAATTCAGCTTGAGCCTCAACCAGTCCTGCATTATGGACATGTACAGGCCCATTCAGGGATGTCTCTGGATGGGAACCCTGAACCTTTTCGTGTAGGTCAACTTTGTAGTGATGCATTTTATAGTTGTAACACCACGTGACTTATTTCATTTTAGTATAACTTAAAGGGAAAACAGGATTCAAGTTATTACAGTTCATCTATGCCACCAACTAAGAACAAATATTTGATTGAATGTGAGACCTGCCTACACTGAAAATCTGCTCCATCACTCCACAGAAGTAGTTTGTCTTAGCTGTTTACTGATCTACCCTCCTACACTTTCTACTATTTTTTTAAAGAGAGAGATTTTTGCTACAGTGAGTGTGTACTTGGCAGAGAGAGAGAGAGAGAGAGGCAGAGAGACCAAAAGTGAGAAATCACCCCCACAGGAGGAATGGCCACACTGCAATCCCTTCTCCTCCATTCTCTTCCTGGGATTTTGGGCACACACGCACAAGCACCTGGCATGAGTTTAAGTCACTGGATCTGGGACTTGAACTATGTCGACTACACAGAAGTCTAGCAACATAAATATTATGTCATCTGCTGGTGCCCAACTTTCTATTATTTTTTCCCCTTCTTTTAGTATTGGCTCATGCTGCAAAGTGGCTATGGATTAAACTGTCACAGGACAGCCATTTGCGTTTTGATAATGGGAACACCAGCTAGGAAAGAGAATGAACTAAGTTGCAGATTTGCCACACATCTCTGTTGTGTGTCCTAAGGACCATATTATAATGCGTCTTCACTTATGTGGCATTTTGGAGCAAGTGAAATGAAATATACCTTAGCAATATCATAAGGAACAATATTTAAAAACAAAGTATAAGCAAGGAATTCAAGGACAAAGCTGAAGCTTTAGCTAAAGCTAAAGTGGTACTAGGGCAGGGGAAAGCTTTTAGCATGAAAGCAACCTTAACTGAGCTGTTGCCTTATGTTAGACTCAAGATGTTCTAAATATTTTGCATGCATTAACTCGTTCAGTCTCTCCACATCTGTTATCCTTTCATAGCACAAAAGGGAAGCTCGGGCACAGAGAGGTTAAATGCTAAAAAGTGCTTGTGCAGCAATTCCAACCCAGGAAGCTTGCCACGAGAGCCCATTTACTTAACCACTGTGATACACTGCCCCCAGAAGCTAGGCAACGGGAATTCAAGCTGATCTTTCTTAGAACTATCTGTCAGAGAAGCTAAGAGAATAGAACCTTGTACAATGTGGCCATAAGGTACAAGGGGTGCTATGTTGGAAAAGGACTGGCTGCTCTTGCCTTTCTGATGTGACCTCTTGACATTCCCTCTTACTCATTGAACTTTAGCTATTTTGATCTTTTAAAAAAATTATTTATTTATTTTATGAGAGAGGGAGACAGATAGATGGAGAAGAGAGTGAGAGAGGAAAAAAACAAAGAGGAAGAGGGAGAGGCGCTTCCCACAGGGCTCTTGCACAGTGATCACTTCCAGTCTTAGCCAGCCCGAATTGAGGGCACGCTGCACCTGGCATGCCCAAGAGGGTCCTGGAACACGAACACACAGCCTTTCCCATGTCGATCTGAGTTGTGTTACTGCTGTGCCACCAAATGACGCCAGCCACCTTGGTCTTTTACAGTTTCTGAAACTCACCAAGTACTGGGTCGTTGGAAAAGTCATGATGTATTTTTCGATGCAAAAATGTGTTGTGACTCTTCAGATGACCCAGTACAGTTCAGCCTTAAGACTTTTGTGCTTTCCAGTTTCTACACTTGCAGCTCTTCCTCTGGACACCTCCCTAGTTGACTTCCAACCTTCATTCAGTTACCTGTGCCACTGTCACCTTGTCAGAGTCTTCTCCAACCACTACTCCTGTAAGCCCCTGTGCCTAGAACAGGGCCTGGTGCAGCGTACGTGCAGCAGTGTGTCTGCTGCGTGGATGAGTACGGAATGTCAAGGAGGAAGAGGGTATAAAAGAAAAGGGAAGTCAAGAGTCTGCTCTCCTTCTCTCACTTTTTTCTGTACATTTGTTTCTAAACTTTAGATGGATTAACTTCAGCATGTGATATGCTCTGTTTTTCACCATAAATATACATTGATTTAAAAATATACTTCTGCTCTTTTTCTATTCTGATCCAAAGAGTTTAAAATGTGTTCTAAATATAATGGCAGTTGTGTTTCATATTTCCACATCTTTTACTGAAATATTACTTTTGGGCCAGCCAATGGTGTGGTATTTGGGGTGCTTAATCCCACATGGCCAACCATGAGATTTGAGTACTGGCTTGAAAAACATGCCAGGCATGTGTGTGTGTGTGTGTGTGTGTGTGTGTGTGTGTATACCCAAAATCCCCGGAGGAGGGAGGGATAAGAGCAAGGGGACTGCAGTGTGGCCATTCCCCATGGGGTGCTTTCTAATGTCCTCTTTCTTTCTCTCTCTGGTGAGTGCACATGCTCTTTAGCAAACTGAAAGGAAAAAAATAAAGAAATACCACTTTCTATAAATAATGGGAAATTCAATACATTCCAAGATATAATAGGCAAATTCCCATTTGTTCATCGAGTTGGAGAGCTCAAGTTAAAAATTATCTCAGCCAAAATTAAAAATAAGTAAATAAATAAAAATAAATTAAAGAAAATAATAATAAATTTAAAAAATGGGGCCAGCAAGTGGCGTGGTGGTTAAGGGCGCTGGACTCCCACATGACTGACCCTGGTTCGAGTCCCGGACCTGGTAGCTTGCTTTCTCACTTTCTGTCTTTATCTATCTCTCTCACTCTATCCCTTTCTGGTTAAAATGAAAAATAAGTAAATAAATATAAATAAATAAATTTAAAATAAATAAATTAATTAAAAAATGATCTCAGCCAGAGATTCAAATTAGAACCAGCAGGATTAGATGTATGTTCCATAAAATATGGCATTTCTTCTTATATTTTCTTACCTATTTTTCCCCCACCCTGAGAAGACTGAGTTTGAGTAAGGGAAGAGCAAGAGGAAACATTTCCCTTAGTGACACCTTGTGGTAATGGCCAACATTGCAGTCTCATAAGATTTGAGGCATTTCTAAGGTCTCAAATGCCCTACAGCTACACTATACGCATTATTCACATTATTCTCTCATTTGTGGAACTGCAGACCAAGTAATACTGCATTATATCAGTTCTAACATGCACATTTCTAAATGCCAGAAGCTGGGATTCAGCTTATAACAAATGCATATCATAATTTAATGGCAGTATTTTTTTTCTTAATGGTACATAATGGTATGCCTTACCATCGATGGCATTGTAAAATTGATAAGATACAGTATATATGTTATGAAAATTTAAGGTAGTCAAGATGAATAAAACTGACTTAACTTGAAAATGAAATATAGGCTCAGTAGCTTTTATCATATGGTTGTTTTGAGTTTTTCTAACTCAAAAGAAACTTAGGTAAATTACTTACCTTAATTCAGCAACATCAGCTTTATCCAGGGCATTTAGACTTATAATTGCCTTCTCTAAAGCTGGCAGCACACTTTTTAGTTCATTGGCAGTTTTCTGTGATAAAAAGATAAGCCCTCAATACAGATGAATGACTATAGTTACATATTTAATTTTTTTATATATTGAACTTGGAAAATATAATTTGACATTTCTGTAATACCCATGAGGTATGTATCATGTGTGACTTAGATATATATGCAACATACTTATACTGTTGGAAACATGTGTCAGGGTCCTAAACGTAGTGTATTCTTCAATCCCTGATGAGAAGGTATCTGAGAGAAGCAAAACAATGCGCAGCTTCTGCCTTTTCTGTCACAGTCAGTGTGTATTAACAAAGCCCTTTCGAGGAGTTGATCGAGTCTAGGATGGAGTTACTATGCAGTTTAAGCCTCAGCCTCTTACTTGCACAGACCCTTCCAAGGTCCTGGAAGGAGTTTTGTCAGTTTGTAGGGTCACATGTTTTTACTAAACTTTTTATCTGTAAGACTTAAAACAAAACAAAACAAAAACAAACAAACAAAAAAAAACTGCTATAGAGCATGTGGGCTCGCCAGAGAGAGAGAGAGGGGGAGGATAGAGAGAGAAGAGAAAAGTGAGAAACCCTCCCCCAGGGTGATGACCACGTTGTAATCCCTTCTTCTCCATTCCCCTCCCAGGATTTTAGGCATGCACGCACATGTGTTTTTCAAACTACTGGGTCCAGGGCTCAAGCCATGCAGTTGGCCATGCGTAATCCAGCTGCTTTAACCACCATGCAACCTGGCCGGCCCTATTAGACATTTTTAACTGTATTTAGCTAGGACTTATTTCTCTTTACACTATGCCTCATTCTTTGTCAGGTTTCCCATCAAGTCAAGGAATGGCTGTGGACATTTTGGGGATCTGGTTAAGGAGCTGAGCTGGGAATGATATTTTTCAGAGTCACTTCTCTGTATAATGAAGTTATTGCTAGTTATCTGGAATAGGAATGACTCCCAGGAATCATTTTCATTGTCCACTGTTCCAGCTTTCTGGTGATGTGACTGGTGCAGGGCTAGAGGTCATATTGTAATGTCAACTTGGCCTATAGTACCCAGCATCCTAGGTATGTGGGTTGTGGAGGAGAGACAAAGTTTGCAATATAGGGGTCCAGAAACTGATCTGTAGAAAATCCTTCCATTTTTAGATGTATAAAATTTTAAGTAGAGAGTTAGATTTTTCATTGATACATATGCAAATTGGAAGCTCACTCCTTCACACATGTATTTGATAAACAGAAAATACTGTTCTAAATCTACTATGCATTTTCATTTTTTTTTCTTCTTCCTTTTTGTTTTTGTTTTGAATAGGAGTTATTTAAAATAGAGTTTGTCATAATTACTGGATTCTTATTAATTATTGCGTTTTGAAAGATGTTTTGGAATGTTTCAGTGAAATAAGTGAGAAAGTACTGATTTCTTAACAAGCATATGTAAATTGTGCCTTATTTTGTAATTTAAAATTTTTATCTGCGGTACCAGCAGAGGGCATAATGGCTCCGTTGCTGGACTCCTATGTAGTTGACAGCGGTTTGAGTCCTAGACTCAGTGGCTTAAACTCATACTAGGCATGTGTGCATGTGTGCCCAAGATCTCAAGAGAAGAATGGAGGAGAAGGGATTGCAGCATGGCCATACCCCCAGGGGGTGATTTCTCACTTTTTGTCTGTCTTTCTGGTGAGTGCATGTGACCTATAGCAAAAACCTCTCAAAAAAATTTTATCTGCAAATATGTAATTAAGATAAAAATTTGTGAAATATGAAATAGAAGTGATTGAGTAATAAAGTCAGTAGAGATTATTCTGATATTGAGGAGCAAATTAGAGTGAAAAATTCAGATAATATCAAAAGCAATAATTTATTAAAGGAAAACATACATTTAGAATATAACAAAGTGGCTGTTGATTTGTTTAATAATCAAATTAATAATGAAGAATAAATCATTCGATCACATTGGAAACATTTTTCTGAGTTTGTGAGAAATATTGACATTAATAACAATAACCAGTATTAGAAAACACCTCTATAATGAGGATACTGAGGAAAAACTGGTTAATAATAATAATAATAATGCCATCAATTCAAACATTATTTAAAATTAATCACTGCACAAGGAAATGCCATTGCTGATTATACCAGATTTCATAGCAATCCTAAAAATGTTTATGACAAATTTCATTTTCTTTTATACATTCAATCACATCATTTAGCTTACAAAGTGACTATTTCAACAGGTGACATCTTCAACAGATAATACCGCATTTCTTTGTGCCATTAATGCTTTGCCTCCCTATTTTTCTTCTAAATGTCCTTCCTCAGACCCTCCTCTTTCACACACACTATATCTGATATTACATCCATTTACTGTGTTTCTATATCCTTTAGTCAATCAGTTTATGACATTATTAATAATGACTTATAAAGTTGAAAGAAACTTCTAAACTATCAAAAACGAAAAACACATTTTGATCAATTATAGTAAAGATTCTATAGTAAATGTTACAATTTGTCATGTGAAGAAATGTCCACAAGGTATAAGGTGAAAGAAAAGTAGGAAAAAATATCTTAGGAAGATGTAAGCAGTTAATGGCTGAACAATATTAATTTTCTACCCCCCCCCCCCCATAGGGCATGTGTACTTGCTGGAGACAGGGAGAGAGACAGAGAGAGGGAAAGTGAGAAATCATCCCCCCGGAGTGATGACCATGCTGTAATCTCTTCTCCTCTAGTTTCCCCTAGGGATTTTAGGCATGCATGCACAGGTGCCTGGTGTGATTGTCAAGCTACCACGTCTGGGACTTGAACCTGCATCAGGCATGTGGGAGTCAGGCATCTTAACCACTACACCATCTGCTGGCCCTGATTTTCTAGCTTTTTTTAAAAAAATGTTTTTAATCATTGTCAACTTAAAAAATATATATTCTTTTGCAATTTCTTTATCCATTCTAAATAAATATTCACTTTCATATCTGATTGTGTACTAATAATTTTATATTCCTATATAAACTTTAGGCCCTAAACTTGACTTTGCCTCTGAAGCCAGAGGAAAAAAGAGATTATCCTTCATGGTATGACAAAACCAAAAAAATAGAAATTCCTCTATATTTATTTTCTTTGACCTTAAAAAAATTAAAGACTGAAATTAAGCCATACTCATTTTAAATAGATTGATCAACAGTGGCACCTTCAAGTGGTTGGCAGAGCAGAGGTTACGGGTCCCTCACCGTAAGACCGGTGTGGCGTGTTGATGGAAGAGGGGTGGTGGCTCCATGTGTGAGAGGGGTCTGTATGCCTCCTAACCACATCAGAAGTGCAATTCACTTGTGCCCAAGTAAGGAGATTTGTCTTATTTCATTATCTAGTTTGAAGCGAGTTAGCATTTAAAATATGGATAGGTAGCTTAAAAAGATTTCTGAAAGGAAATGAATTGAAAGTAATGCTAATAATGGAAGCACCAGTGAACAAGTAAAAGGCAGGCCGTCACTTCTCTTACTGCTGGTACGAACTTGTGTTCAGCCATGTTATAAAGTAAAATATATATACATATATATATGAGCTAATCAGATCTAACAAAAAAAGTGCAGCCAAAAGATTTTCTTTTTTTTTTATTGGAGAGGTTTTTGCTATAGGGCACATGAGCTCGCCAGAAAGACAGAGAGAGACAGAGAGACAGGAAGAGAGAAATCACCCCCCACCACGGGGGATGGCCACACCACAATCCCTTTTCCATCCATTCTCCTCTCAGGATGCTGGGCATGCACACACATGCGCCCAGTGTGAGTTTAAACCACTGGGTCTGGGACTCGAACCGTGGTTGACTACATGGGAGTTCAGAGACACAGCCAGTACGCCAACTGCTGGTCCAGCAGTTAAAAGATTTTCAAATTAACAAGAGGACTATTTGAAATATGTATTCACATTCATTATTCATAATAAACCTTGTCCTAGGTAATTACTGTGCTTTGAGATATTGGTCAATGATAATAGCTCATGCATATTATTTATAAATAATTACCTACTTACTGGGGGTATAGGCTGTGATATATATTTTTAATTGATAGAGTTGCTTGATTACAAAATATTTGCTCATCAAAGACAGAGGAAACGCTGCCTTCCACCTCTCAGCAGGACAGATTACTGGTCAGATCAGAGCTCAGCATTTGGTAATTTGCAAACCACACTGGTTCCTGCTGGATTCCGACTGGAGAGTATGCAGGAAAGTGACCAGTTTAAAGAAAAAATGATCTAGTCAACAACAGAAGTGACATCCACCCAATAGCCAGTCCCTACAGCTGCTCTGCTTATTACAAATGCTCCTCTTGGAGGTCACATCTATTTTTGATGTGACCTAAACGAAATTCCTGTTCATTGTAATCAGAAGAGCCTCTTGGGTTTTTAGGTTTCTTAGGGATAGGGACTACATACCTTTCTATCCTCTACTTTCATCTAATAACACCCTGTGTGTGGCACAGGCTATTTATTGAAAGTATTTTAATTTTACCTGAGCATAATCTTCCACAATTCTTATTTCTTCTTCCACAGTTTCTTCATCCTGTTTAACAAGCATCTGAACCTTCTCAACTACTTGTGAATCTTTCCGTAGTTTTTCCAATAGGATTTCTATTTCCTAATGAATCAAACAATTCTTAGAATGAATTTTAAGAGACATGGTCTCTCTTTAAAAAAAAATGTTATAGGGCACATGTGCTTGCTAGAGACAGAGTGAGAGAGAAAGAAAGTGAGAAGGCACCCACTACGCCCCTGGGGGAATGGCCATGCCACAGTCCCTTGTCTTCCATGTTCTTTTTGGGATTTGGGGCATGTACACACATGTGCCTGGTGTGTTTTTCAAGCCACTGGTTCCAGAACTTTAACTGCACAGTTGGCCATGTGGCACCCAGCTGCCTTAACCACCACAACATGGGCTGGTCTGACATAGTCTCTTTCATAAAGAGAAATTCAAATAGCTCATTTCATTATGATAAAATTGATCAAGATCAGCCAGAAATATATTTGGTTAATAGACTCATTAGGATGACTACAATAAGTATAATTCTAACCCACTTTTCTCAGGTATGAAAACCTTGCTTTTCAAATACTTTCATATCATAGTATAAAATCTTTAAAGACAATTTCAAATCAAACATACCTTTGTTTTTTGTTCTATTTGAGGGCCAAGAATTAAGAGCTCCTCTTGCATATCAGTAACTAATCTGGTTGCTTCTAGGATCTTGGATAGACCTGTATAAAAACGATCCCTAAGGAAACAAAAAGTATTAACAAAGTTTGACAAAATACAAATTGTAGGTGTGTGACTGACTAGCCTTGCTTCGTAAAGATTGTGGACATATTGGGGCCCCCCATTCCTCTCGTTCCTACAGTAGGGGCTTAGGATAATAAACCCACCCCAGTGCAGCTGGGTGTGGTCAAGCTAGATTCTTATCTCCGGAGCTGGGTGCCAAGCACTCTCCTAGCCCAGGTATATAGCCTCTTAAGCTTCCTTTCAAAATCCCCAGTTTGCCCCAGAGTGGCTGGAAGCAAGCAGTGCAGGATAGAAACTGCAGGAGCTCTGCATTGCCCCCTGCATGTGAGTTTTTACCCAGTGGTTAACCCTTACACAGTGCCTCATGGCAGTGGTCTTGTTCTTATTTCCAGTCTCATGGATCCTATATGCACACACACACATAATTTGATAATATACAAAAAGAATGATATACCGTGGGCAACATGGAAAATGACCTGTCGATGATAACATGTATGATAATATTTTTAGATAGACTAATATACAGTGTATTCATGCTGAATAAACAAACAAACGAACAAACAAAAAAGCAAATATAGTAAGGCCATTTATGTCTCATTAGAAAAAAAAAGGTCAGTTACTGTAATACACCATATTAATAAGCTAGAGAAGAAAAATCATTTCATAAAATTCATGGCAAAAACTCTTCTAAGGCCTAGCTGTGGTGATGCAAGCAGGAGGGTGGCGGTGCACAGTGGCTGAGGCCACATGGGAGACCTGGATTTGTTCCTGGCCCATCTAAACATTCCAGGTGCTGTAGTGTGCCCCTGTGGTCCTAGATAACTGGGAGGATCACGATGCGGGGGATTCCATCATAAGACACCTCTCCCCTCTACCCCCTTTCTGTTCTGTCTCTCGTAAAAACAAAATCACATCCCAACTCTTATCAAAGTAGGAATAGAGGAGAATTTCCTCACCTGATAAAGAATAGGTACCATTAAAAGTAAAACAAACTCTTTTTTTTTTTTTTTTTTGAGAGATTTTCGCTATAGGGCACGTGCGCTCGCCAGACAGACAGAGAGAGACAGAGAGACAGAAAGCGAGAAATCACCCCCCCAGGGGGGATGGTCATGCCGCAATCCCTTCTCCTCCATTCTCCTCTCGGGATCTTGGGCACACATGCACACGCGCCCGGCGTGAGTTTTAAGCCACCGGGTCCGGGACGCGAACCGTAGTTGACTACGTGGGAGTCCAGCGACATAGCCATTACGCTAACTGCTGGTTCCCAAAAGTAAAACAAACTCTTAACAAGAAGAACTGGCTATCATTTAAGATACACATTTAAGTACACATTTAAGCACCCATTTAAGATAGGTAAATGGGTTTCATAATGCAGATCCCCCAAATCTGAGAGGGCTGTGCATAATGTTTACCTCTTCCAAAGAAGTCACCCGGAGGTCCAGCAGGCCAAGACATTGGCTTATTTGACTTATAGGAGACATCGATGGCAGCCATTGGAGAAGATTCTGTGCCTTACCTCAGTGTAGCAAGCAGTTTTATAGCCATCGGATTAGAACAAGCCTAATTAGAGGGCACAAGCCGGCTCTTTGGACTCCTACAGAGTTGTACCACCCGGTGATAATGCTCACTCAGCTCAGCTATGTGCATTCTATAACTCATTACTAGGGAGGGGTACATTCTTGAGAGAGTAGCCTTGGCCAGAGAGACTGTTCCCTGAGGGAAAGGGTAGAGGGAAGCAGATATAGGGGGGTGGGGAAGTCTATGTCTAGATGATACACCACAGGCTTTAGATGTGAGGATTCTTCACAATACTCGGAATATTTATTTATTTATTATGAGTTTTGGGGGTAAAAAAGAATCCCAGATTGGCTTTAAGAGATCCAAACTCCATATTTAACCCCTACTTCTTGGGTTACATGAGGTTACTGGAGTTTGTGAGTAGCAGAGAAGAGCTGGGCAGTGGAGGACTATGCCCTGGTGCTTCTGTGTCACCACCTATATTGCTGGACATGGCAATTTTATGAATACTACTGATGGTGATCCTGCACACAGGGTGACGGCCCTTAAAGTGGTCCTGATATGGCCGACATAAAAGGGGTGGGGGATGCCCCAACACGGTACAAAGTATGTAAGGAAGAAACTGCTGAGCCGCCTATGGATGTGTGGGTGTAATGAAGCATGAGCACCTCATTTTGAATATGATTCTGCAGCCATTTCCCTTTCCCTGTAACCTGACCCATATGTGTCTCCTAAAAATTCCTCACCAAATATTTATCACCAGCAGATGCAGCCAACTAAAACTATCCAGCCAATTATAACTGTCTGTCCTGATAACTCACTTTTTTGGCTTTCGTTAACTGCTTTCATATAACTCAAGGCCCGTACTTTCTTCGATGTGTAGTTTTTGTTTTTGTTTTTTCCTTTGTGGCTTTTGCCTTTATAAACCTTCCTACCCCTGCTTTGGGCTGTGGGGTTTTGGAGTGACCAGAGTCCTCCCACAGCCACTGGCTTAATAAAGGCTCCTTTATTTAGGTGAAAACTGGATGTCCTCTTATTCTCGCGCTGATTTGAATACAATATAGGGTCGGGTAGGATGTGTGAGTAACTAGAAAAAAGGGTGGTGATCATGACAGCCCTGGTCACGATGATTACATGGCTGCAAATGGAGAACCACTGCCCGAGGTGATAGAAAGTAGACGTCTTAAGTCCCAGGAGGTTAGGAGTAGCTGGAGGGTCTATGAATCTCTCTTGCCTTTTGTCTACAGGGCATCTGGCTAATGTGCCTAGATTGTTGCCAACATTGTCCATTTAATTGATGACTAAGAGAAATCTTAATCTAAGGCTTCTCAGAAACCTCCCAGGAGCCATTGACTCCAGGAGTGAATATCCTCTACTTGATACAATAGAGTCAAGATGAACTTTTGAACACTGATATGATTCCTTTTAGTCTCATAATATTTACAGATTATCTGAACCGCTGTCTACTTAACTGTTGTCAAATCTGTTTTGCCCTGGGCCACTAGGTGGCATAGTAGTTAAGGTGTTGGACTCCCATATGGCTGACCATAGTTTGAGTTCCAGACCCAGCAGCTTGAAAATCACACCAGCACCTATGCATGTGCGCCCCAAATCCCAAGAGAAATAGAGGAGAACAGATTGTGGCATGGTCATACCCCGGGGGGGGGGGGGGTGAGTTCTCACTTTCCCTCTCTCTGTTGCTCTCTGGTGAGCACATGCACCCTATGGCAAACACCTAAAAGACAACAACAACAAAAAATTTTGTTATGCTGCATCTGACCTTATCAAAAACCTAATAAAATTTAGACCCTGACACCACATCAGCAAAATGCTGTCATTGAGGTTGTTGCTTTTTCTTGCATAAATGTTGGGCCTGAGGTAGGAAGAAATTTGGAAAATGGAAGTGGGTAAAGGGGCTGGAGCATCCGTCTATGTGGTTAGTTAGAAAAATCCATCAGGGCAGAAAATTCCCCACTCAAGGTCATGTGGATAGGAGATTTTTCAGTGGGGGATGTCTAACTGACAGCCAATGAGATAAATCAGTGGGCCCAGCCACCCTTGATATAACTAATGAGATGAATCAGTGGGCCCAGCCACAGCTGATACAGCTCATGAGATGCATCAGTGGGCCCAGCCACAGTTGCCACATAGCCAATGGGAAGAAAGCAGTTAGTGAGCCCAGCCAATGATCAACCAGTTAAACATTATAAGCCTCATGGAAAGCAATTACAGGGCGTTTGGAGCTGCTCTTTCCTTTTTGTGCTCGAGGTCGATCCTACTTTTCAGGAGTGTAATTTCACTCTTAATAAACTATGTTACTTTCACTGTTACTTTCACTACTGGTGTATTCTGTTCGGTTGTTTGTGCAAAACACGAAGAATCTGCACAGCCATCCCACAACGTATTTGAGGTGAGCCCAGCCAGGAGGTAAGCCCCTAACTGGGGAACCCCTCTGCTCTGTTTCTTACCCTCTTTATCATTTTCATGATCATTTCCCTTGGGTCTCGGCCACAGTGGGTCAACCTGGGTGGGCTTGATAGTTCTTCACATGGGCAACTGTCTTATAGGGCTAGAAACCACCTCTGGCTTAAGGCCTTAAGCCCTTAGGGGTAAGAGACTCCTCTTCTCTGTCTCATTTTCTCTCCTTTATCCACCAAAAAGCCACACTGGTGTGGGCATGAAATAGGCACTTAAAAGCCATTAGGGTGCCTTTCACATAAAGAAGTTTCCCATGTCAGGATAACCTGGACACTAGGCTATCCCAGGTCAGGCAGAAGACAAGGTTGTGCATTATAAGCAAGACATAAGCTCCTTCCCCGCGGCATTCCCTTTAAAATTTTAGAACGTGGCGATACTTTCTTTCCTGCATTTTTTTTTTCCCTTTTCCTTTGCATCCTACAGTGACAGTGGTGGTCTGACTTATGGCTTTCCTCTTTCTCCTGATCATGGTGATTGCAGAACGTTGCTTCAGCCTACTCCAATCCCATAATGAAGACTCCTCTGCCCCCTACTGGAGAACTTCAAGAACCTGTAAGTTGGGCATCAGCTCCCCTTTTTTTCCTCCTATTTTATTAGTTTGTTGTTGCCAGAAAGACTCGGCCTGTGGGGGGGGGTCTCTACCTGGGATGTGAAAATTCTTGGTTTTGCATAGGAAAGAATTTGAGAGCAAGCCATGGAGGGAGAACAAAAACGAGTTTATTCAAGTGTAGAGAGTGGACTACTCCCTGGGTGGAGTGGCCACATAAGGAGAGATGGATGAGCAGTTTTGTTCCTTCTCAGGGGAAAAGGAAGACTGTTGTCTGAAGGGAAAAGGGCAATGGCATTCTTGAAATCACTGTTTTTTGCATCTCTGGCCCTATAAGGTTAGGTTCTATCATTGCTATTGGTATTCTAAACTCCCATGGTGTAGAGGGGATTATCATCTAACACGCAAATACTGTACAATGAGGGTGTGGTGAGTCTGAAGGTTAGGCAGCGGCAGTTTGGGGCATCATCCTGATTCCAATCAGTTTAGACTCGGTCTCTTGGCCACTTCTTGTCTGTCAGATTTTGGGTGAATATTGGGTCATCAAGAAGGTCATGACACATTTCAGAATGGAAAAACATGTCATGACTTTACCAGCCACCTAATAGAATGCCCCTTCTATCTCACTATGGCTTCCTATCTCCTTATCTCATCAGCCTACTCTGATATGAAAGGAATGTTCTCTTGGGAAGAAAATACCTCACTCCTTAAAGCCAAGCCAAACAACTTGGGAATGTAAAGAAAAGAGATGCTATTTTTTTTTTTTTTTCCCAAGAGATTTTTACTATAGGGCGGGTGCACTCACCAGTGGGATGGAAATCAAGAAATCACCTCCCTGGGGGATGGCCACATCTCAATCCCTTCTCCTCCATTCTCCTCTTGGGATTTTGGGCATGCCCGCATATGCGCCTGATGTGAATTTTAAGCCTCCAGGTCTGGGACTCGAATTGCAGTTGACTATGTGGGAGTCCAGCAATATAACTACTATGCCATCTGCTGGTCCCAAGAGATGCTATTTCTACAGGTTTTTGCAAGAAGAATTGTTTGGAAAATAATCAAGAGCTGAGCCTATTGGGCACAACCTTATATAAGAGCAGGGAAATATATCCCTTATTTACAGCTGCCTCCTTTATACCCCCAGTGTTACCTCAGTCATGCCTGGGGACAACAGACCTGTAAACATACCCAATTTAAGATAATAGATTATTTTTTCTTGCTGGGATCCTTCTCAAGCCACCTTGGCTCTCAGGACTGAGCCCTCAATGCTACCCTAGCCAGGTGTTGTCTGCCCTCTTGGAGGCCACAGCAACCCTGTCGAAGAAAAGCCACTGGTTTCCCTACTTGCGGTCTCTTGGATTATTCCCAATATCTCTTGTCACCCTAGTGGTTGGTAAAGTTCTCACCCCAGTCCCTTTCCTACCTGTTACAGACCATTTTACAAGTCTCTCAAGGGCCGTGCCCAATCTGCTGCCATGAGAACTAAGCCTGCCTTCAACATGACAGGCAATTTCCTGCCAGACTCCCCTCTCTCCCCACCTCTTCTCCGGAGCTTCCTTTCCTTTCCTTTGCTATGTTCTCTGTCACTTTCTGAAATGACTTTTTCCAGGGAGCGACGTACCCTTAATCTTTTCCATACCTTTAGTTACTTGCATTTCGGAACCAAAAGGGAGTCTCAAGGGAGAGGCACATATCCAATGACTACCCAGGGAAAAAAAAGAAAGTCCTGCTGCCGAGACCAGCAGTTAGCGTAATGGCTATGTCGCTGGACTCCCACGTAGTCAACCGGGGTTCAAGTCCCGGACCCGGTGGCTTAAACTCATGCCGGACGCGTGTGCGTGCGTGCCCAGGATCCCGAGAGGAGAATGGATGAGAAGGGATTGCGGCGTGGCCATCCCCCCTGGGGGATGATTTCTCACTTTCTGTCTTGCTGTCTCTCTCTCTCTCTCTGGTGAGTGCACGCACTCTATAGCAAAAACCTCTCAAAAAAAAAAAAAAAAAAAAAAGTCCTGCTGCCTCTTTTAAGTCTCACTTGAGACGAACTATGTGATGTTCTCATATCCATCTTTTGTGTGCTCCCTCTCTAAGGCAGAACCAGAGGAAGAATAGGTCATAGCCCACAGGAGGACTCCAAGGATCCTGGAGTGTTTCAGTCCAGCGAGGACATTCGCTAATGAAACAGTTCTGAGGACCAGAAAGAACATAGCAATCTGGCCAGGCTGTGGGGATAAAATGTTCTCTACATTTTACCTGGAGACCACAATCTTCAGGGAAAGTGGAAAGAGTCAATCAGACCTTAAAGTGTATTCTTGCCAAACTTTGTCAAGAGACAGCTGAACGCTGGGTTGCTAGGTTTCTAACTGCCCTCATGTAACACCCCGAAGACCAAGCTCAATTTTAGCCCTTATGAATTGTTATATGGTAGAGCCTTTCTCCTGACTGGTTTGTTTACAGACTCTGAAATGGCAGGTCTCATAAAGCACGTTACTAATCTGAGCCAATTTCAGATAGTCCTAAGAGAATATGGTGCCTGTGTTTGTCTTCCCCTGGCAGTAATGCTCAACCCACTCAAATAAAGCCAGGAGACCAAGTTCTAATTAAAGCGTGGAAAGGGGTCCAGCAGGCAGCATGATGGTTAAGGTGCTGGACTCCCACTGGCTGACTGTGGTACGAATCCCGGACCCATGGCTTGCTTTCTCTCTTTCCCTCTCTGTCTCTCTGGTGAGTGCATGTGCCCTACAGCAAATTAAAACATAATAATAATAAAATAATTACTTGGGGAAAAAAAAAACATGGAAAGAAGGAAATCTCAATGATCAACTGAATTCTAAAAGGGAGGGGCCCCTTTTCAGTCATCCTAACAACCTCTTCAACATTAAAAATAGCAGAATTAGATAGCTGCATTCATCTCTCTAGGGTGAAGCTTGTACCCCTCTCTTTATAGGAAAACAAAAACAATAGCAAACGGCCCCCCAAAGAAACAACTTATGCTCGTGAGCCACTGGAGGATTAGAGACGTGAAAAATAGACACCTAGCTGAGATAAAGGCTAAAAAATTGTAAATGATCATACCATAGGGAACCAACCCTTGGCACATGCACTGGATCCTACTGTGGGTCAACACTAACAACCACCTTCCCAATGACATACTTCAGGATTATTTCAGCCTGCCCCTGGCCCTGCTCTTCCATCTAGATCATATAGGGCAACAGTTTTGTGATCCCTGATAGGTAAGGCCAACACCTCTTCCAGCATAAAACAATTATATGAACGCTGGATCGCTAGGCTTCTAACTGCTCTCATGCAACACCCCTAAGACCACCTTCAGCGCCCCTAAAAGATTTATGAGGTTAAACTTCTTGGGGAAAATGAGGCAGGGAGAAAGCTGGAAAATGGAAGTGGGTAACACTGCTGGAGCATATGCCTATGTGGCTAATTAAAAAAAAACCAAACAATCAGGGAAGCATATTTCTGACTGAGATAATATAGGTAGGAGATTTTTAGTGGGAGATGTCTTGCTGATAGCCAGTGAGATAAATCAGTGGGCCCCATCACCCTTGATATAACTAATGAGATGAATCAGTGGGCCCAGCCACATTCAATACACAGTCCATGGGAAGAAAGCAATGACTGGGCCCAGCCAATGAGCAACCAGTTAAGGAATTATAAGCCTCTTGGAAAGCAATTACCAGAGTCCTGGATTCACTCTTTCTCTCTTGTGCTTGGCTTGCGCCTACCTCTGAGGAATGCACTTTTACTTAAACTATCCTTTGCTTTGCCTACTGATGTGTCTCATTCAATTCTTTGTGTGAAATGTCAAGAATCTGGACAGGGGGACCAGCAGTTGGTGTAATGGCTATGTCACTGAACTCCCATGTAGTGGACCGTGGTTCATGTCCTGGACCCGGTGGCTTAAACTCACACTGGGTGCGTGTACGTGCGTGCCCAAGATCCCAAGAGGAGAAAGGAGGAGAAGGGACTGTGGCATGGCCATCCCCCCGGGGAGTGATTTCTCGCTTTCTGTCTTTCTGTCATTCTCTGTCTTTCTGGCGAGCACACGCGTCCTATAGCAAAAACCTCTCCAAAAAAATAAAAGAATCTGGACAGACATTCTGCAACAGGCTATACTCTCCTGCCCCACACAAATTAATCTAGACCCTGTAGCATGAGTGCTGATGAAAAACTTGCTTTAGACTTCCTACTAGCCAGTTGAGACAGACTATGTGTGACTGTCAATACTTCTTCATACACCTGGATTAATAACATTTTTAACTGGCATGGCACCAGATAGGGAGCCTTTCTGTGGTCTATTCTCCAAGTGAGAATTATAGTCATGATCACTCATCCAATGTTCCCAAAGACAAATAAAAGTGATTTGGTACAAGTCCCTATCAGTATGATTAATTAGGTATATGATGGAGTGGACTATTGGAAAAAAAAATTCTTAACTGGATACATGGCAGGTCGGGTTGGATTGGTGTAGCAATGGTTTTGCCGTGGCACCTTGGCAGCATTTTATGTCTCTCTATAGGTCATGTAGGCAGAGCTTAACTGCAGCTAATCTAAATCTTGGCAGAACATCCTTGATTCTCCCAGATTAAGAGAACAGGGGACCCTTATGAGCAGATGCTACAAGGACATTTCCCACTAATTACACCACTTCCTGGGAGCTTGTCATGAGACAGTTTCTCAGTGTCTCCTGGTTACATCTGAGGCTTTCTTTTTTGTTTTAAGAGAGAGTTTTGCTACAGAGCACGTGTGCTCACCAGAAAGACAGACAGAGGCAGAAAGTGAGAAATCATCCCCCAGTGGGGATGGCCACACTGCAGTCCCTTCTCCTCCATTCTCCTCTCGGGATCTTGGGCACACACACACACATGCACCTAGTGTGAGTTTAAGCCACTGAACTGAGATTTGAACCGCAGTTGACTACGTGGGAGTCCAGCGACGTAACCATTACGCCATCTGCTGGTCCCATATCTGAGACTTTCTGCCCCACCTTTCCTCCCTCACATTCTCAGGTACAGATACCAGGTGTAAAAGTGCTCAGTTGCAGCATGGCATGGGCTCCTCAGCCACAGTATCTCATTCTCTGTGCTGTAGTTATCCCATGGGAGACATGGGGTGAAAGCTACTCTTTCACTGTCTATGTAAGCAGCAAACTGTTGGAGTCTAACAAAAGCTCTGTTTATTTACTGGCTGAGTCTATCAGTCTTGTTAGGCAACCTTTAAATGCACAGGAGAAGATCCTCACCTTATCTCTTTTAAAATCTTATGCAACATTTGGTTTTCCCCCACTATAAAGGCCATGGGCATGCCATTTTGTATTTGTGTGTCTTTTATAAATAAAATACCAATATAAAATATATGCTTCTGATTTGGCCTCAAAGTCTTACCTCCTTATTTGCATCTCTTCTTCTCGTGACTTCAAAAGGTGTGCAAATGTTTCCATAAATTGCAAGTAGTTACTGGGAGTGATATAATAGTATCTTCCAGTTTCGTGAAAGTATTTTGTATTCAAGTCTTTTATACTTTTGTGGATTTGGACACATGTTGGGGCAAGTTTTTCTTTTACATTCTGAAAAAAAAAAAAAAGAATTAAGACAAAGCAATCCAAATATACATAAAGAATAAAACAGAACACTGTGAATACTTAAAAATAGTTTATCATTTCCGAGATGTGAAAATGTAGAGAAAAGTTCTGGATGAGTGGAACCAAGAACATAAAATTCATATGAATTTTAATAGCTGGGATAGAACGGGCAACCATTCAGTCAATGATTAATGGCATGCCAAACACATTCTTCTAGACTTTATTCACATTTTCTGCTATAGTCATCCAAATATTTAGGACACCAGCCTCAACTCTGTTTTTCCTTGAATATAATAAAGCTACAAAAACATAAGGGCCCAAAGAATATGTAAGTGGGTAAAACTAGAATAGAAAAAGTATGCCCTTTTCTGAGATTTGGAGAGATTCTGATTTAGGCATTAACTAGTCCTGGTTATCCGTCTCTGATTCACCAAGTGTAGCCAGTCATTGGTCACTTTAACATAATTTCCTTTTCTTTCTGGATCTACCCTGTCTCTAGCTTTCTTGGCCTTTGCTTTCCTTGAACACTTGAACAAATAAGGATGCAAGCCCTTCTCTGAGTCCCACACTGAGTTTCAGGCTTCTGCATTTATATTATACCTTACCTCCTTTCTGTCAGCTCAGTTTTATGGGTTCTTCAGTTTAAGCTCTCTAGAATAAATTCTTACTGTGATTAATTAATTTTAAGCTATTAATAATTCTGTATTGTGGGATGTGCTCTTGCTCTCATTTTTTTTGTAGTTTTACATTTGTAGCCAAGCCCAAAAAAGGCATAAGATATACACAGAATATGCAGCATCTTTATCCTAGGATCTGGTATGCTAACTGGAGGTTGTTTTCTTTCATGGATATCTGCTTTACAGTATAATAAAGAACCTAGACAGGGTAGAATCTGGGAATCTTTTTATTAAAAAAGAATTATTTTATTATGTTATTTATTTAAATTTGATCAGAAAGGGACAGAGAGAGAGAGAGAGAGAGAGAGAGAGAGGTGAGAGAGAGAGAAAGTGAGAAAGCAAGCCACTAAGTCCAAGACTTGAACCACAGTTAGCCATGAGGGAGTCCAGTGCCCTTAACAACCATGCCACCTGCCAGCTCCAAATCTGGGAACCTTTTAAACGGGGAATTTGGGGGCAAAAGAGATGGGGAACTGATAAGCAATTAAGATAAACATTTGACCCATTTCATAATGTGCTTAGTATTGTGCCTGGTTTTGCTCATCTAGACTTCATTGCTATTCAGAGACATACCACTATCAGATGCTATAATAAAGGGAAAACTTCACTTGCTTTAGAGATTTACCTCTCTGTTTTCTAAATCCACCTTTTCTCTCAAGAAAGAGTTGGATAGAATCAGGAGAGCTTCTTCTGGCCACTTTTCATACCAATCAATCGTGCAGGAGCTAATCATGGAAGGATATACTCTACAAATTTGGCGAAAGTTAGATCCCACAGGACTCATGATCATAAAAATATGCAGATTTTTATATATTCTCTGAAAATTAATGAAAGTAGAAGTTGTTAAAATGACATTCACTTCTTTGAAAACAGTACTATATGGAAAGTTTTATTAAAAACTTGTTTTAATTTTTTTCCTTAATGGGTAAACTAGAGACCGATCATTGTGTTGAGTGCCTGTCATAAACAGAGTGCTTCCCAGGGTAACTAGTAATCCCGAAGAGCTCTTTTTTTTTTTTTTTTTTCCTTTGGAGAGGTTTTCGCTATAGGGCGTGTGCGCTTGCCAGACAGACAGAGAGAGACATAGAGACAGAAAGCGAGAAATCACTCCCCAGGGGGGATGGCCACACCGCAATCCCTTCTCCTCCATTCTCCTCTAGGGATCTTGGGCACACGCACATGCACCCGGCGTGAGTTTTAAGTCACCGGGTCCGGGACATGAACCGCGGTCGACTACGTGGGAGTCCAGCGACATAGCCATTACGCTAACTGCTGGTTCCCCCGAAGAGCTCTTTTGAGGAAAGCAGACAAGTTCTGCTCATGTGATCCTACCCTCTTGTCTCCAGCAGGGTGGCCTCTTTGGGGAAGGCACTACACCCAGAACATTCCCTGCACAAACCAGTTCTTACGAGGAGGTCTAGTGCTAGATTTCTGTGTGAGACCTTATATCAGATTGCTATTACACCAAATTAAGTACTGAACAGGAATCAGTCACTCACCACCAGAAAAGCCAAATCATGACTGATGAAGTTTGTTGAGAAGGAAGACTACTACAGATGACAGCACGTGGGAGACGGGGAGTGGGCTTTCTCAAAAGGTTGTCTCTCTGAATGTGTTCAGGGATGGGCTTATACAGAGAAATAATTCCCACCCAGGTCTTGAACCAGATAGGTTCATATGTGCAAATGAAAAATTGAAACTTATGTAGCTCTGATAGGTTAACTCAAGTAGCATTCCTATTATCCCATTAGTATTATTATTTTTGACAGAAATAGGGTGACTTACAATATACAGTGTACTCTGGATGGAAAATCTCATTTTGTATGCTGTAATGATGTACAGTGAATGAATGCAAATAAATAAATTAAAATAAAAATAAAAAAAAAGAAAAGGAAAAAGAACAAAACAAAACAAAACAAAAAAAGAAATAGAGTGACTTGTGGTCTTTCCCCAGTGAACATTTTGGTTTGGGTAATCATGTCTACCCATTCACTAAGGTATTTGTCAGTCATCTTGTGTCAACGATGTAGAAAGCCTAGTTCAGTATCTATATATTGATATCTCTATATATCTATATCTCTCATTTAAACAGTTATTTCAGAGTTTCTCTGTTTCTGAGTTCATTCTGCTGGGTCATTGGAAAAGTCCTATTTTTACATAGAAGAACACATCTTGATGTTCCCAATGATCCAGTACAATCACCTGTTGACATGACCAATTTCTTTCTGTATCTGTCCCATCCTGATCAATTCTAAGGCTATTCAAAGGGGTGAAAAATTCTTGTTTCTTGCCTTCCCAGATTTGCTACCAATATAGCTGAAATAAAAACCTTTAAGAAAGAATCTCAGTGTAAAACATAACATTAGGAATTTATTTTTCATTTAATTGCCTCCAGTTGTTACTATTTTTTTTATTTTTATTTTTATTTTTTATTTTATTTATTTATTTATTTATTTTTAAATCATTAATAGCCAGCCAGGCTCTAAATCTCTTTAATCTTTGACCTACCTAAAGGTATGGCGTGTCTGTGTGTGTAGGTATTGTGGTCATTATTTTAGCTTAAAAAACTCGGAAGTAAATAAATTATATCCAACTTGAAAATATATTTCCAATTTGAAAATCACGTACAGAATTATAAACACGGTTTTAATTTAACATGCCACTTTGATATTGGCCAGCCCACAGAAAATTACCTTTTGGAAGAATGAAAGCAAAGATTGCCTGTCATCCACATGACTCAGCTGTTCAAAAAGGATTCTTATCTTTTTTATAATAGAGTCCAGCTCCTCATTTTCAAACAAGTCAGGTATTTTTCCCAAATTGATAATACAGTTCAAATCTTCCAAAAATGAGTACTTAAGTGAAACATAAGTTTAATCAGAATGAGTAAATTATTTGTATAATCTACTCTTAACACACCAATTGAAATAATGATTAAGGGTAACAGAAAAGTTTTTATTATTTTCTTTTAAAGCTAAGCTCTTAATTCAAACCCATCAAAGTTTTTTTTCTGAGTCAAAATAAGCTTTATTCATTCATCCATTCATGCAAACATTAGAAAAACATATACTTGTTACTGACAGTATGCCAAACACCTGTGTTAGGCACTGGGGCAAGAGATATGTAAGGGTAGGTACTGGGGGTCCAGTGGGTGGTGTGGTGGTTAGGGTGCTGGACACTCCCACATGACTGACCCCAGTTTGAGTCCTGGACCTGGTGGCTTGCTTTCTTTCTTCCTCTCTCTCTCTCTGTCTGTCTCTCTCTGGTCAAATTAAGATAAATGAATGAATAAATTAAATTAAATAATTCTTTTTTAAAAAAGGGTAGGTACTGCAATGAATTGAGCAGGAAACTTGGTTCAAGCAGGACATCATAGAAGTCCTCAGTACATCTCTATCTGAGTTTGAAGAATAGACAAAGTAGAAAAAATATGGCTGAAGGATTATTTAAATGTAAGCAAGGTTATTTCTATATTGGGTTCCAAATATAATGGGAAAGCCAATAGGAAAATAAGTGAGAGAGACTCTACCAGAAGAGCTATAGAAGTATTAACATTGACTTGATTATTACTCTTTTTGAGTCACATGAAAAGCAATATTACCAAAATAACATAGAAAGTATAGAAGGCAGGGACCAGCAGTTGGCATAATGGCTATGTCGCTGGACTCCCATGTAGTCGACCATGGTTCGAGTCCTGGACACAGTGGCTTAAACTCACGCCGGGTGCATGTGCGTGCGTGCCCAAGATCCTGAGAGAATGAAGGAGAAGGGATTATGGCATGGCCATCCCCCCTGGGGGGTGATTTTTTGCTTTCTGTCTCTCTGGCGAGTGCATGCACCCTATAGGAAAAATCTCTCCAAGAAAAGAAGAAAGTATAGAAGGCAGATCCAATGACCTTGAAGTCCTGAGAAACATGGGAGCAGAGGGACCATAGTCATTTCAGCCTTGGCTTGAAATGGTTTTCTGAAAAATAATTTATTAAATTGGAACTGTGGGGGCCTGGCTCCACAGTGCAGTGGATAAGCGCTGTGCAAAAGAAGAAGAATCCCACATGGCCAGCTGGAGTTCAAGACCTGGATCTGGTGGCTTGAAAAACATGCTAAAAAGGTTTGTATACCCAGGATCATAGCAGGATGGAGAAGGGTTGGAAAAGAGATTGCAGTGTGATCAGGCCCTGCTGGGGATTGCTTTCTCTCCCTCATGCTCTCTGCCATTAAAAATTAGAACAGTGGGTTCCTGGCATGGGAGAAACTATACCTTCTGAAATCCAGAAAGAAAGTATATAGTAGAAACCTTAACTAGGTCAAAGGAACAGGATATATAAGTTTTGGGGAAGAAGAACATATAGATAAAACAGAAAAACTGGGTATTACCGTGTACAGCAGGTACAACGTGACACTTGGATTTACTCTCACAGTATGAGATAAAAGGAAAAAAAAAACTGTGAAGAGAGACCTAACATTAGCAGAAAAACAGGATGAGGGTTTGAAACCAAACTCATAACTTTGTGTTTGTATCATAAATAATGTTCCTTTTTGTCACAAAGAAGTAAAAACAATCTGAGATGCCATTCCTACTTATGTTCTGGCTATGGAAAAATACAGTTTTTAAAAAGGTTATTAGGGGGTCAGCAGGTGGCATAGACGTTAAGGTGCTGGATTCCCATGTAGCCAACTGTGGTTCAAGTCCCAGACCCTGTGGCTTGGAAATCACGCTGAGTGTGTGTGCATGTGTGCCATAAATCCCAGGAAGATTTTTAAATTTAAGATACTACTAAATGGAGGAGAAGGGATTGCAGTATGGCCATCCCTCTGGGGAGTGATTTCTCACTTTTCCTCTCTCTGTCTCTCTTCTCTCTGGCAAGCACATGCACCCTATGGCAAAAGCCTTAAAAAAAAAAAAAAAGGAGGTGATTAGCTTTTTTCCTTGTACATAAAAAAGGTATATTCTACAAGAAAAATCCTAAACCTAATGGTAATATGAGAGCAGAAAAAAGATAAAAGGAGAGAAACAGAGCATACTGTAGATTACACAAGTAATCGTAAATTACAGACAATGGATACAGATGAGGGTATTAATTTTCTTTTTTTAGAATTATTTAATTTTACTCACTGTCACTTTTTTTTGTTTGTTTGTTTTTTGTTTTACAGGTTCAGGACTAGAACCACAGTCAGCCATGTGGGAGCCCAGCAGCCTTAACCACCATGCCACCTGCTGGCCCCAAGAGTATTTTTAAAATTTATCTATTTATTTATTCCATGAGTGAAAAAGACAGAGAGAACCCCCAACAGAGTCCTGACAACATAATCCCCCCTTGGTCTTTGACCAGCCTTGGATCATGGTCAGGTGTGTGCCTGGTATACTCTGGGAGATCTCTGGACTTGCACCAGAAACCTACCCATATGGGATTGTCTCACAGAGTGCTGTGATTTACTACTGCACCACAGTCTGGCCCTAAGAGTCTTTTTAAAATACAGATTACAGGGACCAACAGGTGGCATGGTGGTTAAGGCGCTGAACACTTCCACATGGGTGACCATGGTTTGAGTCCCAGATCTGGTGGCTTGCTTTCTCACTTTCCCTCTTTCTCTCTGTCTCTCTCTGGTCAAATCAAAAAATAAATGAAGGAATAAATAAAATTAAACAAAGAATTATTTTAAAAAAATACAGATTACAAAACTATTAGGTCATCAGGAAAAAAATCACGATGTGTTTTTTTGTTTTTCTATGCAAAAATGCGTCATGACTTTCCCAACAACCCAATAGTTCTGATGTAAGATTGATGACTTCAACTACATATGGAAATTATTTCCAATTTATCAATTAAAATGAAAATGATAAAGATATAGAAAATACTTTTATTGTAATGTTTATTCAGAATAATTTAGGTGTGATTACAATTGATTATAAACTTTGTGGGCTATGACTGAATTAGACAATGAAAAAAATTGGTATGGTAGGCTAGCAGGATTATAGATACTTTCTTTTTGTTCCATTATTAAATTTCATGGGGGAGAGGGCCTGGCAGGTGGCTTGGTGGTTAAAGGTGTTGGACTCCCACATGGCCAACTGCAGTTCGAATCTCAGACCTGATGTCTTGCTTTTTCATTTTTTTCCTCTCTCTCTTTCTCTGGTCAAATTAGAAATAAATAAATAAAAATAATAAAATAGAATAAAATAATTGTTTGGGGCCAGCAGGTGGCATGGCAGTTAAGGGCACTGGACTCCCACATGGCTAACTGCAGTTCGAGTCCTGGATCTGATGGCTTGCTTTCTCACTTTCTCTTTCTCTCTCTCTCTCTGGTCAAATTAAATAATAATAATAAATAAATCTAAATAAATAAATAATTTAAATTTTTTTAATTTTTAAAAATTTCATGGGGGAGGATACTACATAAATATAAAAACTTGGCAAATAACAAAGGCAAAAAAGTACTTACTTGTTCTAGGTTTAAATTACCAACCATCACTACAGTGGGGTTTCCTTCTAGCCCTGCTTGAATAAACACCTTTTTAAAGATTTCCTTGAATTCTACATAAGCATAATTGTGAGTCGTAGGCATTCGATATGGTTTGTGTTCTGCCAAATAACAGGCCAAGGTTGCACAAGTTTCTTTTCCACATCCATCTATTCCAATCTTTGGGAGGAAGAAAATTCAATATATTATTCCAATATTTTCTGGGAATCTTTCAGTATATAATTTTCTATTTATTTGTGCTAGAAATTTTGATAGGAGAAATGCCTCAGATTATTTAATGTATAACTTTTTGAGGAAGTATATTATACTTAAATTAAGTATGTTATCAAAGCTTTATAAGATACTCATCCACAATCAATATTTCATCTTTTCATAGGCTCTTGAAATATGAGATAATTTAGCCAGGAAGATAGCATACTCTAGAAAAATAGCACAGATAGATTTTAAATAATCATACATCACTGACAATATTTGATACTTCATTTGTAAGAAACTAGTAGGCCTTGTCCCATTTATTTTGAGCAACAGGCACTTAATAAATGTTCATTGGCAATGATGACAAAGTATTGCCTTTTTGGGACCAGCAAATGGCATAATGGTTACGTCACTGGACTCCCATGTAGTTCTCTGCAGTTCGAGTCCCAGGCCCAGCGGCTTAAACTCATGCTGGGTGCATATGCATGCATGCCCAAGATCCTGAGAGACAAATGGAGAAGGGATTGCAGCGTGGCCATTCCTGCTGGGGGGTAATTTCTCACTTTCTGTCTCTTGGTGTCTCTCTGTCTCTCCAGCAAGCGCACCTGTCCTATAGCAAAAATCTCTCTCTATAAAATATATCTATAAATACATTTTTAAAAAAAATAACTTTATTGAAATATAACTTGCAAACTACACCTGTCTTAATTGTAAGTCAATGAATTTTAGTAAATTTATAGATGTATGCAACTCTTATTTACTATAATCCAGTTTAGAATATTCCCATCCTTCCAAAAAGATCTCTCAAACCCGTGTTCAGTTAGTCCCCAGGCCTACACAGTCATCAATATGCTTTCTGTCTCTATTTTTTTTGGGCATGGGCATTTCATATAAATGGAAAAGTCCATCACATCTGATTTGTTTTACTACATATAATGTTTTTTTTTTGTTGTTGTTCATGTTGTAGTTGTATATTAGTGGTTCATGTCTTCATATTTCTGAATGGTATTCTATTGGATGGACATGCTCATTTTATTTATCTATTGGCCATTGATAGACATTTGGATGGTATTCACTTCTTGGCTATTATGAATAATGCTAGTAGTATTTGCACACACAATTTTGAATGGGCTTTTTTTTTTTTTTTTAAATCTTTCTCATGTGTAGATACATAGAAATGATATTGCTCAGTGAAGCGGTAAATCTATGGTCAACATGTGAGAAATGGCCAAAACGTTTTCCAAAGTAGTTTTACTATGTTACATTGCCCCCAGTAAAATATGAGAGTTCAGTTTATTCACAATCTTGTTGACACTTGTTATTGACTATCTTTTTGATCATATTGTAGCTGCTCAGATGAGTATGTATTGTTATCTCACAGTGGTTTTAATTTGCATTTCCTTAATGATTAATGATATTCAACATCTTTTTATGGGCTTATTAGCCATTCATGCATCTAATTTGGGGAAACATCTATTCAAGTCTTTTGTGATTTAAAAAAATAAATTTACTTTAAAAGAGTTTTATATTTGTCAAGAAATAATGCAAAGCTAGTGCAAAGAATTGCCATGTACTGCATATCTAGACTCCCCTATTTTAACATGTAACATGAATATAATACATTTGTGGCAATTGAAGTTGAACCAGTTTTAATATTTTATTATTAATGAAAGTTCATACTTTATTCAGATTTCCTTATTTTATTTATTTTTTTTTTTTGGAGAGGTTTTTCGCTATAGGGCGCGTGCGCTCGCCAGACAGACAGAGAGAGACAGAGAGACAGAAAGCGAGAAATCACCCCCCCCAGGGGGGATGGTCACGCAGCAATCCCTTCTCCTCCATTCTCCTCTCGGGATCTTGGGCACGCATGCACACGTGCCCGGCGTGAGTTTTAAGCCACCGGGTCCAGGATGCGAACCGCGGTCGACTACGTGGGAGTGCAGTGACATAGCCATTATGCTAACTGCTGATTCCCAGATTTCCTTATTTTTTTTAACCTAATGTCCTCCTTCTGTTTCAAGAACCCCTCTAGGGTCCACACAGTACATTTAGTAGCCATGTCTTTTTTTTCTGTGACAGTTCCTCAGACTCTCTTGTTTCTGATGACCTTGACCCTCTCAAGGAGTACTCGTTAGGTATTTTGTAGAATGTCCCTCTACTGGAACATTTTATTGATGTTGTTCTTGTGATTAGACTGGAGTTATATGTTCTCCAGGTGTAAAGTGCTATTTTCTTCATATTATTTCAAGAAGATGTACCATCAACATGACTTGCCACTTTTGATGATGACCTGGATCACTTAGGTGAAGTACTTCTTGTAGGGTTTCCCCACTGTGAAGTTACTCTCTCCCCCACTTCTATACTGTGTGCTTTCCCCCTTTTTATCCATGATAGAACATGGGTGCACATGAGAGAAAGAGAGAGAAAGGGAGGAAAGAAGCACCCACTGTATAGTCCAGCCACACTGTGATCCCCTTCCTCCAGGCAGAGATAGGAAGGTCTGCCTGAGGGCAGCTGTTTAAGTTTCTCCCTTCCCTTCCCTTCCCTTCCCTTCCCTTCCCTTCCCTTCCCTTTCCTTTCCTTTCCTTTCTTTCTTTCTTTTTTTTAAGAGAGATTTTTGCTGTAGGGTGCACGTGCTTGCCAGAGACACAGAGAGACAGAAAGTGAGAAATCCCCACCTGGGGGGGATGGCCATGCCACAATCTCCAATCTCCAATTCTCCAATCTCCTCCTGGGATTTTGGGCTGCACACACATGTGTCTGGTGTGAGTTTAAAGCTGCTATGTCCTGGACTCGAACTGTGGTTGACTACATGGGAATTCCAGTGATGTAACCATTATATCATCTGTTGGTCCTGCCATTTTTCTTTTTAACAACCCACTCTCATGGGGATGAACCCATTCCCATGAGAGAAGAACTCCCTCCCAAGTGACAACATTAATCTCTTCATGGGGCTGATGCCTCCATAATCCAAACACTGCTCACTAGGCCTCACCTCCTAAGGGCCTGACCACCTGTCACCACCCTTGCTTTGGGAACCAAGTTATTATATCCATGCCATAGTATGTACTAAGCTTTGTATGCACACATTTATATAAATCTATATACAACAATCTATAGTAAAAGCTAAGCAGAAGTTCAATTTGACTCTAACTCCAACCCATCATTACTATATGGATCATTCTAGCCTCTTCTTGTGTATCTGTAAGCTGCTACTCCAGCAGTGAGAAAACTGGCCCCCACCATCTGTCATCCATTACTTTACTATTTACTTTCAGTATTGTGCTATCAGATTAAATAGCCTTATCCCCTTGGGAAACAACTTTAATTGGAGTACAATGCTTTTGTACAGATTTGTTTGTTTGTTTTTGTCTTTAGTCTTATAGACTCCACTCATTTCAAAATTTCTTTTCCCCCGATCTTCTTCATTGAGTTTGTTTCACGTATTTGCAATGTGGCTTGGTTGTTCACATCCTACATTCCATCCTGTGATCCCCAGACCTTCTAAGGGATTTTTTCAAATTTACATATACTGTATCAAGGTTTGCTCTTTGTACTGTAATATACTATAGGTTTTGACAAATTACCCATTACAGTATTATATAGAATATTTACCACCCTAAAAAATCTTCGGTGTTGGGACCAGCAGATGATGTAATAGTTATGTCACTGAACTCCCACACAGTTGACCATGGTTCGAGTCCAGGACCCAGAGGCTTAAAACCACACTGGGTGTGTGTGTGTGCATGCCCAAAATCTTGAAGGAGGGTGGAGAGGAAGGATTGCAGAATGGCCATCCTGCCAGGGGGTGATTTCTTGCTTTCTGTCTCTCTGGCGAGTGCACGTGACCTACAGCAAAAATCTCTCTTAAGTCAAAATGTTGGGTGTTTCATCTTCCCACCAACCTTTGGCAAATATTAAACTTTTAAACATCTCCATAGTTTTGTCATTTCCAGAATGTCATATAATTAGACTTACATTACATGTAGCCTTTCTAGATTATCGGTTGCTTTGATCTAGCAAAAGGCTTTAAGATTCATCCTGTCTTTTTGTGGCTTGATAGCTCATTTGTTTTTATCTCTGAATAATATTCCCTTGTATAAATGTACCACAGTTCACTTATCATTTGCTTAGTGAAGGACATCTTGTTTGCTTCCAGTTTTTGGTCAGAAAATATACTTTGACTGATTTCAATTCTTTTTACATTTATTAAGGTCATTCTGAGGAATGTTTCATGTTCGTTTCAGAAGAATGCTTATTTTGCTCTTGTTGGGTGAAGTCTTCTATCACATTAATTTGATCAAGTTGTTTTACAACACTGTTCAAGTCTTTATATCCATGTTGACTTTATACCTGGTTGCTCTAACAATGATTGGGAGACAGGGCCTAAAGTCTCTAGCTATCATTGTTGAATTGATTATCCATTAATATCCATTTAAAGGGAGGTAGCTGTGGAGATGCAGAGAAGTGGGGATATTTAAAATACATTTTGGAAGAAGTTGCATTGCCAGGACTTATTGATAGACTAAATATGAGGAGGGATGGAAGAGTGATGACTAAGTCCTGGGATTCTGGCTAGAGTGGTAGATATATGCGATGTCATTTATGAAATGGGAAAGGTCAGTAAGGGAAGAGTTTCAGTGCTGGGAAGATTTCCCTTTTTTGAAAATTGTTTTCCATTTTTAATTCCTTTTCGTTAATCTTTTTTATACATATCTGTCTAAATAAACATCTTTTTGGGGAAAAAAGGGCATAAATGCATACATTAAAAACTAAACTCTTGTAAAGTATAAAATAAATATTAGGCATAAATATCAGGACATCAAGAAAGTCATGATGCATTTTTACACAAAAAACATAGAAAGATACATCTTGGCTTTCCCAAAGACCCAATAATAACAGTTATAAATAATGTGCTTTATGTAATTGACTAAATGTGTTGGATTTTTTTTTTTTAGCTTACAAATGCTTTTCTCTATTTGAAGCATTTGGGAATTTTCCAAGATGTTAACACCCACCTGTTTTCATGAGAAGGAAAAACTGTACGAGGGCTTACACTTCTGAATCAATATCCAAGCAAGTGTATTACTTTTTTCTCAGATACTGTATTAATGCTGGGGCTATACTACAGATGGTGCCAGACTCATTCATTTTATCCATGTTAAAAGCCTTCCAAAAGCAAATATCATTTTTATGTACTGACAAATGTATATGCAAACTGTAGAGAGGACAAAGATCCTCTCCTGTGACTCAATTACTATTTTTTCCCATAAAGTTTGGATAAACAAAACTTCTGTGAGTATAGTAGATCATACTGGAGTTTCTTAATTTATTTTGCAAACTTAAAAACATCTGAAAAATTTTTTCCTACCAGTAACATGTGATTCCCTAGTTGTCGAAGGACTCTCGTAGCTCTGGTGATGTGTTGTATAGCTTCCTTGAAGAACACAATGGAATGAGAAACCTAGTGGAGGAAACAAGACAAATAACCTGATTATATATGTAGAAAAAAAATCAAATGTGTATCGTGGTTTCATATACAAGGATATAGGAATGAGAATGATTATTCCGATAATCCAGTGGGCTAGATCCAGTAATCTGGTTTACCTTAACATTTAGGGAAAGTAAATTTGCACTATGAGAATTGGCTTTTTGCTAATATTCTTGTGAGGAATATTGGGGGAGGGGTCACAGGGTTGAAGGACAAGAATGAAGAGGAGAACAAGAGTATCTAGTTTGCTTTTCCATTGTCCTGTTTTGGCAGGTAGACAAGTTGTAGAAGGAAGAGACTTAGAAATTTGGTTTGCCTTATCTGCTTTTGTTGGTGTGTCTGTTCTACATATCTCTTCCCACAGCAATAATGGGAAAGAAAGATGTAAAAAGCTATGATCCTTCTATTGTCCCTTGCTGCAGCTCTGGATCTTGTTGTCACACACGTTTGCATTTCTTAACTTCATTAACTCGATCCATTCAATTCCCTAAGCCTCAATTGTGCACCTTGTCTTTAAAATAAAATGAGATAAAACTATTACTAATGATCATCTTTGAAATCTGAATGCATATTTATCCTCTCTCCTCTTTTACACGTACAAATGTTTATCGTAAATATTGAATTTGCTATACGTGTGTGTATAGCAAATGGCTAAATGAAGGTTGAGATCTGGTATGACATGATGGTATAGTACTCTTCAGATTTTCATGTACTGTATGTTTTTACCTCCAAAGATGTTGAACCCAGCTTGATTTGGAATTCATTAAGTACACTGGCAAGTTTATTATAGTCGTTAGTATTCTGATAGACTTTTCTTCTATGAGACTTGTTCAGATCCAAGAAGTCCACAAATACAGTTGAGTCATTCATCAAGTTTTCTTGAGTCCATTGAATCTATTGTAAGATAAGAAGTTAACACTATGTGAAAGATCAAAAGGGGGAGATGTGAAAGAAGAACAGTCTAGACAAGTCTGTGGAATAAAGCTCTAATTAAGGGTTAAAGGCTTCAGTAAAGCATAAGCCTGAGACTTTGATTATACCTCACACCTGTTAGGGTGACTTCCCCAAAAGCCGAATTTTGGTTTTACTGTAAGCAAGCTGTGTTGCTGCAAAAGGATTTTAGGTTTTAGAATATAACCCCCATTTTTCTTCTTTCCTGAGTTCTTGAGTTTGTGATATAAAGAATAAGTTATAAAAAATCAGTTGCCTGCATTATTTTAAATGAATAGGTATAAACTTTTAATAAACAACTAGTGTTTTCCTCCTCTTCTGACATTTCTTTCTGTTTCATAAGCCAGCTTTTTTGGTTGCCATTTCCATCTGGAAAACTAGAAATTTATTTATCTGGGTAATTCATCTTAAGCCAAACTCAAATAAACCAAATATGTCACTTAAAAATTTTTTAACACTGTTAATAGCACATTCTACCTGTCATCAAGACTATAATATACCTGTGTCAGAGAAGCTTCTAGCACAGTGGATCTAGGACTTGGGGTTCTTAATCTACTTTGTGCAGTGGATTTCTTTTTGGCAGTGAAGCCTGTGGACTTCTTTTCAGAATATTTTTAAATGCATATAGTAAAATATAAAGATGATAAAGGAGACCAAACATATTAAAATTCACTTCTATCAAAGATCTTTGGACCTGGCGCCAGGTTAAAAACCTTGGTATTGGAAATAACTTGTAGTTCCACCAACGATCGGTGAGGAAAAAAAATCTTCCACGTCAATTGTTAATCACCAATATATTTCTGCAAGTTTGTACACTTGCTTTCCTGGCCCAGTTGGCATACTTTTGCCTATCTTTTATATGAAGGTCATGAGCTACCTCCTCTTTGAGGTCAGGCCATTTTGCCCTCCCTTAAAACCAGACAGAGTAAGCATTACTCTTTCTTCTTTTGTTCCACTATTGTGGTATGTGCATAGGTTGGTCATAGCATCTATGGAAATGTATTGCATCTATTAGATTATAAGGTGCTTAGAGGCAGAGTCCACATTTGTTTGTGAGACACAAAGTGACATTATGATTTATGAATAGAATAAGAAGTAAATAAGTTAATATACCCACCATCTTAAATATTTATTTTTGAACATTTGAAATTTACTTTTAGTGATTTTGAAATGTATAGTGTACTGTATTACATATACAACCATATTAACCATGCTATGCAATAGATTAAAACAAATTTATTCCTCCTGTCTAATTGAAGCTTTGTACCCTTTGACTATTATTTCTCCAATCCCCATATTAGCTAGTCTCTGATAACCACCATTCTAGTCTCTGATTCTGTGAAATTTAACTGCCATGGATTACACATGTAAGTGATAGTGTGCAGTATCTGTCTTTCTATACTTGGGTTATTACACTTAGTATAATGTTCTGGGAAGGTGAATCTGGAAAGATAGCTAGGATTGAGTCAAGAGAAGGGTCTGTAGGTGTAAAGGCAGAGGCAATAGAAATCGTGTTGTATTATGACTAGCATGTGGAGCGAGATGCTCATGTTTCTGATACTGAAGGAGGTTTAGACAGTATTGCCAGTCGTGGTGGAAGGGAACACTAGACCATGGTATCTTGGTGGTAGAAAAAGTACAATGAAAAGTGATTGGGAATGTTTTAGACATGCTGAGTATGAAATGCCCAGAGTAACATGAGATATATTTAGAAGTTAAATCAAGGTCCAGCTCTAAAGTTCAGGCTCTTTCCATGAAACCACTTGCTTGTATTTGAAATGTAGATGTAAGGTCTAGTTTATTTCAGTATTATGATAACTTACATTTATTAAGCACTTACTATGTTTTAGAAACTGTTCTAAACATTTTATACAAATTAGTCTTATTCTTCCCACAGTCCTAATTACCCAATAATTTAGAGATGAGGAAACAAAGACACAAAGGGATTATTTGCCCAAGTATTTACAGCTTATAAATGAAGAAGCTGGGCTTTGAACTTGGGGAAATTCTGTTTATTGTGTTTATAATCTCTGTATTCCATTGCTTCTCAGGCTTTTAGGAAAAAAATGTGAATGGAAGAGTCAGCTAGAGATTTCTAGTAACTGAGTAAAGGAAAGTAGGGACAGTGATTCTGAGGCATTACCAAAGAGTAGCCTCAGGGAGGCAAAAAAAAAAAAAAAGAAAAAGAAAAAAAGAAGAGATGCATCCTGTAATAGTCTAGATGACTGAGTGGAAGTGATGGCTGTGGACATAGAGAAAGATGAGCTTCATGCAGAGCTTATTTTGCCAGACTTTTTTTTTTTTTTTTTTTAAAGATTGGAGGGTAGGTGGAGCAATATGGATTAACATGAATAATTTTATCAAGAAATTTCTGGGCCGAAGAGCAGAAAACTTAGATTAAAATAAAGTGATAAATGATATAAGTAAAATTGCAGTATACAAAATCAATATACAAAAATTATAATGTTTTTATACACCAATAATGAACGAATGAGGCAAAATTGAAAAAAGTAATCCTGCTTACAATAGCCAAACAAAATCCCCAAATAAACAAAACAAAAACACCTTGGGAATAAACTTAACCAAGGAAGTGAAAGACCTCTACAAGGAAAACTATGAAACACTGAAAAAAGAAATTGAAGGTGATACCAATAAATGGAAAGAACTTCTTTGTTCTTAGATCAGAAGAATCAATATAATTAAAATGTCAGTTCTACCTGAACTAATTTACAAATGTGATTCCTATCAAATTACCATGGTATTCTTCACAGAAACAGAAAAAAAAATCATAAAAATTTTCTGGACTTGTAAGAGACCTCCTAATGCCAAGACAATTCTGTGTGCAATGAATCAAGTAGGAAGCATTTCCCATAAACGAATGTAAGGTTCTTTATTGGAAATGATGTATATAGTAATCTTTTTGATTTGACTATCACACACTGCGTGTATGCTTTGAAAAACCATATTGTGTGCCATAAAGATTTATGACAATTAAATGTATATAGGAAAATAATTAATTAATAAAAAGAAAGTGATAATGAGAGTATACAAGAAGAATTGTTAGGCTCTTTCTGAATTTGTGACTTATCTCAAAAACATATGTATGCATACATATATAAATACATGCAGAGACATAGATTTACATACATTATATATACTATGTATGTTCTGAGTTATATGCATACATGTATTATATTTCTTGGACTTCCATTAGCAGGGTGAGAGAAAGTGGCACCACCAAAGAAGAGAAAAATAGGGAAGAAAAGAAACATTCTCCCTAGTTCTCTGGAGAGAAGCTAGCAAAGAAGTCTAGTACACTACTCTGTTTTAGTCACAGTCCCTTTAGTGTGACTCAGCTTATTGAGACTTTTTCTTTTTAACCTGGATTAAAAGATAGGCAGTGAGGAAACTAAATTTCAAAGGAATGGGGAGGGGTATTGATATCAAGAAAGTGGACAGTTCAGCTAGTCCTGGAGAATAATGATAATTTTTTTCTTCTAAATATGTATTTTTCTTAGAACATTATTTATTTAGTTTTAGTTAGTTTGTTTTGCCATACATAAGGCATATGCATTTGCCAGAGAGATACAGAGAGATAAAGACAGAAAGTAAGAAATCACCCTCAGGGAGGATGGCTATGCTACATTTCCTTCTTCTCCATTTTCCTCTTGGAATTTTGGGCATGCACTCACATATGCCCAGCATGTTTTTCAGGCCACCATGTCTAGGACTTGAACCCATGGAATTGGCCCTGTGGGATCCAGTGTCTTAACCACTACACCACCTGTTGGTAAAAAATGATCAGTTTTGAGGTGCCTAAGAGACCAGGAGCATGAGCGAAGGCTCTGAACATATCTATTATCTCCATCGCATTTCAATCTGTACTTTTAGACACTTTCAAATGACATTGTTAATAAAGTTTCTTTAAGAACTTTCAAAAAACATTTTTGTCCAAGACTCCATTTAAAAATTTTTAAATGTAAGTTTACCTTAACATAGTTCTCAAGTTCCTTTGAAAGCAACTGGTAGAAAAGGCTTTCTTCAGTGGGTTCAATTAAGCGATCATGAAAGACTCGGGCGGCTTCATGAACAAAGAGCCGAGCAGCCATCTCTTTGGAGTTAATAATTGCCCTGTCAGCTTGCAGCAGTCCTAGGAGAAGCTAGTAGAAATTTAAAAATTACATTTTTAAAAACATTAGCAGGGTAGTATGTGAAGTGTATACTGATTTTTGTAGGCTTATCTACCTTAAAAATAGGAGAAATTATTCAAGGTAAAAGCCCCTATTTTTATAGGGAGGGAGTTTAGACACTCCTTAGCCACATCTAATGAAGGCCTTGCTAGGAGGGAAAGCCACAAGTGTTGACCATGGTCCTGACATGAACGCAAGGTAATGGAAGTGGTGTAGAGGTATTTCTTTTTTTTTTTTGGAGAGGTTTTCGCTATAGGGCGCGTGCGCTCGCCAGACACACAGAGAGAGACACAGAGACAGAAAGCGAGAAATCACTCCCCAGAGGGGATGGTCACGCTGCAATCCCTTCTCCATTCTCCTCTCGGGATCTTAGGCACACACGCACACGCGCCCGGCGTGAATTTTAAGCCACTGGGTCCGGGACGCGAACCGCGGTCGACTACGTGGGAGTCCAGCGACATAGCCATTACGCTAACTGCTGGTTCCCTAGAGGTATTTCTTAATAGTGATATGATTTGTATTTAAAAAATCCTTATAGCCTATTTCAAAGATTAAATATGCTATTTAGGTCTAAGAAAGGTATCAAATTCAGGAGTTTTTTTTTTTTTTTTTTTTTTTTTTTTTTTTTTTTTTTTTTAATTTAAACAATTACCAGGTCTAAACCAGAACCATTAAAAAAATATGGAGAGGTTTGTTTGTTTGTTTGTTTGTTTATTTATTTATTTATTTTGTTATAGGGCGTGTGCACTCGCCAGAAAGAGACAGAGAGACAGAAAGCGAGAAATCACCCCCCCGGGGGGATGGCCATGCCACAATCCCTTCTCCTCCATTCTCCTCTAGGGATCTTGGGCACGCATGCACATGCTCCTGGCATGAGTTTAAGCCACCGGGCCCGGGACTCGAACTGAGGTCGACTACATGGGAGTCCAGCGACATAGCCATTACGCTAACTGCTGGTCCCATCCATTGAAAAAATATGAAAATTCAAGCATGTTTATAAAATGCATACATTTTCATATTCTGACTACAGTCAAATCTCAGAAATGAAGTGAAACCAGAAATGAAGTGAAACCAAAATATATGTATAACCTTGCCATTTCTTTCCCTGGTGAGTTTGACAGTATTCTAACAAGTTAGTGGTTTCATCATTGAATTCTCTTCCTAGGATTATTTTAACAACTCTTTTCAACTAACTCATGGGATAAGCTGCTAGTAAATGCAAAATCAACCTACATGAATTTCACTTTTTCCCTTCTAGGGATTTATTTTGACAGCCAGTGAGTAGGGAAATGAAGAGAAAGGAGAGGCGGGTTGGGGAGGGGAGAATTGATTCAGTAAAACAGTAGCTCCTCAATTTGAATTTTAAAAGTAAGCTTGAGAATGAATTTTAATACACACCTTATACAAATCTCGAAGATTAAACATGTAGTGACATTTTGTTGGAGTTGGCAACATGCTCTGACATACTCGATAGTATATAGCTAGGCAGCAAGACGTTATCTGATCCTTGCTTTTCTGAACGTCAGATGTAAAGTTGTTGACAGAGAAATACATTCCCAAATGAGCCTTAAAAAAAATTACATGATTTAGTTTGCCAAAAAATTTTTAGTATAGATCATCTCTGGCTGGCCGCTATTAAAAAGATGAGTCGTGTGCTATAATGAAGGATTACTTTCAGGAGAAATGTTAATAATTGAGTGGAATGGAGGGGCTCAGGAAAAAACATTTAATAGATGGAAAGTTATCTGTTAAGATGATGTATACGGTAATATCTCTGACTTCATCAATATGCAATACATGTATGCTTTGCAAAAACCATATTGCATCTGCTAAGATGTACAATGATTAAATATTAAGAGACAAAAAGAGACATTAATAACTGAAATCCATTTTTTTTAAAAGTAAAAATAAAAGAAATCTACTTTTAAAAGGATGGCAGAATAATACAAAGACATTGGTCATTGCAAACCAGGAAATATTCCAATTGGTCCTAATTTGGTGAACGGTCTAGAAGCATGTGATACATGTTCTCTGGAAATAGTTTATGGTCCACCTCTGTATATACTAGGTATGCTGGGAATTCTTCCAACTTTTTGCTCCCCAGTAGACATTACTAGAAGTATGAAGCACTAGAGCTGTTACCTCAGTCTGACTTGGTATACCTCTATATTTCCTTCTAAAAATTCTGATTATCTTCTTGGAAAAATGGCTCAATCACACTTGAAATCTAGTGTGGTTAAGAAAAGCAAATCATGCAAGATAACTACATTTTTCAAAACTAATATTGTGGTTTTCTTCTTTATAGTATACATTTGAATGTTTTTTTTTTTTTATTTCTATGAGAGAGAGAGAAAGAGAGAGAGAGAGAGAATCTTGCTGTGGGGAGTGATTCTCTTGCCCCAGCCTCTCAGCTAGGATTATAGGAGTGCACTACCATACCTTGTCTGTTTAGGCTCATTCAGGAACCAAACCTGTGACTCTAGCTTCACACTGTGGTGCCCTATCATTTGTGTCACTGTGGCTGGGTTTGAAAGGTACATTTGTAAAATCCATTTTCTTTTTAAATTTTATTGCCAGAAGGCACATGCGCTTGCTAGAGAGAATGAGAGATAAAGAAAGAAAAACATCCCTTCCCATGGGGCATGGCCACACTGCGATCTCTCCTATTTTCCATCCTGTTGGGTTTTAGGACACAGTGTGTTTTTCAAGTTGCTGGGGCTGATATGCAAACTGAGTCTGGCTGTGTGGGATCTGGCTCTTTCTTTTTTTTTTTTTTTTTTTTTTTTTTTTGGTTTCAAAAATATATATATACATAAATATACAAATATATATGTGTATATATATATACACATTTAGAGTGCAGACACTCGGTATATATTAAGTGGGGACATACAATGTCTCTCCTTCATAGCATGGCTTGCTTCACTCAACAGTAAGTCTTCCATATTCATCCACTTCCTTTCAAAAGTCAGGGATTTGTTGTTTTTTATGGATGAATAGTATTCCATTGAGTATATGTGCCACAGTTTTTCTAACCATTCATCAGTTCGTGGGCATTTAGGTTGTTTCCATGACTTAGCAATCGTGAAAAGTGCCGCAATAAACATCGATGTGCAAGCACTTTTTCGATTAAGTATTATTCTGTCCTTCGGGTAGATACCAAGGAGTGGGATTGCTGGATCATATGGTAGTTCTATTTGTAGATTTTGGAGGAATCTCCAAATTGTTCTCCACAGTGGTTGTACCAATTTACAGTCCCACCAGCAGTGTAAGAGAGTTCCCTTTTCACCACACCCCCTCCAGCACTTATCATTTTTTGTTTTTTTAATCTTAGACATTCTGACTGGGGTTAGGTGATATCTCATTGTTGTTTTGATCTGCATTTCTCTTACAATGAGGGATGTTGAGCATTTTTTCATATGCCTTTTAGCTATTCGTATGTCATCTTTAGAAAGTGGTTTTTTCAACTCATTCTCCCATCTTTTAATAGGATTGATTGTCTTTTTCCGAAACAGCCGCTTGAGTTCCTTGTGGATTCTGGTTATCAGTCCCTTGTCTGATGCATAGTTTACAAAAATATTTTCCCATTCTGAGGGCTGTCTGTTCACACTAATCACTGTGTCTTTTGCCATGCAGAAACTTCTTAGTCTGATGTAATCCCACTTGTCTATTTTAGGGATCATAGACTGTGCATTGGGAGTCTTATTTAAGAAGTTTTTCCCTACCCCAATGTCTCCCAGAGTTTCCCCGGTGTTTTCCAGGAGCAGTTTTATAGTTTGAGGTCTTAGGTTTAGATCTTTGATCCACCTTGACTTTATTTTTGTCAGAGGTGAGAGGTAGGGGTTCAGATTCATCTTTCTGCAAGTGGAGATCCAGTTTTGCCAGCACCATTTGCTGAAGAGGTTATCCTTTTCCCACAGGATTGACTGGTGCCCCTTGTCAAAAATCAGTTGGCTGTATGTTTGAGCATTCATTTCTGGGGACTCTATTCTGTTCCATTGGTCCACCTGTCTGTTCCTGTGCCAGTACCATGCTGTTTTGATTACCACAGCTTTGTAGTATATTTTTGGGTCAGGGAGTGAGATGCCGCCCACTCCATTCTTCTTGTGCAAAACTGCTTTGGCAATACGGGGTCTTTTATGATTCCAGACAAACGTTATGATTGTCTTTCCTAGATCTGTGAAGAATGTGTCTGGTACTTTGATTGGCATTGCATTAAATAGGTAGATTAATTTGGGTAGAATTGCCATTTTGATTATATTAATTCTTCCAATCCAGGAACATGGGATGTCCTTCCACTTTTTTGTGTCATTTTCAATTTCTTTTTTTATCTTCTCATAGTTTTCCTTGTGGAGGTCTTTAACTTCTTTAGTTAGATTTATCCCTAAGTATCTTATACTTTTTGTGGCTATGGTAAATGGAACAACTTTTTTCAGTTCCATCTCAGTCTGCCTGTTATTCGTATACAGAAATGCTATAGATTTCTGGATATTAATTTTGTATCCTGCAACGTTACTGTATTCATGTATTACTTCCAGAAATTTTTTTATGGAAACCATTGGGTCTTCTATGTATACAATCATGTCATCTGCAAATAGAGAGAGTTTCACCTCTTCTTTTCCTATTTGAATGCCTTTTATTTTTTCCTCTTTTCTGATTGCAATGGCCAAGACTTCTAGTACTATATTGAAGAGGAGTGGAGAAAGTGGACATCCTTGTCTTGTACCCGTTTTTAGTGGAAAAGCTTTCAGCTTTTCTCCATTGAGGATGATGTTCGCTATGGGTTTTTCATAGATAGCTTTTATTGTGTTGAGAAATGGCCCTTCTATGCCCATTTTGCTGAGAGTCTTGATCATGAAGGGATGTTGTATCTTATCAAATGCTTTTTCTGCATCAATTGATATGACCATATGGTTTTTATCTTTCTTCCTATTAATATGGTGTATTACATTTATGGTTTTGCGTATGTTGAACCAACCTTGCATTCCTGGTATAAAGCCTACCTGATCATGATGTATAATCTTTTTGATAAGTTGTTGTATACGATTTGCTAGTACCTTGTTGAGAATCTTCGCGTCTATATTCATCAGGGATATTGGTCTATAGTTTTCCTTCCTTGTCCTGTCCTTATCAGTTTTAAGGATAAGGGTGATAGAGGCTTCATAGAATGAATTAGGGAGAGAATCACCCTTTTGGATATTTAGAAATAACTTGAGCAGAATGGGGGTTAACTCTTCTTTGAAAGTTTTGTAGAATTCAGAGGTGAATCCATCAGGGCCAGGGCTTTTCTTTGTTGGGAGGTTATTTATAACTGATTTGATCTCCTGGCTTGTTATTGACCTATTCAGACTTTCTATATCCTCCTGGCTCAATCTAGGTAGATTATACCTGTCCAGAAATTTGTCCATCTCATCCAAATTATCTTGTTTCTTGGCATACAGATGTTCATAGTATCCCCTAATAATGTTTTTTATTTCTACTATGTCTGTTGTTATTTTGCCTGCTTCATTGCAGATCTGATTCACCTGGTTCTTTTCTCTCTTCTTCTTAATAAGTCTCGCTAGTGGTGTATCAATTTTGTTTACCTTTTCAAAGAACCAGCTTTTACTTTCATTTATTTTCTGTATAGTTCGTTTATTTTCTATTTCATTTATTTCTGCTCGTATCTTTATTATTTCCTTTCTCCTTGAGTTTTTTGGATCTTTTTGCTGTTGCTTTTCCAATTCTGTGAGGCATGATGTTAGGTGATCCATTTGCCTTCTTTCCATGCTCCTCTTATGTGCACTAATTGATATGAACTTCCCTCTTATGACTGCTTTAGCAGTGTCCCAAAGATTATGGAAACTCGTGTCCTCATTGTCATTGGCTTCCATGAACCTTTTGATTTCAGTCTTTATTTCTTCAGTAGTTGTGGAGTCATTCAGGAGTAGGTTATTAAGTTTCCATGTATTTGAGTATTTTTGAGGATTTCTCTTGAAATTAAACTCAAGTTTAATTCCATCATGGTCGGTGAAGATGCTGGGTATAGTTTCTATGCTTTTGAATCTGTAGAGGCTTGCTTTGTGCCCAATGATGTGGTCAATCTTCGAGAATGTTCCATGTGGCGGCGAGAAAAAAGTGTATCTTGAGGTTTTAGGATGGAAAGTTCTATAGATGTCTGTTAAGTCCATTTGATTTATGATATCATTTAGATCTTTTATCTCTTTACCTATTTTTTGTCTAGATGATCTATCCAGGGGGGATAGCGCAGTGTTGAGGTCTCCAACAATTAGTGTGTTGCAGTCTATCTCCCTTTTTAGATCTAGCAGTCTTTCCTTCACATATTTGGGTGCTCCTGTGTTGGGCGCATAGATATTAATAAGCGTTATATCTTCTTGATCGATTGATCCTTTTACTACAATATAGTGCCCTTCTTTGTCTCTTCGAACAGTTTTTGTTTTAAAGCCTATTTTGTCAGAGATCAGTATTGCGACTCCAGCTCTTTTTTGGTTCCCATTTGCATGGAAAATCTTTTTCCAACCCTTCACTTTCAGTCTATGTATATCTTTATCCATGAAGTGGGTTTCCTGTAGGCAACAGATAGAGGGTTTTTGTTTTTTAACCCATTCAGCCAGTCTGTGTCTCTTGATTGGAGAGTTTAATCCATTAACATTCAATGTTATTATTGATGTTAATGGATCTGTCCCGGCATTTAAGTTGGCCATTGTCTTAGTTGCCTTTTACTCTTTTGTTTCTGGCTGTTGCTTCTTTAGTTATCCTGGAACAGTACTTTCTTCAGGGTTTCATGGAGAGCTGGCCTGGTGCTGGCAAATTCTTTCAGGTTTTGTTTGTCTGAGAAGATTTTAATCTTTTTTTCCCATATGAAGGATAATCTTGCAGGATACAATAGTCTTGGTTGAAATTGCTTCTCTCTTAACACTTTCGATACATCTTCCCATTCTTCCCTTGCTTGCATTGTTTCCGTTGAGAAGTCCGGTGTTAGCCTGATGGGGTGACCTTTGTAAGTCACTTGTCGTTTCTCTCTTGCTAGTTTTAGTATCTTATCTCTATCTGTGGTCTTAGCCAGTCTGGCTATGATATGCCTTGGGGAAGATCTTCTTGGGTTGATTCTATTTGGTGTCCTTTGAATTTCCTGGGTCTGGATGTTGGAGTGCCTCTCTATGCTTGGGAAATTTTCTTCCAAGATTTCATGGAATAGGTTTTCCATGCTCTTATTAGTTTCTTCACCTTCTGGGATACCAATTATGCGGACGTTAGGACGTCTAATGGAATCTAGTAATTCTCGTATGTTATCTTCATGTTTTTTTGTTATTTTCTCTATCTTTTTGGTGGTTTTCTCTAGGTCAGAAGTTTTATCTTCTACATCAGAGATTCGACCTTCAGCATGGTCTAATCGACTTTTAATACTTTCAAGAGAGTTTTTTATTTCCTGTATTTCAGACTTCACCTCTAATAGTTCAGTATTATTCTTCCTCAGAATTTCTTCCTTCATATCGTTGAAGGACTTTCTCATCTCCTGTAATTCATTGTCTCTTTTCTGTTCCAGCTCATAGTACTTGTTCAACATTAATGTTCTAAACTCTATCTCGGACATTTTGGTAACGTCCTCAATTTTTTCAGGAACAGGAAGGGAGTTACTGTGTTCCTTTGATGGAGACATATTTCCTGCTTTATTCAGGCCTGAGGTTCTTGTACTTCTACCCATTGGGAGATGTGTTCCCTTTGAAAAACCTTCTACGAGAAGGTTTCTTCTAATAGAAGCAAGTGTGTTTCCTTTCTGATATAGAATGGAGACAGCCGAAGTCTATCTTCAATTGTGTTTAGTAATATAAACCAAGAAAAAGTATTCACTTCAGGTGTCCAAAGAAATGTATCTCCTTCTTCACAGCTATTTCAGGGAACTGGAGGATTCTAGAGGGTCTTAAAATGCTAGAATATTTCAGAATTGTAATTCTAGACCTATCTGGACCTCCAGGGATGGTGCAGATAGAGGATGTGAGGATTGGGAAACTGGCTGAAAGAGGGGGCTCTGGCCTGGGGGTCCCGGGGCTGGAACTACTGGGGGCAGTCCTCCCTCGGAGATCCTGGCCCAGGGGTCGAAAGATGGGGGTGTGGTGTGGATGAACTGAGGGCGTTCCTGGCTGAAAGAGGGGGCTCTGGCCTGGGGGTCCCGGGGCTGGAACTACTGGGGGCAGTCCTCCCTCGGAGATCCTGGCCCAGGGGTCGAAAGATGGGGGTGTGGTGTGGATGAACTGAGGGCGTTCCTGGCTGAAAGAGGGGGCTCTGGCCTGGGGGTCCCGGGGCTGGAACTACTGGGGGCAGTCCTCCCTCGGAGATCCTGGCCCAGGGGTCGAAAACGGGATCTGGCTCTTTCAACAAAATAGGCTATGGGACTGGCCACATGCTGATGCAGGTGATCAATAGTCCACACTTGAAAAACAAGCCTATTTTAGAAGAATGTATACACATATGCCAATCCTAACTGACATAATAGTTTTCTCATTGTTTTTTGTTTATTTTTAATTTTTATTAAAAGAAAATGAAAAAAGCAAAAAAGTCATAGTAAGTAGTAATAATGTGCTTATTAAAAATGCAGGTTCCTGAGCTCCATCCAGATATACTGAACCAGAATCTGAGAATAATACCCTGGGATCTATATTTAGGACATTCATTAAACACGCACCACATGTGTTTCTTATGCACACTAAATTTTTTTCAACATTTAAAGACAAATTGTAAAAATAGGCTAGAAAAATATAGGGGAAAATTAAATTCATCTACTTAAAAGAATATTCTTTCAAACTCAGGGGTTCTAAGTTGTCACATTTTCCCTTAAAACTATAGAATGAATTTTTCTTTCAGTAGTAAACGAACTTGTTGTATTACCTGGAAAATAGTCCGTAGGGCACTTTGTGGCGGATGAGGCAATACCAGCGTGGAGAAATGTTTGAGGATTCGTGGGTTAATATCATTCCCACCAACTGGAGGAACACAAGCTGCAACTAGAGAGAGATCTTGAATATTCTGTGGAAAGAGTTTAAAAATTTTAAAAAGTAACTAAATGCATCTGTAGCAAGCAAAATATACTGTATATTCTCTACCCGAAATGGACAAAAGATTGAAGAACATTTAGGCAAAAAAATTAAGGTTAAAAATGGGAACCAAAGGGAAAAATAAAAAAGCAAATCATTTAAAGGACACAAAGATGGAAAATTATCTGTTGCTGATAACATGTATGATATCTTTGAACTAATGTACAGTATGTTCACGGTGGGAAAATTCCTTTTGTATGCTGTAATGATATACAATGACTGAATATATGAAAACCAAAATATTTGGGACCAGCAGATGGCATAAGGGTTATGTGGCTGGACTCCCATGTAGTTAGCCATAGCTTAAGACCTGGACCTGGGGGCTTAAAACTCACGCTGGGCACATGTGTGTGCACGTTCTGAGAGGAGAATGGAAGACAAAGAATTGTGGCATGGCCATCCTCCCTGGGGGATGATTTCTCACTTTCTGTCTCTCTGCTGAGCACATGTGTCCTATAGCAAAAATCTGTCTAAAAAAAGAAATGGTAATAATAAATAAAGATATTTTAAAAACTTTGCTGGTTTAATGGAACAAAAGTTTTTTAAAACAAATTTCTATTGACTGTAATACAAAAATTATGATGGTAATGGAAATCTGTCTTCTTAGAAGTAATTCATCCTAAAATGTAATTTCAAGACAGTTACTTCTAGGAGGTTTTCTAAATGTCATCAGTAAATGCTCACTACCCCTCCCCCCTTTTCAACAACTGTAAAATAAGCACTACGTTATTGAGTCTAGCAAATAAGATTCTGGTGACAAGTGAGAACTCAGAAGAGCCTGTTGAGTATGTCTTCAGAATGGTCAAACTTGTTTAGGATCACATATTATAGCTGATGGATACTTGACATACTATAACTTTATAGCACTGTATGCTGGGTGAAATCACACAGATAATCTATTTGTGATGGAGTGCTTTTAATAGCTTAGTTCCTGCCTATGCCCATACCCACAGCCACAGAAGTCCCATAACAGGCCTGTTGTGACTTTTCTGTTCAGTTTAGGGAACTTCTCCAGACTGTATTTTCCAGAAACTATGTCCTGCCTTCTCTTTTTCCTAGTATCCTGGACATTCCCTGGTGGACTGTCTCTGGATTCCTCCTCTCTGCTGTGGGCTCATGGTTGTTTCAAACAGTCTGGTGTCTGAGTTGATGGTACTCACAAGTCAGAGTGTCTCATTCAGAATCCTAGGCCCAAATTTATCTGAGACATGAAACTTTGTAATGTAGACATCTAGTTTTGCAGATGAGGAACCTGAGGCCCAGAAAGTTTAAGTGGTAGAATCTGGTTTAATGTAACAAAAATAATTGCATAGGAATACCTCCTTGAGAATGTATTTGACTTTGCAATACTTCTGAAAATCCTTATCTATGTTCTTAAAAACAGAGATGTAGTCTATTATAGAGATTACTGAAAAATTTGATTAACTGCTGATACAGTTAACAATAGTAGCATTATTTGACTCAGAAACTAAACCTCTAGGACTTGTAATTTTTACTAAGATTCAAGCCTACTAAAATCCATGGACCTGTTCCTAACTGCAAAGAAGCGGTGCATCTCTAAAATGCAGTGCTATGTGAAACTGATCCACTTAGGAAGGTTCCAGGTTCTATTTTGGCGAGCCCCTTCAGTATGCCAGGCATGTGCTTCATGATCTCTGGTTAGTTGTGGCTGGGGATGGACTGTGGCACTGAGACCCTGCTAGGGGTGCTGTCTCTCTTGTTCATGGATTTAAGGAAATAAACTTTAGTAAATAAATAAGTAAATTACAAAGTTGTAATTGGTATGGTTAATTTAGGGCCTCGACTTAGCTTAGTGTGTCCATATGGTTAGACTTTCTAAATTTCTCACTTAATTCACCCACAATTGTCATAAATATTTAATTTCTTAAGTAACAATATTTAATGTGAACAAAATCTTCAAATGGTACTTTACCTTCCATACATTTTTTGCAGTATCATAAACCCCTCCCAAATCTAATAATTGTCTGATCAATTCCAGGGGTGGATGTGCTCCGTACATATCTGCTACTGGCATAGTTATATCATCAATAAATACTACAATCTTAAGAAAGACAGAAGGTTTTAAAACATTAAATTTTTTAAAGAAATTAACTTGTACTACCTTTTTACATATTATTAACTAGGAATATCAATTATGCTATGTTGTAAGAACAGAATTCTACGTAATAGCAAATCTAAGTTTCTACTGAAAAACAACAGGCAAAATTCTATTTTAAAAACATGATTTTAGAAAGCAGTAAGTTTTTGAAATAGTAGAAACTCTACTCATCATTTACCAAAAATAATTATATCTGATAACAGTCAGAAATGTATTTGACTCTGGATATAGTAATCTAGGCTATTTACAAAAGAAAGTACCTATTATTCAGTCAACATTTACTGAGTGCCTATAATTGGAATGTGTCATTGTATGTATTTAACTATTTCATCTGCATTTTGGTTTGGGAATAAGACTAGTATTTAGAATTAGACTTAAAATTTTGTTGCAATGCTGTTGTCAGTAACAACTAGCAAAAAAATTCAGACATATTTCCAATTTTAAACCTGTGTTACTTTCCACCTATGAATTTATTATGCACTTAAGTGTACTGATTATAATTTTTGTGTCCATGAGATCTCTGTGTCCCTTTAGATTGTATTTATTTTTATAAAACAAATAGAAAAAAATAGAAATAGTCACTTGTATTGAATTATTCGTTTACCTAATTTGTAACTGTTAATACCATTTTTAGTAAGATAGTTTATCTTTTTTCATATAAAAAAACTAACTGACATTTCTCTTGCTTGTAGGTTGTCCAAATATTAACTTTTTCAAAATCCCAAGTTTATCAGTTTCTTTAGTTAAAATCAAGGCAATCGGTAGAAAATCCTTAAAAGCTCAAAGAATTGATAACCACATGGAGTTAAACAAGGGTTCTTAGGAACTTTTATTTTTAACTAATATTGCAAATCTCTTGACCCTGAGCTTATTTTATGGTATTGAACTAGAGTTACTTATTGTAAATTTCAGTGGTGACAAAGAGTTCAATACGTGAACCATTAACAATGTGCTAGGCAGACGGGGGTAAGAATAAGAAATACCCAACAGAATTTTAAGAGTAGGAGTTGTCCTAGGCTATTCTGTTCTAACAAGGCTATTCTCTTGATACCTTTCCATGAGGTTATGGATACGACAAGTTTCATTTCCTCTTAAGGGACCATGGTCACAGAAAATAATGTAGTAGAATACACAGTCATAAAGTAATTGTTATCTAATCCATTTCTAGTCTTCGTACCTTTATTAGACTTCAGTAACTTCTTTTGGTTTTAGTAATTCTTAATCAGTATAATTCATTATGTTAAAAATGGAATTATATTGGTTTGAAAACCAAAAGCACATCTTCTAGGAATGTCCAGGAGTATATGCTATATCTTTTTCTTTCTACTAATACTAATGAAAACAAGTCAATTTATAACTAGAGTAGCATAAGCAGATTACTTAACAAATATGGAGATGTTTTACCCTGTTGTTCCTTGGAGCTCCAAGAGTGTCTCTTGTTCTTCTTACTAGCTTCTTAAGAATCATCTCCTTGGTTTGGGCAGCTGTCATGTTAGTGCTAAAATTTACTGTAGAGACTATAATTCCTCTATAATTTTTAAATGAACTTTCATGAGCTCTATATTTGGACATTTTAGTAGTAGTATCTATGATGCCAAATAGGAAAAGGACAAATTTATAATATTTCAGAAATATTTTTGCTTTAAAGTGTCAAGAAATTGGAAAGCTTAATTTCATTATATTGTTATATTCAAGAAATTACTCGAGAAGGAACACCAACTTTGTAATATTTCTTTACTTTTTAATGGTAGACACTTTGTCTTTGCAACCATAGACAAACACAATTGTAAAAGCTCAGAGAATCCTCTTTCCATTTATCCATGATAGACACAACTTTTTAAGATCTAATAGCATGCAGCTATGTGCATTAAATATATCAAAATGAGGATATATTCCTTGAGTGAGAATCATCTAGAAGGATCACTTAAGATGGTGCCATAGCAACTTAAAATAAAAACAAAAACAAAACCTCTTTCTGGTAGGAATCTGGCTTTTTTCTTTCTACAGTTATCTCTGGGCCGCCTATCTTTTCCCCTTGAGAGGTGGAGTTGCTGTTTCCAAAACTATGGTCAGAATTTTCAAGCATGAGATTCCTGAAACTCTACATAGGCGTCTCTTGCATGACCTGATTTGAGAATTCCTAAAGAATTAAAACTTTTCTTTATATAATGTCTAAAAGCATGACAGAATGGAATAGACAAATATTGCCTTCCATTATGTCTGGACTACCTGTTAAGCCAGATATCAGCTTTCTGTTGAGCAGATATGATACTTCTCTACCATAACCATTCTACCTTTTTTTCTTTTTTTTTTTGGAGAGGTTTTTGCTATAGGGCACGTGCGCTCGCCAGACAGACAGAGAGAGACAGAGAGATAGAAAGCAGGAAATCACCCCCCAGGGGGGGATGGCCACGCCGCAATCCCTTCTCCTCCATTCTCCTCTCGGGATCTTGGGCACGCACGCACACGCGCCCGGCGTGAGTTTAAGCCGCCGGGTCCGGGACTCGAACCACGGTCGACTACGTGGGAGTCCAGCGACATAGCCATTACGCTAACTGCTGGTCCCACCATTCTACCTTTTGAAGATAGTAGGGTAGTATGAGAAGATACTAGATACTTTTCATGACTTTTATTTTAAATTACCAATCGGAAATTTTCATTCTGAGTCTTCTGAAAATAAGAAATGACTCCCATTTAGATGAGACAGAAAACTTTTGAATACATACCTAGACCAGTGGTAGCCTTAGGAGTTTCAGAAATCAAGATGCTGATATTCTGTTTTAGGCTATTGGAACAAAATGTTTTAAGGGTACCAAATTAGTTTGTTTATTTATCATTATTTTATAGAAAAATAATAAAAGTAGCAGCATGTAATTGATTTTACTTCTATGTCCTACAAAAAGTAACTTACTTTCTGTTCACACATTTACAGATAAAATTAGTGTTGTCATCAGAATTAATACACAAATTTAACACAACATTGGTTAATTTTAAAAACAAATGAATAGTTTGCCAGGCTATCGAGTATTTTCTATGGATAGTAAGCAATTACCACCCTGTCTTTTGCATAAAATGCCTTTGTCTTGTGGATCACTCAGCAAAAGACTCAGTTACCTTTATTTTCTTTTTATTAATTTTTTGAGAGATTTTTGCTATACGTCACGTGCACTTGACAGAGAGACAGCAAGAAATCAACTCCCTGGGGGGGGATGGCCATGCTGTAATCCCTTTTCCATTCTCCTCTCCTTTCAGGATTTTGAGCATGCACACACATGTTACCCAAGGTGAGTTTTAAGCTACTAGATCCAGGATTTGAACCCCAGTCCACTATGTGGTAGTCCCAGCGATGAAACCATTATGCCATCTGCTGGTCCAGTCACCTTTATTATGGTCTTGTTTTTAGATGTTTGTTTTTCTTATGCTTGATTAAAAGTAGTTGGGCTTTTCTTTCTCTATTAGAATTCACTTCAGTTTAATATTAAGCATACACTGACTTTCCTCATACCCTATTATTTATGATAAGGAATCATTTCAATTATGGTAAATATTTTTTTCAATTATGGTAAATATTTCAAAAAATATTTTTTGAATGGAGAGGAGAATGGAGGAGAAGGGATTGCGGCGTGACCATCCCCCTGGGGGATGATTTCTCGCTTTCTGTCTCTCTGTCTCTCTCTGTTTGTCTGGAGAGTGCATGCGCCCTATAGCGAAAACCTCTCCAAAAAAAAAATTATTTCTCTGATTTTTTTAAAGGCTGCAGCTAAGTGTAGTAGAATTCTTATACAAAATTGTTAGTGTAAGATGTATTGTAGATAAAAGCGGCATTAAACAAAGAGAAGTAGAAGAAATGAAGATATATTGGACGATGGAACAGACTTGACTAATAGAAGATTGAATGTGGGGTGGGGGGGAATGGAGATAGCAGGACTGAGAAGAATCAGGTAGGCTATTAGAAATAGTCTGGTGAGGGACCAGCAGTTAGCGTAATGGCTGTGTCTCTGGACTCCCACATAGTCGATCGCGGTTCGTGTCCCAGACCTGGTGACTTAAACTCACGCCGGGCACGTGTGCGTGCGTGCCCAAGATCCTGAGAGGAGAATGGAGGAGAAGGGATTGCGGCGTGGCCATCCCCCCTTGGGGAGTGATTTCTCACTTTCTGTCTCTCTGTCTCTCTCTGTCTGGCGAGCGCATGTGCCCCATAGCAAAAACCTCTCAAAAAAAAAAAAAAAAAAAAAAAGAAATAGTCTGGTGAGAGGAAATCAGAGAATCAAGGATGGTACCCAGGTCTTAGACTTAACGAAAGGGGTCTCATTTATTGAGATTAGAAACATTAGAAGGGGTCAGCAGATGGCGTAGTGGTTATGTTGCTGGGCTCCCACATGGCGGACTGTGGTTCGAATCCCAGACTCAGTAGCTTAAAAATCACTCCAGGTGTGTGTGTGTATGCCCAAGATCTTGGGAGGAGAATGGAGAAGAAGGATTGCAGCATGGCCATCCCCCTGGTGGATGATTTCTCACTTTCCCTCTCACTGTCTCTGTCTCTCTCCAGTGAGTGCATATCCCCTAAAGAAAAAAAAAAAAAAGAAAAAACAGAAAGAAAGAAAAAGAAAAGAAAAACAGGTTTGGAAGAGAAATCAAAAGTTATGTTTTTGGTATCTAAGTGTATATGTGACATAGGCAGTCAGATACATGAGTCTAAAGGTTAGAGGAAAGGTCTGATATGGGCCTCTTCATAAATCCATCTTCTTCTTCAACTCAGTAAGCTCAGACTACTTTATTAATTTAACAGAATTATGGGGCTAACAGGTGGCATGGCGATTTGGGTGCTGGACTCCCCCATGGCCAACTGTGATTTGAGTCCCAAACCTGGTGGCTAAAAGTTAGCTTCTTATTTGCATGATTTAAATTTCTTTCTTTCTTTTTTTTTTTTTTTCCAGGAATAGGCAGACAGAATAATAGAGACAATGTTCTTTGTAGAAAGTATTTTTATGTTTGATAAAAAGGATATATATTTCTAGTGCAACAAAACTAAAATTATGCAAAACTTTATTTGTATGTCTTAGTTGTATTTTTCCAGGAGGAACATAGTTTATAGCTGCGTTTTGTATTATGTTAAAAAACCCAGATTTTAAAATTCGTTATATTTGAGATAAATGTAAGAATTTCTAATTTAAAATAATGAACATATTGGGTCATCTGAAAAGTCATGACATATTTTGGATTCTTCTGTTCAAAAATGCTTCATGACTTTTCCAAAGACCCAGTAGTTGCTGATACTTTGAAAAGTAAAGATCTTTTAAACAGAAAATCTTAATAGAGCAATAATAAGAAGATTTTTGTCAGTAAGAAAAAGTCTTCCATCAAAGAAAAGCCCAGGAATGGATGGTGTCACATTGAATTCTACCAGTCATTTAAGGGGGACTAATAGGGCTGTCTCCATGGCCTGGTGATTAAAGGCAGCTGGATTCCACATGGCCAACCATCTTGTTCAAATCCCAGACCCAGTGACTTGAAAAAACACACAGGACACATGCATATGTGTGCCCTAAATCCTAACAGGATGGAGATATAGAATCAACTTAAGTATCCATCAACAGAGAATAGTAAAGAACATGCAGTTTATATATGAGGGGTATTAAAAATATTAATGGAAAAATATGTATCAATGAGAAAACTGTGCATGGGTTTCAAGAATGTTTTGCACCGGGAACCAGCAGTTAGCGCAGTGGCTATGTCGCTGGACTCCCACATAGTCGACCGCGGTGGCTTAAAACTCACGCCGGGCGTGTGCGTGCCCAAGATCCCGAGAGGAGAATGGAGGAGAAGGGATTGTGGCGTGACCATCCCCCCGGGGGTGATTTCTCACTTTCTGTCTTTCTGTCTCTCTCTGTCTGTCTGGCGAGAGCACGCGCCCTATAGCAAAAACCTCTCCAAACAAAAAAGAATGTTTTGCACCAAATAAATTCATGTTTAATTTCACTTTCAATGAATGTTTCGAATTTCCTTTGTGCACAGTAGAATACTATTCAGGGTTTTAAAAAGTAGGAAATGCTGTCATTTGTGACAGCATGGATGAACCTGGAGGACACTACACTAAGTGAAATAAGTCAAGAATAGAAAGACAGATACTACATAATCTCACTTATAGGATATAACAGTCACATTCCTAGAAGTAGAAAGTAGAACAGTAGTTGCCCGGAGCTGGAGATGAGGTGAGAGGAAATGGAGAGATATTGGTCAAAGGGTACAAAGTTTCAGTTAGACAGGAGGAATAAGATTTTGAGATCTAGGGGCCAGCAGGTGGTGTGGTGAATGTGCTGGACTCCCACATGACTGACTGCAGTTTGAGTCCTGGATTTGGAGGCTTCCTTTCTCACTCTCTCTCTTTGGTAAAAATAGTAATAATGATAAATAAAATTAAATAGTTCTTTAAAAAATTTTTTGAGGTCTGTTGCAGAAATGGCAATCATGGTTTATATATCACATATTTCAAAATTGTGAAAAGAATAGATTTGAAATCTTCTCACTATAAAAAATTAGGTGAGGTGGAGGATATGTTAATTAGCTGATATAATTATTATAAAATGCATACTTTTATTAAAAAGCTTCACATTATACTCCAGAAATATAATTTTATTTTATTTTATTTTTTAGGATTTTTGCCATAGGGTGCATGCTCTTGTCAGAGAGAGAGAGAAAGAGGGAAAATGAGACATCACTCCTAGGGGAATGGCCACAACGCAATCTCTTTTCCTCCATTTTTCTCTTAGGATTTTGGACATGTGTATACACACACCTGGCGTGATTTTTAAGCTGCCAGGTCCCTGGCACAAACCAGTTAGCCATGTGGGAGTCCAGTGCCTTAGCCACTATGCCACCTGCTGGCCCCTGGAAATATAATTTTCATTTGTCAATTAAAAATAACAAATTAAATTTAAAAATACAGGGTAAATTAGAGAAAATGATTTTCTCTCTCTTGAATAATTCCTAATTTTCACATAACATATGGCTTTTTTTTTTGAGAGGTTTTCGCTATAGGGTGCACGCGCTCGCCAGACAGACAGAGAGAGACATAGAGACAGAAAGCGAGAAATCACCCCCCAGGGGGGATGGCCATGCCACAGTCCCTTCTCCTCCATTCTCCTCTCGGGATCTTGGGCACGCATGCACACGCGCCTGGCATGAGGTTTAAGCCACCGGGTCCGGGACGTGAACCGCGGTCGACTACGTGGGAGTCCAGCGACATTGCCATTACGCTAACTGCTGGTCCCACATATGGCTTTTTAAAACATCAGTCCAGCCCCATGGCCTAGAGGTTAAAGGGATCTGGATCCCACATGGCCGAAGGCTATTTGAGCCCACCCCCAGTGGACTGAAAAACACCTGGCACATGTGTGTGCATGCCCAGGGTGAAGAATAAGAGGAGAAGGGATTACAGTATAACTCTGTCTCATCAAGTGGTGCTTTCTCCCTCTCTCTCTCTTTTTGTCTTTGGCGAGAGCATTTGCCCTTTGGCAATTAAAATAATAAGTAAAAAATAAAATAAGATACACTTATATATGAAAGCAAACCTTTTTTCACCAGACATATCAAATTTAGAGTACCTTGATTTTTTAATTTCATTATATAATAGGACTTCTCCTAAAATTGACCCATATTTTATATCAAATGCTCCTGGGCCCTTTAACTTTTCAAGCATTTGGTTAATGGCAGCAGTTTTCCCAACACCACACTCTCCTATGAGAAAAATACATTAGGTTAGATTTATATGCATAAAATAGTATGTATTAGCATATTAAAATGAACCAGTAACATTTCCTTCATTTGAAAATTACATGAAAGTATGTTTTTGCTCTTCCTTTTAAAAACATGTTTAAAATTTTTTATTTACTGAGAGAGATACAGCAAATTACCCCTACAGAGCCTCACTGCACCATGATTCTTTCCCCAGTCCTCTACCCAGCCAAGATCATGGGCATGTCTGTGGGCATTTCTGGTACATTCAGACTGATCTGGCGTCTAAACCCAGGGTCCTCCCATATCGCTCCAGTATCACACAGTGGCACTCTATTGGCCTGTGCCACTGCAACTGGGCCTCTTTTCGAAATGTGACCAAGAGTGGCTAACTCAGGGAGTTAATATAAAACCTCAAATTGTTTAAATTATTTACATCTTGTAGTAGAGCTAACAATTATTTTTATCTAATGTTCATTTAAGCCTCTCACGGATCTTTGTCCTTATAGCATAGTAGAACTACAGCATGAAATGAAATTCCTTGAAAATTTTTGTCAACACCAGCTGGCCCCACAACCTGGTGGCTAAGGGAGTCAGATTCCAAGAGGGCTGCAGGAGGTGAGGTGGTTAAGGAGCCGGACTCTCACATGAATTGAATTATGTTAAGAAAGAATAAGAGCTGTACTGAAATACTCCTTTAGAGATGGTGAAAGATTTAAAAAAATTTAGTATTGGGTTGAAGAATAATATATATAAACTTAATTAAACTTATCAAAGTTACAATAGGTGACTGTTTAAGGACCTTAGTATATATTATATTAGTATAGTCGTTCTGCTTCTGGGATTAGCCATGAAGATAATGAAAAGATATAAAAAGGATTTAGAATGTCCTATACTGGCAAAAATGTGGGGAAATGGGCATTCCTATACTGTTGGTAAGAATATAAATCGATAGAACCATCAAAACTTTTTAGGGCATGCCTTTTTCCACTTATAAAATGGTTAGACCATATAATCTCTAAATCTCTTTTAAACTCTGAAATTTTCATTTTGTTCAATGTTTTTTTAATACCTATGAGAAGTACAGGGCAGAAATTCTTTAAAAGAAGGCTCATTAGAAAAGAAAGGCATGTTGTGTCTCTTGTGGCCGTGTAATTGATACATTCTCCACATTCTGCTATCTTCGAAAGGTTTTCACCAGATTCTTGAAGACCAGTTAGTATTGAAGTTCCTAAATTAAAATGAAAAGAAAGAGGATTCAAATGACCTAGAAAGAAATAGTAACCTAATATTTTAGGTACTTAATACTTTCTGGAAAATTCTGATATTATAAAACCATTTAAACATAAATAGATGAACCAAAATGGTTGCAAGTGCCTGGAGTCTCCACTGATCTGAGAAATTGTCCCTTTCATTCCCAGTCTCAGGTGATGAACTCACCACACACATTCCTAAGTCCACCATAAGTAAACACCATGAACTTCCTGTCACCAAACCTGCTAACCTGCCCTTCTACAAGTTATCTCATCTTCTCTAAGAATGAAGGAAGTAGCTCTCGTGTTAGAATCTTTTCTTTTTTAAGGTTCTTTTCTTTTTTAAGAACCTTAAGTCTTTGGTAACCCTTCTCTCCCACTATTATCAGTCTCTTTCTTTCCATTGGAATTTTCTGTCATACAAACATGTATGTGCTAATATCTCCAAGCTTTTTATTGGTTGAACCATGTGAAATTGACTTATTTATTTTTTGAGAGATGTTTGCTGAAGAGTATGCGTGCCCACCAAAGAGACAGAAAGCAAGAAATCACTCCCCAGGGGGGATGGCCATGCCACAGTCCCTTCTCCTCCATTTTCCCCTCAGGATTTTGGGCACACATGTACATGTGCCCGGCTTGAGTTTCAAGCTGCCAGGTCCGGGACTCAGATGGTTGATCAGGTGGGAGTTCAATGCCTTAACCACTATGCCACCTGCTGGTCCAAAATTGACACTTTTAAATGTAGAGAATAGGTAATTTAATATGAAATAACACACATACGTACAGCCCCTCCCATCCAACCAGTCTGTGTCCTACAGCTTCGTGTTCTTACATTTCAGTTCCCTATGCAAACATCTACACCAAAAGATCTTGTCTAAACAGAGTTCTAACTACTTTATTCTATACCCAGCCCATTTTCCACCATAACTAACGGAGGCTACCATGAGGCCATCTGAAACAATAGGTTTGGGTGAGAAGGCAACATCTCAGTCTGACCTTTGCTATTGAGCTGGCTCCTGACTATTAGAGAATATTTAAAGTGAGGCTCTTGAGAAAAACCTTAGCCCACAGTTTTATCTTTTTATATTTGAGGGATAAAAACAGTTAACTTTACGAACTATGAGAACCTAATTTACTAGACTTTCAATTTAGATTGTAGGCTTCAAGTAGATTCTTCCTTACTAGAACTCTATCATCTTTCATCTTTGCTTACAAGCTAGTTAGTTTTCATCTAAATTCATCTCTCTGTTACTGGACTTCAGTAAAAGTGTCAAAAACTAGCCAATTTACACTAAAATTTCAACTTTTCAGCCACTTTTGTTTTGTTTGCTGTAGGACCTCTATTCTCACAGGAGAAAGATATATAGTGGGAGAGAGAGGGAAAGTGAGAAATTGCCCTCCAGGGGGATGGCCATGCTGCAATCCTTTTTCTTCCATTCTCCTGTAGGGATTTTGTGCATACATACATATAGCATGGTTTTTCAAGTTGCTGGGTCTGGGACTTGAACTGGGAAGTTGGCTATTTAGGATCCAGCCGCCTTAACCTCCATGCCACCTGCTGACTCGCTGCCACTTTTCTTACAGTTACAGGATTGGTAAGCACATGGTTGACTTCTAAATTATCACAGGTAACAGTTTTGACAAATATTTAGCCAGGCATTTCAAGGGTCACCAGCATTCAAGCCTATAGTGTTGTGTCTTCAATGCACAGCATACCAATTTTAACTCAAAGTCAGGTATCTCTGGATTTAATTTAATGTCATTGCTTCGTTTCTAACTGCTAAGACATATATTAATTATAATACAAGTGCTGTCTGCTCTCTCACAGAAATTCAAATATAACAATGGCTTTGGTTAGGTCTCACTACCATATCTATAAGCCAGGAGCAAGAAGGGAAAGAGAAAAAGAGTTCATGTGTACATTGCTTTTATTTGTACAATCTGGAATTTCCACATTTATTTATATTCACTTTTCATTATCCCAAACAAGGCCATATGGCCCTACTTAGTTACAAGGGACGGAGGGTTAAATGGATGAATAAATGCCTAGATAATCACTTATTGAAAGAGAAACAGGAAAAAAAAAAAAAGAGATGAGACTAACAACCAGCAATCCGTACCATACGGTATTAACACAAGAGACATATGGAAAGAAGAGAGAGGCTCAACTTATTATGAAATTAAGGCTTATATTATAATTAATATTTAACTTTTTTCATCATTTTCATTTCTATTTTCCCACCATGCTATTGAAGAAGTAATAATTTATATGTTTCTCTATAACTTCACACAACAAACAGGATATGTACATTAAAACACTGATTGATTAATATGCCTGGAACAAATAATGACTTAATACATGTTTGTATGAGCTTTAAAATACATCTGATAATAACTGATTAGAATCACTTTTTTAAAAAAAATTGCTAGAGGGTGCAGATGTTTACTGGAAAGAAACAGAGAGAAAGAGAAAGAGAAAGAGAAAGTGAGAAAGCATCCCCAGATTGGGGAATAGCCACTCTGCAGTCCCTTCTCCATGCCTCCTGTCAGGATTTTGGCCATGCGTCCATCTGTTACCAGTGTGCTTTTCAAGCTGCCAGGTCCAAGACTTGAACCACATCTCAGCCATGTGAGATTCTGCTGCCTTAACCAGCACTCTACCAGCTGGCCTTCAAATTACTCTTTTTAAATAATATAATAAGAAAAACTCCTACTCAATAATAAAAGGTGATATTTGGAACATGTGTGGGCACATATCACATTGTGGTTACCATGGAAAAAACTATATTGTAACATTTAAATTCCTAGTATAGATTTGTGTTTGAAAATTTGAGAGGGTTTCTGTTCCTTGTAAGCCATTTGCCTGCAATTAGAGAAAGTAAAGTTTAGATTTGGAAAAAATACCTCTGGTTTCCCTCAGTGGTTTACTAAGATGTTGAGTTCTATGTAAACAATATTCAGTTATGCTTTTTCTATATAATGGTACAAAGTTAAGGATAGAAATGACCCAGTATTAGCACTAACATATGAAATATAAATCAAAGGTTTTAAGTAAATATGATAACCCACTAATATTTATTGTGAACGAGTAGGTTTTGGACAATGGAATGTGAATAGTAGTATAATATAACCTTGGTATTTTTAACGAAAGTAAATTAAGAGTCAGAACTTCCTAGATGATTCTGATTAACTCTAGTAGCTTTTTTGTCAAAAACTCTCTTAAGTAAATTTGAAACTCTTTGAAGAAAGATACATGATTTCAAAGCAATTCAATTTGTGTTTATTAAATTTCTCAGATTTGGAAGAACTCTACAAGAAATTTGATATACAAGAAACTTGTGCCCCTAACTTCTACCAAACACCCAAAGAACAATAGTTTTTATGCTATATATAAAAGCAAACATTGAGAATAAAAACATAAAAACAACTTAGCACATATGAATCTTTGCCAAACTATGGTTATTCTTTCATTATCAGTATGCTTATAACCTAGTGTAAGTTTATATATAAATATGTGTGTGTGTGTGTGTTTCTTATTTTATAAGGGGTCCTTCCCATTTTTCTTCTTTCAGTAATCACAAGTAATTAACATGATAAATATTGTCACTCAAGACTTTCATGCACTACATTTTTACAATGTGCATCTGACTCAATCAAAGACATTCCAAATTTATCAGAGAGTAACATTTAAAGATTATTTTCTAAAGGCACATTTTGTAAAAATAGATCTAAACTGGACCCTATACACACTTAGAATACATTAGTCCTCAAAGTTGCTGACACATCTACTTTTATAGAGTATTCCCAATATTTTAGAAAAATTACAAGTATGATTCTTATTATTCTTACCTCTTTGAATTAGTGTCTGAACATTAGGAACTAAATCTGACCAAGGTACAAATTCACATCGCTGTAAATCCACAAAATACCCAAAGATAGAATGCTCACCCGTTGGTAGGTTGACATCTACATTGAAAAATGAGAAATAAACTAAGGAGTTCAATCATGAAATGTTTCATTGACTGCATGAAATCTATCTAAAAGATATGACTACTGAAACAGAAATATTAAGTATTTACCGAAGGTATATCCAACTATATAAAATAAACCTTTTCTTCATAACCCTTATTTGTATAAAAGTTGAATTTGATTAACTTTTTGTCCTTTGGCTATCCAGAAAGCAAAGTGAATTGTTATCTGATAATCTTTGAAATCTTGCCAAAAAGTTCTGCTTATTACCTTGTGTTTGGATGCTATTAAATTCTAGTAATGTAGTGATACGGTCAATATAATACATTAGAGAACTTTGATATTTATTTGTAAATCATATTTATTTTTCCATTCTATAAGTAATACATTTTCTAAAAACACCTTTCTCCTCGCAATAAATTTGTTTTTCTTTTCTTCTTCTTCTTCTTCTTCTTCTTTTTTTTTTTTTTTTTTTTTTTTGAGAGGTTTTTGCCATAAGGTATGTGTGCTTGCCACAGAGAAATAGACAGTGAGAGGGAAAGTGAGAAATCACCCCCCACTTGGGATGGCCACACCACAGTTTCTTCTCCATTCCTCACTCTCTGCTCTTTAAGATCTTGGGCACACATGCACATGCACCTAGCATGATTTTTCAGCCACTGGGTATGGGACTCGAACTGTGGTTGGTTATGTGGGTGTCTAGTGATTAACTGTTACACCATCTACTGGCCCCAAATTTGTTCTTCAAGAAAAAAAAAGTAATTCATTTTCTTAGTAAAACATTCTAGAAAATATAAAATAATAAAAACAAAACAATTTAGCCATGGTCTTACCATATGAAGATAACAGTATTAATATCTTACTCTTTCCATCATTTATTAAATTTTACAACAATAAAATTATTTTGGTTTTTTTGTTTGTACATAGTTCCATGTTAAGTGAAAGAAACCAGACACAAGAGGTCTGATTTATATATTCATGTATATTTGTATATTGTATGAGTCTATTTGTTCAAGTATTCTTTAAAGCTAAATTTATAGGCATGAAAAGTAGTTATCTGTGGATAGACGTAGGAATGGGAATTACTATAAGTGGGAATTGGATAAAACAAATTCTAAAACTGATGTATAGTGATAGATTGTACCACTTGGTAATTTATTAAAAAGTCACTGAGTTATATACTAGTTATGAGTAGATTTTATGTTACATAAACTATACCTCAATAAAGCATTGTCTTTTCACTTCAGCAATTGCTATGGTTAAGGTGTGGTGTGTCCACCAAAACTCGTGTTGAGGTTTAGTTCCATTGTAGCTATGTTGGGAGATGGGACCTTTAAGAAGTGGAGCCCAGTGGGAGACATTGGGGCTATAGGGGATCCACCCTCGTGGGTGGGTGGTGCCATTCTCATGGTAGAAAGCTTTTACCTTGCAAGACTGGATTAGTTACTACCAGATAGGCTGTTATAGAGTGAGGCTGCCCCTTATGGTTTGTCTCTTACATGCCTGCTTGTCATTTTTGTATGCTCTCCACTGTCATCCCCCAGGTTGTGATACAGCATGAGGCCTTTGCCATATGCACTGCCCAATCTTAAAGTTTCTAGCCTCCAGAACCATGAGCTACGTAAACCACTTTTTCTCATTAAATAACCAAGTGTCTGGTATTTTGAAATGTACAGTACTCTATTATTAATTATACAGGTGCTCCTCAACAATTTTTTGACTTTACAGGGTACAAAAGCAGTATGTATTTAATAGAAACTGTTACTGCTTTACAATATTTTTTAATTGCATTGGGTTTTTTAAGACATAACCAAAGCAGCTATATTTATCGCCCTGTGGAACAGAGCTTAAAAACAACAACAACCCCCCCCCCCCCATATTCTGACTGTGTAAGAGTCTGTGTCCTTGGATTATCATTGTTCAATTTTCTGCCTCCTAACCTCTATAAAAACTATTCTACTCTGCTTCTATGAGAAAACCTTTTGTTTCTAAAGAATTATTTTATTTAACTTCATTCATTTATTTTTAATTTTGACCAGAGAGGGACAGAGTAAGAGAAAGAGAGAGAGAGAGAGAGAGAGAGAGAGAGAGAGAGAGAGAGAGAGAGAGAGGAGAGAGAGAGAGAGAGAGGGAGAGAAAGCCACCAGGTCCAGGACTTGAACCAAGATTGGCCATGTGGGAGTCCAGTGCCCTTAACTACCATGCTGCCTGCCAGCTCCAAGAAAAACTATTAGATTTTAAATATGACTAAGACTATGATTGTCTTTCTGTGCTTGGCTATTTTACTTAATATAATATTCTTCAATTCCATTTGTATATTGCAAATGATAAAATTTATTTCTTTTTAAATGATGAATATCATTCCATTGTGTATATACACCACTTAAAATTTTTTTTTTGCTATAGTGTACATGTGCTCACTGGAGATGGAGTGGGAAGGAGGGAGAGAAAGCATGCCCCCAGAGAGAATGGCCATGCCACAATCCCTTCTCTTCCATTCTCCTTTTGGGATTTTAGGCATGCACACACATACACTTGGCATGTTTTTCAAGTTGCTGGGCCCAGGTCCTGAACTGTACAGTCAGCCAGGTGGGATCCAGCTATCTTTTTTTAAAAAAAGAATTATTTTATTTAACTTGACTTATCAAGTTTATCAAGTAAGCACAAACATGGATTGTAGGTAGCCCTGGAGCTGAGAAACAGCTTTGATTTTCAGTAAAATTTGTGAGTCCACAGCTTTCTGATCAACCTTGCGCTGCTCTGAAATCTTGTATTTCTCCTTCTCTGTGTGGAAGATCTCACCTTTCTGGTGTCTGCTTCCACAGTTTCTTGGTGCTTTGGGATTTTTACTTTGCTAATATCAATTTTCGTGGAGGTGGCAATGACAAATTTCTAGTGTGTTCTATGCAGTGGAACTTGATTGAGGACCAGTGGTCCAGTTACAAGTAGCAAGTCACTCTGCTTCTTCAGGAAAACCACTCTCTTGCCTCTGTGGCGTCCAGTGAGGATGATCAGAATGGTCCCGGGAGTGATGCTGACTTGCAGCTTTCTCACATGCTGACTGAAGGGTTTTTTGCCATGGCTCAACAGCTTTCGAGGCACATCTTCAGTAGGATAATACCTAGGCAGTTTGTGCCGTTTAACCACCTGGGTACCACCATTCTTGTCTTCACCAGCTGGTTTTGTGACAGTCGCAAGAACCTTCTCCTTTTTCTTTTTGATCCTGGATTTAGTGGCCGAGTATTTCCTCTTTTCCCTGGAATATATGGCAGACCCAGAGCATTGGCAGATGCCTCGGACTAGGACAGGGTTTCAGCCACAATGGGGCTTCTCCTTCTTGGGCTTTTTAGCCTTGGGGTCACCCTTTTTTAACCTTGCCACTGACATTAGCCTTCTTGGTTTCAGGTTTCTTCTCCTTAGTATCCTGCTTCGCAGTGTTTTCACCTGCCATCTTGTATAGTGGGAAAGAGCAGATCCGGCTATCTTAACAACTGTGCTGGCCCTATCACTCTTCTTTTTCTTTTTAAATATATTCATCTGTTGATGTATGCTTAGAATGATTCTGTATCTTTGCTATTGTGGACAGTGTGCAATGTTCATGGGAGCTAAAATCTCTCTGTCAAACTGATTTAAAATCTTTTGCATATATACCCAATGGTGAAATTGCTGGATCTTACCATAGTTCTATGTTTAATTTTTTTGAGGAATGAACCTCCAAAAAATTTCCGTAATAGTTGAACTAAACATATTCCTACCAATAGTGTATAAAGGTTCCCTTTTCTCCACATCATCACCAATACTTGTTACCTTTTTTGGGGGGGAAATAGCCATTCTATAGAAATGAGGTATATTTCATTGCTATTTTGATTTGCATTTCCTTAATGGTAGGGTATGTTGTGTTTTTAAATATAGCTATTGTCCGTTTGCATGTTTTCTTTGAGAACTGTCTATCAAGTTCTTTGCTTATCTTCCTTCTTTCCTTCTTCTTTTTCTTTTCTTTCTTTCTTTTTTTAAAAATAAATACTGTGTAGTCCTTTTTAATTGCTGCCACTGAAACCAAATAGTTCTAGCTGAGAATAAAAAGAGAGGCAAGAAAGGCCAGAAACAAGAGAAAAATTTTCAAATTAAGAAATAACTAAAGGGACCAGCAGTTAGCGTAATGGCTATGTCACTGAACTCCCATGTAGTTGACCGCAGTTTGAGTCCTGGACCCAATGGCTTAAACTCACGCCGGGCACATGTGCGTGCGTGCCCAAGATCCTGAGAGGAGAATGGAGGAGAATGGAGGAGAAGGGATTGCAGCGTGGCCATCCCTCCTGGGGGGGTGATTTCTCGCTTTCTGTCTCTTTCTCTGTCTGTCTGGCGAGCGCATGCGCCCTATAGCAAAAACCTCTCCAAAAAAAGAAAAAAGAAATAACTAAATCTACTCCTCATTAGCATGCTTTTTAAATTTATTTTTAACTTATAATCACTGTACATGTTTACAGTGTACAACACGATTTTACCTTATCATCAACAGACTTTTCATTTTTGTGTCTGTTAAATTTTTTCCCCTTCCTCTCACCGCCTATTACTCACCCCTTATTACTCCCCTCTTCTACATTGTCTTTAGTATCTACAGTTGGCCTCCCTGCTATTTTACCTTTCAGTCTTTCAGTTTCTGCTCTAGAGTGTAGACATTTGGTATATATTAAGCAGGAACATGCAATATCTGTCTTTCATAGTCTGGCTTACTTCACTTAGCATTAAATCTTCCATATTTGTCCACTTTATATCAAATGTCAGGGTCTCATTGTTTGTTATGGCTCAGTAGTAGTCCATGGAGTACATGTGCCACATTTTCCCAATCCATTTATTTGTTCTTAGACATTTGGGTTGATTCCATGTCTTAACAATTGTGTAATGCTGCAATAAGCATGGATGTGCAAGCATTTTTCTGTTTTCATTCAGATTGTTTGTTTTCTTGCTATTGAGTTTTTTTAGTTTTTATACATTCTGGATATTAACTCCTCGTTAGATATATAGTCTGAATATTTTCTCCTAATCTATAGGTTGTCTTTGCACACTATTGTTCCATTTGCTGTGTAACTTTTTAGGTTGAAGTAATCCCAATTGTCTATTTTTGTCTGCACTTTTAGGATCAAATTTATAAAATTATTGCACATACCAACGTCATGGAACTTTTCCCTAATGTTGTCTTCTAGAAGTTTTACACTTTTTGGTCTTACATTTAAGTCTTTGATTCATTTTGAGTTAATTTTTGTATTGGTTTTATATAAGGGTTCAGAGCCAGCAGATAGGTGGCTTACTGGTTAAGGTGTTGGACTCCCACATGGCTGACCATGGTTTGAGTCCCAGACCTGGTGATGTTCTCATTCTCTCTGTCTGTCTCCTTGTCTCTCTCTTTGGTGATCACATGTGTCCTGTAGCAAGTTTAAAAAATTAATTAGTTAGTTAATTAAATAAATACTGCAGTTTTATCAATAGTATTTATTGAATAGATTACCCTTTCTCTGTTGGTATTCTTGGTGTCTTTGAAATATAGTGCTTTTATTGTTCATGAGTTTAGAAGAGGACCCTACTTTTCAAATTTCTGATGATAGTTTTGTAGACAATTGATGTAAGTACTTTAAAAGCTTTGTGGAATTCAACTGTGAAGCCATCAAAACCAGGAATTTCTTTTGATGGAAAACATTTTATCACTGCTTTAATCTCATTACTCATTTGATCTGTTTAGATTTTCTACTTCCTGATTCAATCTTTGTAGGTTGTGTGTGGAGCCAAATATATCCATTTCTCTACATTTTCCAATTCATTGGCATATAATTGTTCATAGTAGTTTCTTGTGATCTTTTGTATTTCTGTGATATTAGTTTTAATGTCTCCTTTTTCATCTCTGACTTTATTTATTGAGTCTTTTTAATTTTAACCTGGTGATAATAAGAATGTGTGTTCTGCAGCTCATAGGTGAATTGTTCTCTTGATGTCTATTAGATTCATTTGTTTTATAATGTAGTTTAACTCTGATGTCTGTTGGTTTTCTGTCTGAATGATCTATTGTTGAAAGTGTGGTATTGAAGTTCTCAACTATGATTGTATTGGAGTCTCTCTCTCCCAGTAGCTCTAATAATAGTGGCTTTATATATTTGGGATGTAACTGCATTGGTGCATATATATTTACAATTGCTATATCCTATTGCAGAATTGGTCCCTTTATCATTGTATAATGATATAATTTGCCTCTTTTTACAATATTTTACTTAAAATCGATGTTATTTGATATAAGTAGTGCTACTCTTGCTGACTTTGTTCTTCTCTTCCTTTCTTGTTGTTTATCTTTGTGATTGGGTAGTTTTTGTGATGATTAGATTTGATTTCTTTGTCTTTTTTATTTCTGTATCTACTCTACCTGTGAGTTTTATAAATGTTATTATTTATTTATTTTGCTTCCAGATGTAGGACTCCTTTAAGTGTTTCTTGTAAAGTCAGTTGAGTGGTGATAACTTCTGTCAATTTTTGCTTATCTTGAAAAGAACTCTGTGTTCTTCAATTCTGAAGAATAGTTTTGCTGGATATAGTATTCACAGCTTGCTGGTTTTTGTTTCAGCACATTGAATATATCATCACATTCTCTCATGGCCTGTAGTTTCTGCTAAGTAATCAACAGTTAGTCAAGTGATAATCCTTTTTATATTACTCAATTCTTTCCTCTTGATGTTTTTATAATTCTTTTGGCTTTTGACATATAATTATGGTGTACCTCAGTGAAGACCTACTGGGTTGAATCTGTTTGTGAACTTTGAACATCTTGTTTCCAGAAGTCTATAATTTTCCACAACTTGGGAAGTTTTCAGCAATTATTAACTAAGCTTTCTGGCTTTTCATTTTTTTTCCTTTTAGAACTTTCATAATGTAAATATTTCACTTAATGGTGTCCCATAAGTCCTACAGGTTGTCTTCATGCTTTTTCATTTATCTTTTTCCCTCTGGGTGATTAACTAGACCTATATTCAGGTTAGAGAGTTTTTATTCTGCTTGATTTAGTCTGCTGTTGAAGCTCTCTATTTGTTCATTCATTGAATTCTTCAGTTCCAGGATTTCTGTTAGGCATTTTTAAAAAAAATAATAACATCCTTCTTTATTACATTTTTCATTAAATATTGTTCTTGATTTCATTGAATTCTCTCTCTGTATTCTCTTTTACCTTACTGAGTTTTCTTAATATATTTATTTTGAATTATTTTTCATGCAATTCATAAATTTCTATTTCTTTTGGGTTAGTTGCTAAAGAGTTACTGTGCTTTTTGGTGGTGTCATGTTTCTTTGCTTTTTCATGTTTCTTGTGTCACCCACTGATTTCTGTACCTCTGGTGGAACAATCACCTCTTCTAAACTTTACAGAGTGACTTTCAGATAAAAAGATTTTCACTACAGATGGGTCTTAATGTGCTAGTTAGGACAGGGTTTGGTAGCTTTGGTCCTTAGTAGATGTAGTGATACAGCCTCTGTGAGGCTCTTATTTAGGCACTGTGTAGTGTTGACTCTGGAACCTGGGTTGGTCAGAAACAGCAGTAACCTAGACTGTATGAAGCCAACTACAGTGGCAGCAGGGACTCTAGAATGGCAATGCTTCTGTTGCTTGGGTCCTGGGGTGGGGGTGGAGGGCCCAGGGAACAGCATGTAAGTGTCCTTGCAGCTCGGTCTTTTTTTTTTTTTTTTTTCTTTTAAGAGAGGTTTTTGCTATAGGATGTGTGTGCTGGCCAGATAGAGACAGAAAACAAGAAATCACCCCCTAGGGAGGATGGCTACAATGCAATCCCTTCTCCTCCATTCTCCTCTCGGGAGAATGCAATGGCTACAATGCAATCCCTTCTCCTCCATTCTCCTCTCATGCACATGTGCCTGGTATGAGTTTAAGCTGCCCAGTCCAAGACTCTAACTGGTGTCAACTATGTGGGAGTCCAGCGATGTAACTATTATGCCATCTGTTGGTCCCTGCTGCTTAGTCTTTAGGAGGTAAGTAAAGTTCCAGAGAGGTAAGGTACTAGAATTGTTTATCCTCTAGGGTGGAGAGTCACTGCTCAGCTAGTGCTGGTTCCCTGGAACACAGGAAGCCATATCAACTTAGCCTTGGAATATACAGCTACTCAATTTGGTGAAGGGAGCTCAGCTGTGTGGACTTCAGAACGCTCTCTTCACTAAGTTGAGTGTGTGGACCACAGGGGTTCCCAGTGTTAAGAATTTCAAGTGTCCAAGGTGGTGGGAAGGGCTCCTGGGGTCTTCTTACATACCCTTTTTCTGCAGGGAGGACTCCCTTCTGCTTCTGGGCTGATCTTTGCAGGGAAATGAGGAGATAGCAGTGAGGAATTTTCTTCCATTCTCCATGTGCATCCTAAGTTTCTGTGCCCTATGATGTTTCTGTTAGTTCTCTGATATATTTCTACACTCTTTAAGTTGTTTACATCGAAATATGGTTGGTTTACTCTCTGTTTTGGCTATCTTGGTGGAGGGTATGAGCACTAATGACTTGCAGTTATTCATCTTGCTACAACTTTTCAAGGCCATCATTCTATAACTTTTAATTGTTTTATTCAAGAGTTAACAGGTGTTTGACAATTTCAGTTTTTATATGTCTGAATGGATCTTTGGTATTATTTCTAAATGATAGCAGCTGATTAAAAATTTAGTAGTCTAAGTAGTCTAAAGATTTTACTACATTATCTACATTTGTTGTTGCTAATGAACATTTCTCTGTTCATCTGTTCATCTACAGAAAGTATCATTCATTCCTTTGTAGCTAATATGTCTTTTCTCTATGAAAGCTTTAGAGCTTTTCTTCTTGACATTCTGTAATTTCACAACAAAGTGCTTAAGTGTGTTTAATCTGAGAATTTCTGTTAACTCTGGCATATTCTCTGTATGATTTCTTCAAGTGTGATGTCTCTGACATTTTCATCACAAACCTTTAGGTTTACAAGAAGAATACACATAGAGCTTGAGGTATTTCTGCATGTAACTTATTTATTTTTATTTTTATTATTTTTTTTGGAGAGGTTTTTCGCTATAGGGCGCGTGCGCTTGCCAGACAGACAGAGAGAGACATAGAGACAGAAAGCGAGAAATCACCCCCCAGGGGGGATGGCCACGCCGCAATCCCTTCTCCTCTCGGGATCTTGGGCACGCACGCACATGCGCCCGGTGTGAGTTGTAAGCCACCAGGTCCGAGATGCGAACCGCGGTCGACTACATGGGAGTCCAGCGACATAACCATTACGCTAACTGCTGGTTCCCATAACTTATTTATTTTTAAAAGGTAGAGGAATGGAGTTGAATCATTAACTTTAATGATGAATGAACATGAAATGCTGTAGGATTAAAAGTTAATTTTCAGGGATCAGCAGTTGGTGTAATGGCTATGTCGCTAGACTCCCATGTAGTCGACTGCAGTTCAAGTCCTGGACCCGGTGGCTTAAACTCATGCTGGGCGTGTGTTAGTGCGTGCCCAAGATCTCAAGAGGAGAATGAGGAGAAGGGATTGCAGCGTGGCCATTCCCCATGGGGGGGGTGGGGTGGGGTGGTGATTTCTCTCTTTTTGTCTCTCTGTCTGTCTCTGTCTTTCTGGCGAGTGCATATGCCCTATAGCAAAAAACTCTCAAAAGAAAAAGTTAATTTTCATAGGAAAAAATAATATAAAATTTTTGTCATCCAGCTGTCTTAAACACAACATTTTATAAATAACTTCAAAAGGATGCTTTAAGAATTTTATCAGACAAACTAGTAGGATTGTATTTTTGGTATAATGTTTTTAGCTTTCCTCTTCATTTAGCAAGGCTCTTCTAAATATATTCATACTTGATATTTTTTCTCTTTTAGGCAGATGCTTCATTGGTCTCTATATGTACAAAATTATTTTAATCAATAATGTCTAATTGTGAAGGCTTACTGTTTCAAAGTATTAGGATAGATTCCATTTGTTAGAACTATTTCAAACAGCTCAAATAATAGAAACATCTAATCCTGGAGCCAGCAGGTGGCATGGTGGTTAAGTTGCTGACTCACCATGGTTCAAGTTCTGGACCTGGCAACTTAGTTTCTCATTTTCTCTCTCTTTCTCTGTTCTATACCAAGTTAAAAAAAATAATAATAAATTAAATAAATAATTATTTAAAAAATTGAATCTATAAAATAATTTAGAAATTAAAAAACAAAATATAAATCTATAAAGTTCTGCTTCTGCAGAAGCTCCTGCAACATGGTGATACGAATAATACAAATCCAGCTACACTACTGATGGGCTCAGGCTGGCTAAGCACATAGTTTGAAGATTTTATCTTTCTCCTTCTGCCCTACTAGCATTATACCTTTTGTAACACATAGGAATAAAAATCTAATTTTCTTCAACTCCTTTCATTGGAATGAGGATGTTGGGTGAAGTTATTAACACACTTTTACCTTTACTCTTCATATTTTAAAAGACAGACCTAGTCAATATAAACCCAATCATAGTTTTAATTTTATTCTAAAATGAACGTATTTATAACTTCCCCGTAACTCACTTATTTGTAAACTGTTTTCAAATAATTCATGAACAAGTTTGTCAAAATCATAGGTGACTCTTGCTAGAGAATCAGGCTCAAAATTTGAACAAAATAACAGATCATTTTCATGCTCATCTTCACGTTTTAAAGTTCCTCCAAATGCCCAAGTAAATGCAAACACAAAAAGTTTTTGAAGCATTATTGTTAATTTATCAGGATTTTTCTCCAAAAACCATGTATTTCCATCCCTGGAGCAGATAGGTAAGAAAAGAAAAAGGTAAAAATTCTTAGAAAGCAGTTCATAAATTTATTTCAATAACATATCAAAGTTTATTATTAAAAGTTATAAAAATATTTACATAAAATTTTTACTTAATTTTTCATTTGATACATTATTACTTTTATTTTAAATTAAAATTGTTATTAACATAATAATTATACATATTTGTGGAGCTACAGAGTGATTTTTCAGTGTAAGAATATAATGTGTAATAATTAAGTCAGAGTAATTATCATACTCATCATGTCAACCATTTGTTTTTACTTTGAGTTGGAAACATTCATAATAATTTTTCAGTTGCTCTGAGACAGTGAGTTGTTGTTTACTATATTCTCTCTACTGTATTTTATAACACTAGAAATTTTTCCTATTATTTCTCTATAATTTTATTTCTGTTAATCAATAGCCCCTTATTCCTGCCACCAACATCCTTCCCAGCTTCTAACAGCCATTCTTCATCTCTCTCTACTTCTATGAAGTCATTTTCCCCCAATATTTATATATGAAATAGATCATGAGGTATTTCCCTATCTGTTCCTGGATTATTATACTTAACATAATGTCTTCTAGGCTCACCTGTTTAACTTTAAATGATGGGATCACACCCTTTAAAATGACTGAATGGTATTTGTGTGTATGCGTGTGTGTTTGTGTGTGACATTTTCTTTATCCATTCATCTGTTTAACATATCTTGGCTATTGTGAACAGTGCTACAATAAAGATTGGGGTGTGGGCCAGCAGGTGGCATAGTGGTTAAGACACTGGACTCCCATGTGGTTGACCATGGTTTGAGTTCTGAACCTGATGACTTGCCCAGTGTGCATGCATGCCCAAAATCCCGAGAGGAGAATGGAGAAGGGATTGCAGCATGGCCATCCTCTCGGGGAATGGGGGGGATTTTTTGCTCTGTTTCTCTGTCACTCTTTGTCTCTCTGGTGAGCACACATGCCTTATAGCAAAAATCTCTCTCTAAAAAAAAAGATGGGGTGCATATATTCCTTAAAACATACTTATTTTCTTTCTTTTTTATATATACCTAGTAGTAGGATTGCTGGGTCACATGGGAGTTCAATTTTTAGCTTTCTGAGGCACTTCCATACTGTTTTCCATAATGGCTGTATTAATTTACATGCCCACCAGCAATATAAAAGAGTGCCCCTGTCTCTGTATCCTCATCAGCATTTGTTATTTTTGATAGCCATTCTAACTTGAGTGAGATCATTTCAATATGCTTTTGATTTATGTTTTCCTAATGATTAGTGATGCTGATTATTTTTCCATGTTTGTTGGCCATTTGAATGTCTTTTTAAGAATTATTTTAAAATTTTTATTATTATTTTTAATTTGCTATTGACATGTGCACTTGCCAGAGATAGAAAGTGAGTGAGAGAGAGAGTGAGAAAGCAAGTGCAGTCTGGGAGGTCTGGGACTTGAACTGTGGTCAGCCATGTGGGAGTCCAGTGCATTAACCACCACACCACCTGCTGGCCCCTGAATTTCATCTTTCAAGAACTATTTTTTCAGGTCATATGCCCATTAAATTTTTTTTTTTTCCTGCTGAGTTGAGTTCTTTGGATATTCTTGTTATTAATCCCTTGTCAAATGTATACCATTCAAATATTTTCTTCCATTCTATGGGTTGTCTCTTCACTCTGTTGATTGTTTCCTTTGTTGTGCAGAAGCTTTTTAGTTTGATATAATCCTGTATGTCTATTTTTGCTTTTGTTGCCTGTACTTTTGAGGTTTTTATTCCTGAACTCTTTGCCCTTATTGATGTCCCTGAAATGTTTTACCTAAGTTTTCTTCTAGTATCTTCATAGTTTCAGGTTTTATGTTTAAGTCTTTGATCCATTTGAGTTGATTTTTGTATATCATAAGAGATATGGTCTAGTTTCATTCTTCTTCTGTGGCTATACCGTTTTCCCCAATATCATTTACTAGAGAAACTGTCTTTTCTCCAATGAATTTTAAAATTGCTATGTTGTATTAACATAATTGTTACATTATTTTTCAGTACAGGAATATAATGTGTAATGACTAAATCAGGGTAATTAGCATGCCTATCATCTCAATCATTAGTAACATTATGTGCACTAAGTTGTCATTTATCACATTCTTACCACTATATTTTATAAAACTAAACATTATTCTTTTAATCTATGAGTTTTGGGCACCTTTGTTGAAAGTCAGTGGCTGTTTGAGTGGATTTATTTCTGTATATATACATGGAACGCAGAGGATTCTAATACAGGTTGTTCTTTCACCAGCCTTTGATAATGTATACACATAGTTAACTCTTAATTATCTGGTGGAGTTTAGGATTAATTACTCCTCTGCATAACAGAACTGAGTCTGGCACTAGTTTCTTTAACTACCAAGAGTAGTGGGGAAAACCAAACACTAGAGTTGTTCTGGGAGGCACAGTGTGTGCTCTGAGAGAAAAACCAAACAAGGGTACTCAGACTTCAAGAGGATATAGCAATACAACAAACAGAAATCAGTTGCAGCTAATTTCTAAACCTCATCAGCAAGGTAAGCAAGTCCCAGGCTGTTAGCAATTTTTATTTCTATGATGAAAGTCTGCAATCATCATCCTTGGATATAAATCATCATGCTCTAGCATATGTTTTTCTCTAGATAGCATTTGAAAAAAAATTATTATTTATTTAATTTTATTTATTCATTCATTTATTTTAATTTGACCAGAGAGGGACACACACACACACACACACACACACACACACACACACACAGAGAGAGAGAGAGAGAGAGAGAGAGAGAGAAGGAAAGGGAGAAAGGAAGCTGCCAGGTCCAGGACTTGAACCGTGGTCGGCCATGTGGGAGTATGCAGCACCTTAACCACAATGCCACCTGCTGATCCCTCTAGATAGCATTTTTTAAAATGTGGGATTGTGGGTCAAGTATGATATGTATTTATTTATTAAAGTCTATTAGATTAGTTTCCAAACGTTTGTGGCAATAAAACTTCCCCCACCAAGGTGCAAGGATGCATATGAAGAATGCTATCTACAATGAGTCTTCATTTCCAAAAATACAGTCATGTGCCATATAACAACACTTCAGTCAGTGATAGACCACATATATGACAATTGTTCCATAAGCTTATAATAGGCTGTACCATATAGCCTAGTGTGTAGTAGTCTATGGCTTCTAGGTTGTGTAAGGACAGTCTGTAATATTTACTCAACAACGAAATTGCTAACAACACATTTCTCAGAATGAACCCTGTTGTGACACATGACTATGTATCATTTAGGAATATATTAATAAATACAAAATCCAGGATAGCAGTAATTTCAGATGGTGGAATAGCATAATATGTAGGAGAGTACACAGGATATAATAATAATATATAATATATAATAATAAATAATGGGTTGGCCTCATGGCCTAGTGATTAAGGGAGCCAGATATCATGGTCAACCATGTGATTTGAATCCCAGCCCCTATGGCTTGAAAAACATACTGTGTATGTGTGCCCCAACTTCCAACAGGATTGAGAAATGAAGAATGGAGTGTGGGGTGATCGTGCCCTATTGGGGTGCTTTCTTCTTATCCCTCTTTTTGTCTCTGTCTGGTGAGTGCATACTCCCATGGTAACTGAAAAATAATAATATGCTTATTTTTAGAACTGAGTAGTATGCATATGTATATTTGGGATGTTATTATTTTATATCTTATGCGTATTTTGTAAATATTTTTTATGGCTATTAACAATTTAATAAAAATTATACATAATTTCTGGTTATGTTGAAAATGGATCAGAAGAATTGGGGAGAATTAGGAAGAATCAGAAATTTATTGTAACAGAATAGGCAAAAAATTATGGAGGTTTGGGTTAGGATGCCATAAACAAGATAGAGAGGAGTGAATGGATTTGAAGGCATGGCTGACAAGTAGTGGAAACCATATTTAGAATATTTTATCATTCAAAAGCAGATGTGACATGAATGTCTCATGAAGGCCTCAAAAGTGAATCTCCTGGGGCAAGCAGGTGGTGTAGGGGTTAAGGTGCTGGACTCCCACATGACAAACCACAGTTCGACTCCCGGACCCTGTAGCTTGAAAATCATAGTGGCACATGTGCCCACAATCTCAGGAAGAGAAGGGATTGCAGTGTGGCCAGGCACCCACCCCCCACCCCAGGGGTGATTTCTCACTCTCACTCTATGATGAGCGCATATGCTCTATGGCAAAAAACCTTACCCAAAAACACGACTCTCCTATCCTAACCGGGAGAAATGTGGATCTAACAACTTCCATATAATTAATAATTTCTTTACTTACCAGGTTTACTTACTTGGAATTATCACATTATTTCAGTTTTATGAATGAGAAAAACCAAAGCTTAAAAATATTGAGTAACTGGTTCAACATCTCACAGCTCATACATAAATGGCAGATTCATGAAATAAATTCATTCCTTTTACAAATTTGAATTTATTCTGTTTCTGAATAGGTACAGAGGCTGAACAAATATACCATATTATGCCTATTGTTTCAAAATTTAGCATAAATATTTGGTGATGTGTATTAGCTATATAAAGGACTAAGATAGAAATAAATAAATTTAAGTGGATTTTGGTATTACAAAATCACAGAAGTAGGGTTTATGGATAAATAATCCTTTGCGTATTTGAGTGTTTGGCACCTAGTAGTACTTAAACATGTTTGTCGAATAAATGTAACTGACCTCTTTTCTGTATTCTGGAATTTGACAGAAACTTTTGAAGATTTTGTTTCCTTAGTTGAAGTGTCACTCAAAACATGACCTTAGAAAGAAAAGAGTGTTTTCCCACAATTAACAGTAGACCTAAAATTTAGCAGGTTAGTTAACAAAGTTAATTTTGAACATTATTTAGTTAGTAAACTGTCACTAGAAAACATCTCTGTTACAAATACAGCATCTTAATAGTTATTGTATCAGACCAAAATAGGAGTTATTTTTTTAAGGAAAAGAGGAACAGAGAATGTTCTTGTAGCAATCTGAATTGATTCTTATTTATTTGAAGTGTAAAGCTGTATATTTCTGTTCTTCATCCTATTTTTTGGTAGGTTTGTTTTAAAATGTAAACCTTAAAATATGCAAGGGATGAGGCCAGCAGGCAGCATGGTGGTTAAGGCCGCTGGATTCCCATATGGCTGACTGCAGTTTGAATCTCAGACCTGGTGGCTTCGTTTGTCACTTTCTCTCTCTCTCTCTCTCTCTCTCTCTCTCTCTCTCTCTCATTCCTCTCTGGTCAAATTAGAAAGAAAGAAGGAAAGAAAGAAAGAAAGAAAAAAAGAGAGAAAGAGAGAAAGAAAGAAAGTTAAATATAATTATTTAACAAAAATAAATTCAAGGGACTACCTCCAAATAAAGTACACACTACAAATAACTTTAAGTAAATCATAATAAAATGAAGTATAAAAAAGTGGCAGGCCAACCATAGCGTGGTAGTTAAAGTGGCTGAATCCCACATGGCCAACTATGCAACGTGGGTCCCAGAACCAGAGACTTAAAAACACAACAGGTGCAGAGGGTGAGAGATAGGGAATCAAGGATGGGAAAAAAAGCAAAATATACAGGAAATAAGACATGGAAAATTATTTGTTGACGATAACACATATGAGACTGAATTAGTAATAAATAGCCTTCCCACAAAAAAAAAAAGCCCAGGTTGTGATGGATTTACTTCTGAATTCTACAAAACCTTTAAAGAACAAACATCTATTATATTCAAACTATTTCTAAAGCTACAAAAGGAAGAAACCCTCCCAAATTCATTCTATGAAGCCTCCATTACCCACATTCAAAAAAAAAAAAAAAAAAAAAAAAAAAAGACAAGGATACCGTACAACAAAAAAAAAAAAAAAAGGAAAACTACAGAGATCAATATCCCTGATGAATACAGATGCAAAAATTCTCAGCAAGATACTAGGAAATTGTATCCAATAACACATTAAGAAGATATACCACAACCAGGTTGGTTTTATTCCAGTGATGCAATGGTGATTCAACATATACAGAACCATAAACATAATATATCAAGTTAATAGAAGGAAAGATTAAAAAACCCCATGATCATATCAACTGATACAGAAAAAGCATTTGATAAAACTACTTGTAGAAAACAGAGGAGAAACTCTTGAAGACCTAGGAGTAGGCAAAGACTTCTTTAATAAGACACCCAAAACAGGCAATAATCCTGAAAATAAACAAATGTGGTTACATCAGGTTAAAAAGCTTCTACATGGCAAAAGAAACAATTAAAGAGAAGAAACAACTCTCAGTATGGAAAAATAAATTTGCAAACTACACCTTAGGTAAGGCACTGATAATCTGCTTGAGTTCCCTGTATATACTGGTTATCTGGAAAAACAAAAAATCCAATGAAAAGGGGAACCAGCAGTTAGTGTAATGGCTATGTCGCTGGACTCCCACGTAGTCGACCGTGGTTCGCGTCCCGGACCTGGTGGCTTAAAACTCACACCGGGCACGTGTGCGTGTGTGCCCAAGATCCCGAGAGGAGAATGGAGGAGAAGGGATTGCAGCGTGACCATCCCCCCTGGGGGGTGATTTCCTGCTTTCTGTCTCTATGTCTCTCTCTGTCTGTCTGGCGAGCGCACGCGCCCTATAGCGAAAAATCTCTCAAAAAAAAAAAAAAAATCCAATGAAAAGATGGGCCAATGAGTTGAACAGAAAACTCTCAAAGGAAGTCATGTGAACAGCCAAAAAAGCATATGAAAAATGCTCAATATCCCTTATAATAAGGGATATGCAAATCAAAACCACAATGAGATACCACTTAATCTCAGACAGAATGGCTAAGATTAAAAAAAGAGAATGATAAGTGCTGACAAGGCTGTGGAGAAAAGGGAACTCTCCTTCACTGTTAGTGGGAATGTAATTAGTACAGCCAGTGTGGAGCACAATATGGAGATTCCTCAATAACCTACAACTGGAACTACCAAACAATCCAGTAATTCCACTCCTGGGTATCTACCCAAGGGATAGAAATACACTTTGTCAGAAAAATGCTTGCACACCCATGTTTATTGCAGCATTATTCACAAATGCTAAAACACAAAATCTACCCAAAAGTCCCAGAACAAATGGATGGAAAAAGTGTGGCACATATACACTACAGAATACTACTTAGTCATAAAAATCAGTAAGAACCTGACATTTGATCTAAACTGGATGAATATGGAAGATTTAATGCTGAATAAAGCAAGCCAGACTATGAAAGAGAAGCATTGTATGTCCACACTTAATATATACCAAATATCTACAATCTATGACAGAAACTTATAAGATTGGAGTGTGTGAAAACATGGAAAGCAACTGTAGATACTAGAGACAATGTGGGAGAATGGTGAACAGAGGGTGGGGTGGGAGAGAGGAAATCAAAGGGAAAAAAAAACCCAAAACATTTAATGAACACAAAAATGGAAAATTATCTGTTGATAATGTATATGGTAATAACTTTGACTGGAAAATATGTTCATGCTGGGAAAACTCATTTTTATGCCACAAATATATGCAATGAATAAGAAAATTAAAATGTTAAACTAAAAATAGAAAGCTGATGCAGGCACCAGTAGGTGACGTGGTGGTTAAGACAGCTGGATTCCCACAGTGCTGACCAGGGTTTGAGTCCCAGACTTGGTGGCTTGAAAATCATTCTGGGTGCCTGTCTGCCTGACCAAACCCCAGGAGGAGAATGGAGGAGAAGGGAGTGCAGCATGATTTCTCATTGTCTCCTCTCCAGCAAGTGCACACGCCTTATGACAAAAACCTTAAAAAAAAAAAAAATCTAATCTCACTCTTCTCTTCTTCTGGTCTTTGGAGCTTCCCACTGGCTAAACCCCACCAGCAGCTAGAAGCCCTAGAATCCTAGAGATGACACTTTCTGTAATTAGTCCTTCAGCTGAGTCTGGAGAAGAAAATTCAGTCCCATACAAGTTTACAAGCCCTTTTCTCTTACTGAGCTTAAATATATTAAAACTGACTTGCGGGGACCAGCAGTTAGCGTAATGGCTGTGTTGCTGAACTCCCACGTAGTCGACTGCGGTTCGAGTCCCAGACCCGGTGGCTTAAACTGACACTGGGCGCATGTGCATGCATACCCAAGATTCTGAGAGGAGAATGGAGGAGAAGGGATTGTGGTGTGGCCATCCCCCCTAGGGGGTGATTTCTCGCTTTTTGTCTCTCTGTCTCTCTGTCTTTCTGGTGAGCGCACACGTCCTATAGCAAACCTTTTATTAAAAAAAAAAAAAAAAACCTGACTTGCGTAGTTGTTTTTCTAACAATCCTGATAAACATAGCTAGGTTTCAATGTGTTTCTCTGGCTTTTGAGTAGATGCTAAACAGGGACAATTCACAACCTGCAATTATAGGGTTAAAATGCGAAGCATTCTCAGCAGCACCACAGGATCCTGCTACTTGCTAAGGGTATTCAAGTTTGCTTAGGATTTTACTTACCCTCTAACAGCCTGAAAAAAGAGATAAAATGTAAAACGTTTTAAGGAAGACAAAAAACTTTTTTTTTTAGAGGTTTGTCATAGGGTGTGTGAGCTTGTAGGAGAGAGACAGAGACAGAGGGAAAGTGAGAAATCACCCTCCAGGAGGGATGTCTATACCATAAACTCTTCTCTTCTACTCTCCTGGAATCTTTGCACCTGGTGTGATTTTCAAGCCACTGGGTCTAGGACTCAAATCTGTGGTTGGCCATGTGGGAATCCAGCAATGTAACCACTACGCCATCTGCTGACTCAAAACAAAGAACTTTTTTTTTTTTTTTTTACACATTTTTTGTAGAGAGATTTTCGCTATTGGGCCCATGTGCTCACCAGAGAAACAGAGAGAGAGACAAGAGAGAAAGCGAGAATTCACCCTCTGGTGGCTGGCCAAGCCACAATCCTTCTCCTCCAGTCTTCCCTTGGGAGTTTGGGCACACACGCACATGCACCTGCAGTGAATTTCCAGTCCAGGTCCAAGAATCAAACCATGGTTGACCACGTGGGAGTCCAACACATAACCATAATGCCATCTGCTGGTCCCAAGACAAAGAACTTTTAAGAAGACTATAAGATCTGTCGTTTGCATGTGTATATGTGTGTATGCATATATGCAATGTGCTCTATGTTGTATGTCCATGTGGTAAAAGGCCTTAAGGAATTCCATTCAATTCGGCTTATATGTAAGAGTGCTCATACAAATTAGCTTAAAGCGTTTAACAAATTAAATGTTTTTCAAGTTCACATGACTTAAGTAAATCTTTGACAAAAACACTGGCTTAAAGTATGGCAAAAGAAAATGTGTAATGTATTTGTCTGGGGTTTTATTGAGCAGGCAACATATCTGTCTTCCTAGGGTTGGTTTAATAAAATAGCTGGTATTTATGTGTTATGGGTTGTATGTTACATGGTGGATATCGAATGGAGAAATAGATTAATGATTAGCTTTTTTTTTAATATCTTGATTTTCACAGATAATAAAGGTGTAAAGTTGGAAAAAAAAAGGTTTTAGGGGTTATAGAGTAGATATTTACAAGTAAAGTTTTCAGATAATTTGGGATCTTAAGGTTGTGCTTAATTGAATTAATAAGTATTCATAAGATGTCTAAGTTATCTTTAAATAGTTAACAGGCTTTGATTAATATAAAGATTAAATATTTTTACTGTTTTTAAAATTTTTACAGGAATGAAACATCGGTCCCATTATTAAGATTATCCCATTCTATTAATATATTGGGTGATAGTTTTTATTTGTTTATTTGTAAAATACTTAGTGCTATAATAAATTGCAATTTACCTTAAGCTTTGATTTAACTTAAAAAGACAAAAAATCCTAATTGCCTGTGGTCATAGCCACCTGAATCCCTCAGGGTAATCCTGAAGGCTTTAACTTCTACGTGAGTCCAAGATCTGGGAAGTCCGGCAGAGTCTCTTCCTTGGAGAAACTAAAATTTTCCAATGTGGGAAGCCTGGGCAATGGAAAAAACAATGGCCATGACTGGCATCCTCACTTCTCTCCGTGGGACCTTGTCCCCCACGTGGAGCAGTTGGTCACTGGAGATAGGAATTCTGTGAGCTCCAAAGGGAGTCTGGGATTACTGAGTCTGGTAGCCTCTGAAATTGAGAATTGATGGGGCCAGAGACCCTAATGGCTCCCCTTGGACATCTAGAAATTTCACTGGTCAAGCCTCAGGTAACCCTTAAGGTGACAAATAAGAATATGTTCTTTAAGATACTAATTTTTGTCTAGTTAATCAGAGGTTAAGGTTATATCCAAAATAAACTTATAAAAGAAGAGAAAAACAAGGAAAGGTAATAGTAAACAGAACAGAGTAACATAAAAAGAGGGTTACAGCTATGAAGTGTGTTTTTGGTTAAAAAATAACTTAAAAAGAAAGGTTGTGATATTGAAGGAATTGTATGGTAAAGTTTTGAAGAATTATTTCCTTTATTTATCATTATTGTTATTTTTAAAGATTTGACCAGAGTGAGACAGAGAGAGAGAGAGAGAGAGAGAGAGAGAGAGAGAGAGAGAGGAAGCGAGAGAGCAAGCCCACCAGGTCCAGGACTTGAACCGTGGTCAGCCATGTGCGAGTCCAACGCCTTTAACCACCACACCACCTGCCAGCCCCTGTATGGTAAGGTTTTTGTTTTAAGGTAAAATGGCTAGATTATCTAAAAAGAAAGGAAAGAAGGGACAAAAACTAAAGGTCTAAAGCATGTGGTTATACTGGAAAAGTCTAAGTGTTACGAAGTTAATAAAATTAAGGGTTTGTTCATAAATTTTCTAAAACTGTACTGATAGAATATCATTAGCCATAAGTCTGGTTGTTGTCTTTAAATGCTATGTTCAGTATAAACAACTAAATTTGTCTGTTGTGACTGTTTTCATTTCCAAGATTGCTTCCCATGGAAATGGCTTTACCAACTTCATAAATGAAGGTTTCTAATGGTTAAAGGACATTCATGATAGCATTCTAGAAAATTGGGCTGGATAGGTTATCTTCTCCTGTTGTACCACGTTGGTTGCCATGAGTTCCCATATTTGTGTGTGTGTGTGTGTGTGTGTGTGTGTATGTATGTATGTATTTATTTAATTAAATTTGACCAGAGAAGGACAGAATGAGAGAGAGAGGGAAAGTGAGAAAGCAAGCCACCAGGTTCGGGACTTGAACTGCAGTCGCCCATGTGGGAATCTAACACCCTTAACCACCAGCCAACCCATTGTGTTGTTTCAATAACATACATAATTATGATAAAATTAACTTTTATATTGACCAAATTCAAGATGAACTCAATAAAATATGTTTTGGGCCTCCTTGGAATTGGGGATGACCAAACTGGCTTTCATTCCTCTTGGGTCCTATAATAAAAATATTTGTCTTTTTGGACTCTGTATATTAAGTTGGTTAACTGAATTTGTCTCTTCTTGTCTAGATGCTCTGAAACTTCACACGTCTCTTCAAGTTATACCCACTGTGACCTTCTATTGGGGACCCCTAGAGAGACCTCTGATGGAGACTCTCTGACTGCTGCCCCTGTCAATGTCCTGTTCCAGCAGAAAGCAGTCAGAGTGGTCTTCATCCTTTTTCCGCTAATAGTAGTAAGGGATACTTCTTCACAGGAGGGAATGCATTAATATTTAAACACTGCTCACAGGTAGATAGGGGAGGGGTTTCCCTTAACAGAGTTATTGCAGTTCTGCTTTTTATGATTTGGTAAATATTCACTATGTCCCCACTACAAGTCTCCGAAGAATTTATCACTCCCTGACACTGGGCTAAAATCAGACTAAAACCATTCATTGTCCCTGAACACAAAGATAAGGAAATATCCGTCATTAACTAAAACAAAGAGGAATTTGGCCTCCTTCAGGGTCTAAGATTAACACCATACTCCCAGGTGTCTTAAGATCCAGGACCTGAGCTGATAGCCCATTTCACATAAAACAGGTTTTTCTCCATTGTGAGGATCCTATATAACTAGGTTATTTTGGCCCACCTGCCAGCAACCTGCTCAGGCCCCCTTCCTCCCACTGCATTGGAAACTTTTCCTCCTTCAATAAAACTCTGCTTGCTATCCTCAAAAACAAAACAAAACAAAACACAAAAACAAGCCCCTATTCAGCCATAAGGAACAATGAGATCCTGTTATTTGATTAAAAGTGGATGAATATAGATTTAATGCTAACAAGGCAAGCCAGACTATGAAAGACAAACACTTATATATCCCCACTTAATATATACTGAATGTTTCACTATGATAGAAATGAAAAGATCCAAAGACAATAGCAAGAAAGACAGGTGTAGATACCAGAGACTGCATGGGAGGGGAGTGGATAGCATTGCATTTGTACTTTGAAAAACCACATTGCATGTTATAGAGAAGTATAATGTTTGAGTGTGAATAAATCATAAAATAAAAAGGAGTATAAATCTGTGTAAATATGCAAACTTAAATACAAAGAGAAAAAAAATACAAAACAAAAAGAACAGAGCAGACAAGAGGTGTTAAATAATAGACTGATAGAATAATTCTAGGTATGGGGATTTCTTTTCAATTCTTTTTAATATTCCAGAATTCTATTCAATATTTGGTTTTATATTTTTTGTAATTTAATAAACTCCTTGGCATTTATTTTTAAAAACATTTCTTCTCTTTGATTATTTAAAAAAATTCTTTCTGGAGGTTCTGCATATCAATGCTAACCTTTTGATTTTCATTTATCTTTCAACTGTAGACACACATGTATTTATATGTTATGTATTAATTTTTTATGCCCATTTAAAATATATACTTTAAAAAAATTAACCAGAAGGCATATGTGATCATCAGAGTAAGATGAAGAGACACAGAGAGAGAGAGAAAGAGAGAGAGAGAGAGAGAGAGAGAGAGAGGGAGAGACAGAAGTTACTACTCAATGGTCTATGACCATGCCATAATCTTTTCTCTATTTCTCCATCCCATTGCGATTTGGGGGCATGAATGCATATACGTGCACCTAGTGTGTTTCTCAAGCTGCTGAGGTCAAGATTTTAGATACACTGCCATGTGGAATCTGCATCCCTTATTCATCAAGCCACAGGGATGGCCTTGAATACATACTTTTTTAAAAAATAAAATACATAGTATTTCATCTTAGACTGCCCTTTTTGGTGTAGTCTGAGAGAATTCCTTGACAGTTTTAGCTGTTCCTGATTTGTTATTCAGCTAATCAGTTACAATATTCAACTCATTTATTACATTAGTTTAACTTCTAACCTCCAGCTGTATCTCTTCAACTAATTCTTATTTCATTTCCAGTGTTTGCATTTCCTTGGCTTTCATTTCTGACAAATTAAGAAATGGGTACTGGGGGAGAGAGTAGACAAGTCTTCAAGGCAGAAAATTTCTGTATGAACAATCTTTATCTACTCTGACACTGATCTTTGTCTAAGTATAGTCTCTCCCTTTTAATTATTTAGGCTTTCAGATCTGAAAACGGTTGGCAGTAGAAGGAAACACTTTTTTTTTTTTTTTTTTTTTTTTTTTTTTTTTTTGAGAGGTTTTTTGCTATAGGGCGCGTGCGCTCGCCAGACAGACAGAGAAAGACATAGAGACAGAAAGCGAGAAATCACCCCCTAGGGGGGATGGTCACGCCGCAATCCCTTCTCCTCCATTCTCCTCTCGGGATCTTGGGCACGCACGCACACGCGCCCGGCGTGAGTTGTAAGCCACCGGGTCCGAGACGCGAACCGCGGTCGACTACGTGGGAGTCCAGCGACATAGCCATTATGCTAACTGCTGGTTCCCAGGAAACACTTTTATATCTGCTCCCTAACCTAGTTAGGCTTCACTGTCAGGATGATGGTTTGTTGCTACCCCTTAGCTATGCTTTGATGTATGATTGGCAGCGAAGGGAAGGGCAATAGCTCATTCCAAGTCAGGAGACAGGAAAAGGGTAGGCCTAAATACACTCCCTCATCTTATCTTCTACTGATGACACCCAGCTTTCTTCTGGATTTAGCCATTTTATGTCACCCCAGAGTTTTCTTACAATATCTACATTAGTATGGTGGATCCAAATTGGGTGTTAGAGAGAGTTGGGAGCCTGTGCTAATTTGCAGTCCCATCAGGAACTAAATAGAGCCAGTATTTGAATGCAGACATTCTGACTCCAGACACCATACCTTTATCTACAGTACTACCTCCATCTTCTGAAACTTGATCTCACCTCACATATCTTTTAGTACTTTCCATGTCTTTGCCTGATTGCAGCTTACACCTAGAATTTTGAATATTTCCCCACTATTTGTAACTCTAAAATTAATGTCATCATAATGATTTAGGTGAAATCATTTTTCCCTAATAGAAATCCTTTAAGAGTTTTTTACACTAATTTTTCTTGTAACCCTTCAACACTTGTGTACCATATTAACTTACTTTTATTGATATATACCTTTAGAAATGTTTTTTAGCTTGTTCCACATACATGTCTGCTGTTGGTCTAAATAGATTGAAATTTTCTGGTCTTTTCCTTTTTTTTAATTGTCTTTTATAAAAGCTAATAGAAGGTGATAAATTGGCATTGATTAGCTAAGATATATCATTAATATTACATAGAGAAATAAACTTACTTTGTCCAAATCCTCCATGATTATTCATAAATTCAAAGAAAGCATCAAGAATTCTGCAGAGAGTTATGATGATGGTTAAGTCCTCTATAGGATATGGCTGGAATTTCTGATGCTTCTTTATAAATTGTAGTCCAAGTCTGACACTTTTATTAATCATAAATCTAAGACAATTCACTCCTGACTGATTCATAATTTTAGAAGTTTTTGAAAGCCATGACTTAACATAAGGCTCCCATCCCAGATCAACTGGATCCTAATGATAAAAAAAAAGCACAAGAGAATTTTCTATAAACAAATAAAAAATACTGTGTGCTCTTACCTCCTTATTATGTCACCACTGATTCCTGCCAAATACAGATGAGAATTGTCATTCATTAAGGGAGAAATGATCAAAAACAGCATAGAGAACCAGTTTTTGGAATAACTTGTGATGTTTATCATTTACAAGAAAACAAGCAACCGGGGACTTATGTGTAGAGAGGTGTACAGAGGCCATGTGTATATGGTGAGGGGAACTGCTTACCTAGATGTCAGCCCTGTATTTATCTGCATTCACATTCAGTTAAGTAGATTAGAATATAGAATAATCATAGCTAACAGTTCATTTCATGTACAGAAAATACGTATGATTTGTTGTGTCTTCTACTCCCTCATGTGGTAATGTGTTTTCCAAGGTCTATGAGTTATGGAGGTGGTATGGAAAAGCTACGGGGCCATTTCTTTCCTCTACTAGAAAAATAATCCACATTCATATCAGTAGCCTAACCTGTCTATTGAAAGCACTATTTACTTACAGTTGTGGACAATATTGACACTCTAATGATTAAGAGTAGTATTAGTAACAGCAGTAATTGCCTTCATATTCAATTCTGGATTATGAGGCTTTGGGGGATACAAAAGTTCTGAACTAATGGGGCCACTCTGCCTGATCCCAGGGGTAAAAATACAATAAAGATTAAAATACTGTAGGCAATGACTACTTTCCTAAGTTACACATTTTCTTTGTTAAGACATTTGTTTTTGAAAACTTACCATATAGACCATTGCACATCGGCCGATGGTAGCAGGACTGGCCTGAGAAAGACTGTCCACTTCAAAAATCACTCTTATTTTATTAGTTAACGCTATTCTCTCACTGTTTGCTAGGCAGAGTGTCCTAGTGTCATCGAGCACAGAGTTTAGATTTTCTACCCATAAGGTGTCCACTGGACCATCTAAGACAATCCACTGCCAGTCAAAATCTGGAGAAAAAAATATTTTTAATGTAACTAGAGAGATTGTGGCATGGCCATCCCCCCTCTGGGGTTATTTCTCACTTTCTCTCTCTCTCTCTCTCTTCTCTCTCTCTCTCTCTCTCTCTCTCTCTGTCTCTGGTGAGCATACATGCTTCATAGCAAAACTTAAAAGGCAAAAACAAACAAAAATCTCTAATCAAAAATACATTTAGAGCTGGTCCCATAACATTGTGGTTAAGAGTGCCAGATCCCACTTGGTTGACTGTGGTTCAAATTCTGGCCCAAGCGACTTGAAGAACATACCAGGTGCAGGGACCAGCAGTTGGTGTAATGGCTATGTCACTGGACTCCCATGTAGTTGACCACAGTTCAAGTCCCGGACCTGGTGGCTTAAACTCATGCCAAGCGCGTGTGCGTGTGTGCCCAAGATCCTGAGAAGAGATTGGAGGAGAAGGGATTGAGGCATGGTCATCCCCCCTGGGGGGAGTAATTTCTCGCTTTCTTTCTCGTTGTCTCTCTCTCTGTCTTTCTGGTGAGTGCACACGCCCTATAGCAAAAATCTCTCCAAAAAAAAAAGAAAGTAAAGAAAAGAAACATACCAGGTGCATATGCACATATGCCTCAAATCTCAATAGGATGGAAAAATGTAGGAGAAGGGATTATGGCATGACATATGTCTACACACCACTGGGAGCCTCTTCTCTCTGTCTCTCTTTAGTGAGTACACACACCCTCTGACAAAAATAAAATATGTGTTTTAAAGATAGAAATATAGTGCGTACCAGTTCAACTTTGTCTTCTATATTAAGTGATCATTTTTACTGAATGTAATAATACTTACTATGACTTTCTGTAATTGTAACATCTTTCTCTGTCTCTTCAAAAACATTATCATCCGTATCAGTTGTATCGGAAGCATCAAGTTTGAAAACCTAAAATACATTCAATAATATTTAAATTTTTATTAGATGACACTTTCTAATCCCAGTTGTCTCTATATAAAAATGCTTTCTTGAGTGAAAAAAAAAAATATGTGAAAGGCAGGAGGTTTTGCAACCAAAAAACTAAACATAGAACCAGCACGGTATAAAGTAACCGACACGGTACTGTACCTTCTTTCTCTTTAGAAAATTAGTTTCTCTTTTTCCTCTGAAAAGATAGTCGTGCTTGATGTGTAACATTCAAATAATATAGTGAAGTGCAAAGAAGAAAGTAAAAGTACTCTGAATTTCTACCACTTACGGTCATCTCCCATTGACATTTTGGTGCACAGTTTCCAATAAAGTGCATTTTATTCACTCTCCTACTAAAGCATGTTTTACCTTATTAACTGGTAGTGCTGAGATCACCAGATCATTTTCTATTTAGGCTTAACTTAGTTCGTGTTCCTTTAAGAGCAAATATCGTTAACTTCAGCTTATCATTTATTGACGATTTAAAAACTGAAGTTATTTTTTAAGACAGGGTCTTGCTATGTCATGATCCTCCTGCCTCAGCCTCCTGAGTAGATTGGGACTGTAGATGGGTGCCACCATCCTCAGCTTTCCAGTACCATTGACATTGTGGTGCACAGTTACCTAGGCTTTTCTTGATATCTGTTCTCAAGTGTTAAAGTATATTAAGAATTACCTGTAGTTTGTTAAACTGTGTATTCTAACACCTCATCCTTGGAGATTCTGATAGAATAGATTTGGGATGAAGCCCAGAAGTTTCCATTTTTAATATTCATCCCTGTTGATTCTTTTTAAAATTATATATAATAATTGTATTTATTTGTGAGAATACAATGTGATTTTTTTCAGCACAAGAATACAACATGTTAAATTGGGGTAATTAGTATACTGATTATCTCAACAATTGGTTATTGCTTTGTGTTAAGAATATCCAAATTTTTCTTTATAGTTACCCTGAGATATACAGTAAGTTATTACTTTATTTTCTTGATTATATTTTGTACCACTAGAAGTTATTCTTCTTACCTATGTGTAATTTTTTTTTTTGGGGGGAGAGGTTTTTGCTACAGGGTGCATGCGCTCGCCAGAGAGACAGAGAGAAACAGAGAGACAGAAAGCGAGAAATCACTCCCCAGGGGGGATGGTCACGCCGCAATCCCTTCTCCTCCATTCTCCTCTCGGGATCTTGGGCACGCATGCACACACGCCCGGCGTGAGTTTAAGCCACCGGGTCCAGGACTTGAACCGTGGTTGACTACATGTGAGTTCAGCCACATAGCCATTACTCTAACTGCTGGTCCCTCTATGTGTAATTTTGTTTCCATTAATCATCAGTCTCCATCCCCTCCCTACTGCCATCTTTCCCAGCCTCCAGTAATCATTCTTCATCTCTCTATTTCTACATTTTTTTTTTTTCAATTTTCATATATAAGGGAGAACAACATATGTTGTTTCTCTTTCTGTGCCTGGCTTATTCACGCAATATAATGTCCTCCAGGTTTACTCATTTAACATCAAATAGAGTTCATCCTTTTAAATGGCTGAATATTCCACTGTGTGTGTGTGTGTTTTCTTTATTCATCAGTTGATAGACACATAGGTTGATTCTATATCTTGAATACTGTGCATAGTGTTGTAATAAACACTGGGGTGTAGATAGATATAAAACATACTGATTTCCATTCCTTTGGATGTATGCCTAGTAGTTGGACTGATGGAGCACACGAGAGTTTGTTTTTAGTTTATTTTCCGAATTGTAAAAAATATGTACAGCATATTTGATAAATTATTACTTCTTAGTACAGAAAAAAATTCTCATATAAATATAAAATATCAATAACATAATAACATTTTTATTTTCTTAGTATAAATTACTAAGAGTGTGTTTATAAATCAAAAGTAATATCTAGTTAAAAATCTCGACATATATTCTTAAAGTTGTTCCTAGATGCATATATTATAAATTTCTACTTCATAATCTGTTAAATATGGAATATTATTTTCCTTTATAAATCTTTGCTAATTTGTTTTAAATATCAGCTTTTGAGTAAGACATTTTAGCTAAGAAATTTACCAATAATCTCTACTTAATACTAATGAAATATAACTTTTCAAAAATATTTTCCATTCATATTTATTCTTTGATAAATTTTCTATAAGATAATTTATTCACTTTTCTACTAAAGCATTTTTTACCTTATCAATTTGTAAGGTATATATGTGTGTGTGTATGTGCGTGTGTATGTGTGTAGATGGTGTTGGAATCACTAAGTCATTCTCCATTTAGTCTTAATTCACTTTGTGTTCCTTTAAGAGCAAAAATCTTTAACTTCATTCTATCACTTATTAACTATTTAAAAACTCAATTAAAAATCCAACTTTTTAAAGACGAGGCCTCATAAAATCATCATTCTCCTGCCTCAACCTCCTGAGTAGCTGGAACTATAGGTGTATACCACCATCTTGGCTTTTCAGACAGGATATCACTAAGCTGCCTAGGCTGGCCTCACTCTCTTCATCCTCCTGCCTTGGCTTACCGAAGAGCTGGGATTATAGGCATGTGCCACTGAACCTGGCTTTTAGGGTAGGCAGGAAATCAATCAAACACAGGTCTCCCACGTGGCCTTAGCCTATGGAGCAGTAGTGTCTTATTTGTGTGACACTGTGGCTAGGTCTCTTTTAAAATAACTTAATGATTTTTCTGTATTTTTAACTGTTCATGATATTTTAAATTTTGGCTTTTATACTAATAGATATCTAATGATGTCTTAATATTAGTCTTTGGATAAGCAATTAAATAATTCACATTAGTCAAATAAAAATACTCATTCCATACTAAACTTACATTAGATAAATCTGAGATTCCTGACTTTGGTTCAACATCAATATCTTTCCTTGAATATCTTGTAGTGTTAAAATACACATAACTTCGAATCGTTGATGGTAATAACCCATCAGTCCATTCCATTGTATTAGGGTCCAGGTATCCATATAGTTCACCAAGAGTGATACACTTGGGATTTAAAATACAAATATCTACTTTTCCTTTTCTTCCTGGAATCTGGGAAAAATCCAATGTGGTTTTAAAAAACACAATTATAGAACAAGTCTCATCAGAAAGCAAGAGGCCCAAAGGTATGGGATGATATAAAGTACTAAAAGAAAAATCAACCAAGAATTATATGTTCAGCAAAACCATCCTTCAAAAGTGAGGGAGAAACTAAGACATTTTCAGATAAACAAAAAATAGTTTGTCTCTAGATCTGCCTTACAAAAAATGCTAGCGGGATGAATAAAAGGATAAATGTTCTATGCTGAAAACAAAGGCTACTAGTAACTCAAAGCCACATGAAAAAATTAAAGATCTCTGATTCAGGTAAATATATAAATAAAAATAAAATCTAGTATTATCGGATTTTTGGTTTGTAACTCCACTTTTTATTCTATGTAATTTCAAAGACAACTATAATGATAAATCTATATTAATAGGTAAACAAAGTAAAAAGACATAATTTGTGTTAATAACAACATAAAGCAGGGGGCAGAACTGGATAGGAACAGTGCTAATGTATGCTACTGAAGCTAAGTTGGTATCAGTTCAAACTAGATTGGTATTTATTTAGGATGCTAAATTAATTGGTTTGGGCTGCCATACCAAAATACCACAGAGTAGGTACTTAAAAGAAATGTGGGGCCAGCAGGCGGTGGTTAAGGTGCTGGACTTTCACAAGGTCAGCTGCTGAGGTTCATGTCCTTCCTGCAATTTGAAACTCAATGCTGGGTGTGTGGGCATGCATGTCTTTGGTTATGTTAAATAGCACTGGTCATGAGGAGGGCCACAATGCATGTCCAACATCCAGAGAGGAGAACAGAGAAGGAATTGTGGTGTGGCCATCACCCCTGAGTGGTGATTTCTTGCTTTCTGTCTTTCTGTCTTTCTGCTGAGTTACATGCCCTATAGTAAAAATCTCTTTAAAGAACAAAGCAAAACAAAACAACAGAAATATATTTTATCACAGTTTTAGAAGCTAGAAGCCTAAGATTAAAGTCAATAGGTTTGATTTCTCCCAAGGCCTCTGTCCCTGGTTTACAGATAATTGCTTTTGAAACTGAGCAGGGACTCCCTAAAAAGGTCTGGGCCCTCAATTTTCCCTTTTATTAAAAAAAATGCAATTCTTCTCCAAACTGAGAAATTAATAAGGGCTGAACTAAAAGTATCTTTCTAAGAGGGCTTGGAATGCAAATTTCATTTAAATTTTAATGGACCGAAGTAAGGGTTAAAACTTCAGACTTTGGTTATGTTAATTAAATAGCACTGGTCATGAAGAAGGGCCACAATGTTTCTAAATCCCTACTTACAGGAAAAATGAGTTTTTGGGTTATTTTGGGTTTTAGTTTCCTATAGGCATCTATGCTTGCTGGAGAGATACATAGAAAGGAAAAGTGAGAGGCCCCAGAATATATGAAGCAAACACTGATAGAATTGAAGGAAGGGAAAAATGGATAGTTGTACATTAGTGACTGGAAACCTTAATTCTCCACTTTTGGGATCAGCAGACGGCATAATGGTTACATTGCTGGGCTCCCACCGTAGTTGACCTAAGTTAAGATCCTAAGGTCAACTACGAACCTGATGGCTTAACACTCAAACTGGGTGTGTGTGTGCATGCCCCAAATCCTGATAAGAGAATGGAGGAGAAGGAATCGCAGTGTGGCCATCCCCACTTGGGCTAATTTCTCATTTTCTGTCTTCTGTCTCTCCAGTGCGCCCTTGCAGTCTATAGCAAAACTCTGTCTAAAAGAAAAAAAATACTGCACTTTCAATAATGGATAGAACATCCAGATAAAAGATCAATAAAGAAACAAGAGACTTGAGTAACAGTATAAACCAACTAGACCTAACAAACATTTTCAGAGCACTGCACTCAATAATAGTGGAATACACATTCTTTTAAAGTACACACAGGACATTGTCCAGGACAGACTACATTTTAGGCCATCAAGCAACTCTAAGTAAATTTTAAAAAACTGAAATCATACTGAGAGTAAGCTGCATACATTGAGCTCTTCTCCCCTCTCCCTCTTCACCCTATCTCCCTGGGACCCAGATGCTGATCTTCTTGGCCTTATAAATATCTTGTTGTGGTTATTCCCTTTCTTCATGGAATCAGCTTACAGCGAGGGCCATTCCTGAGGCATGTATCCCTCTTCCATGTCAATATTCCCAGATTAGAGGCACTAAATTCATTAGAGGCACAAGCTCTGGCAACTCTGCTAATCAATAACTTGACCATTGTCATCCTCAATGTATGTAGAAACCAGATTCTTGCCTTATAGAGAGTCTGTGCTTATCTTATAGGCGATACATGTACTCTTTGATCTGTAGCATATATAATACAAGCTTATGTCCAGGGCAGCACGGACCATTCTCCTTCAGCCATCACTGAAACTTCTCTAGTAAGTAACCTGAGTATGCTCTGAACCTGAGTATGCTTTTGGAATTGGTAAACATTATAGGCAACCTTTCTCAGATTTGGGACTCTCCCCTTACACATACAAAATATCTTCTTTAACTACAGTGGAATGAAACTAGAAATCAAAAACAGAAGAAAAATTTGCAAATATGTGAAAATTAAACAATATACTTTTAAACAACCAACTAAAGAATAAACAGGGAATTTAGAAAATGCTTTGAGGAAAATACAATATATCAAAACTTGTGGGATATAGCAAAAGCAGCACAAAGAAGAAAACTGTTGTACATATCCACGTTAAAAAAAAAGAAATTAACAATCAAACTTTGCATGTTAAGGAACTAGAAAAAGAGAAAACTAAATATAAATCAAGCAGAAGGAGGAAATAATAACTAGAGCAGAGATGAACAAAATAGAGGAAAAAATAGCATCAATAATATCAAAAGAGGTTATTTGAAAGAGCAACAAAAATCAACAGACTTTCAGTTAGACTAAGAATATAAGAGAGAAAAAGCAACTAACATCAGAAATCAAAGTGTAGAATTACCACTGTCTTACAAAAACTAAAAGGCTTACAAAAGAACAGTATAAACAATTTTTAGACCAACAAATTATATAATCTAGATGAATTGAACAAATTTCTAGACATACATAGATTGCTAAAATCGGCTCAAGAAAATATAGAATATTTCAATATTTCAATAGATGTATAACAAATAATTTGAATCAGAAATCAAAAACCTCTAACAAAGAAAAATCTAAGCCCAGATAGTAGACTTAAGAGAGAATTAACATCCATCCTACTAAAAGTCATGCAAAAAGAAGGAAATACTTTCTAACACATCCTATGAGGCTAACATTATGCTGACACTATACTTGAACAAAGATACAGGTTAAATATCTCTAATTCAAAATTCTGAAATCCAAAACTTTGAGCACTAACAGGATGCCACAGTAGATAGTTCCACATCTGATCTCATGTTATAGTCAAAATACTAAAATACAAAAGTACAAAATTTATCTTCAGGCTGTGTGTATTAGGTGTATATTAAGCATAAATAAATTTAGTGTTAGAATTTGATTTCATCTCCAAGATATCTCATTATGCATATGCAAATATTCCAAAGTCTGAAAAAATTCTGAACACTTCTGGTCTTAAGCATTTTAAATAAAGGATATTCAACATATATAAAAGCAAACAGACAAAAAACTACTAATCAATATCCCTTATTATTGGAGATACAAAAATTCTTGAAAAAGTGCTAACAAACTGAATCAAGTTTTTGTTTGTTTGTTTGAGAGGCTTTTGCTACACGGCACGTGCAGTCACCAGAGAGACAGAAAAAGATGGAGAAACAAAAAGCAAGAAATCACCCCCCGTGGGGGGGGATGGCCATGTAAGCCCTTCTCCATTTTCCTCTCAGGATTTTGGGTATGCATGCACACATGCCTGGGATGAGTTTCAAGCCTCTGGGTCCAGGACTTGAACCGTGATCAGCCATGTGGGAGTCCATTATGCCATCTGCTGGTCCTTCAAGAAGCATATATAAAGGATTAAAAACCATGACCAAGTGAGATTCATCCCAGTAACATAACGGCAGTTTTATATGAGAAAATCAATCAATGTAATACACCACAAAAACAGAACAAGAGAGAGAGACCATGTGCCTGTATCAAGACTCACAGAGATAATATTTGACAAAATTTCATACCCCTTCATGATAAATTCTTAGAAAACTGGAAATGAGAAAGAACCTCCTTAACATGAAGAAGTATTTATGAAAAGCCTATAGCTAACATCACACTTAATGGTGAGAGAGAGGTTGAAAGCCTTCTGCCTAAAATTAGGAACAAGACAAGGATCTATTATTTCTCTGTCTCTTTTTAATTAAAAAAAATTGTTTTTTTATTTTTGCTATAGAGCACATGTGCTCCCCTAAGAGACAAAGACAGAAAGCGAGAAATCACCCCCTGGGGGGATGGCCATGCCATAATCCCTTTCCTTCCATTTTTCTCTGGGGATTTTGGGCATGAACACATATGTACCTGGCATGAGCTTTAAGTTGCTAGGTCCAGGACTTGAACCGTGGTTGATTATGTGGGAGTCCAGCAAAGTAACTCTTATGTCATCTGCTGGTCTCAGGATCCTGTATTTCACCACTACTATTAAACATTGTACTAGGGGGGGGGTTCCTAGCCAGGCAATTAGGCAAGAAAGAAAATGAAAGGCAGCCAAATTGTAAAGAAGTAAAATTATCTCTATTTGCATATGAGATGATTCTACATATAGAAAAGCCCAAAGAATATACAAAATAACTACTAGGTTTAATAAATAAATCAGCAAAACTGTGGGTGTATAAAATCAACACAGAAAAGTCACTTGTGCATCTATACAGTACCAATGAACAATCCAAAAATGAAATTGAAAAAACAATTTCATTTATAACAGTATCCAAAGAATAAAATGCCAAGAAATAGTTTAATGATAAGAGAAAGATGTGTATATTGAAAACTACAAAGTATTGCTGAAAGAGATCAAAGATCTAAAAAGGGAAATTTATCTTGTATTCATTGATTGGAAAACTTAATATTGTTAAAATGCAATGTTCCCAAAGTCATCTATAGATTCAATGCAATAGCTATCAAAATTCCAATGATCTTTTATGCATAAATGGAGAATGCCAAGTCTCATATTAAAATGGAGCTACATGGCCTCAAATACCCAAAATAGTATTCAAAAAGAAAAACAAGGATGTTCAATTCTCACTTCCCAATCTCAAACTTACTAAATATAAAAGCTACAACTCTAAAATTTTTAGAAAAAAATATAAGAATAAACATTCATGACCATGGATTTGTCAATGGATTCTTAGATTTGGCACCCAAAGTACAAACAACAAAAGAAAAAAATACATTTTATGAAATTGATGACTTTTGAGCATCAAAGGATATAATTCACAAATTACAGAATAAAAAATATTTTCAGATTACATATCTGATAAGTATTTTGTATCCATATTATATAAAAAAAATCGTAACAAAAAGATCTAATTTTAAAATGGACAAGGGACACAAATAGGTCTTTAAAAAAGATAAAAATATCAATAAACTTGTGAAAAGATATTCAACCTCTCTAGGTCATTAAGGAAATGCAAATCAAAACCATGATGAGATACTGCATCATATTCACTAGAACAGAAAAAAAGAAAAAATTACCATTGCAAATGGTAGTTTAAAATGGCATATTGCTGTGAAGAATGATTTGATAGCTCCTCAAGAAATTAAACATAGAAATATGTCTCTGGGTCAGTCCCACAGCCTAGTAGTTAAGAGAAATGAATTCCACACAGCCAACTACAGTTTGAATCCCAGACCCACCAGCTTTAAAAACATGCTATGCACAGCAACCAGCAGATGGTGTAATGGTTACATCACTGGACTCCCACGTAGTAGACTGCAGTTCGAGTCCTGGACCTGGTGGCTTAAATCTCATGCTGGGAGCATGTGTATACATGCTCAAAATCCTGAGAGGAGAATGGAGAAGGGATTGCAGCATGGTCATCCCCTCTGAGGAGTGATTTCTTCCTATCTGTCTGTCAGTCTCTCTGGCAAGTGCATGTGCTCAATAACAAAAATCTCTCTCAAAACAAAACAAAACAACAAAAAACATGCTAGGCACATGTGCACATGTGCCCTGAATCTCAATAGGATGAAGAAGAATGGACTGCAGCAACACCACCCCCCACTGAGGGTTGCTTTTTTCCTCTCTCACTGTCTCTCTGGTATGCACAGGTGCCTTCTGGCCATTTTTTAAAAAAAATTACACAATTCTACACATGTGTCCATATCCAAGAAAAGTGAAAACATATGTCTACCCAAACACTTCTATGCAAATGTTTTTAACAGTAGTATTCATTATATCCAAAGGGTGGACAAAAACCCAAATATTCATCAAGGGATGAACATATTGTTATAAATAAACATTTTGTACAATTAAATATTACTCAGTCATAAAATGAAATGAAGTACTGATACATGCTACCATTTGGATGAACTTCAAAAACATAATGCTAAGTGAAAGAAACCACACACAAGGTCATATACGATTCTTTTTAAACAAAATATACAAAATAGGCAAATCTACAGAAACAAAAAGTCAATTAATAATTGCCAGTAAATGGAGAGAAGGAGGATGGGAAGTTAATTCTCAATGGGAAAGAGGTGTTTTCCTTTGATGTAAAAAAAGTTTTAAAAAGGCAGAAGTCATGATTCACAACACTGAGAATGCACCAAATGTCACTGAATTACATACTTTAAAATGGTTAATTATATGTTATGTGAATTTCACCTGGGAGTTCATAGCTGAAGGTGAAATTACACTTTAGTTCCCATCAATCTCTCTCCTAGGTATAATAAGTTTTAAAAGAGAAATACACATCTAAGGGGATGCAGCAAAAATATTATGGTTCCAATGATGCAGAGTGAAAAGAAGTGATCAGAAAATAATCCTAATGTGGCCAGGCTGCAATCCCTTCTCCTTTTAGGATTTTGGGCATGCATACAAACATACCTGGCATGTTTGTCTGGTTACCAGGTCTGGGACCCAATGCAACTAGCCATATCGAATCAAGTTACCTTAACCATCACACCACTGGCTGGTCCACAATTGTATTTTTAAAAAAACTGAAAATTTAAAACTAGTAAACATGACCGAATTGTTGAATAAATTATAGTGCAGTCATATATATAGAATACAGTCAATGGAATGATACTTGTGAGAAGTTTTTTTTTTTCTTCTTTATCTTATTTATTATTATTGTTATTTTTAATTTTACCAGAGCAAGACAGAGAGAGAGAGAAAGCAAGAAAGCAAGCTGCCAAGTCCAGGACTTGAACTGTGGTCAGCCACTTGGGAGTCCAGCTCCTTTAAACACTATATCACTTGCCGGCCCCCACTTATTTTTTATTTTTATTTATTTATTTATTTATTTTTGGAGAGGTTTTTGCTATAGGGCGCGTGCACTCGCCAGACAGATAGAGAGAGACAGAGAGATAGAAAGCGAGAAATCACCCCCCAGGGGGGATGGCCACGCCGCAATCCCTTCTCCTCCATTCTCCTCTCGGGATCTTGGGCACGCATGCACACGCGCCCGGCGTGAGTTTAAGCCACCGGGTCCGGGACTCGCACTGTGGTTGACTCGCACTGTGGGAGTACAACGACATAGCCATTGTGCTAACTGCTGGTCCCCCGACCCCACTTATGAGAAGTTTTAATGAACTGGGGTAAACTCTCAGCACAGAATATTAGGTGAAAATGGCCAAAATAGAAAAATTGAAAAAATTTCTACATAGCACTATCACAATAATTTAAAGAATATATTAGCGCAGAGAAAATAAAGGAAATACTGCAAAATGTTTTTGGTCATTCTTTCTGGATGATTATTTCTGTATATATTTTTTATTTTCTAAATTTCTCACAATTGTACATACTACTTTTGCACTTTAAAAAAATCTTTAATACAACAAATAACTGTCAATAGGGTTGTTGTGAGAAGTAAATGTGATAATTCAAGCAAAAAGTATTTTGGCTAGAACTTGGCCATATTTAGTACTCCAAAAATATTACTTATTATTATTGTGATAATTCACCTCTTATTATAATTGCTTAAGAACTAACTGAGAAGAGTTTAGGTAGAGAAAAAGGCAAAGAGTTACACACTACTGAATGAATAATTTTGAAGCAAGATATTTTATACTAATTGAAAAAAATTTCATTCAACTGAGAACCTGACTTTTTAAGACTTTGGAATACTTTATCAACAAGGAATGTTTAAATAAGACAACTGGAATACACAGTGTTTATTGGAGTCTAACTTTACATTGAATAAAAATATATCATGATGAAGTAGGAGCTATTATAGGACTTCAAGGACAAGTTAACACTAGTAAATCTATCAATATACATTATTATACTAGCCAGTTAAAATATTTTAAAATGCTGAAAATTTAATAAATTCTAAAAGTCAAAAAACGAAACTGTAATGGGATTTGAATTTCTAAAGTATGAAAGAGAATATTTATCAGAGACCAAGAGCAAATATTATATTAAATGCAGAAATGTTAAATGTATTCCAAATAAAATAAGGAAGCAGTTAACATTATCTTGAAGGTTAATTAATTTAATAAGAAAACAGAATCTAAGTTATATAAATATTAGAAAAGAGAAAAAGATATTTTCATTTGGAGATAATTCAGTTACTATTTTAAAGCAGTTAAGAATTTACAAGTCCATTAAGGTGGCTAGATACAAAATAAATATACAAATTTGATAGTTTATTTAATTTTTCGAGAGATTTTTGCTATAGGGTTTGTGTGATCCTAAGAGAAACAGAGAGATAGAAAGCAAGAAATAACCCCCCAGTGGGATGGCCACATTGCAATCCCTTTTCCTCCATTCTCCTCTCAGGATTTTGAGCATGGGTGCACACACACACCTGGCATGAGTTTTAAGCTGCTTGGACCAAGACTTGAACCACTATCAACTATGTTGAAATTAGCGATGTAACCATTATGCCATCTGCTGGTCCTGATAGTTTTATTTTATGCTAGCAAATGCCAGTTTGAGATTTAAATAAATAATAATTTTAAAAATACCATTCACTACAATAATTCCTTAACAATAAATTCAATAAGTAATGAAGATATCTAGGCAAAGAGAACATAAAATATTAACTGAAGCAAAGATATAAACAAATAGAGAAACATTTTATTTAGTAGAATATTTACCTTTGAAAAAGATAGCCTTTCTTCAACTGAGAGTATGTCTGCAACTGGTAATAATATTAATGCTTTTTCTAAAATTCTTCTGACTGTTGTCTTTCCTCCACCTGTTGGGCCCACTAACATTACTCCAACACAAGCCTAAAATGAAATTTACAGATTTATTCATTCATAAAATATTTTATGTTATTTTATAAGCACATCTCTGTCTATATCCACTACCTCTTTCTTCAAATTATTGTTCAGTCCATTCTAATCTGGTTTTTGCTTTTATTGACAAGACTAATGATAAAATAACCAGAAATCTATTTTAAAATTTAAATAATAATTTTTAATTCTTGATATTTTACTTTACTAACCTCAGTTTCCACTTCACCTTCCTTTTTGTGCCTTTCTCTACTATTGGATTCTGTAATACTGTTTATTGGGAATTTTCCCTCTCTATTTTAAAATTTTTCTTAATTCTGATTCTCCTTTACATATTAGTCTCCCCGAATTCATTGTTCTTTTCCCTCTTCTACATTGTCCCCCTACAATCTCATCAATTTGACCTTTAACGCTGACCTGGTTTCTAATGACTCCCTATGGTACATATTCCTCTTACCTCCCAGTTTTAGTTCTAAGTATCAGTAAAATTTTTTTTTTTTTGAGAGGTTTTTGCTATAGGGTGTGTGTGCTTGCCGGACAAAGAAAGATAGAGAGATAGCGAGAAATCACCCCCCAGGGGTGATGGCCTCACCTCAATCCCTTCTCCTCCATTCTCCTCTCGGGATCTTGGGCACGCACGCACACATGCCTGGCGTGAGTTTAAGCCACTGGGTCCGGGACTCGAACCATGGTCGACTATGTGGGAGTCCAGTGACATAGCCATTATGCTAACTGCTGGTCCCAAGTATCAGTAAAATTTTGAATGGTCTGCTAAACATTACCACCTGGATGTGTCATCTGATTCTCAAACCCTACGTACTCAAACCTATACTTTCTTTTCACATTTACTTATTTTATTTATCTAAAACCACTATGTACCAAATATCCAATGTAGAATATTTACATTTTAAAATCCTCTTATCTCTTACAAAACTTTTGTTTGAGTACATCTTTTCTCCATCTCAAACACAATTGCCTTTCATTGGTGTTATGTACTGCAATCTTTGATTTCCCCAGTTCATATGTTGAAGCCCTAACTCCCTCATATGATAATGTTTGGAGGTGAAACTTTTGGAAAGAAAATGGGTTTATGAGCCTTAGGGTGGATTCCCTATTGTAGGATTAATTTCTGTATGTTGGAAATCATCATGACATATTTTTTCTGTATTTCTATGCAAAAATGCATCATGACTTTTCCAACAATCCAATAAGAGGAAGAATAACCAGTGTTAGCTTTCTCTCTGCCATGTGAGGACACAACAAGAAAGTGACTGTCTTCAAGTCAGTAAAAGGGTTTCACCAGAGAGCAAATATGCCAGTACCTTGATCTTGGACTTCCCAGACTCTAGAATCATGAGAAATAAATGTCTGTTCTTTGAGTTACCTAATCTATGGTATTTTGTTATAGTTGTCTGAGCTGACTAAGATGTTTGAGATTTCATTGTTTCTTCCAGGCTGTTGCAATAGCACTAGAGATTATTATTTTTTAAAATAAAGTATCATATAAATACTTTAAAATTCAACTATAGGAAATGCTAAAATATCTTCATTTACTTTACTATCACTATACTCTCATGGAAGCCTTGTGATTCTCTTCTGACAGTCCTAGACTCTACAACTGGCAAGGATCCAAAAGACTTTGCTTGTCAAATGGAAACTGTATATTTAGTAACAGTCTGGACATAGAAGGTCATGAAAAAGTGCAAGCCATCCTTCTGGAGTAAACTTTATCCCCTATTTCACCTTCTGAAATGAAGCTGCTGGATTAATGGCACTCTTGATTCACAAAGATTCCCATGAATGTCTCAGTGTGGTTTACTGACAGTTTAGCCTAGCTGAAATTGGACTGTTATCACTGTCTAGCCTCAGAGCCAGGTTTAAGGAACCAAACACATATTTGTTCACTCTGCTTGGTGGGTAGAACTATTTTTCTTAAGTTTTCCAATTGCCTAGCCACTTGGAAAACTATCGACTAGAGGGTTAACAATATCCCCTTTTGGAGCTGTGAACTGCAGAAAGAAATGATAGCTGCTAGCCAAACTATCTAAGTCATACATGATGAGGGTTCATTCTTTGATAAGATTGCCCAGAATCAAGCTACTGAGTAGTCTTTCCTGCCCAGATGACCATGATTGCTATATTGACATAACATTGTATTGGCTATTACAATATGTTAATGATCATACAGCAGCTCAAAGAAAAGAACTGTTTTTGCTGTAGAAGCTATTACTGCATGCCAAGCTTATGACTCCTGCCAGAAGTTGATGCAGTTGTTTTACATGAGGGAAGCCATATCAAACAGGGCATGAACTCCACAGACTTCTAGCAGATTGTCTATATTGGGTATTTTATTCTCTCTCTCAGGGCTATTGATGGTGCCTTGCTGATATGAACATTATTTCAGGTTATGGGGTTGCTGTTTCAATCTAACGAGCTGACTCAGGGTGTACCACTATCTCTTTGCAACTAATTTGTATCATCTATTTGGATTTCTGGACCACTATCAGTCTGACAATGGTGTATCTTTTATCACAAAAGTTACTTAACATCAAGCAGATGATCAAGGTATTGGATGGACTTTTCATAATCACTATGATCCACAGGAATCTGGTATTATTGAGCACTGGGAAAGCTTCTTCAAAAATTAACTCAAGAGATTTATGATTCTCTCTCTCTGACTTTCTCTTTCTCCACACACCTAATTAAAAGTTTAGTCATTAAAGGCCAGCAGTATGGTGGTTAAGGCGCTGGACTCCCTCATGGCCAACTGCGGTTCGAGTCCCGGACCTGGAGGCTTGCCTTCCCACTTTCCCTCTCTCTCTCTTTCTCTCTCTGTGTCTCTCTCTGGTTGAATTAAATAATAATAATAATAAATTAAATAAATAATTGTTAAAAAAAGACTTTAGTCATTGCATATAGGTGTCCCCACAAATAAATTATCTCCTTTCATCTGCTTCCTGGGTAATGATGAATATAAATGAGATGAAAATTTGGGGTTCAGTTCTATTTCTGGGTATGGTGTTCCTCCCCCCCCCCCAATCCCTGTCTCTCTTTCATCTAGCCTTTCAGGATGAAAGAGCTGGGTATATGTAGGGGACACTTGGAAAATAATCATGGTTAAAACTACTGAAGTGAGGGAACCAGCAGTTAGCGTAATGGCTATGTCGCTGGACTCCCACGTAGTCGACCGCGGTTCGCGTCCCGGACCCAGTGGCTTAGAACTCACGCCGGGCGCTGTGCGTGCATGCCCAAGATCCCGAGAGGAGAATGGAGGAGAAGGGATTGCGGCGTGACCATCCCCCCTGGGGGGTGATTTCTCGCTTTCTATCTCTCTGTCTCTCTCTGTCTGTCTGGCGAGCGCACGCGCCCTATAGCGAAAACCTCTCAAAAAAAAAAAAAAAAAAAAAACTACTGAAGTGGGACATACCAATTTTTAAAAAATAATTCTTTTTTAAATTTATTTATTCATTCATTCATTTTAATTTGACCAGAGAGAGATACAGAGAGAGGGAGAGAGAGAGAGAGAGAAAGTGAGAAAGCAAGCCACCAGGTCTGAGACTCGAACCATGGTCGGCCACATGGGAGTGTCCAGCACCTTAACCACCATGCCACCTGCTGGTCCCTGGGACATACCAATTTTATGTCAGTGCAGGAAGAGCAAATATCCAGCAAATATCCTGGAGAAGAGATAACTCAAATTCTGGGAGGTAAAGGGAAGAGGGAAATAATTGAAGATCTTTCGTCTTGTATTACTGTCCCTCTAGTTTTCCTCAAAAAGGAAAACGCACTGATATGGCTATCCCAAACTACTGATGGAACCTTTAATTAAACTGATGTGTGAGACTGCCATGTCTTGCCACTTGGACTGACTATGATTTAGATATTAGTTCCCTTAACTTTAATAGGAAGTCTGTCAGAAACAGTAGGTATGGGCTTCACTCCTCATCTCCATGTCACTTGTCACCACCTCTAGATATCTGAAAGGTCTTCCCTACTTTTATTTCCATTGCTCAGTCATTCCATGAACAGGCAAATTCTGATGGCTTGATGGCATGGCAAACAGACCAGGCTGGACTATCTGTAAGCAGTCACTCCAAACACAAGGACTAGACTTAATTATAGAACCGAATCAGAGGCACTGTTGATGTGTACCAACCTTACCTTGAACTGATATAGGTCTCAGGGAATTTTCAGAACTCTTAAAAACACTTTTGTTCTGAAGGTATCTTGTGAACCTTTAGGACTGAATTTTTTTCTTTTTTTAAGTTTACTAATTTATTTCTTCTGTGAGTGAGACAGCACCTTCTGTAAGGTTTTGGTGCTATGATCCTTCCACAGCTTAAGCCAGCCCCAGATCATGGGCATGTGTATGCCCAGCATACTCAGGGAGATCTCTGTGCACAAACCCAGAACCTTCCCATGTGGGTCAAACTTGCAGTGCATTGTGTTTTTATCACTGTACCACTGACTAGCTCACAGACGGCATTTCTTATGTAGAAGCCAGGCATTAACTTGCCTCGCTCCTAAACACAATTTATTTGTACCCTAGAGATGGCTATAAGGGTTTTTTTTTTGGTTCGTTTGTTTGTTTTTTTTTTAGAGGTTTTTGCTATACGGTGTGTGCATTTGCCAGAAAGAGAGAGACAGAGAGACAGAAAGTGAGAAATCACCCCCCTGGGGGGATAGCCATGCTGCAATCCCTTTTCCTCCATTCTCCTCTCGGGATCTTGGGCATGCATGCACATGCACCCAGCGTGAGTTTAAGTCACCGGGTCTGGGACTCGAACCACGGTCGACTACATGGGAGTCCAGCAACATAGTCATTATGCCAACTACTGGTCCCCAAGGGTTTTAAACATATAGTGTTTAAAGAAACATTACCTTGACCCTGGAAGATGTTCAGATCAGCCTCAATTCACTGACTAGGACTATTATGTATGATAGAATTGCACTAAAAACTTTTTTCTTATGTGGCAAGGCAAAGTCTGTGCAAGTGACAATACATTTTGCTATACCTGGATTAAGACCTCAGAAGTTAAGAGGAATGGCCAGTACCTAAACTTAAGGAGAAATTCACTTTGCTTTCTTAGGTAGATTCTGATAGCTTATGAGATTTGTTTAGCTGTTTGGATATAGGACCTTGGATGGGTATGGTTGAGATCAATACTTTAGGCAGGCCTCATCCTGCTATTTGGAGTCCTGTTGATAAACACCTTAATTAAATTCTATATTAGATAAATTGAATGTATTTTTAGTTTTTAGTTCTAAGCCACTGTCAGATGAATCAGAGTGGTCAGTATAAATGGTGTACTCATAAGAAACTCACCAGAAGTCAAGACAGTGTATAAACAAGGGGTTGTTGTTGTTGGGAGACAATTCTTTATTGGGTCTCTGACAGTTTTACATGCCTTTTGAGCAGAGCTATTGACAGCTTTGTTCAGAACTATCTTTTCTAAGCTATTTATAAAGCAAGTAGTGTTGGAAGACAGAGATAGAAGCAAGTAGTGTTGGAAGACAGAGATAGTGTCTACTATCAGGATAGAGGACATATTTATTTGCTATCCAGAATAAAATAAAAAATTTAATGTCTCCTTCAAGGACAAAGGCTGGGCATGTTCGCTGCTACTACTTACATAAGATTTGGGGAGGTCTCTAAGCCTAAGATTCTCTTCCTATAATACAACTTACTATATCTGCAGGTGTGACTCTGTTGGCTACAGGAATTAAACCTTGGGGAATTGACACGAATGATGTTTATGGTGACTCCTACTTCTATGAGTAAGACTGTGTTCTTTGTCTCTGACCTCGAAGTCTAATGTCTTCTGCCAATATGCAATGATGGCAGGCTAACTTGAACTTGTTAGCTTACAGAGTAAAAGCTTATAAAATATGTGGCATAAGAAAAAGATATAGGGGCCGGCAGGTGGCGTGGTGGTTAATGGCACTAGACTCCCACATAGCTGACCACGGTTTGAGTCCTGGACCTGGCAGCTTGCTTTCTCACTTTTCTCTCTCTCTCTCTCTCACTCTGTCCCTCTGTGGTCAAATTAAAATAAAAAAAAATAAAGTTAAATAAAAATAATTATTTTAAAAAAAGAAAAAGATATAAGATGAAAATCCTCACTCTAATTAGTAATTCAGTTCTAACTCATTAAAATATAAAGAAGATTTTTTTTTTGAGAGGTTTTTGCTATAGAGCGCGTGCGCTCGCCAGACAGACAGAGAGAGACAGAGAGATAGAAAGCAGGAAATCACCCCCCAGGGGGGATGGCCACGCCGCAATCCCTTCTCCTCCATTCTCCTCTCGGGATCTTGGGCACGCACGCACACGCGCCCGGCGTGAGTTTAAGCCGCCGGGTCCGGGACTCGAACCACGGTCGACTACGTGGGAGTCCAGCGACATAGCCATTACGCTAACTGCTGGTCCCAATATAAAGAAGATTTTTAAAAATAGAAGTCAACAAGCTGATTCTCAAAATCCTGTCAAAGAGAAAGAGTTAAAACATAGTCAATAAAAATTTGTAAATAACAAAGATGGGAGACTGATACCACCAGATACAAAAACGTAATATAAAACTATGATAATTAAAATAGTTTTAAGCATAGAGATAGCGAGGAATAGACCAAAAGAATAAAATATAGGGGAAAACATCATGAAAGAAATCAATCCTATTAATTTATGAAATCTTAATATATGACAGAAGTAGCAAGTCAGTGAGAAAAAGTCTTGAGAAATTGGTTATCCATTTGGGGAAATATAAATCTTTCCCTGATACCTTAAAGAAAAATAAATTTCAGACAGTTAAAAAATGGAAAACATAAATATCTTAAACTTTTAGGAAAAAATTATAGAAAATTCTTTATGAAGTTAGGGTAGAAAAGATTTCTAAAACAGGATGAAAAAAACACAAACTGTAAGGAAAAGATTGATAGATATTATTGCATTACGCATGTCTTCTACACAATTGGACACTATGAAAATGTCTAAAAAGCCAATACTTAGAGAATTAATTTGCAATACATATAAAATATATAGCAGAAATTCACACATTTACTAATAATATGATGAATAACCCAACTGAAAAATGAGTACATTATATAATCTAGCAATTCATAGAAAGCTCAAGTAACTAAAAAGATAATATACTATCTTATATTCTTTTGCAATCAGGGAAATATACATTCTGATGTTTTTCCAAATAGTTCATTCATGAAGAATAGAAAATCTAAAGGTGATATAGCAATGGAATACAGAATATTTTATACCATGTTTGTAGGGTTTTTTAAGTGTGTATTAGGAGGATGAGATGATAAGATTAAGTTTGTTGAGAGTTAAAGGTGAAAGGGTCAAATAATAAAATCTGGGAAAATGGTTAATAAACCACTTAATTTCAGAGAATAGTATAATAGCTCTCTTTATTATTATTATTATTTTTCTCTTGGTATTAACTGTTGAAAATTAAGTGAAGAATTACTAACATTCCATTCTACACTTACCTGAAGTTGAGTATGAAACTGTATAACTTTCTCCTTCTGAGATGGCCAAAGTTGTAATCCTAATTGTTGTACTGAAATAGATATTACTTTCTGAAAGAAAATAATACATTAACTTTAAATGCATTGCATATTGAGCCCTTACATTTTAATCCTCCAAATATCCCTTAACTAGGTACCAATTACTACATTTTAAGACAGTAATTCTTAATTTTTTAGTTCATCAACCTGTTTCTGAGAATAATTATTCTCTCCAGAAAATATAATACACACACAAATTTTGTATTAATAGACCTCCATTAGCAAATGTAAAGACTCTCCCCTGGATTAAGAAGCCATGCTTTGGGGACCAGCAGATGGCATAGCAGTTACATTGCTGGACTCCCACATGGCTGACTATGGTTCAAGTCCCAGACCTGCTGGCTTCACATTCATGCCAGGTGCTTGTGTGTGATTGTCCAAAATCCCAGAAGGAGAATGGAAGAGAAGGCATTGCAGCATGGCCATCCCCCCCCATGGGGGCGATTTCTCAGTTTCCCTCTCATCTTCTCTGTCTCTCTCTCTCTGGCAAGTGTACGTACCCTAAGGCAAAAACATCTAAAAAAAAAAAAAAGAAAGAAAAAGAAGTTATGCTTTAAGATGTATTTAAAACTATCTGTTAACAGAGTATGAGTTTCTAATTATCCTAAACTAAAATAAAATACTGAAGATTTTATACCTTTCTGTAATTCAAATCACCATGAAGATAGGTTTTCAATTTTATAATGATAATTTTTGTCTTTCAATGTTAAGAATATTCTGAGACACAAATATAAGTTTATAAGATTGAAGACATGTGGTTATTCATTAAAATATTCCAGGGAGTGGCTTGGAAAGATAGTTAATATTTAACAAAGCAACCATACTCCTTTTTTTCTGCCTGTGTGAATTCTCTCATGTAAAGTGAGGTGGTACTTCTATGAAAATATTTTCCTACACTATTCACAATCATAGGGCTTCTCTTTTGAGTGAGTTGTCTGATGTACAGTGAGTGTCATGAGCTGGTAGTGAGTTTTGACTTTCAGTAGAATGTTTTCCTACATTGTTCATATTCAGAGTCTCCTGTGTGAGTTCTCATTCTCTGATGTACAGTGAGATACGCCTTCTGGAAGAATGTTTTCCTACATTGTTCATATTCAGAGTCTCTCTTCTGTGTGAGTTCTCATTCTCTGATATACAGTGAGATATGCCTTCTGGAAGAATGTTTTCCTATATTGTTCACATTCACATGGTTTCTGTCCTGTGAGTTCTCTCATGTACAGTAAGGTAAGACTTCTGTGGGAAAGTCCCCCCCCCCCCATAGTTTACATTCATAGGGTTTCTCTCCTGTGTGAGTTGTTTGATGTACACTGAGTGTTGTATGTTCTTCAATGTACAATGAATGCTGACGTGCAGTAGAATGTTTTCCTACACTGTTTGCATTCATTGGGGTTTTCTCTCATGTGAATTCCCTGCTGCACAGCGAGTACTGATTTCTGGGAGAATATTTTCCTACATTTTTTCACACAGCATTTCTCTCCTCTGTGAATTCTCCAGTGTCTAGTGAAGGCTGATTTATAGTTAAAAGACTATCTGTATTTTTTTTCACATTCATAGGGTTTCTCTCCAGCATGAGTTCCCTGATATACACTGAAGTCTAAATCCTGAGAAATTATTATTTTATTTTGTTCACATTTGTTGAGTTTCTTTCCTGTATAAGTCCTCAGATGATCTTTAATGTGTGACAAGAATTTCCTACTTTGTTTCTATTTACAGAATTTCTCTCCAGAAAGAGTTCTCTCATGTATAACAACAATTGACTTCCAGGAAGAAACTTCCTTACTATTTTTTTTTTTTTTACTTTCATGAGCATTCTTCTCTCTGTGATTTCTTTGATATACGGTAATTTTTGACTTCCAGAAAATAACTTTTGGATGTTTATTACATACCTAGGGTTTTTTGCTTGTGTAGATTATTTGATAAACAGATTTGATTTCTGAAAGAAGGATTTCTCATAAGCTTACATGCATATGAGTCTTCCACTATGGGTTCTCAAATGTTCTGTAAAAATGATTTTTAAAAACAATTTCTCACATTCAGGCCAGCAGGTGGCACCACAGCTAATGCACAGGAGCTCACAAAGTCGACTGCGGGGTTAAAGCTCTGAACCCAGCAGTCTGAAAAACAAGCTGGGTAAGTGTGTGTGCCCAAAATTCCAAGAGAAGAATGTAGGAGAAAGGATTGCGGCATCTCTGATGCTCCCCCAGGAGTGACCCCACTTCCCTCTCCCTGCCCCCCCCCCACCCTGCCACTCCCCAGCGGGCACACATGCACCATGGCAAAAATATCCAAAAATTATTCTCACATTCATTAATATAGTATGCCTCTCCTGTGTTTATTTTCTGATGAATGGTACAGTTGGTTGTTTTGTAGAAAATTTTCTTCCACACCTGATTATATTCTGGGCAATGAGAGCTGTTTGTATTGTATTATACTTACAAGTAATTTCTCTCACATCAACTATTTATGTGCCAACATTGCCTCTGTTTGGAAGGCTTTCCCTCGTTTACTATATTTACAATGCTGCTCTCTATATTATGTGAAGTTGAATGTGCTATTTATGATAGGAGAAATTTCCTACTTAAATTATAGGCACCATGATTCTCTCTAGCATACACTATATCAAGCTCACTAAGGAGAAGTGTATTTTTGACATAACATTAACTCAGGCTTCATTCCTGAATAATTTGCATTTGTGTTCAGTTTTGAAATAGGGCATAAATTCATACTTTTTTTTAAGAGAGAGATTTTCGCTATAGGGCACATGTGCTTGCTAGAGAGACAGATATATATAGTGAGAAACCATCCCTTCTCAAGGGAGATGGCCACACTCCAATCCCTTCTTCTCCTGGAATTTGGGCATGCATGCACATGCACCCAGTGCATCTCAAGACTCTGGGTCCAGGACTTGAACCGCAGTCAGCATGTGGGAATCCAGTGCCTTAAACGCTATGCTACCTGCTGGCCCCTCAAACATTTTTTTTAATTCAACTCTTTCCTTAGTTGTTGTTGTTGTCACTCCTCCCACATAAAATTTTGCCACTCTTCACATGTAAAGTCCAAAGCCACATCCTCAAATGGCATGAACCTTGAAAATGTATTCATTTTCTTGGTCCTGGACAAATGTAAAGATCTCTGGATTTGTAACCAGGAGTTTTAAGTAGGCCACACAAGTGCAGGAGGGGACCAGACATATCACTTCCTTAGGATAAGACACCACACAAACCCAGGTGCCTCAGTAAGTCCCTGTCTTTAGGCACACTGAATTTCACCCCATGCCCTGTGGAGCATGGTAAGCAAGGTCTACTAATACTTTTTAAAACTTGAATGAATAGGACTATTTGTGTAGTTTAACAAAATTGATGCTAGAAGAGATATAAAGTTTACATCTTTTCAACCTAGAATCATAGAAGAACTATTCTGTCATAAAACTCCTGGTATAGATGGTTTTTAAGATAAATTTTTTCAAATCTTCCTATCTGGCCTAATGAATGGTCTTTATTTTTTTTTGGAAGGACTTCATGTGTGCTCAAAATTAATAAAAGGGGGGAGGGGTTCTTCAATAAGTTTCTAGAAATATATATTGTGAAAAAATTATGAATACTTCAAAATATCTTACACCAAAAAATCTCATTTTAATTTCATTTCTACCAACTTTTTGAAGACCCTTCATATGTATTCTATGTTAGGTATAAAGTTATATACATGCCTATTTGTTATAGTTTAACAAATAATTATGCAGGTGTTTAAATTATATTTTTGAAAATAAAATGTAAACATGATATTGTTTAAATACAGGTTGTATCCCAGAGAATGAGCTTAAAACATTTGATGGCCTGATACTGATAAAGGGCTGGCAAAGTCAGAGAACAGAGAAGTTAAGAATGAAAAGAACCAGGAGGAGAAGGGATGGAGGAAAGAGAAAAAAAAGCAAAACAGGAGACGTTGGAAAGACCACGTGATCCAGTCAGGATCTGAAAGACATTATATGCCAAAATAATTAATTTCTATTTTGTACTGCAGCACCATTGATCCAACAGTGTCTTTGTTAATATGATCAAATACATGTTTTAGAAAAGCAAATTTGGGCAATATAGAAGCACAGTGAAATGCAAGGAATGGTGGAAGTCTATACAATATTACAGTATTAATCAGAGACACTGAGATCCTACCTAGACTAAGGCAATGACTATGAGGCTGCATGTATAAGAGAAATAAAAGGCTCTACAATTATAATATGTAATTTTAATGATAATAAAAATTTACATTTTAAATCTTTTTTCATAATTCTGATCTAATTGATTCTCAGAGCATCCTTTCAAAGTAAGAAGAACATACTCTATTGCACTCATCTAGGAGATGAGAAAATTGAGAAACAAAATATGATGTGGCCTTCCTGGCCTAAAAGTATACTATTTGTTCTCTTTTCCATCATGCTTATTCCATTAAGCACAAAAGCACTTTTACCCCACAAGAGGAAATATGTATCTCCAAACATTTTTATCCCTGATTTGTGATGTGAATAGCCTATTCAGGAAGAACTGTGATAGTTTTTGACCCAGACCTAGATCAATTTAATTGATATTCTACATTTAAATAATTTGTGATGGCTTTCAAAGGTTCATTACCTCTAAGGCAAGCTGATTTACTTTGGAAACTGACAGTCCAGGGAAAATGTCTTCTATAATCTTTTCAAAAAGTGGGACATCTTCAGGAGAAAATTTTGGTAAACTTGCTTCTCTTATAGCCTCAATGATGATCAGAGTTTCATCTGCTTCAGAAAGATTGTCTTTGGTATCACTTTAATGATAGAAGAAAACAATAATAAAGAATAGGAAGTCTGCTTTGTTGACATTAAAACACCATTAGTATCAGGTTTTAGAGGTTGCTATCCTAGTGTTCTTTCTTCCTCCCCCTTACCGCATAGCAGCCATATAGTTTGGGGGGGGATTAATCAGATCTCTAGCTTCAGGGGTAGGATCTGAGTGTTCTAGAACAATGAGAGTAATGTCATTCTCTAGTAGTTGATTCAGAGATAATCACTGTATCAGCATTTTTAGTTGCAAATAACAGAATTGAATTTAGGCTAGTATAAAATGAAAAATAGCATACCAATTTATTAAAAATCTCTAGGAGGACTAGTCCTGTAGGCTGCACAATTGGAACAATGGCCAAACATATTCCAAGAACTGGTCTTGTGAAGAGATGCCTGGCACAGTCAACAGATCCATACATAACCAACACTGGCACGAGGCCTATCTCCGCTATTTCTGCTAACTGGCTGTAGACACTGCCACTGCTGTTATCCTTGCCAGCACACACTTCGTGTATAGCCTATGTCTTTTTTCTTTTATTTCACTAACTTCAGGTTTAGATTCTCAGGTGACTCTGGTTGATTTGCCAAAATTGTATACCAAGGGAATAGTTACAAGAGAGTTTGGGAAAGCAGGTATACAAAATAACAAATACTCATTAAAGAAACAAAACCTCAGCTCTATTCCATCAGTGTATAGTAGTCATTTGGACCGTGATTCAAGAAGAGATAAATAACCTGTCCATCCAGAGTGAAATTCAGAACTTCAGTTTCATGGCACAGATGGCTCCAGTTATTATCAGACTTCAACTTTCCAATGAAAATGACACCATCTTGAACGCAGTCTAGTAAATGTAGGACTGCAGTGTTGAGACTGTCTCAAAGAAATTAAGCTAACACCCTAATCAAAGTTAATCATATCCTGCCCAACCTCTAATTTTGTGATTAGGTGAAATAATAAATTTCCTTTACTGTTTTTTTTTTTTGTTTGTTTGTTTGTTTGAGAGATTTTTGGTATAGGACACTTGTGTTTGCCAAAGAGACATAGAGACAGACAACGAGAAATCACCCCCCAAGGAGGATGGCCACACTGCAATCCCTGCCCATCCATTCTCGTCTTGGGATCTTGGGCATGCACACACATGTGCCCTGGCGTGAATTTTAGGCCACTGGGTCTGGGACTAGAAACACAGTTGACTACGTGGGAGTCTAGCAACATAGCCATTATACCATCTGCTGTTTCCAATTTCCTCTACTGTTTAAACCAATTTTAATTTTCTGTTAATTTTAACCAAGCTATCAATCATATAATACATCTGTTACTCCACCATAATAATATTTCATATATTCAACACTTCAGTATATATTGTAATTAAGTGTATAATGAAAGGAAAATAAATAACTATGTGGTATACTATTTTAGAGATGGAAAAGAAGAAAAGTTTTCCCTCTAGAGGTGTCCCTCCCATCCACTTGTCTACTGATGTCTGAATTTTTTTAACAGGATGGTGATAGTTTTTTGTTTGTTTGTTTGTTTTATTTTTATATTTTTAAGGGCCAGGAGGTGGCATGGTGGTTGGGATATGACTTCCACATGGCTGACTGTGGTTTGAGTCCCAGACCTGGCAGTTTGCTTTCACACATTCCTTTTCCTTCTTTCTCTCTCTGGTCAAATTAAAATAATGATAATTATAATAATAAATAAATAAAATTAATTCTTTAAAAAAATAAAAAATATTTAAAAAATTTGTTTACTTTATTTCTTCCATGAGAAATAGAGAGGAATAAGGAGTGAGAGAGAGAGAGGGAGGGAGGGAGAGAAAGATCTTTTAACAAAGTCTTGCTAAGCCATGACACCAGCCTCAGCTCTCCATCCAACCAAGATCATAAGGACCAGAAAGTTTTGAGTTGATCTGGAATCTGAACCCTGGTCTTCCATGTGGCTCCAGCACTGCAGAGGGTGCCTTACTGCCTGTGCCACCATGGTTCGATTGGCAATAGTATTTTAAGTCTTTAATCTATAATAAAAATAGCTAATAATAGCTAATATCCATTGAGTACTCTTTACTAGGCACTTTGATTAATTCTTTGACAAGTCATTTCATTAATCTTTCCAACAAAATAAGAAGGGATCAGCAGATGGTGTAATGATTAAGTAGCTAGACTCCCACAGAGTCAACTGTGGTTTGAGTCCCAGACCCGGCAGCTTAAAATTCATGCCAGGCTCATTTGTGTGTGTGCCCAAGATCCCAAGAGAATGGAGGAGACAGGATTGTGGGATGGCCCTTCTGTCTCTGTCTCTCTGAAAGTACACATGCTCTATAGCAAAAATTTCTCTTTAAAAAAAAGGCAGAAGAGATTGATACTCAAAAATATTAATATATCCAATGTCATAGACCTGGTGAGTATCTGAACTGGGATTCAATAAAGTTTCTAACGTCAAAAGCCATTTTTTTCTTTTTAAAATTTCTTGCCAGAAGGCATGTGTGCTTACCAGAGAGAGTAGAGAGAGACAGAGGCAGAGAGACAGAGAGAGAGAAAGTGACAAAGCACCTCTCCCCCAGTGGCAATGGTCACATTGCAATCCCCTTTCCTCCATTTCCCCCTCATTTGGGATTTTGGGCAAGCATGCACTTGCACCTCATGTGTTTTTCAGGCCACCAGGTCTAGGACTCAAACTGCAGAGTCAACCATGTGGGATCCACCTGCCTTAACCACCACATCACTGGCTGGCTTCAAAGGCCACTCTTACCACCATTCCACTAATATGATGAGATTTACATTGGGTTAGAGTTGATGTTAGTCATTTATGTTTCCTTGAGAATATTTCTCTGAGTCTCTGTTTCTGAATGTGTTTTTGTAGAGAAGGAACAAGAGTCCTTAAAGGTAGGGGACCGCACTATAGAGAAAAAGGGCCCCTCACTGCTAGGGCTCTAAGAAAGGACCTTGACCTTTTAATATTTTCTCTAAGACAGATCTTGTTTTACATTAAAAGAAAATTAAAATATATGGGAAGACTAGTTGTCTGGTTCAGGGGAGAGGGACAAGTATTAAGTATAGTTATGGCTTATATAAAATATTATAATTTTATTACAGCACAGTTATCAGATAGAATGGTAACACTTCAGTAAACACTAAAATTCTGTAAGAGAGTACTTTTGGGGATCGCATATAAAATTACCAAATTATACATTGTAATGTAAGAAATAATGAAAGCATAGGATCAATGTCAGCATCTACTTAAAATTCAAGGAAAGGATAGCTAATATAACCTTATTTTAGCATGCTGATTGTTTTCATGACAACAGTTATGTTGGAATTAGTTGAGACTTACTTTGTAGCACAGAACTGTGATAAGATTAAAGCAATGTTTGAGGACCAGCAGTTGGCGTAATGGCTATGTCACTGGATCCCACATAGTCGACCACGGTTCGAGTCCTGGACCCGGTGGCTTAAATTCACGCTGGGTACATGCGCATGCGTGCCCAAGATCTGAGAGGAGAATGGAGGAGAAGGGATTGTGACGTGGTCATCCCCCCAGGGAGTGATAACTCGCTTTCTGTCTCTTTGTCTCTCTCTGTCTCTCTGGTGAGCGCACGTGTCCTATAGCAAAAACCTCTCCAAAAAAACCCCAAAAGATTAGAAAATGTTTCAACTGTATACTTGAAGAGAGGTTAGTTCTCTAGATGTTGACAAGTAAATCTTTCCTACCAAAGGGGTCCTAGGACTTAAGCTGTTTGAGAGTTAATTTGTTTACTAAGCAAAAGAGAAGATTTAGAAAGTTCTTTAAAGAGAAATAGGAAAAAAATGTGATCTCTCAAGATCATTTATTCTTCATTTATTCCATAAGTCTGTGAGTATTGTCTAATATGGAAAAAAAGGTATTATCTTTTATGGAAAAAAATGTGAAATGTGATTAAAAATCTTAAGGAAAGCTTATTCTAGATTCTCCAGATCTAAACACAGTTAATCACATGTATCCTAATAAGAAAGGCAAAGAAATACAGGGACACACAAAGGAGAAGGTGATGTGGAGATGGAGGCAGATACTAGAACGAAGCAGCCTATGTGGCGGCCTTCTTTGTAATCATTCCACACTTGTTTAACCTACCTATGAGGTTCGTAGCAGTATTTTCCAGCTGTGGTCATCTGTGATTTCAAATTTGCCATGCTTCATCATCACAGTTAGGCACTAGACAGACTTTGGAGCACACCCTAATAAGAACCTGGCCTCTCTTTCCACCATTGTTGATGCTTTTGAGAACATCAGCCAAGACATTCACGTGCACCATTATGGCGGCAAGGAAAGAGGGCAGAAAGAGGGGCAGGGAACTTCTACAAAACAGAATTCTAGGATGAACTTTTAGGCTGCTTTCTATGCTATACATTGATAAAATTTTCCCTAACCCCTTCATAATCCAGCTAATTTCATGTGATGCTTTGTGTGGTGCTTTGGAGGAATCAGGAGGAGGGACTGTCACACTTAGGTCAGCACCGGGGAAAGAGAAGAGAGCTGCTTTCAGTAACAGGAGGCAGACTGAGGATATTGGAAACAGGAACAGGAATCAAAGGAGGCCCATGAAGAGACCAGCAGTTGGTGTATTGACTATGTCGCTGGACTCCCATGTAGTCGACTGCAGTTTGAGTCCTGGACCTGGTTGCTTAAACTCCCACCGGGCGTGTGTGCATGCATGGCCAAGATCCTGAGAGGAGAACGGAGGAGAAAGGATTGTGGCGTGGCCATCCACCCTGGGGGGTGATTTCTCGCTTTCTGTCTCTGTTTCTGTCTTTCTGGCGAGAGTGCACACACCCTATAGCAAAAACCTGACAAAAAAAAAAAAAAAAGGAGGCCCATGAGAATTCTTTTTCCATAATTCGAAGAAAATTAGTCAGGTGCTTTGAAAGGAGACCAGTCCCGTTTTTACTGAACATTTATGTAAGTAACTATGTAACTGTAAGAAAGATCAGAGAACTTTGGAATGTTAGGGAGCAATACTTGGTTTTCACACAGGAGCACTGTTTATCTTTAATTTTTAAAAGTTATAAAACATTTCATAACAGACACCTTCTCACATGTCATCAATATTTAAACAGGCTATTTTGCAAGCTATGCCTCAGTTCTTTTATTTTTAAGAAATAAAATATAGCCACATCCTCTATCCTTTGCCCTTCCCATATAACATTTTGTACTTTTCATTGTTTATGTATGTACCACAATCTACATTTTCTGTTTGAAAAATTCACATAAATGGTATTATATTGATACATCATTTTGCAACACAGGCATCCTTTTTTCATGTAGTAGGCAATACACACATATAATTCTAAGTCATACCAGTACAAAAAGATATATCCTGCCCATTTCCATTCTTTTCAATGATGAAGGAGTGGAAATGCTTCCCTATAGCCTTATCAGGAAAATTCAGTCTATCTTTTATGATTTTGCTCATCTGAAAAGTGAGAAACAGTATCTAAGTGTAATTTAAATTTGCATTTCTCTCATTATAAGTAGGGTTAAATATATTTTTATGTATTTAAGGTGCTTTTATATTTCCTTTTCTAAAAACTGTTGATGTTCTCTGCCCATTTTTCTATCTGTCCCTCCCCTGTCTCCGCATTTTTCTCAGAAATCTTTATATATTACTGGGATGAGCTACAATAGTTTGTCTTTTGACTTTACAAAATGTTTTTTTGGCCACTTATGAATTTTTTCTTTCTTTTCATATCATGGCTTATGAATTTTGAGTCTTAACCTCTTTATTCCAAGGGTATAAAGGACATTTTGTTTCTTCAAATACTTTCATGTTTTAAAATTTTTCACATTTAAATTTTCTGATCCTGTTAGAATTTATCCTGGTAAATGATGTGGACTGTGGTTTCAATTTGATCTTTACTGAAAAGGCTGTTTAGTTTTCCCAATATCATTCATTTCAAAAGTATATTCTTGCCCTCAGATTTATGATATACTAAATGCCCAAAGAATATAGCCCTATTTCTGGACTTTCTACTTTGTTTCAATGGTTGCCCTTCCACTCATGAACCAGTCTCACGATGTTTGAATCATTGAAATTGTATAATATGTCTTTAATTTTTTAAAAGGACTGTTTCCCTTCACTGCTTTTTTAAGCTAGCCTCATGTATTTCCCAGGTGAACTTTAGAATCATCTTGCCTAAAAATAAACAAATGAACAAAGAAAAACCCTTTTGGTATTTCACTAAGGTTGCATTTTCATTTATAAGGTAACATTTGGAGTATTTAAATATTTATGATTTCAAGTCCTTTAAAACTTTGTGATATTACAAATGTAGTGTATTATTTCACTTATTCATGCTTTAATTTTTGTCTTGCAGTCTGTTTGAAAGTTTTCCTCATATAGGTTTTATACATTTCTCATGTAGGTATATTCATATACACTTTACATTTCTCATTAGTTATTGCTCTTTTAAATGGGACTTTCTATTCCATTATATCTTTTATTATATAAAGAGAAAGAACTATTTTTTAAAGAGAGATTTTTGCTATAGGGCAGGTGGGCTCACCAGAGAGAGAGAAAGCAAGAAATCACCCTACAGGGAAGATTAGCCATGCTGCAATCCCTTTTTCTCAGTTCTCCTCTTGGGATTTTGGACATGCACACCCACACACCTGGCATGAATTTCAAGCCTCCAGGTCTGGGACTCAAACTGTGGTCAGTCATGTGGGAATTCAGTGATATAATCACTATGCCATCTCCTGGTCCCAGGAAAGAACTTTTTCTTTAACTGCCAGAGGGTGTGTACACTCACTAGAAAGACAGAGTGAAAGAGTGAGAGAGTGAGAGAGAGAAAGGGAAGGAGAGGGAGGGAGAGAGAGAGAGAAAGCACCCCTACTGGGGTATGGCCACACTGCAATCACTTTTCCTGCTTTTTTCTACCCTTCTGGGGTTTAGAGCACTCTCTCACACACACACACACCACATGCCCTCAAGCAGCCAGGGAGGAGATTCAACTTGTGGTTAGCCATGTAGAATCTGAGTCCCTCAACTAGTAGGGTATAGGGCCAGCCCAGCACATTTTTTTCAAAAGAATGGGCTCTGGAACCACCAGGTGGTGTGGTGGTCAAGGCGATGAACTCCTACATTGCTGACTGCAGCTTGAAAGTCATGTGCCCACATCGCATGTGTGTATGCCCAGAATCCCAGGAGGAAAATGAAAGAGAAGGAATTGCAGCATGGCTAGCCCCCCGGGGGTGATTTCTCATCTTCCCTATTGCTGTCTCTCTCTGGTGAGCGCACGTGTCCTATGGCAAAAACCTTAAAAAGAAAGAAAGATAGATAGAAAAGAAAGAAAGAATGGGATTTATTTTGGTTATATGCTCAGTGATTTTGTTCATCTTCTTCTTTCATGTTCTTAAATAATCTCTATCATATTTTACTGTGACACTGTGGGGATTCCCTGTTAAAACCTGTCATCCTTACTTAAAATTCTATAAATTATTTTCCCAGTGGTTTTTAACTCCCTTCAACCTAAGATTCAATTCAAACCTCAACTGACCGTTTAAACACTTGTTTCTTCTTCCCAGCCATTATTAAAACTGTCTTCAGAGCTCTTAAGCCAAAATCATAATGATCCTATTGAATATAAAAAATATTTGAATTGTTAATCCTTCTGAAAGAAAAATAGAACAATTCAAAATTAAATACATATAATATATAGTTAAATGACTGATTATCTATGCCCTGAAAGGGAAACTGATACTAACCTTAGGAAATCCTAAGTTCTGCTTTTGTGCTCTCATTGTTCTCTCAAACTGGCACTCCTAAAAGTCTCTTTCTTAAAAGAGTAACAAGTATTAAACATGTTAAAAAACCCATCAGTATCTAAATTCAACTTGTTCTGAACTGGAAAGGGATGAATTGAAAAGAATCTTGACAAGAATACATTGGAGAAAATATGGTTAGCTGTTCCAGCCATTTTAGACTGGAAACAAATGCTCATTAAAAACTGGCATATCCAAGAACACTAATTCTCAAAGTGTAGCACTCAGATCAGTAGCATCAGTATAAAGATGCAAATTCTAGAGCTCCACACCAGAGTACAGAATTAGAAACTCAGGGGGTAAGTCCCACTATTCTGTCTAAATACCTTCTCCAAAGTATTCTGATGCGCAATGCAGTTTGACAATCACTGCTCTAGACGTTAACTTCCATGTTTGGAGGAAGCAGTCTATAACTTAAAATAACTGATGCTTGATTACACTTTCCACATCTTGACGAGGAGACTTGGAACCTTGACTGAGTTTACATTTTGCCTTATCCAAGTGGGTGTATGAACTTGATAGGCTGTTTAAAATTTTAGCTCCATTATTTGATAAGGTCCTAGGTCCTTCCTGGACCAGTAACAGAAAAGTCTTAAATTATTTTTGTATCATTAGTTTTATATCATCACCTATACCTATATTGAAAAAAGCAGTTTTAGTTACCTGTTGTGAGAGCTGTCTGTCAGCTAACCCATAAAGGTTAGCTAGCTTTCCAGAGAGTGACTTTGCAGATTTGAAACCAACTGAAAATAGGATTATTTCAGCAATCATTTGATAATGGGGCACCATCATTGCCACCGGACGAAACAGAGATTGTAAGTTATCTGGAAGCTCTACGCGACCTCTATATCTAAAAAGGAAAAGGAAAAAAAAAAAAAAAAAGGAAAAAGGAAACAGCATCACTTTGTGTGATTTTTCAAACAAGGAACCACATACGGTAGCATGCTTTTGCCCAAAATAATGCTATTGGCTTCCTATGTGACCTTTAATTGATACTAGTTTGCAAGGTTTCTTTTCTTTTCTTTTCTTTTTTTTTTCCTTGTCAGAGGGACTCATGTGCTCACCAGAGGGATCAAGACAGAGAGAAAAGCAGAGGGAAAAAGCACTCCTCCTCCATGGCTCATGGTCACACCTCAACCCCTTCTCTACTGCTCCATCCTGTTAGGATCTGGGGCATGCACACCCATGTGCTTGGTATCTTTTTCAAGCTTCTGGGGCTGGGACTCAAATTGCTCAGTCAGCTATGTGTCCCATAACCACTATGCCCTAGAGTTAGCCCTCTAAGATGGTTTTGATAATGCCTGTTTTAACTATTTTCTTCCTGTGCCTTCTCATGCAATTCATCTCACATCAGTTCTCTTTGATTCCCTTGACTACTGTGGCAGTCAGATATTTATTGAAGCTCTTCAATGTCCACTCACTGTGAAAAACATATTCTTATTCCTCCTGACATTCTCAGTTTTTTCTGCCTGTGTTCTCATGTGAGGAACTCTTACCTTTCCCTTTCTCTGGGTATTAATGAAGTGAAAATGTCCCTTGGTCAGAAGCTTAATGTGAGAAAATCCATATAGAGATAGGTACAGAGTTGGAGATGTTCAAAGATGGTGTGGGTGGAGGAGAGGGTAGGAGGGATAGTGGAGGTGAAGGTGGATACACAGTGTCAGACAACTCCATCTGTGGGTAAGATTGAAGGAAAGGATTTTGGTTTGTGTCCACTCCTGCCAAATTCACTGATACTTACCCAGGATTCATAGTGATAAATACTGCACAAGACATATTGACGCGAATTTCTTTTCCTTCCAGTACAAACCTACAAGATATCATTCATCAATAAAACTGTTTTCTCTAAGCCAATGTATGTTAGTTTGGGAACTTTCTTAAGGCTGTGCTACATTTAAATCCAGAACACACTTAGAAAATAAAATGGTAAAAGAAAGAGGAGAAGGAAGAGGCTCATCTTGAGCCAAAGCTGTGACCCTTGCTGGGATTCAATTATATTTGAAGTCTGGGATCTGAGGCTAGAAGGTCTCTCTCTGAATGAGTTGATTTACCTAGGGAAAGGAACCTGAGGAGACTCTTAGAGAATGAGAGAGCTCTGCTTGAGAAGCACGACCATCTCCATTTCGAATATGGCTCTGCCTCTCTTTTCCTTTCCCTGTAACCTGACGAAACCCATAACCTGACCCATATGTGCCTCCTAAAATTCCTCAGTAAATGCTTATCACCAGATTTATGTTGCCAATTATAACTATCCTTCCCGATAACTTGCTTCAATCTTTGCTAACCACTCTCACATAACTCAAAGCTTATAGGGTTTTTTTTTTTTTTTTTTTTTTTAGTTTTGTGGGGTTTTTTGCTTTTGTGATTTTGCCTTTATAAACCTCCCTCCCCCCTTTCTTTGGGACTGTGAGGTTTTGAAGTGATTCAAGTCCTTGTACAGCTACCAGCTAATAAAGACTCCTTTAATTTGGCTAACACTAGGTGTCCTTTCATCTCTCTCTGATTTGAATACAACACCTGGATAACAAAGTAGCACATGGGGTGGGGTACAGCATAGAGTTCCTTCTTCACAGGGGAACACAGCCTACCTCCCATGGTCCCTCACCCCCAGTTAAAAAAACTCTGGGACCAGTGTGAGATAGAAATCTTAGCATGGAGTTCAGTGTCCTGCAGTCAGAACCAGTGGTTGGGATGATAGGGAGAAATCCTATAGTAATTTCTCAGACAGCTGATAACCAAAGAGGATGGTCAAAATGGGAGATGCATCAGAACAAAACCTCAGGAACTCTCTGGATATGAATTGGGAAAACTGCAGAGGCTGAGGTGCAGTGAAGGCTCAGTGAGATGTGTGTTACTATGACCCTACCCTATCCCTCCCCCTGAGTTATACACACAGACTTGTGAGGCCTAGCAACACTAGCTTTCATGGGTTGAACAAATTTCATGAACGTTATGCCACAAGTTAGTGTCAATTGGTCTAAGTCAGAAATACTATTGATACATTCTAATAGAAGTTTTAAGCCCATAATCATTTCCTTTTTTTTTTTTTTTTTTGGACAGGTTTTTGCTATAGGGCGCGTGCGCTCGCCAGACAGACAGAGACAGAGAGACAGAAAGCAGGAAATCACCCCTCGGGGGGATGGCCACGCCGCAATTCCTTCTCCTCCATTCTCCTCTCAGGATTTTGGGCACGCACGCACACACGCCCAGCGTGAGTTTAAGCCACCAGGTCCAGGACTCAAACCATGGTTGACTACATGGGAGTCCAGCGACATAGCCATTATGCTAACTGCTGGTCCCAAGCCCATAAATCATTTCTGTCCATAAAGTAAATCACGTGAGTTCCTGAATTTATCAGAAGAGAAAAAAGTTTTGCTGGTATTACTAAACATTAGCAATCCTAACATTCAAATATTTTTATCGCAGGCTTTTTCAATAAAAACCCATTAATTAAGAATAATAAAACAAGAGAGGCTTCAGGTATGTGGACAGTATGATTTTGTTTTTTAGAGGATGTAGAATTAGAGAAAAAACTAACTTGTATTTGGTTTCTTCAAATATGATATTCTAATATGAAAAGGTAATGAGATAATTTAAGGTGGGAAAAAAAAAAACTGTTTAGAATGTATTTGCACTAATGTCAAGGAACAGTTCCAAAGCTTGAGCAAGGGTTTGAATACATCTAAGTTGGCCTGAAAGTTAGAGTTATATACAGTATGTATTCACATGGTTTTTCCAGGCAAAGGAAACATTCAGGATGATAAAATTTCAGTTTTCTGACAGGTGGGCATAAAGTGTCTGGAGGCCTACGCTCCCTTTCCTGTAATAAATCAGGCAAAGGTTCCTTACAGCTTAGTGTGGGTGGCTAGTATGTAAAAGTGGGCCGGGACTCTCCCACTATGAGATATGAGGTAGCTCTGGGCCTAGCCAAAGCTCACAACTGCTACTTAAAACTTCTATTATAATGTAGTATTTCTAACCATTTTTTGGTGTGTGCTTAAAACAATAAAAGACTCCAGACATTGGTGTAGGGAAAGACTTCCTAAAGAAGACACTCAAAGCAGAGTCCATCGTCCACAAAATAGACAAGTGGGATTACATCAGACTAAGAAGTTTCTGCATGGCCAAAGACACAGTAGTTAGTGTGAATCGACAGCCCTCAGAATGGGAAAATATTTTTGTAAATGTTGCATCAGATAAGGGACTGATAACCAGAATACACAAGGAACTAAAAAAGGTGTTTGGAAAAAAGATGATCAACCCTATTAAAAGATGGGAGAAGGAGATGAAGAAAACACTCTCTAAAGATGACATACGAATGGCCAAAAGGCATATGAAAAAATGTTCAACCTCCCTCATCGTAAGGGAAATGCAGATAAAAACAACAATGAGGTACCACCTAACCCCAGTCAGATTGTCTAATATTAAAAAAACAAAAAATGATAAGTGTTGGCGGGGGTGTGGTGAAAGGGGAACTCTTTTACACTGCTGGTGGGAATGTAGATTGGTCCAACCACTGTGGAGAATAATTTGGAGATTCCTCAAATATCTACAGATAGATCTGCCATATGATCCAGAGATCCCACTCCTCGGTATCTACCCAAAGGACAGAAGAATTCTTCATTGGAAAAGTGCTTGCACATCGATGTTTATTGCGGCACTATTCACAATTGCTAAGTCTTGGAACCAACCCAGATGTCCCCGTATGGAGGAATGGATTGAAAAACTGTAGCACATATACTCTATGGAATACTACTCAGCCATAAAAACCAACAGAGCCCTGGTTTTTGACAGAAAGTGGAAGAATATGGAAGATGTACTGCTGAGTGAGGCAAGCCAGACTATGAAGGAGAGACATTGTATGTCCCCACTTAACATATACCGTTTGTCTGCATTCTATGTCTGAAACTGATTGACTAACAGTTGAACAAACACAAGAGATGGGTGTGAATGTCAGATGAGGTGTATGTGGAGGAGTGGGGCCCAACGAAAGACATTTAGAGAAGGGATACAGAAGTAGAGCATTGACGGGATGGGGAGGTGTGGTGTTATCTGTTGAAGATATTTCGATCAACGGGTCTGGGGAGAAATGTTCACATATCGAAATGGTCTCATTGTAAGCCAAACAATATGATTGAAAGTATATACAAAAATAAATAAAAAAAAAAAAAAGACTCCAATGTGTATTGTAGAAAAAATATTTAATAATGACTAACTAAACAGAATGCATGAACCAGATTTTCATTCAAAAAGGATAAACACATTCAACAAATACCTGACAGAATAGCTGTCTTTTGCAGCCTTAATTGTTAGGATCTGGGAGGCAATGACGGAGAGAACTTCCACGTCAATTAGATTGAATTCATCAAAACAACACCATGCTCCCGACTGAACTAGTCCAAAGAATAGTTTCCCCACAATCTTTAAAAAGAAAAAAATATGGATGACTGAAATTACAATATTCTAATAGGCAGAGATTCTGCTAGGATACTATTGTAATTCATTCATTTTTTTCCCCCATTTTACCCAAACCAACCAAGCACTTTTTGCATTATCTCCCTGAGGGCACTTTTGTAGGGTTGAAAGCAGCAGCCGCTAAGTCTCTAGTTGAGCCAACTACTTGGCCTGTCTTGTAAATGTCTAAATGTGAGTAGTAAACTGACGCTCACAAGGACTGCGCATTTATGGCCACAGTTTACACAGACTGGAACCAGACCACTCGGTGGCTGCCATTTACCTCAGAGGGCCGTGGCTAGGCACAAAGAGTTTTTAGGACAATTTCCTGACAGGTGAGTGTAAAGTGTCTGGAGGCCCAGGCTCCCTTTTCTATAGGTCAGGCAAAGGTATCTTATCTCATAGCTTAGTGTGGGCGGCTGGTAGGAACAGCAGGTGTGAGTGCTGCCAGGATGAGACAGAGGTCACTCTGGGCCTAGCTGAAGCCTGCAGCCGCTACCACTACTGGATTTCTGCTACTTAAGTCAGCTTATTTGAATTTATTGATATTTTTGATGTGTTAAATGAGCACAAATTGGAAATGAAGGGTCTCAGAGAAGATGGACTTTGAAAAGCAAACAAAATGATAGCAATAAAATATAAAAGGTTTGGAGTTAACATACAAAGCAAATTGGAGATCGAAACTTTGAGATAATTTCTAACTGATATCTATGAAATTTTAAAAATAAGTGATTCAGAATGTTATGAGAAATGTCATAGATCATATGCAACTAAAAGATGACTGACATAAACCTGTAATCATCGTCTATGTAAATTCAAATATTTCTATAAATAATATCCTTATTGGTTTTGAATGGTTACCTTTTCAGTAAGTACATGTATATGCTTAGGACTCAAATTTATATTAGTATAGTAGTTTATATTCATGTTCCATATAAGATTTTGTTTGAGGAGAACCCTACTGTTAAAAAGTTTAAAAACCACTGTCTTAAGGAACAGTTGAACTAAAGGCCAAGTATATCTTTAAGTTTCTATTCTATTAGTTTTTAAAAATTAATAACATGTATAATTATATTAATATTGCAAAAATAATTTTTTCCTGTTCTTTCATTCCTCAGCGAAGTGTTTTATGTGAACAGTATTTTTTTTCTGAATATACATGTTTAAGCATTACCTTATAATCCAAATCTTTAAAGCAGTTGAAGACTACACAATGTTTGCCCAAGGACTAGAAAACAAAAATAGTGTTTCAATATATTTCTTGAATTATGACACACAACACCAGTGTGAAAGCTGTTAGAATAATAGAATTCATTTATTCTTTCTGAGAAAACTTTTGCAATATGAAGATAAATTAGATACCAAATTCAGAGATTCACACAACTCAGTATTTATAAATGTTCATATGCTGTTACAGCTTATTTGATTAGTTTATGGAACATCAAAGTCATATTTTTTTACACAAAACTATAAATAAAAGGAAAAAGCCATTCAAGTGTCACAAACAATACCCTTTGCTTTAATCAATTATTACTAATACTCTCTGTTTCTCTTTTACACATGTGCATGCACATAAATGCAGAATGATTATTTGCTTGTGAGTTCGTAAAGTAGTATTCCAAGTAAACACAAAACATATGTTGGCTTACTGGACCCCAGGTCTTAGCATGCACTAGACATCAAAATTAATTGATAAATTATATGAATTAATGAATGCGCTTGTTAGAAGCAATGAACATCTTAACCAGCAGGAATGGTATAAATTTAAGATACCATTACATTTTTCATGACAAAAAAGACTTTCCTCTAGATATAGAAGCCACTTACTTTTGCTAAATCTTTGACTGTCTCAGTTTTCCCTGTACCTGCTGGACCAGCAGGGTAGCCTCCGAGATTCAAATGTAGTGCTCCCATGAGAGTTAGCCAGCATCGGTCTGTGAGTGGCGTAATAACCAGCCTTGGCGCACAGCCCAGGTACTCATAGCCATACGTGAAGTTAGCGTCTCCTTGAGACACATAACACAACTTTTGTTTTTCATTCCATTTATATTGCAAATGTCTGAAAGTAATATTTTAAACGCTCTTTATTAATGTAAAGCTATTTTTTTTCTCATACAGAAACATAAGATTTAAAATGGAATATTTTTAAAAAACCAGAAATCAAAATATTAAAAGCAAATGAGAAAAGTGATGTAAAGTTCACGAGGAACTGAATTAAGTATGAAATAGTGGAATTCAGAAGACTGCAAACATATGAGCACTCTTCTCTTTGAGGAAACGGCCTTGCTGAATCATGCTGCTTCAGTGTGATGTCAGCCTAAACAGAGGTTGTACATAAGAATCAGCCCTACCAGGACCAGCAGATGGTGTAATGGCTATGTCACTGGACTCGCATGTAGTCGACCGTAGTTCGAGATCCAGACCCGGAGGCTTAAACTCACGCAGGGCACGTGTGCATGTGTGCTCAAGATCCTGGGAGGAGAAGGGATTGTGGCGTGGCCATCCCCTCTGGGGGGTGATTTCTTGCTTTCTGTTTCTCTGTCTCTCTGTTTTCCTGGCGAGCGCATGCACCCTATAGCAAAAACCTCTCCCCCCAAAAAAAGAATCTGCCCTACCAAGTTTGCTAAGGTTTCCTGTAAGAATGTAACTGAAGACACTGTTTATTTTAATCTGGTTCCTTATTATAAAGGTACTTGAGGAAAATTTTAGTTGTTCCAAGTATCAAAAAAGATTGGGACTAGGTCTGTGGTGTAGGGGTGATTCACTGCTGAAGAGAAGCTGGATCGTATGTGGTAGCCATGGTTCAAATTCCTGACCTAGTCAGCCTGAAACATGCCAGGCATGTGCATAAGTGCCCAAGATCACACTGTCTGGAGGACTGGAAGAGGGGGATGGCGGTGTGACCAGACCCTGTAGAGGCTGCTCCAGAGGGGAAATAAGAGGCTTGAGGTAGAGCTCTCCCCATTGAAAACTCCTGCCCTCTTGCTGAATGGCCAAAGGAAAAGATGTTCTATCATAAGAACATAATCAGGTCAGGAAGATAAAGCAAAAAGAAGTAAAAATAAGGGGGAAAGACAGTAGAAAAGGGAAAGAAAGAAGTATAGGACTATGGTACTCAAATCGGTAGAGTTGCCTTAGAATTTCAGTAAATGCCCCAAATTAAAACTTTGACAGAGTTTGAAAAAGAAAATCAATTTATCGGGAAGCAGCAGTTGGCATGGTGGTTAAGGCACTGGACACTCTCATATGGCTGACTATGGTTCAAGTCCTGGACCTGGCAGAGTGCTTTCTTACTGTCTCTCTCTCTCTGGTCAAATTAAAATAAATAAATGAATAAATTAAAAAAAGAAAATTGATTTACCTAAAGATATGTCTGTAAGAAGCTATTGCATGTGAAGATACAATTTAGATCTACCTACCTTGTCCACTCAAAATCCTCTGCACTGAAGATATTTTTATGTAATAAATTTGACACTGTATCTCTGCAGTGAACATAAATGGTAAGCAGTCCCTCTAGCACAGCTTTTGTTCTAGAGTTACAAGTATCCAGCACTACCAGCTCTGCAACCTCTTCTAGGTGACATATCAAACTGGTGTAGACTTTTTCCAATTCTTCTCTGGCTTGGGAACTCACAAAACTTTGGATACAATCATTATAAAACATGATCTGGCTCTGAAAAGTAAGACATATATTGATAATTAAAAGCGTAAGTTTTATTTTAAATTAAAACATGTTTTCATGAAGTATATGTGGTGTATGTATGTGTGACTGCATTTGTGTGCGTGTAAAAGAAACCACTTACACATATGTATGTATTTGAGGGTTAAGGATTGAATTTTGGCTGTTTGTGGCAGCCTTAGTCATTTACACTTTCTAAATCTTGTATTCTTAATCTATTAACACGAAGTAATAACCTGGGGACAGTAACAATGGTAGAAAACTTGTGCTGCTTTTTCCACTGAACTCAGAAAGTAATATACCTAGAACACATTAAGTTTATAATCATAGTTTTCAGAAAGTTCATATAGTATTTTTACATGATATATATTTTTTCACATTTAAATCTTCCCATATATTCCAGAACTGTTTTAAGAAGACTACTGGATTAAGGTTGGGTTACAGTTAGAGGAGGAGGCTCTGTCAACATAGCTTATAGGTTTCTGGCCTGTACTACTGGATAAATCATGATTCTACTCATTCACTAAGAGATAGTACCTATTGGAAGAAAAATATGTTGGGGGTGAGGGGGCATAATTAATTCATTTTAGGATATATTGACTTTGAAATGCCTAAGGAGTATATAAGGAGAGCTATAAAGATAAACATATATATATATATATAGAGAGAGAGAGAGAGAGAGAGAGCGCGCGCGAGCAGCGCGCGAGAGAGAAAGGTTATATATATTATATATATATATAAAACCTTATATATTATATATTAATATATTATATATAATATATAAAATATATTTTTTTATATATATTTAGACATGTACACACACATACCGGGTGTGATTTTCAAGCTGCAGGGTCTGGGACTTAAACTATGGTAAGCCAAGTGGAATTCCAATGCTTTTATTACTATCTCACCTGCTGGTCCCAAGGACAATTTTATATATATAATATATAATATATAAGATATAAGATATATTTTATATAGAGAGAGAGGTTATATATATTATATATATAGGTTATATATATGTGTGTGTGTATGTGTGTGTGTGTGTATATGAATATATGAATTATATATATATCTTTCTTCTAAACCAAAATAAAAGGGTACAAGGTCGGTAACCTAGTGTAACAATCAGCATTCTTGGTCACGGGCAACAGAAACCAATTCTGACTTTCCTAAAGGATGTCGTAGACTCATAACCAGCACACTATTTGGAGGCTAGAAATTGAGGCTTGGGTAGTGGTCAGGAATAAGAGCCTGAGACAAGGCAGCAGGAACCACAGTCAAGGTCATGTCACAGTAGAGTCCAGCCAGATGCCACTATACTGCTGTGCTTGAGACAGTAATTCAAGGTTCATAGCCTCAGGAGAAAGCAAGCAATGGACTGAGTCCCCTCCCTAGGCTGTATCATTGTAGGTGAAAAGATGGTTTGGTTCTAGTGAGGGAAATTGGGAGTCAGAGTTATGTTGCTGTTGTTTCTTTTCTTTTTTTAATTATTATTTATTTTATTTATTCATTCATTTATTTTTTAGTTTGACTAGAGAGAGACAGAGGGTGAGAGTGTGAAAGAGAGGAAGTGAGAAAGCAAGCCACCAGATTCAGGACTCAAACCCTGGTTGGCCATGTGGGAGTATCCAGAGCCTTAACCACCATGCCACCTGCTGGTCCCCAGCTGTTTTTTTTTTTTTTTTACAGACGAATTCTTAATCACTCTATCTTGGATAAATCCATATTGAAATCCTCTCAGTGGCCAATGCATGCAGACATTTCATCATCCCCATTCCCACATAGATGTCATTTTATATTCATTCAGAGATAATTCCTAATCATGTGACATATGCAAAAGAAAGAGGAGTTGTAGGTTGCATCCTGGAATGAGAAATTAGCAAATGTAGGGCAGATGTAAACAAAATTTGGCAAAAGTGCATTCAATGATTGACGCGTCAGTCTATTATGAAATACTTCTGGAAACAATATAGGCTGCTGTTTATTGTTCTTTATATTTGGATGACTAGGAATCTGGGGAAGGTCTTTGCTTAGCAAAGCATATTTGGTTATTTGAATTCCTGTTAATCTACAGAAATATGCAGATCAATTAATTATCATTTGTCACCTTGTAAAGAACAATTGTCCTTGGGACCAGCAGGTGAGATAGTAATAAAAGCATTGGAATTCCACTTGGCCTACCATAGTTTAAGTCCCAGACCCTGCAGCTTGAAAATCACACCCGGTATGTGTGTGTACATGTCTAAAATCCTGAGAGAAAAACAGAGGAGAAAGGATTTTGGCATGGTCGTCCCTCCTGGGGTGTGATTTCTTCCCTCCCCTCTCTTTGTCTCTCTCTGGCCAGCGCAAGTTTCCTATAGCAAAAACATCCAAAAAAAGTAAAAGTATCCTCAGGGTATTTTGTCAATATTCGATCAAATAGAAAGCAAAAGTACTTGACCAAGAAGATTTGATAACCATAATCTAAATCCACAGTCCCAGATTAATTTAACAAAGACTTGAAAATTGTGCTGGGTCAAGACAAAATAAAAAGAGGTAATATTATTATATTACTTTTGAACTAGAAGTTCAGGAAGGCATTAAAACTACTCAATGGTGGTAACTCATAGCAATATGGTTTCTACCTTCATCACTACAGAATAACTACTGTCTCCAACATTTATATTGACTCTTAGAAGATTTTTTTTTATGACCACTCAATTTTTTTTTTTTCTTTTTCTGGAGAGGTTTTTGCTATTGCGCTCGCCAGACAGGCAGAGAGAGACAGAGAGATAGAAAGCGAGAAATCACCCCCCAGGGGGGATGGCCACGCCGCAATTTTTCCTCCATCGGGATCTTGGGCACACATGCACACGCGCCCGGCATGAGTTTAAGCCACCGGGTCCGGGACACGAACCGCGGTCGACTACGTGGGAAGCGACATAGCCATTAAACTGCTGGTCCCATGAAAATTTTCTAGGAAAAAAATTTCTTTTCTTTTCTCTAGTTTCCATAACAACTCCTATAATTCACCCCCCTTTTAAATTTTCTTTTCTTTTTCCTGGTGCTCTTTTTCCGGCCTTTTTTGGGGATTTCCTCATGTTTTTCACACATTCTTCTGGGGGGAATTTCCCAGCCTCTCCCTTGGCTTCCACAACTATTTCTCAAAAACTTTCAGTTCTGGCTTTTTTCACAACACATTTTCCCAATTTTTCTTCTCTTTCTATTCTGAGCTCCAAAAATAATCATTAGCTTTAGTAAATATAAAGGGTCTTCAAAAAAATGTATGGAAAATACAAACTATGAAAAAATTATGCATGGATTTCAGATTTCTTTTTTACCAAAATAATTTTTACTTTACTTTTTTCTCAAATTTTTGCAAGTCCCCTTATCTGCATATGGTAGGCAGTAAAATTATTTCTGCGAAGAGATCCACATCCTAATCCTTGGAATCTGTGAATATGTTCCCTTACATGGAAAAGGGGACTCTGGATGTGATTAAACTAAGAACCCTAGAGATGAGAGGATTATTCTGGATTATCCAGGTGGGTTCAATGTAATCCTCCCACGTTTCCTTAAAATTAAAGGACTTTTTCTGCCTGTGAACAAAGGGACTGATTACTACAGCGTGATGGTAGAGAGATGGAATATTTCTGGCATTGAAGATGGAGGAAGGGGCCATGAGTCAAGGAACATCTGTGGCCTCTGGTAGCTGGAAAAGGCAAGGAAATGGATTTCCTGAAGAGTCTTCAGAAAGGAACATAGCCCTTCTGGCACCTTGACCTGAGCCCAGGGAGACCTGCGTTGCCTTCTGACCTATAGAATGCAATTAAATAAATTGGTGTTTCCAAGTCATGAAGTTTGAAGTAACGTTTAAATACAGCAGGAGAAAATTAATAACAGTTACATCCCTGGGAAAATAATTTATGGCCTACTTATATTCAATAATACATTATAGAAAATTTCAAAACTATGGAAGAGTTGAATGAATTATATAGTGAATACCCATATACCTACCACCAATAGTCTACAATTAACTTTTTGCTGTATTCATCACCAATCTATTTGTGATGGTATTTGTCCATTTTATTTTTTAAATACATTTCAAAGTAAACTACAGATATCACTACATAATAATTTACTTTTAATATTTGCTTTCTTGGCACTGTAGCCACAAACTAAATATATACACACCACAAACACCACACACACACACACACACACACACATGCACACACACACTCACACATACTCATCAAAGCAGCATTAACTTACCACAGTGAGTACCACTTGTCCTGGATGAGATACCACCCATTGAGAAAATGTTTGGCATTTCCAGTCTTCAACTCCTTGACTTAAAAGTCTATAAACAAAAGAAAATAATTTATATTATTTGTATATAATCACTGATTGTGGTCATTTAGTGATGAAGCATAAGATCACAGAGTAATTTTGCTTTAAGATCTCTGATGTTGTTATAATTTAGATATGTATATGCAGGATCTGACAGGGCCTTAATTCGTACATATTGCATAGTCCTTAAATTCCTCATTAATATCTTTTCTAATGAGGCTATTGATATTCTGAGGTAGTAAAAATAAAATATATTAAACTTGGAGATGACACAAATTAGCTTTGAATTGTTAATACTATTGATAGCAAAATCTGTATCTAAAATGACTTCTAAAATGGAAGAAACAACATTCTACTGGCTGGAACCACCAGAAAAATTATAACACTAAAGTCCCCCATTTAGCTTTAAAACTTAATTACAATGGAGAGGATAGGATTTATGAAAAATATCCAGACTATTTTGTTTAAGACCAAAGGTAATATGTGCCAACAGTATACGTTTTGATATTGTTATGACATCGTTTTTCATATAGAAGTTTTACATTTCCTGAAACCTAAGCATCATGGTCAAACACTGGATGCTTTCCCAATAAAATTAAGAACAACAATAAAGGATGCTCAATGTCATTTATACTTTTCACATTATACAAAATTTGTCATGAAAGCAACATAAAAAGATGGGACAAGCAGTTGGCGTAATGGCTACATTGCTGGACTCCCATGTAGTTGACTGCGGTTTGAGTCCCAAACCCAGTGGCTTAAACTCACGCTGGGCATGTGTGCGTGCGTGCCCAAGATCCTGAGAGGAGAATGGAGGAGAAGGGATTGTGGCATGGCCATCCCCCGGGGGGGTGATTTCTCGCTTTCTGTCTCTCTGTCTCTTTCTGGCAAGCACATGCACCCTATAGCAAAAACTTCTCAAAAAAGAAAGAAAGAAAAGAAAAGAAAACAATGTTTAAAAATTATGTAAGAAGTAGCACAACTATCATTTTTAGCAAATGGTATGATCATTTAACCAGAAAAATCCTAGGACATCAACTGAAAAAAAAAAACTTGACTAATACGAATGGCTAGATTAATTTTTTCAGGGTTCCTTGCCTACAAAGCCCTTTCTTATGTATAAGATGACATTGGTTCTTATTGCATCACCTCAAGTATTAAAATTGAGGCCAAAGAGAGTCAATGTTGTTATTCATATTAGTAAATATATTTCTGCTCTGCTCTAGAAATCTTGCATTGCTGGGACCAGCAGTTAGTGTAATGCTATGTTGTTGGACTCCCATGTAGTCGACCGCGGTTCAAGTCCTGGACCCGGTGGCTTAAACTCACACTGGGCGCGTGTCATGCGTGCCCAAGATTCTGAGAGGAGAATGGAGGAAAAGGGATTGTGGCATGGCCATCTCCCCTGGGGGGTGATTTCTCACTTTCTGTCTCTCTCTGTCTTTCTGGCAAGTGCACAAGCCCTATCACAAAAACCTCTCAAAAAAAAAAAAAAAAAAAAGAAATCTTGCATTGGCATTTAATAATATTAATAAATATAGATACGGATACTTAAAGATTAATAATAGCCTTTCTATAACCAATAATAAAATATAGAAATGTACTAGAAGCTGTTCTAGTCTGGTAAGTCTTAAAAGTTCATAGAGTGAGGTTCTTTTTTCACTCTAACAGATAAAAATAGTAGGTTGAAATATAAAAAAGAGAACATTAAAAAGATTAAAATGAGTACCTGATTCTGGGAAGGAAAGGTGGAACTGAAATGCAAAGTAGAGTGGTTGACATTGGAGGCCTCCTGAGCAGTGGCCTTTAAAAAGGCAGCGGTAGGGACCAGCAGTTAGCATAATGGCTATGTCACTGGACTCCCATGTAGTCGACCGCGGTTCGAGTCCCGGACCCAGTGGCTTAAACTCACGCCAGGCATGTGTGTGTGCGTGCCCAAGATCCCGAGAGGAGAATGGAGGAGAAGGGATTGCGGCGTGGCCATCCCCCCTGGGGGGTGATTTCTCGCTTTCTGTCTCTCTGTCTCTGTCTGGTGAGCACGCGCGCACTGTAGTGAAAATCTCCCCCCCCCCCCAAAAAAAAAAAAAAAAAAAAGGGCAGCAGTAGACATGATTTCAGACCCTAGCCAGTTTTCAGATCCATATGCATCTCAACATACACAAAACTGAATGTTGTCCATGATTACATTCTCACTCTAACATTAACACTGTAAAAATGATTTTCATTGAGTCCTGTGACATTATGCTATATCAAAATTCATAAGGGACTTCACTCCTTCTACTTTTCTGGCCAGTTCTCACTTAAATTAGTAAACAACAAAGTTTTTAAAAGTTACACACACACACACACACACACACACACACATTATTTACTTTTAGGATCTGAAAATTGTACTTACTTTTTTAGCATACCGAACATGCTTTTTTCTACATTTACCAGCCACTGTTCCACAGCACTTCTTACACGAATTTTCCTGTAATTTATTTCAAAAACAATGAATAATTTTTTAACTTATGTTTCAGTCCTTTGATGAGCCCATAGATTAAGTTTTCTATACACATTTAATATTCATGAACCAAAGGACTATAACTGTATAAAGTCTTTGAGTGTTTCTAGATCTTAATTTGGAAAATATGCAGAAAGTATTTTTCCTGGCTTTAGGAAATTCTGACATCAAAACCATGGACTTATACAATAAATAGGACCAGGTAAAATATAAATTTATAAGATGGATAAGTTGTATTACAAAACGCTTTTAGATTCTTCACTGAATCATTTTTCTATTTTTAGTTTTTAGAGAGATTTTTTGCTATAGGGCATGTGAGCTCACCAGAGATAGAGACAGAGAGACAGAAAGTGAGAACTCATCTCCCAGGAGAATGGCCATGCCCCAATCCCTTCTCCTCCATTCTCCTCTCAGGATTTTGGGCATGCATGCACACACATCCAGCTTGAGTTTCGAGATGCCAGGTCTGGGTCTTGAACTGTGGTCAGCCATGTGAGAGTCCAGTGACGTAACCATTATGTCATCTGCTGGTCCCAGATTCCTCACTGAATCTTAAACAGGAAGGTTAGGTTGGGTGTTTTGGTGGGTAAGAAGGCTGGCAGATTGGACCAGTGTAACAGCAGGATCTAGAATGTTTTAACGGCTTGGGAGCTGATTATGATGAGACCAGAGGTCAGTCAAAGCAGCAGTGGGAGTCACATCAACAGCCCTAAACACATAGGAAATTTCCTTCCTATCTACTTTTTTTTTTTTTTTTTTTATATATATATTTCTTTTTCCAACACAAGTACCATGCCTGTCAGTCAAGACAAAGATATTACTGTATACATTATCATCAGCCAATAACTTCTCATTTTTTGTCCACTAAGCAAACTTTTCTGTTTTTCCTCCCCCTCCCTCCCTCCCTCCCTCCCTCCCTCTTTCTTTCATTCTTTCTTTCTTCCTTCCTTCCTTCCTTCTTTTTTTTTTTAATTTGCATACAATCATTACATTTGTACGGAATGGGTACAAAATGGTCTGTAGAAGCATGTATATACAGTGTGTATTAACCAAATAGGTATAAACATATTCACCATCTTCAACAGTTGACATTATGTTGTGAACATTCAAAACCCACTCAGATGATTCTGCAAGTAAGTGTGAATTGTCTATGATGTGTTTGTTTTTTTTTTTTTTTTTTTTTTTTTTTTTTTTGCTGAGAGGTACAGTTCCTTTTTGTTTTTTTCTTTTTTCTTCTAATTTTCAGTTCATAAAGTTCCCAGCAATAGGGAACGTAGACTTCACTCAGGGCTGGACCAAGGGTGGGTCTCGTGCAGCCCCGTAAATGTATGTGAGTCTCCATGGAATACAGTTTCAGGGACGCGGCTCTGGAAAGCTGAGATGGCTATCAGCTGATGCGGCACAGCAGTCATCCCACAGTCACCTGGAATGGCACTGTGGGGATCTGCAGCGTGAATCATCCTCGGGTGTCTGAATTCCTTAAGAATGGTAGAGTAGTTCTTGTTTTTCCTAAGGTAATGCAGAGCTGGTAACCATCATCTTCTCACTGACCATAGGCAGAGAAATTCCTCCCACACAATACACCTCTCAATTGGTCCAAGACAGCCAAATACTCCCTCTGCTGCCCATAGCTGTTCTTGATCCCTGTGCTCGGTCTCAGCCCGCCGCCGGTGGCCACGCGGGGGTGCAGACCCGGCGGCCATGCACAAGCCTGGGGGCCACATGTAGGCCCATCAGCCATGCCCGGCCCCGGCGGCCACTCACAGGCCCGGGACCACACGCAGGCCCAGCGGCCCCATGCGGGCCCCGAGCGCGTGAATACTCGCTGGATCCAGTGCCCTCCCCCTCGCCCGCCCAGCCAGAGAAAGGAAGGACAGCGACCTTGGTCGGTCCGCGGTGCCCACCCGCTGCAGCGCTGGGCACGAGACATACTCAGCGCCGGAGAGGCAGTAGGGGCTAGGCCGTCCGGGCCCTGGCACGCGGGGCAGAGCCACGGCCACGGCGCGCGGGGGCAGAGCCACGGCCACGGCGCGCGGAGGTAGACCCCCGGCCACGGCACGCGGGGTAGACCCCGGCCACGGCACGCGGGGCTGAGCCCCGGCCACGGCACGCGGGGCAGACCCCTGCCACGGCACACGGGGGCATAGCCCCGGCCACGGCACGCGGGGGCAGAGCCCCGGCTGGGCTGGCTCTCCCGCCAAGGCACGCAGAGCGGAGCCCCAGCCGCAGGGCAGAGCCCTGGCCTGGCTGGCCCTCCGGCCAAGGCACGTGGAGCAGAGCCCCGGCCACAGCACGCAGGGCAGAGCCCCGGCCACGGCACGCGGGGGTAGAGCCCCGGCCATGGCATGCGGGGGCCGACCCCGGCCACGGCACGCGGGGAAGAGCCCCATCCATGGCACGTGGGGAAGAGCCCCAGCCACGGCGCGCGGGGCAGAGCCCCGGCCACGGCGCGCGGGACAGACCCCGGCCACGGTGCGCGGGGGCACGGCACGCGGGGGTAGAGCCCCGGCTAGGCCAGCTCTCCGGCCAAGGCACGCAGAGCCAAGCCCCAGTCGTAGGACAGAGCCCCGGCCTGGCCGGCCCTCCGGCCAAGGCACGTGGAGCAGAGCCTCGGCCACAGCACGCTGGGCAGACCCCGGCCACGTCACGCGGAGCAGAGCTCTGGCCGGGCCGGCTCTCCGGTCAGGTCACGCGGAGTAAAACCCCAGCCGCAGCACATAGAGCAGAGCCCCGGCTGGGCTGGTTCTCTGGCCAAGGTACGCGGAACATATCCAGGCCACGGCACGTGGAGCAGAGACCCGGCCACGGCACGCGGGGCAAACCCCGGCCACGGCACGCGGGGCAGACCCCGGCCACGGCACGTGTGGCAGAGCCCCGACCGGGCCGGCTCCTCTGCCAGGGCACGCGGCTCAGAACCCCAGCCACAGCGCACAGAGCAGAGCCCTGGCTGGGTTGGCTCTCCGGCCAAGGCACACGGAGCAGACCCCGGCCACGGCACGCAGGGCGGACCCTGGCCATGGCACACGGGTCAGACCCCGGCCACGGCACGTGGGGCAGGGCCCCGGTTGGGCCGGTCCTCCGGACAGGGCATGCGGAGCAGAGCCTCCGCGCCCCATCTCCGCGCCCCGGCTCGCAGAGCTGGGCCCTCGGCCCGGCGCCCCGCCCCCGCACCCTAGCACGCGGAGCGGCGCTCCGCGTCCGCCCGCCGGTGCATGTCCCCGTGTCCCGCCCCACGGAGCGGAGCCCCCGTGTCCGGCGCCCCGCCCCCGCGCCACGGTACATGGCGCGTAGCCGCCGGCCCCACCGGGCCCGCTGGCCAGCCGGGCAGCGCCGCAGTGTCGCCCCCGCGGCCCCGCCGGGCCCGCCCTCCGGCCGGCCGGGCGGTGCACGCAGGCGTCGCCCCCGCGGCCCCGCCGGGCCCGCCCTCCGGCCAGCCGCCTTCCTATCTACTTTTTAAAATAAAACCAATGTTATGGTGGTTAAGGTGCTGGATTCCAACATGGCCAATCATAGTTCAAGTCCTGAACCCAGATTCCTGAAAATAACTCCGAGCACATGTGCATGCAAGCCCAAAATCCTGAGAAAAGAATGGAGAAGAAGGGATTGCAATGTGACCATGCCCCCTAGGGAGTGGTTTCTCACACTCTCTCTGTCTCTCAAGTGCGTGCACCCGATGGCAAAACCAAAAAAAGATAACTATTAAAAGGATAGTTGTAAACTTAAGTCAGAATTTAATGACAGAGAAAAAGGTAGGTACAAAATAGAAAGCACTGGGTTTGAAGATGATTTCCTTTACTTTTAGTTAAAGCAAAGGTGAGGGTCAGCCAGAGTTGTGATAGTTAAGGAGGCTGAATCCCACGTGGCCAACAGCATGGTTTGAGTCCCAAGCCAGCAGCCTAGAAAACACACCTATTGTTTGTGCCTGTGTGCCCTAAGCCCCAAAAAAGGAAAATGGAGAAGGGATTGTGGCATGGCCATTTTGCCTGGGGAGGTGCGCTCTCATTTTTCTTTTTGTCTCTCTGGCAAGCACACACATTCTATAGCTAAAATTAAAAAAAAAAAAAAAGTAAATAAAAGTGTATTTGCCTAACAATATTATCTTTAAAGTAATACTTAGCAAACTTCCATGAAATATCAGAAATTTCAAAGCAGAAAATTTAAAATAATAAGGTTTTATGGAGTCTAAACATTTATCAATAGTTTGTAACATTTTTATCATACTTTGGTAGCACAAGACCTTCTCCTTCAGCCGATATAATCATTTTTACAGCAGGAGGGCCAATTTCTTGTTTCCATATCAATAATTGTCTTATATTTTCAAAACATTTCACGAGATGAGGCTGTGATGCAGAAACGAATGTCAGTAACATAAAATCTTGACCTGACCAGAAAATAATATTGCTGAACGGAGAATCATGTTATTACCTGTACTGAGTCAGGGTTTTTGCTGTCAGCTAGAATATCAAGAAGTTCAGCATTGCTAAGAAAATAGAATCTTGGGAAAATCATTCTTTTAATTTCAAGATAGTCCTGTTCAGAATCAAAAGAAAGGCGGTTCAGAATATATATTTAAACACGATACAAATCACATTCTCATTTGGGCCTATGTTTATACATACAAAGCCACAGTATGATAGTATGCAAGCCCTACTGGTCAAAATCACATTCCATGCTCGATGAGAGTTATATTTGAGTTGCTAAAAAAGTTTTAAAGCAAAACTAATGAAAACAGAAATAAACAAAATACCCTCTCTTCCGCCCCACACACAATTTTATTCTGGCTCACTAATAAAGCAGTGGATTTGGGTTATCATCAGCACTGCTCTCCCATGTTTCCTACTCTCTGCTCTTATTTCTATATATGTGTAGTTACCACCTTAAAGATCCTGTTATCATTTCACAGATGACCTCGCACTCTACTGTACAGAGAATTCCTACGTTGTGCATCACTCCCTACAGTTTAGCTGCATTTACAGCAGTCTGAAGTCTTTCCTTCTTTTCAAAGGAAGCGATACCTACCCACATACACCAGGCTAGGAGACCCTCGCTTTATTTATCATTTTCCTATGTCTTCCTTCTTTCCCTTTCAGGCCTCCCCCTTAAGTTTCTGTTATTAAAATTATGTATACTTCCGTTCTTTTTCTTTTGTTCTCCTCCAGCGCCTGTCTACTTGCCCATCTTCTCTCCATATTCAGAACTCTTCAAAAGATCATCTATAAACTGAGTCTTCATTTACTCACCTCTCCATCATCTCATTTTCTGCCATCTGGCCCTCACCGTAAACAAATGTATTGGAGCTTTTCAGTCCTCATGTTACATGGTATTTCCGCAGCATTTGACCCTGTTGATCCTGCCCTTTCTTTTCAGTTCCAGAATTTTTATTGTTTTTCCTCTATCCCTCAGCCATTTTCCTCAAAAATTCTTCTTTGTCCCCTACAAGGTTATGTTAATGTCTCCTGAGTTTCATCCTCCTCACTCTTCCTGCTCATTACGCTCTGCTTGTGCTATCAGATACAAACCCACTTGCTCTTCAGCTCAGATCACTTCTCTGGCCCAAATCTTCAAACCTACTAGCCAAGTGGAGATGTTCACTTAAATGTCCCATAAATATTATGTTTTGAAAATGAACAAAACATACTTATTTCCACCCAAGCTTTTTTCTCCTCTAGATCCAATCTCCATTTTGTAATTATCTTCTCCTTTTTTGGTCAAGCCAGAAAGCCTAGGCATGATCTGGGACCTCTTTACTCTCTGTTCATCTATCCAATGCTCCTGGATCTACCTCTGTCATCTTCACCATGACCTTTCACTAGTGCCCCAATATTTCTAATCTTTTAACTGGTTTTTCAATATCCATTCTTACTGTCCTTGGTCCATATTCTGTGCTTCTTGATAGATATTTCTGAATTAAATTATTTCACTTTCCTGCTTATAATTCTTCTAGTCTAGCCACAGTGGTAGCGCAACACTCTGTGATGTGAGAAGCCATATGGAAGATCAAGGTTCGGTTCCCAGGTCAACAAGTACACACTGAGTGTGCACATGTGCTTGTGATCCCAGCTGGCTGAAGGCCTGGGGCTGGAATGGGGAGGGCAGTAACCCTCTTTCTTTCTCTTTCTCTCTCTCATGAAAAAAAAATAAACTTAAAGAAATGGTTTCAAATAAAGAGTAAAACATGTAGAGTTTCAATGACAAAAGCAGAACTTCTCAAAGATTTAGTTTTCTATGTCTATGGACATACAATGTTTAATAAATTTATCATCTTAACTATAAGAAAAATAATTGGGAGCCAGCTGAGTGACACAGTGATGCTGGATCCAATGCTGGATCATGGGTTTGGTTCCCCAATTGACCTGTACATACGGAGTGTATGCACCATGATCCTATCTGGCTGGGGGTTGGATCGCAGCATGAGGCTCTGTTAAGGATCTCTCTCTCTCTCTCTCTCTCTCTCTTTCTATTTCTCACTCTCATGGTAGATTTAGACTTAACTGTCTTTTGGTACTTTGCTTATCATTTAGAATAGCCCATCCACTTTTTCTTTTGATAATATTTTCATTAATGCTATAGACATAGAAAGTTTAAAGAATTCCTGGCAGCTAGTATAAAGTAAAAAGTTTGCACTGGAATTTATTTTTCAGTATATTGCATTACTTTTGTAGAATTATATTATTCTCCACTTTAGGATTGCTAAACATTTACCTCAAGTTTTTTCTTTATGTGTTCAAGATGTATATTGCAATTTTGCATTATTTCAAGGACTCCTGCAGAGGTGCTTATTTGCAAAGCATTCAGTTTGTTTTGTATTTTTGATATTATTTCTTTCCACATGGAAATCACATGAGAGAAAAGTACTGTTTCTGCTGGGAGCTGCCTTTAAAAATAAAATAGATGTAATTAAAAATTTTGAAGGCATTGTAATTAAATCTATTATTTAAATGCATTTGCCAAGGAATATTATTTAATTTATAAAATGTTTTGCCATGTTATATTTTTCTGATCAATAACTAATTAAAGATACATTTTGAGTGCATATTATATACAATGACATACATGATAAATATTAGGATGAATTAGACATACAACCGTCATTTAACAAGATCATATGTAGTATGTGGTAGAAGATAGACTTACACAGTTCTATATAAAGCGAATAGAAATGATTTGTGATCTAAGAAATATAACAAAATAAAAGGCTACTGAAATTCTAGAGAATTGCATCTGGGAAGAGATTTTTAAAGACGAAGCTATTTAATCTGGTTTCAAAGGAAGAGTAGGGCTTTGATGTGAAGAGAAGGTAGGGAAGGTATTCGGCCTAGGAGACTATAGAGATGAGTATTAAAAAAAATCAAAGTTTTATTCATAATTGTCTAATCTTGGAGGATAAGAAGACATAAGGCAGATATTAACCTTGGTATAGACATTTTTCTTTACAGAATATTATCTTTGTTTTCTCCCTTTGGAAAAGGGAAGAAAAAACCTACACATGGTATGGTACAATAATCCATTGTTATGTTGATTTTAGTTTTGGTTTTGCTGCAGTGGGAATTGAACAAGAACTTTTTTTTTTTAGAGATTTTTGCCTCAGTGGGGCACATGCACTCACGAGATACAGAGAGAGAGAGAGAGAGAGAGAGAGAAAAAAGGAAAGCAAGAAATCACCCCCATGGGGGAATGGTCACGCCACAATCCCTTCTCTTCCATTCTCCTCCTGGGATCTTAGGCACACAAATATACATATACAACAAAAAAGGTTATTGTTACCTACTAAGCAGTACTCACATTTAAACCATCCCTTTGTAAAGTTCTAATGGTTTTCCTTTGTGTCCAATATAACGCTCAAAATAATCAGATACTCAAGGTCTTCCATGGCTGAAAGTCTTTTAAATGTATACTGCATGATCTACTACTTGTGTTTAGAAAGCCTCCTAGACTAGTTTGTATCATTTACTGTCAGCAGTTCAGATTCTACCTAGAAAATTTATTTGTCTCAAGAAAAACACTCTTAAGAACTCTTAAAACTTTAAAAAGTTTGAATGCTATAGATAAAGAGAAAAGGTAAAATTTTTAGAAATGTTAGGTTTTCTAGTCTTCCATCTGCTAAGAAATTCTCATTAATGCATGAGTGCTGCTAAAAACATTATCATTCACATCAAAACCACACTAATATTCTAGAGCTGAATAAACACACAACATTTGGGGTTAGGGATTATAATGAGGTATTTGGCAATGTTTCCCTTGTCCTTTATATCTTCATATCAATAATTGAGAAATAATGCTTTTGAAAAAGACAATGTTTGTCATCTTTTATGAAAGGAAAAAATAGTTAGCAGATTACATTTGTATCAGTAGGTTTGTTCATTGAAGGAATGATTTCTCAAAGGTTACAGAAAATAAGTTTCCCACTGTGCACTTTTTTCTACCTGTATATGGTATTTTAAGCTTTTACCTTTGTATTTCTGAAGATTGAAAGATTGGCTCAAGATAAAGCCAATTTCTTTGACAATTCATCCATTCCTCAAGAGTATAAGAGAAGAGAGTTAAGTTTTGATCCCATTCATGCACAAGATCCTACAATGACAAAAACACATACATCTGAATCTAAACATAAGAAATTACACTATAAGAGTCAAATAAGGGAACCAGCAGTTAGCGTAATGGCTATGTCGCTGGACTCCCACGTAGTCGACCGTGGTTCGCATCCCGGACCCGGCGGCTTAAAATTCACGCCTGGCGCGTGTGCGTGCGTGCCCAAGATCCGGAGAGGAGAATGGAGGAGAAGGGATTGCGGCGTGACCATCCCCCCTGGGGGGTGATTTCTCGCTTTCTGTCTCTATGTCTCTCTCTGTCTGGCGAGCGCACATGCCCTATAGTGAAACCTCTCCAAAAAGAAAAAAAAAAAAAAAAAAAAGAAAGAAAGAAAAAAAGAGTCAAATAATAGGAACTAAGATCAAAGGTGAGTATCACTCATTGACATATGGAATATAATTAATATAGGGTCACATAAAGGTAATTCTATTTTAGTTTTGGTAGGGGCATAAGATATTCTGTTGATCCAGTTTTCTCCCTTATTTATTATACAATAAATAATTTTTTTCTAAAATACTTGAATAACACACATGTATACAGAAATGAACATGAATGTTTCCCACTCAACCCTTATTTTCTACTTTCAATCAAGAGGAAACAACCAGGAGTTTGGGATGCACATTATTGCAGTCCTTTCTTTAAGCATTATTGCACATATGTACATGTACTATTTTCAATGGTTTACATAAATGCAGTCATTTTATACACATTATTTTGTAACTTTCTTTTTTTCTTAACCTAATACTGCCTTCCAGAAAGGTTTTATGTAGATACTTAGTTTTTTTTCATTCTTTTGATAATTTCAGAAAATTCCATTGTATAGGTAACATTTTTTCCAACTAGTATCTTTTTATTGTTATTATTATTTATTATTATTTATAATTCACTCATTATACATCATTTAGTTTGTAAAGAGATTTTACCCAACATGATATATGCCACACAGCACGCGAGTTGAGAATACTTTACACAACATCACCAAAACAGATATTACCATACATATTATCATCAATAGATATTTTTCCATTTTCTGTTTCTTAAATGTTTTGCTCTTTTCTTTTCCCCCTTGATTACCTCCTTTTCATTCTTTGCCATTTTCCACCCTCCTCCCACATTGTCTCTGATATCCTCAGTTGCTCTGCATGCCTTTATTCCATCTAATATTTCAGTTTCTGCCATAGAGTACAGACATTTGGTATATATTGAGTGGGGACATACAATGTCTCTCTTTCATAATCTAGCTTGCTTTGCTTAGCAGTAAATCTTCCATATTCATCCACTTTCTGGCAAATGCTAGGGTCTCGCTCTCCTTTTTTTTATGGCTCAGTAGTATTCCATAGTGTATATGTGCCACACTTTTTCAATCCATTTGTCTGTTCATGGATATTTGGGTTGGTTCCGTGTCTTAGCAATTGTGAATAATGCTACAATAAACATGGATGTGCAAGTGTTTTTTAGAGTGAATCCCATCCTTTGGGTAGAAAAACCCAGGAGTGGAATTGCTGGATCATATGGTAGTTCTATTTGTAGTTCTGTGAGGAATTTTCATCTTGTTCTCCATAGTGGCTGTACTAATTTATTTTCCCACCAACAGTGTAAGAGAGTTCCCTTTTCTCTACAGCCTCACTAGAATTTATCATTCTTTATTTTTTAAATCTTAGCCATTCTGACTGGGATTACATGATATCTCACTATGGTTTTGATTTGCATCTCCCTAATGATAAGGAATATTGACCATTTTTTCATAGATTTTTGTCTGTTTGCATGCCTTTTTTAGAGAGTTGTCTGTTCAGCTCATTTGTCCATCTTTCAATAGGGTTGATCTTTTTAAATCTTTCCTCTGGGTGACCTGCTTCAGTTCCCTGTATATTCTGGTTATCAATCCCTTATCTGAGGTGTAGTTTGCAAATATATTCTCCCATTCTGAAGGTTGTCCCTTCATTCTAATGTTTCTTTTGCTATGCAGCAGCTTTTTAACCTGATGTAATCCCAACCACGTCCGGGACTCAAACCATGGTTGACCATGTTGGAGTGTCCAGCACCTTAGCCACCACATCACCTGCTGGCCCCAAGTTTGTAATATATTATGGGGTAAGGGAGTGAGATGCCTTCTATTCCACTCTTTTTTTCAGTATTGCTTTGGTTATACAGGGTCTTTTATGATCTTTAGAAGTTTAATTTTTGTCTTTTAAAAATAATATCTACATCTTTACTTAACTTTTTTTGGGGGGGGAGGGAGAGGTTTTTGCTATAGGACACGTGCGCTCACCAGAAAGACAGAGAGAGACAGACAGAAAGCGAGAAATCACCCCCTGGGGGGATGACCACACTGCAATTCCTTCTCCTCCATTCTTCCTGGGATCTTGGGCACGCACGCACATGCACCCAGCATGAGTTTAAGCCACCAGGTCCAGGACTCCATCTGCGGTCGACTACATGGGAGTCCAGCAACATAGCCATTACTCCAACTGCTGTTCCCTCTACTTAACTTTTTAATATGTAGGTTATATTTATGACTTTTTAGTGCCCTTATCTCTAATTCTAACATCTGTGTTAGTTAAGAATTAGTTTATATTGACTAGTTTTTCTTTTCATTACAAATTATTTTTCATTTTTTTTTGAAAGTCTGGTAATCTTTAATTGGGTTATAGACATTATTAATTTTAACTTACTGTGTACTGGATATTTTTGTATTCCTATAGTCTCGTAGTTTGTTTTGGATGCAGTCAATTTACTTAGAAACAGTTTCAGTATTTTAAAATCTTGCTTCTAAGATTTGTTAGGGAGGACAAGAGCAGCATTTAGTCTAGGACTAATTATTTCACATTACTGTAGCAAAACTCTCTTGAGTATTCTCTCTAATGCTCATAAATTATGAGTATTATGAACTTCTGTTGTCACTGGTTGATGCAAGCATTATTCCAGAACTGTCTGAACCATTTGAATTCTCTCAAGTGTTTATTTTCTCTGGTAGTTTCTCACATTCATGTGCCATTGATTGTGTGTGCTGAATACTTGAGTAGGGACCATTCACAGACCTCTGAAGTTCTCTCTTGGTACAACTCTGTCTTTCCTGGTACTTGAGTCTACAAACTTCAACCCCCTCTGCCTCTCTAGACATTCAGCAGCATCCCTTCATATCAGAGTCTACCAGATTTTATCTGGATTTATATCTTTTTCCTTCAGTCAAGGTCTAGAAGAAACTCAAGGCAATAGGTTGGTACAAGCATAGGTGTACGTTGTTTGTTTCTCCCTCTCAGGGATCCTTGTCCTTCATTGCCTAATGTCCAGTGTCCTGAAAACCATTGTTCCATATAATTTGTTTTATCTACTTTGGATATTTTGGTAGAATGGTAAATATGGCAACTATATATCAGTTTTCTTGGAAGTGGAAGTCTGTATGTTTGTGCTGTTCTTTTTTAGCGTCTTGAATCTATCTAATTTATCATTTATTAAACCCATTTTACTCTGTAATACAGACATATGATGCCCTAAATATTTATTTTCATAGGGATCTAGACAATTGTGACAAAGTTTTGTATTAATTTTCTCATTATTTATTTATTTATTTTTTTAAAGTTTATTTGTTCATTGAGAGAAAGGGGAGTGAGAAAGATAGACATAGGCATCCTCAACAGAGAGTTTCACTCTGTGATCCTCCCTACAGTTTTCCTAGCCGGCAGCATCACAGGCATGTGTGCACACTCAGCACATAATGGTCAACTGGGAACCAAACCCCAATATTCCATATGGCTCCAACATTACAGAGTAACATGCCATCACTGTATTACTACAGTTGGCCACCTTGTTAATTTCCAAATGTAAAAAATTTGGATTACATTTACTGTATATTCTGATGGTTGTTTTTAACTTACATTTTTATGGGTGTTTTGTTTACCTTTATTGCTGTTTTATGATTTTTTTTTTTTTTGGAGAGGTTTTTTTGCTATAGGGCGCGTGCGCTCGCCAGACAGAGAGAGACATAGAGACAGAAAGAGAGAAATCACCCCCCAGGGGGGATGGTCACGCCGCAATCCCTTCTCCTCCATTCTCCTCTCAGGATCTTGGGCACGCACGCACACGCGCCCGGCGTGAGTTGTAAGCCACCGGGTCCGAGACGCGAACCGCGGTCGACTACGTGGGAGTCCAGCAACATAGCCATTACGCTAACTGCTGGTTCCCAATGATTTTTTTTTTTTTAAAATCTTACTGGTTTGAGATTACATTCTATTTGATTTAATCCTATTTTTTGTAACTTTTTTCTCTAAGGTCCAATAACTGACATTTCCTTAAGTGTTTGTAAATAATATGAATTCTATTTGTTAGGTGCACACTTCTCTTTTTCTATCTATCTATATAGATACATATATATATACTTTTGTGTGTAATCTGTTATGTTAATTTTACTATTGAATAGCTCCAAAAGTTTAAAAATGGTTCTTACTTATGTTATTAGATGTATGTGCACTGCCTAGTGAGGAACAGTCAGTAAACACTGACCTTTGCCGGTAAAAGTCATGGTTTATAAGGTCATAATTTTATATATTCTAAATTTATTTTACCCACCTGAATGAAACTTTCAGACATTTCCTAATGAAAAATTAATGGTTCCATAAAACATTGTTTTTAGCATTCAAATGGCTAAATATTCCACTTCATTTCTGAACAAGCATATGAATGATATATATAATTCAAAAGCAAATGCAAAATTATAAGATGCATAAAATTAAATAAAACAGTAGAAAATTAAAACATATTCCCTTTGCCATTATATTTACCTTAATGGGCCCAATATAGGAAGATCCTTTAATTGTTGCAAGTATGACTTGAGACTCTTCTAACTGAGTTAGTATATCATCTACAGATGAAACTATTAGTATAGAGGAAGCCTCTGTCTGATGAGGAACTAAATGTAAAGGTGTAGTGTTCCACAGATCAATAATCTTGAATAACATTTTTTCAAGAGTAGCTTCATTAGTTGCTGAGGTCGATATATCATTTATTTCATTTTCATACTGAAACATCTAAAATGAAAAAAAAATTCTTTAATATCTAGTGGAACAAATAATTATTGATACATTTAAAATGGGAGATTTAAAAGCACATTTTCAAAGGTACGTCTAAAAAATTAAAGATCTGAATCCAGTTATGTTTACATCCTAATCAGAGTTCATGGCCTAGCCCTTCATGGCTTAATCTTTATAACATAGCACTTTTAAGCTTATTTTCTTTTGTTTTGTTTTGCTAGTGAGTACATGTACTCACTGGGGGCGGGGGAGAAGAGGAAGCATCCTTCATGGGGAATGGGCATGCTGCAGTTCTTTCCCCTTTTCTCCCTTCTTTCAAAGCTTTGGGCATATGTACTAGGCATGTTTCTTCAAGCTGCTGGATCAGGGACTTGAAACCATGCAGTCAGCCATGTGAGATCCAATTGCCTTAACCACAATGCCATCATCAGGCCCACCCTTTAAAATTTTTAATCATTCTATTTTACTTTATTCACGCTCACTAAAATTTCTAATTTTACTTTGATCTACTCAGTGTAGAGAATATTTACTGTCTATATATATGAAGATGATAACATATCTTTTAGTTTTCTTTCTGCAGCACTAATGCCAACTGTTTAATTACTTTGTTGCTTGCTTTCACTCTTTGTAATAATTCTTGGGATATATTTGCCTAGGGTAATGTAACTCTAATGGATCTAGATTTCCATTTTTTTTCTTTGCCACATATTCTTGAAAGTAAATGTCTCTCCAAGAACATTAGCAGGATATATACAAACTTCTTGTCATATACACTGATTGCCAGTTCTTATGGGACAAGATCCTGACATGAGATTTCCAGATTCAGCCATCATTATAGAGATACACAGATTGCTTCTCATTGCTACATCTGAGAGTTGGGCTTATTGTTTTTGCTTTGGTTAGGAATAAAAATCTACTATTCTGATATGTCATCTCCATGAGTTTAAAGAATGGTGCCTAATCCCTATGTTTTTGGTAATGCAGCTCGATGAGAACAATGAATAGATATGACTTATTTTTGTCATCTCTCTTATGGGCCTGCCAACGACGAGTGTGAAGATGAGTTGACAACTTATGGCTTTAAGTAGCAGCTTTGAGGGAGAGATTAACCTTCTAACATAGCTTACTGAACCTAAGGTAGATAAGAAATCATAGGACCATCAAAGTTCTATGTTGAATAAAAAAATTTTTGCCTCCAGCTAATATTCTGAGATTGCTAAAAATGAAATCCAGACACCGATAATATATAAGGCAAAATTTTGGCCAAATTAATCTAACCCTGACAAATCTTTATGATCAAAGTTTGGGACTTTGATAGATCTTTCAGTTCACTTGGTAATATCTAGGTGGTTCAGATGGATCTCAATGCCTGTAATTAATCACCTATATGTATTATAAAGCACATGGCTTTTGTGCAAATGATGAATTATAAAGTGAGAGTGTTCATCATATTCATACTATTGACTTCTTCCTCTTCATTTACTTTATGACAGGGTTTTCATGTGACAGGCTTTTTCAGAGTCTACACAACGTCTTGGACAGATGCCGTCATATAACTGCATGACATCATAATTTATTCATTTGATAGGATTGCAAATGAACTTATAATGTACCTGTCCTGGAAAGTTGTCAGGATGACCACACTCTCTGGGTCAACCTCAAGAAATGCAAGCTTTAGTAAATGAAAGCTGAGTTTGGGGGCCAAATTCTATCCATCTAGGCACTTACATTTTACTGAATTGAACTGCCAAATTTCCACAGGATGACCAAAAGCATCCAGGAACTCTTAGGGTTCACTCAAGATTACAAACTGATTGCCTCCTTATTCCTATTATAATTATAATTAACTTAAAGAAGGAGAAGAGGTTCTTGTAATTTCTGGTTATGGTATTACAGAGGCTGAAGACCTTGTTACCTTTTGTTTAGATGTTGAAATATCCTAATTTAGACTCTCCAAAACCTGAACAGAATTTCCTTTTTTTAACTATTAATTCATGTTAGAAATATAAGGATAGCTTACTGGAACCCTTTAAGGTAGTGTTGGCCGCCAACCCAGAGTAGGCCACCAACTGCTCCCCTCTGCCTAGCAGTTATATTGCTGGACTCCTACATGCCCGACTGTGGTTCAAGTCTCAGACCCAGTGGCTTGAAACTCATGCCAGGTGCATGTGCATGCATGCCCAAGACCCTGGGAGGAGAAAGGATTGTGGCATGGCCATCCCCTCTGGAGGGTGATTTCTCACTTTCTCCCCTCACTATCTCTGTCTCTCTCTTTCTTTGGTGATTGCACACTCTCTTAGGCAAAAACCTCTAACAATAATAGCAACAAAAAAGAGCAGAACTTGGGAGGTGGAGAATAGAAAGTAAATTTTAGACATGTTAATTTTAAGATATCTCTTACACATATAGTGGAGATACTGAATAGAAAACTGGGGGCCAGTTGGTGGTGGGATTGTTAAGGAGGCTGAGCCCACAGGACCAACGGTGCAGTTCATGTCCAGGATCCAAAGGCTTGGAAAAGCGCATCATGAGTGTGTCTGTGTGCGCCCAAAATCTCGAAAGGAGGGAGACATGGAGGAGAAGAAATTGCGACATTACTATTCTCCATGGGAGATGCTTTTTCACTTTCTCTCTCTCCCCTTCTCTTTCTATCTCTCCCTCTCTTTGGTAAACAAAGCACCACCTGACAAAGTGAAAAAAGAAAGAAAAGGAAAAGAAAATTGAATATGTGAACCCAGAGTCCAGGAAGGAGGTTACTATTAGGCTTAGACATAAAATAATCTAATGTTTAAAATTAATTAAAGTCATCTACTTAAAAACCTTCAAAATTTTTTTCTCAAAGTCCTCATTATAACAAGTTATTAGTAAAAAGTTATAGGCTATAAATCTGGTTTTAATTAAATTATATTATGTCATTAAACATCAATGAAGCTTATTGTAAGCTAGAATTGAAAACAGAAAGTTTTTTATCGTGAAATATTGGAAAAATTCTATTTTAATAATAAAAGTTTCATTGCAAATCAAATGAATTGCTAAGTATGTATTTTAAATATAACATTGATTTATTGGTAGGGTTATTCTAACATGCTCTTATATGTTTAATTTTATATAAAATGAAATACAGTAGTTTTATTTTAATTTTTTTAGAGGTTTTTGCTTTAGGGCATATGCACTCACCATAGAGAAAGAAACAAAGACAGTGAGAGGGAAAGTGGGAAATCACCCCCCAGGGAGAATGGCCATGCTGCAATCCCTTCTCCATTCTCCTCCCAGGATCTTGGTCACACATACACATGTACACAGCAAAATACAGTAATTTGGATTTCTCTATTCATATAAAATATATTCTCTATAAGAAGTAGTACTGTTAAACAATAAAACAATTTCATTTTTCATGCATGAAAAGCAAAAAAGTATTATAGTGTAGATAATAATAGCATAATGAATACCTTACCCGATATCTTCAAATTAATTTCCTGTCACCTATACTATCTACTAATGTACTAATACAGGTAATGTACTTATTTTTCAGGTAATTTATAAATGTCTCCATTTTCTAATTCCTAGTCCTTATAAGTTAACTTACCTATTTAAAGTTGGTCCCTCTTGTATTTCATTATTTTTTTTAGAACTATTTTTATTTACCTTGAGAGCTAGAAGATTCTCTACTGTACAGTTTTTATCAAGGGAAATTGACTTTCCAATAATCTCCTGAAGAGCCTCCCAATGCCTTGGCCTGAGACATGGGTTTCCCAGAGCTGTGATGATAGGCAGCTCTTGTTTAAAATCTGTCACTGATTGTTTAAGATGTGTTACCATATCATTTTTAGGTAAACCTGTAAATAACGATAGGTCTGACAATATGTTCGTCACATTTTTAAACCAACCATCAAATTTAGAAAATCAGAATTTTTCTTTAAAATTTGCTAACTAATGGAATAGTAGTTTATCAGTTACTAGTCTTCTTTAAAACAATATTAGATAATGAGGCTTATTAACATCAGCCTTACATAAGAAGCAACTATGGATTAAAATAAGGAGAAATAGTTATTGGGACTGGTCACTAAAACCAAAGACTAACAAGTCAAATTATCTTGGAAAATTTCATACCAGGGTAGCCAGCTACCACAAGCTTTCACAGATTCTTAGTGAAAAAGTAAATATACAGATAGACAAGCACACATACACAGAGTCTGAAGACTGTCATGGGTTCTAGTCTTTTAAATGTCGCTGAGTAAGGAAGAATATCAAGAGAAAAAAAAAATCTACCACTGTAATAATTTCATAAAGAAAATATTTGAATACCAAAATGTAGGAAATGTAGGTGACAACGTTGCCCTAGTACCAGCTTTGATCTATTCTCTGACAGTGAAGAGGTTGACTGAGGCACAGGACTCAAAACTTAAAAATGGAAGGCTTAACCTTTATAAACTTTTTACTTAGCTTTTAAAGGGAAAGGGGAGGCAGTAGAGAAATAGTCCAATTTGGGGCATCAGGAGAACTGAAAATGATGCCCATTCTCTTGACAAACCAATTTGTACAGATGGGGCTTCTTTTATAAAGCCATACTGAATAGTGAAATGTTTTTCAAAACCTAATTAAATAGGGGACCAGCAGTTAGCATAATGGCTATGTCGCTGGACTCCCATGTAGTCAACCGCGGTTCATGTCCCGGACCCGGTGGCTTAAAACTCACGCCGGGAGTCTGTGCGTGCGTGCCCAAGATCCCGAGAGGAGAATGGAGAAGGGATTGCGGCATGGCCATCTGCCCTGGAGGTGATTTCTCACTTTTTGTCTCTCTGTCTCTCTCTGTCTGTCTGGCGAGCACACACACCCTATGGCAAAAACCTTTGGGAAAAAAAAAAAAAAAACCTAATTAAATAGAAAGTAGAGAGAATAACTTTGTTTTGTGCTAGTCTATACTTTGCCAAAAGTGAGATCTTATCTATGAAACTATGGACAAAAGAAAGTGCTGTCTACTGGTTACTTTATGTATTATTCTCTGAAATATTTATATAACAAATTATGAGAGGAAATACACAAAATAATTGTTACATGAGACCATGACTTACCCCTAGTTTTTCTTTTCTAAATGTTTTTCTAAATATTGTTATAAAAATATTGTTTTGTAATATTTAAAAATAAGTGAAATAAAGTATTTTCCTGACCTTTTTGGAGAAGAAATTTTAGCTTGAGGTATAGATGAACCATAAGGAAGGAGTCTTAACCTGGCTTTAGTCTCTGTGCTATAACTCCGTTTTTGGCATATTCAGTATCTCTCTGTCTTCTGATCAAGATAGCATTGTGAAAGTTATTCTAGACAACTGGATTTACCCTCCTCTTAAAACAATAAAATATTATTTTTTAAAAAGTAAGGAGAGTCTTTTAAAAAAATAGAAAAGAGCAAAGATATTCTCTTGTCCAGATGAAACAAATTTCCCTTTGAAAATTATATGATGTCATAAAACCCCATAACAAGGCAGTATCTCTTCATTGGCAAGATTTCAAATTTAATGATTAGCATAAGGGACCCTCTATTATTATTTATTTATTTATTTATTTTTTTGGAGAGGTTTTTGCTATAGGGCACATGTGCTCTCTAGAAAGACAGGGAGAGACAGAGAGATAGAAAGCAAGAAATCACCCCCCAGGGGGGATGGCCACACCACAATGCCTTCTCCTCCATTCTCCTCTTGGGATCTTGGGCACATACGTACATGCACCCGGCGTGAGTTTAAGCCACCGGGTCTAAGACTCGAACCACGGTCGACTACATGGGACTTCAGTGACATAGCCATTACACTAACTGCTGGTCCCAGGGACCCTCTTAAATAACTTTTTAGTTGTGTTCCTCACTGCTCAAATGATACTATATACATATGCAGTTAGGACTTAGATAAAGAAAGGTTCTGCTAGAGAGCCCTTATCATCAAAATATCTCTGACCAATACCCTAAAGAATCAGAATTAAGATGAAATGTCTGATGGTTCTAACCAGGAAACTATCTTTGAATGGATACAGAAATTATTAAATACTTAAATTTAAGTGTGGTTTTTTTTTTTTTTTTTGCCAAGTTTTCATCTCTTTCTTCTTCAACAAACAATTCCTACATACAGTCCTGTACTGTCTCTCCAGCCCAAATGGTCAGCCCCTGGAAACAGGTAAAGAAACAAGACCAAAGACAATGACCTTGTTACTCAAAGGGCATATTGTGTGTAAAGCAAGGTGGGAAAATTTGAGAAACACACTTTTACCTTTTTCTAGTATAGAGATTGTGTGCATCCATTTGGAAACGTATTTCTGTACTGATTCTACATCAATACTTTGAAGAGTACAATTTTTCCATTCACAAAAGAGTGTTCCCCACTCCTCTTGTGTTTCCCATAGCGTTTTCCTTAAGCCTAAGTCGCATTCAATGTCAGAGACCTCTGAAAGCACAAGCTGTATAATTTCTTCCATATTAAGGGAATGCATATGCGATTGGGAATCTTCAAAACGATCGTGACAGTTTGAGTATGCTTTAGCTTTGTGAGCTAAACTTGTAGCTTCCTCTGACAGAGTCTGGATCATTTCCTTTGCTATTGACACTCTAGTACCAGCCAATAACAGAATAGGAGTTCTTATCTAAAAAATAACAGTAAGACAATTTAAGAGACTGAAATGTTCAGAACATAAAACATGTTTTACAGATAGTCAAAGCATTTTGGTATATTATCTAAGATTTAACAAGATAAGTGAGTAAAATTGGAATGATCATCATTGGGTCTAAAACAAAAGCCCAGAAAGATGACAGGGGTTTTCTTTTTAGCCGGTTTTATGTCATGGGCCTCTTTGGCAATCTGTAATTAAAAACCTCCAGCTCTGCTGCAGTTTGCTGCCTGCATTCATTCATGATAGAAGAAAATCTTAACTTCCAATTAGCGGTTGATGTAAATAAAGGTTTTTGTTTGTTTGTTTTGTTTTGTTTATTTTTTTATTTTTATTTTTTATTTTTTTATTTTTGAGAGGTTTTTGCTATAGGGCGCGTGCACTCACCGGACAGACAGAGAGAGACAGAGAGACAGAAAGCAGGAAATCACCCCCCAGGGGGGATGGCCACGCCGCAATCCCTTCTCCTCCATTCTCCTCTTGGGATCTTGGGCATGCACGCACACACGCCCGGCGTGAGTTGAAGCCACCGGGTCCAGGACTCGAACTGCGGCCGACTACGTGGGAGTCCAGCGACATAGCCATTACGCCAACTGCTAGTCCCTTGTTTATTTTTTTTAAGACAAGGTCTCGCTATGCTGCAATCCTGCCTCAGCCTCCTGAGTCTGGTCTACAGCTGTGCTCCACTGTGCCTGGCTTTTTACAGTGGACTGGAATCAAACCTGGGAGTCCCATGTGGCCTCAGCTGGCTAAGTATTAGCATCAACCAGTGTGAGCTATCACAGCTGGGCTAAGAGATTAACTTTATTTCTCAGAGTTTACAAATGACCAACATTTTATCTATGAATTCCAGGTTAATAATACTTGTATTAAATTGAGACCAGCAGTTAGCGTAATGGCTATGTCGTTGGACTCCCATGTAGTCGACCGTGGTTCGCATCCTGGACCCGGTGGCTTAAACTCACACTGGCGCGTGTGAGTATGTGCCCATGATCCCGAGAGGAGAATGGAGGAGAAGGGATTGCGGCGTGGCCATCCCCCCTGGGGGGTGATTTCTCGCTTTCTGTCTCTCTGTCTCTTTCTGGAGAGTGCACGCGCCCTACAGCTAAAAACCTCTCAAAAAAAAAAAAAAAAAAAAAAAAAAAAAAAAAAAAAAAAAAACATGATTTATTTAAGCCAAGATTCTGCAGAAAGCAAACATCCAAATGCCTATTCTTACAAGAGACTAAGTTCAAGTTTTTAATGGAAAACAACAGCAGAAAACCAACTTACTTTGGCTTTTAAATTACTAACATCAACTCGTAGACCAGTGATATATGCTTCCAAATTATCTCTGAATTTAGTTATTACATCTTCTTTATTTGTTTTGCTTAGCTTCATAGATGTTTTTAGTTGACTAAACTTGATAAGGAGAATTTTATATATGGCAGTTTGCTCTTCTGAAATGTAGATCTGATAAAGCTTTGCAACAGAATATAGCTGAGAAATTGTTTGATGCTCTTTTTCTAATTTTATTATTTTTGAGGAAATGGAATCCAAAAAAGTAAAATGTTCCACAAATTCTTCTATTTCAGTGGGATCACTTTCCAACTGTTGTAAAGATGATTCTATAACCTAAAATCATTAATGTGTCAATTATAATTTTGTAATGATTGCCTCATTATTTTAGAAAATTAATTATTCTTTCTAATTTCTCTAACTTACATAATCTCAGAAAAAATGAAGATGTATAAACATAATTCTAAGTATTTAAATATTAGAGCATGATTAATTAACATGATTAAATCCTCCTTTTTTTTGAGTCTTTTTTTTTTTTTTTTTTTTTTTTTTTGCTATAGGGCGCATGCATTCACTGGAAAGACTGAGAGAGACAGAAAGACAGAAAGCAAGAAATCACCCCCCAGGGGGGAAGACCATGCTGCAATCCCTTCTCCTCCATTCTCCTCTCGGGATCTTGTGCCTGGGGTGAGTTTAAGCCACCGGGTCCAGGACCCGAACGGCCAATGACTACATGAGAATCCAGCAACACAGCCGTTATGCCGACTGCTGGTGCTGAATCATCCTATTGTTAACAGAAAGCACTTGAACATATATTGCATATAAAATAAACATTACAAAGACATAAAAGAAGAACTACTATGAATAATAGTTTTCTAAAAATATAAATATGAGATAAATAGCACAGGTATGATTGAAATGAGAACAGTGAGTTATAATTGCTACCACTTTTTGAAAATGTATGTGCAAGGTTCTTTAGGGACATGATCTTACTTTTTTCAGATACTGTATGTACTAATCATTTGTTATTTTTCCTAGTTTGAACTGGACAAAACTAAGCCTCCAAGGGATTTAATAGTCTTAAGACTAGAAATTTAGCGAGTTAGAGAATTTTGATTCAAACCCAAATCTGATTCCAAATCCTATTTTTTCCTATCATACTTTTATCCACTATATGTATTATATCTACTGATATTATACAGAAGTCTATGGATATCACATAAGTATATCATTTAATTAAGTTTTTAAATTAATTTCCATACTATACTTAAAAATTTTTTATATAATTTATTCATGCTTCAAAGGGTCTTAGTAAATTCTCGTAATTTTATTTAATTTTGGAATCAAAGTCAATTCAATTGTCAGTCTTCACAGTCTTGAGTACGTTTTTATAGGTTTCTAATTTTTCACTTTATTCTATTAGATTATAAAAGTAATAGTTACTCATGCAAAATTCCAGTACAGAAGTAATTTATTTTTTTAAAAAAGACCACCTATTATTCCATCACCCAGAGATAATAACTCTTAACCTTTCAGAAATTTTACTATGATGTGTGTATGTCTGTGTGAATCTTATCACAGAGTTTACATGAAGAGGCCTTAAAGTCAGAGAGATTTGTGTTTGAATCACAGTTCCAGTATTTACTTTGTAAACCTAAGCAAGTAGTTTCACTTTCATAAAGTAGGTGTCTTCATCTGTATTTTTGAGTAAAAAAAAATAATAAGCATATTATTTTGCCTGGCATATAGAAAGCACATCAAGAGTGATCAAGATAGCTGACTGAGTAAACACAACTTTCTTCATTCCAAACACAAATCAAAATAAGTGTCAAAAATATTTTTAAATACATATCTATATCACAAAGAACAGAGATAATTCCAATCTTGTCTAGAGTAGGAGAGTAGAAAAAAGATGAAATATACTCAAACTTCTCTTATGATATTACTAACATGGTGATTCGAAATCAGATAAAACAGATTTTCTTTTCTCAAAAGAAAATCATAGACCAATTTCACTTATAAATGCAAAAATCTTAAAACAACTGTATGCGTGTGTACTGGCAAGCTAAATTTATCAATTTGGATGTGAGGTTAACCCTAAAAAGTCAATTAATGTGGGATCAGCAGGTGGCATGGTAGTTAAGATGTTAGACTCTCACATAGCCAACCCTAAAAAGTCAATTAATGTGGGATCAGCAGGTGGCATGGTAGTTAAGATGTTAGACTCCCACACAGCCAATTACAGTTCAAGTCCTAGACCTGGCAGCTTGAAAATTATGCCAGGCATGTGTGCAGTGCATACCCATAATCCCAAGAGGAGAATGTAGGAGAAGGGATTGTGGTGTGGTCATCCTCCCTGCGGGGAAGATTTTTCACTTTTCCTTTCACTGTCTCTCTCTGTCTCTCTCTAGTGAGGGCATGTGCCTTATGGCAAAGACAAAACAAAAAATCTATTAATGTAATTCTTTTTTTTTTTGGAAAGGTTTTTGCTATAGGGCACATGTGCTCACCAGAAATACAGAGAGAGGCAGAGAGATAGAAAGTGAGAAATCACCCCCCAGGGGAGATGGCCATGCCGCAATCCCTTCTCCTCTATTCTCCTCTCAGGATCTTGGGCATGCACGCACAGGCGCCCGGCGTGAGTTTAAGCCACTGGGTCTGGGACGCGAACCATGGTCGGCTACAGGGGAGTCCAGCGACATAGCCATTACGCTAACTGCTGGTCCCAATTAATGTAATTTTTCAATTAAAAGGAAAACAACTGTAAGATTATCTCAATAACTATAGTTACAAACAGATAAAAATTTATTTATGATTAAAAAAATTATCAAACTAGGAATGGAAAGAAATATATTTAACTATATAAAAGGAAGTTACCAAAACCTTAAGAAAAAATACATCTAGGTCATACAGTGGTCAGAATGAGGATGAATAAACAGAACTTTCAGAACAATTTCCTAAGCAGTTGTACAGAAACAACTTTCTGGAACCAAATCCATGCTTCTTTTAACTCTAGAAATCTGATTCTTAGTGTTTCTGTGTTCCAGAAACTCTAAAACTTTTACAGGTAATAATAGGGAGCAAGATGGTGAAATAGGACTGTCCAGTAATTGTACCCCTGTAGAAACATCAAATATCAATTAGAACCACTATTCACATACAAATATACCTTCACAAGTCCTTAAAAAAAAAGTGAGAGATCATAATACTTATGTGTAGCATGGAAATATGAAAAGACATATTGAAGAGTATAGGAAGGACAGTTTTATGATATCTATGTCACCCATCCTCTAAGTCCATGTAGCTTAGCATGGAAATATTGTCCATCTGGGAGAAAGACAGGAAATGAACAAAAGACTTTGTCCTGGATCCAAACACCAAACCTCTCCAGTAAAACCAGAACTGGGCAAGGCCTCCAAAGCTCCAAACTTGATGCTAATATCTGTTGCAGACTGAGCCTCCAGACCTTCCCTGGCTCCAGGTCTCACTACACAGCCCCAGGTTTCAGGTCTGCATGGCCTAGTCCATACCACCACTAGGTTGACTTCAGAGGCCTTGTGCTCCACACAGCTCTCAGCAGTAAGTTGGCACCAGGGGTCTTGGGCTTTGGACCTGCCCTAGTGTTGTATCACCTCTAGTAGCACAGGAATTCAGGACTGTACCAGTGCCATACCAGCCCTAGCAATCATGGGCTTTAGGCTGGTCCCTGAGGATACAAGCTGCAGACCTACTCCCAATAAACACAATCAATAGATTTACTGAAGTGGATGTAGGTTCTAGGTCTCCCTTCCGGCTCACCCAGGACACCAGTCCAGCCAACCAAGTATTCCAGTGGCAAGCTTGTCCATGGGCCACAACAGATGGCTTGCTCAAAATCTGTCCAGGTTGAATGTTGAAAGGATTTTCCAAACAAAACCAGTACACAAAGCCTAGAATACTTGCCTATTTCTTCAGATGCATAGACACCAATCCATAGCTTCAAGGATCCAAAAAATTCAGGGAAGTATGACATGACCAAAGTGAAAAAAACTAAAGCATCAGTGACTGACCTCAAAGAAACAGAGATGAATGAGTTGACTGACAAAGAATTCAAAAAACTGTTTTAAGGAAGCTCAATAAACATTAAGAAAATACAGAGAAAGGGTGGTGGTTGGTTTATAGGGACACGAGGTTTGTGGTTGAAGTGCTGACTAGCTGCATAGTTCAAGAAAATTCTCAAGAATGGAAAGGGAGGGGATACTTAGAAAGATGGCTCTCTCAGTGACTTCTCTGTCTTACGCTTCTCTCAGGAAAAAACATGCAGTCCTTCAGTGTCAATATACAATCTATGGAATGAACACCTTGGTTCTGGTTAAACAGCTAGGACTTTTGATAGCTGTAGTAAAAAAGGTTAGGACCAACTACAAATATGAGTTATAAAATATAGTGTTTCCCTAACTTCCTGTTTTATCCTGAGAAAATAATAAATCTTTTATTCAAATGCAAAAAAGAAAAAACATACACAGAAGTAATTATTCAAAAAAATCCAGAAAACAACAAATGAACAGAATGAGAACTTCAACGAGATTAAAATAATAATAAAAGACATTAATAAAAATTCTAGATGAAAACTTACAATGAACAAAACAAAAATTACAATAGAATTGATCAAGAAGGAAAAAACCTCATGGTTTCTTTGGAAGGCAAATTATTTGAAAATATACAGTGAGAAGAGGGGGAAAATAGGAAGAAAGCTTATGGATTTATGGGACAGAATCGAAAGAACAAATATTTGAGTCATAAGAATTTAAGAAGGGAAAAAAGGTAGATAAATAGGTAGAAAGTTTATTTAAAGAATAGAAATTTGTCCACATCTGTAGAAAAATGTAAATATTCAGGTATAGGGAGTTTAAAGGTTTCTAACAGACTCAATCCAAACAAGACTGTGCAAGACATATTATAATCAAGCTGGAAAAAAAAATCACAAAGACAAAGCAAGTATTCTAAAAGCAGCAAGAGGAAAGAAGCAAGTAACATATAAGGAGTTCCAAAATGGCTAGGAATGATTTCTGAGCAGAAACCTTGCAGTCCAGCGGAGAGAGGAATGATGTATTCAAAATGCCAAAAGAAAAAAAAAATACCACCAGAGAGACAGATTTTTCTTAAATAAGGTTAAGGGAATTAATTATCACCAAACCTCTCTTGCCAAAAAATCCTAAAGGGAATTCTTTAAGCTGAAAGGAGAAGATGCTAAAGAGTAAAGTGAAATACAAGAAAGTATAAAATTCAGAATACATTAATATGCGAGGTCTTCAAAAAGTTCATGGAAAGTGCATAGTATGAAAAATGTATGCATGGATTTCAAAACTATTTTGCACTAAGATAAACTCATATTTTAGTTCTGTTTTTGCAAACTTTTAAAAGTCCTTTCACAATGTAATGGTGGTGTATAAATCATATCTTTAGTATGAAAGCTAAAAGATAAAACTATTTTAAATAATGACAGCTACAATAACTAGTTAAAGGACATGTAATATAAAAAGATATAAATTGTGGCATCAAAAATCACACCCAAAATGTGGTTGAGAAGAGGAAAAGTGGGGGGGGGGGCTTTCGGGTTTTTGTATTTTTGTTTGTAATAAAGTTGATACTGACATAATCTTATAACTACAAGATACTGATTGAAAGCCTTACAGTAACGACAGAACGTGATCATTAGAATAGATGCAGCAAAGTATTCAACAGCATTAAAAATTCTCTCACTGCATGGGGCCAACAGGTGGCATGATGGTTAAGGGCACTGGATTCCCATATGGCTGACTGCGGCTTGATTCCCAGACCTGGCAGCTTGTGTTTTCACTTTCCTTTTCTCTCTTGCTCATCCTTCTCTGCTCAAATTAAGTAAATAAATTAATTAAATTAAATAATTCTTTTAAAAAATTATCTCATTATAAAGCTGTCAACAAAATGCATACAGAAATAATGTATCTCAACACAACAGAGACTGTATGTGACAAAGCCACAGTTAACATCATATTTAATGGTGGAAGTTAGAAGCTCATCCCCTGAGATCAGGAATAAAATAAGGATGCCCACTCTCACCACTTCTAGTCAATACAGTACTGGACTCCTAGTCAGAGCAACTAGGCAAGAGAAAGAGATTCACGTTGGAAAAAAAAAAAAAAGAAGTTAAATTGTAAATAACCCCCTTGTTTAATAAACATTGTTTTTTGAGTTTTCTGACATATGCTGGGAAATGCGATCCTAAATGAAATACAGAGTAATTTTTTGTAATTAATAGGATTGTTGTGAATCTAAATATAATGTGTGTTTTATTTTATGTTTAGCATACAGCACCTTTCTCCTGACAGACACTTTTTAATCCATTTTTATACTATTTGTAGCATTAAAAACTATTAGATGTTCCCTCCTCAAAATATCCTCTTACTTTCTTAGTCTCTTCAATTATTCTTTTTCTGTATACCTAGTAGGCTCTTTTCCCTCTGTCAGTCCCCTAGATATTGATGTTATTCAGGCTTCTCGTATAGATTCTCCTGTATTCTCACCACACACATAAGGCATTCTCATTCACTCTGAGGATGTCAATGACTACATGTTTGGTTATCATTTAAATATCTATTTCTACTCTTCTGATAGCAGCCACATATATCTGGGTGTTCTTTTAAAAAAATTATTTATTTAATTGTATTCATTGTTATTATTAGTTTGCTTTAGGGCAAATGCACTCACCAAAGAAAGAAACAGAGAGGGGTGAGAGGGAGGAAGGAGGGGGAGAGAGAGAGAGAGAGAAAGAGAGAGAAAGAGAAAGTGAGAAAGTAAACAACCAGGTACAAGACTCGAACCATGGTCTAACATGTGGAAGTCCAGCACCTTAACCATCACACCAACTGCTGGCCCCTATGTGGGTATTTTACCTTGAACATTATTATACAATTAACAACTACTGTGTTATTAGTGAATTACATCCTGATACCTAAAAAACTCTGAAACCATCATTTTTCTTACTGTTTAGATTCAGATGATTATCATATCCTGATAATCCCATTTTCTATGTCTCACATCCATTTGCTTCTCAGACTTCACATTGATCCTCCATTGATTCAGGAGAATCTCGCCCTTACATTACAGAAACAGCTCTTTCTTGGACCACCCTAGCCCATTCTTCACACTGCAATCAGAGTGGCTCTTACAAAAATGCAAATTGCATCATACTATTTTTCTGTTTAAAATCTTCCAATGATTCCATGGTCTTAAGAAAAATGTTCAAAGTTTCTGATATGACTTTCAAGGTCCTTCACCCAATATCTTACCTGCATCATTTGCCAATCCTTTTTCATAGACTATAATCTCACAAACTGGATTTAGTCAGGCCTTCAGGTATGCTTTAGGTGTGCATCCCTCTAGGCCTTTCACTTGCTTTTCCCATTTCCTGATGTGACAGTATCTTCCTAATGCCTACCCCAGTCTTCATTTTCCTTCCCCATGATAAATCCTAAATTTGCTTGGAGTACCATGGAGTTATAAGACCACTTGTCTCAGTTTTTCTTGTGGCTTGGTGAGGCCACATAACCAAGTTCTGGTAAATAGGATAGAAGCAGAAAACAGGGGGTGCTTCTGGGAATTATTCTTATAAGTAGTATTGGGAGATGCTTCATTTTGCTGCCTTCTTCCATCCTACTGCCTGGAATGAGGATATGAGGGTTGAAAAGATGGCATTCATCTTGGATAATGTATACGAGTATCATGGTCTAGGGAGTATTATGGACTAGAAGGAGCCTATGCCCCTAATGATGTTATTAAGTCATCAAACTAGCCCTAAATTGTCTCTGCAGTGTTTTTTACCTGAGAGAGAAATTAGTTTCTGACTTGTTTAAGCCATTGTTATTTTTTGTTTTGTTTTGTGTCACATGCAACTGAACCTAAGTTAAATTAATATTCTGCTATTTCCTCCCAGTGCCTCCATACCACTTCCCTTGGCCAGCCAACTCTACTGCTCTTTTAGATGTTAAAATTTCTTCTAGCAAATTATCCATGACCCCATCTATGTTATCTTGGGTACTTCTGCTAGAATTTTTGATAGATTAGAATCTATTAGAGCAAGAACGAGTCTCTCTCTCTTTCACCATTATCTTCTAGAGGCCTAGTACAGTGCTTACCATGAAATCAATGCTTTATAAATGTTCAATTCAAATTGAATAAATGAACACATAGTAACTATTAATATAAGTTCATATTCTTAAGCAGGTCTGAGGTACCACTGAGGGTGCTTATGTAGACAATATATGGTCTACTAGTATCTGTCTGTCCTAGAAAATTATATGGGTGATAGGATGGGAGGAATAGCTAATAGAGGGGTAGGTTATTTGGGTTTGGGTGCTCCCAGATTTTCATTCTTTCTCAGTTCTGCAATCTCCACAGAAACTCTAAACTGCTGTGGTCTCAGAGGTGATCTGCCTGCCCAGAACCCTTCCTTAAAAGTGATAAACCCTTGGGGAACAGCAGTTAGTATAATGGCTATGTCGCTGGACTCCCATGTAATCAACCGCGGTTCGTGTCCTGGACCCGATGGTTTAAAACTCACACCAGGTGCGTGTGCGTGTGCGCCCAAGATCCCGAGAGGAAAATGGAGGAGAAGGGATTGTGGCGTGGCCATCCCCCCTTAGGGGGTGATTTCTCGTTTTCTGTCTCTCTGTTTCTCTCTGTCTAGAGAGCGCATGCACCCTATAGCAAAAAATCCTCTTCAAGAAAAAAAGTGATAAACCCTAATACACAGTAGAACCCCAATATCCTTGTATATTAAAATATTTATTTCAGATACTTCATAAATTGATGAAACTTACATACTAGTGAAGGAAATGATGAACAGACTAAGAGATATATAGCATAATTTCAGGTAGATATGCATCTTACAAGGATGAAACAGGGAAAAGAGGAGGAAAGTGATAAGAAATGCAATTTTAGATGTGATTGGAGACAGTTTTTTCTGGGGAAGTGTTATTTGATCAAGGCACAAACATGTTATATACATTTGGAATTTTCTGAGGATAATACTTAACATGTATATTTTCTAAGTATGTATTTTAAAATTGTAATCAAATATGAAATCATCTTATGTAATAGAAAATTTCAAAGTACTTACTTCCAATAGATTTGCATTCTTTTTGTCAATTACAGATAGCAATCGGGTATTGGTCATACGGACTATGCCGTCAACATATGGTAAGCATTCTGACTGATAATCAAGACTTATGATGTTGAAAATACCAATGCGTTTCTCGATAGTCATATTCACGATTTGTCTAAGATAGTTTCTGAATGTATTTAGTATAGTTTTAAACTCTGTTGAAGTTAATTCTCCCATAGATGACATTTTCATACTCATGATTTTGGCCTCCTCCACCATGGTACAATACTTTATAAACTTGGAGCTGTAAACATTTACTATGCCCATTGAATTTCCAATAATAGTTAGGAGACTGACAATCTGTAAATAAATATGTTAAAAAGGTAGTCAGAATTTTTAAGAGTGAAAAAAGTGTGGTCTGATATGCTAATAGTTTCTGCTAAGATAATAGTCTTATGTGGAATTCATTTTGTTAAGAATGTCTATTTAATATCTAACATTTATGACTTTAAGAAATACTTAAAAGCATAAAACTTTGGGGCCAGCAGGTGGTGTAGTGGTTAAGGCACTGGATTCCCACATGACCAACTGTGGTTTGAGTCCCAGATCTGACGGCCTGAAACTCACGCCAAGCACATGTGTGTGCTTACTCAAAATCCCAAAAAGAGAATGGATTGTGGTGTGGCCATCACCACCAGGGGGTGATTTCTCACTTTCCCTCTCACTGTCTCTCCAGAGAGCACACAGGCTCTATGGGAAAAAACAAACAAACAAACAAACAAAAAACTAAAAAAAGAAAAAAGACTAAGAAATTTAGGGGGGCCAGCTGGTGGTATGGACAATGGACTCCCACATGGCTGACCACAGTTTGAGTCCCCAACCTGGTGGCTTGCTTTCTCACTCCCCCCCCCCCCCCCGCTCTGGTTAAATTAAAATAATAATAAATAAAATTAAATTAATAATTCTTTTAAAAAAAGAAGTTTAAGTACCTTTCTAGTATTTGGTTTTTATGTAAAGGCTTATTAGATTATTTAACTTCATAATTTTAACATGTTATTTTGAGCCATATACTATAGACACCATTTATTCTCTTGCTTGTCACCTTGCTTTAGAGTATATGTCCTAGAAAAGACTAGTTTCTATCTACTATGTGACCTCACCTGAGACCAAGCTGATTTGTATAGGATGTAATCCTTTTCTTTATTTTTTTCTTTTCATCTTTTAAAAAATTTGCTATAGGGCCAATGTGCTCACTAGAGAGACAAAGAGAGGGAAAGTAAGAAAGCACCTCCTAGGGGGTATGGCCGTGCCACTGTCTCTTGTCCTCCATTCTCCACAGGATTTCCTGAGTCTAGCAGGTAGTATATATACACATGCCTGATGTGTTTTTTAAGCTTCCAGGTCTGGGACTTTACCCACACAGCTAGCCATATGGAATCCAGTACTTTTAACTACCATACTATCTGCTGGACTCAGGAAAGACTATAATCCTGACCCAAGTTAAGCCAATTAGAGTCCCTTGTGAACTTGAACAAAAATAATAGTTAGATGGTAATGAGAAGAATTGGGGCATGGAAGTCAACATATTGGCAATGCATTATTATGAGGTAGTCATAAAAGACAAAGTTCATTTTTACAATGGAAGTTGGAAAAACACAGAATATACAGAGGAGAGTTCAGAGAGAAGATTAGTAGGGAGATAACTAGAAGTGAATTTCTTTTTTTTAATTTTTTCTAATTTTATTTTATTTTTTACATTTAATTACTGTACTACCAGTCTCTGCCATAGAGTGTAGACATTCAGTACATGTTAAGTGGGGGACATACAATGCCTCTCTCATAGGCTGGCTTGCTATGCTTAGCATTAAATCTTTTGCCCTGCTCCTAAACTCTCTGGTGTTAACAGTTGCTGTCCATACATTTATGCCTTCCAGTCTTTCAGTTTCTGACATAGAGTGTAGACGTTCAGTATATTTTAAGTGGGGACATACAATGCCTCTCTTTCATAGGCTGGCTTGCTTTGCTTAGCATTAAATCTTCTATATTCACCCACTTTCTATTAAATATGTATTACCACTAACAGTGTAAGAGAGTTCCCTTTTCACCTCAGCCTCACCAGCACATATCGTTCTTTATTTTTCTAATCTTAGCCATTCTGACTAGGGTTAGGAGGTATCTCATTGTGTTTTTTATTTGCATTTTCCTTATAATAAGAGATGAACATTTTTTCATACCCTTTTTGCTGTTCATATGTCTTCCTTGGAGAGTTGTCTGATCAGTTTATTTTCCCACCTTTTAATTAGATTCATTATTGTTTTGCAGGTAAGTTGCTTGAGTTTTCTGTATATTTTGGTTGTCAGTCCCTTATCCAAAGGAGAGTTTGCAAATATATTCTCACATTACAAGCGTTGTCTCTTTCACTCATTGTTGTTTTTTCTTTTTTGCTGTGCAGAAGCTTTTAAACCTCATGCAATCCTACTTGTACATTTTCAGGATTATCGCTTGTGCTTTAGGGGTTTTATTTAAGAAGTCTTTGCCTACTCTGCCATCTCCAAAAGTTTCCCCCTGAGTTTTCCACCAGTAATTTTATAGTTTGAGGTCTTAGGTTTAGATCTGATTTTTGTTAATAGTGAGAGATAGGGGCCCAGATTTATTTTTCTGCAGGTGGATACCCAATTTTCTGGGAAATTTGGGTATCCACCTGCAGTGAATACCCAATGTCACTCAAAGTGACACTTTAAAACTATCCATGTGATCTTAAATTTTTGAACTTAAAGGTAGAATTTAATAATTCACTGAAGAGATTTTCCTCCCCCCCCCCCCAGATTGTCTGGTGCCCTTTGTCAAAAATCAATTGGCAATATGTCTTGGGGTTTATTTATGAAATCTCTGTTCTGTTCCACTGATCTACATGCCAGCTTTTGTGCGAATTACATATTGTTTTGATTATCTCAACTTCGTAATAGATTTTTGGGTCAGGGAGTGAGATGCCTCCTACTCTTTTTGTGCAGTATTGCTTTGGCCATATAGGGTCTTTTATGATTCCAGATGAATTCTATGATTGTTTTTTCTAAATCTGTGAAGAATATCTCCGGTATTTGATCAGGATCATGTTAAATGTATAGATTAATTAGGGTAGAATTGACATTTTGATAATATTCTTCTAATCCAGGAACATGGGATGTCTTTCCATTTTTTTGTGTCATTTTAAATTTCTTTTTTAGTTGTTAGTAGTTTTCCTTGCAGAGGTCTTTGGCTTCTTTGGTTAAGTGTATTCCTAGGTATCTTATGTTTTTTGTGGCTATTATAAAAGGGATTGCGGGTACCAGCAGGTGGCATGGTGGTTAAGGCACTGGACACTCCCAAATGGCTGACCACGGTTCAAGTCCTGGACCTGGTGGCTTGCTTTCTCACCTTCCTTCTCTCTCTTTCTCTCTCTCTCTTTTCTGATCAAATTAAATGAATGAATAAATAAGAATAAATAATTTTTTTAAAATCACCCAGTTTTATATATAAAAAAAGGGGGGATTGCTTTCTTCAATTCTACTGGGAATGAGTTTCTTCTTTCCATGAATTATGATACTATAATTAAGAATTTTTAGTGGGTTTTTGTTATTTAAACTAAATATCCTCTAGGACAAATTGTTTTTAAACTTACTTTATTTTGGTAGTCAGGATCTGCTTCAAAAAGGATGTTACAATCTGGCCATCTGTTCTGTTTATTTATCATTATGCTTTCTTTCTTGTTAGGTAAATCCATAATTGAAGCCATATCAGTAAAGGTAGTCAGGCGGCAATCTTGCCGAAGAGGAGTAATTGTAGCTAAAATACATAAATCAAATGGAAATATTTTCAGAAGTTTCACTGAAAGTGACACTTTAAAACTATCCATGTGATCTTAAATTTTTGAACTTAAAGGTAGTATAAAGGTTTGAATTTAATATGATAAAACAAAAGAACCACTTATAGGTAACTTGCTCAGGTGGTGAGAGGTATAATTAAAAAAGTAACTGAGAATAAGTCATTCAGTTAACAAATACTTGACATGTACATACTGGGTTGTTGGGAAAGTCATGATGCATATTTGCATAGAAAAACAGAGAAAAATATGTCATGACTTTCCTGATGAACTAATACTGTGTGGAGAGTATTATTTCATTATAAGAATGCAAATATTATAGGGCATTATCATTATTATTATTTTTTTGGAGAGGTTTTTGCTGTAGGGCACGTGCGCTTGCCAGAAAAACACAGACAGAGAGACAGAAAGTGAGAGACAGAGAGACAGTAAGCAAGAAAGTGGATGGCCATACTGCAATCCCTTCTCCTCCATTCTCCTCTTGGGATCTTGGGGCACACACGCACATGCACCCAGCGTGAGTTTAAGTCACTGGGTCCGGGACTCAAACCGTGGTCGATTACATGAGAGTCCAGTGACATAACCATTACGTCAACCGCTGGTCCCGAGGACATTATTTTCAAGGAGTTTATAGTCTAGCTGGACAACTGGGTGTCCATAGCCAAAAATAATAAACAAAAAATAGCCTTAGCCTATACTTCACATCTTAAACAAAAATCAACTCGAGGTGAATCATATACCTAAATATGAAACACAAATCTATAAATCTTCTGGGCGGAAGTCTCTGAGACCTCGAGTTAGGCAAGTGATTTTTAGATATAAAACCAAAAGCATAATCTGTAAAAGAAACAAAATGATGAACTATACTTTATCAAAATTAAGTAGTTTAATTTTGTAAAGGAGAATGAGAATATAAGGCACAGAGTGGGAGAAAATATTTGCAAATCACATATCTAATAAAGGGCTTAGTATCCAGGGTACTTATAAAGACATCTCACAACCCAACAATTAATAAACAAATACTCAGTTAAAAAAACCAAACTAGTTACAAGTCAAAGATCTAAAGAGGACATTGATGAAAGAAGATATATAGTTGTCAAATTAGCATGATAAATGATATTAATTACTAGTGAAATGCAGGTTAACACAATGAGATATCACTATACATTTATCAGAATGATTACATTTTATTGTTAAGAGAGATTTTTTGCTATAGAGCACATGGACTCACCAGAGAGAAAGACAGAGACAGGGAGACAGAAAGTGAGAAATCACCCCCTGGGGGGGGATGGCCACACCACAATCCCGTCTCCATTCTCCTCTTGGGATCTTGGGCACACACGCACACTTGTTGGTATGTGTTTTAAGCCACCAGGTCAGGGACTTGAGCTGCAGTCAACTATATGGGAGTCCAGTGATGTAACTATTATGCCATCTGCTGGTCCCCAATTTTTAAAAAATCTGACAATACTAAGTGCTGACAAAGATATAAAGTAACTGGAATGTTTATAAATTTCTGGTGGAAATATAAAATGATACAACCACTTAGTAAAGCAATGTGGCAATTCTGATAAAGCTAAGCATATACCTACCATATGACCCAGCACTCCTGTCTTTACATACATTCTCAAGAAAAAGAAAAATTTATGTTTATCCAAAAACCTGTATGTGAGTGTTTATATCAATTTTATTAAAAATTGTCCCAAACTGGAAACAACAATTTGTGTTACATCGACAATAAAATATAACTCAGCAATAAAAGGAATAAACTGCTTATTTTATGCACCAACATAAATATATTGTATTTTAAAAGAAGACAGGGTCTCACCTTGTGATCTTCCTGCCTCAGCATCTCCAAGTCACTGGCATTACAGGTGCAAGCCACACCAGGCCTTTAGATCGGACAAGGAATTTTACTCAGGCCTCTCGTGTGGTACCAGCCTGCAGAGCACATTGTCTTAGCAGTGTGTGCTGCCACAGCTGGGCTGGATAAATATTAAATGGTTTTTCTAAATAAAAGAAGCCAAATCCAAAAGAATATATATATATATATATATATATACACACACACACACACACACACACACACACACATATATATAATTTTTTTTGAGAGGTTTTTACTATAGGGCACTTGTGCTCAACAGAAACGCAGAGAGAGACAGAGAGACAGAAAGTGAGAAATCACCCACCCCAGGGGAGATGTCCATGCTGCAGTCCCTTCTCCTCCATTCTCTTCTCGGGATCTTGGGCACACACATACACACACACGCCCAGCGTGAGTTTAAGCCACTGGGTCCAAGACTCGAACTATGGTCGACTACATGGAGTCCAGTAACATAGCCATTACTCCAACTGCTGGTCCCCATATTCATTTTTATAACATTCTGGAAAAGGCAAGACACTAGGGACAAAAAACAGTTTAGCTGTTGCAAGGTATAATTAGATGGGAGAAAGTTTGATTACATAGGAGCCACACAGGGGAATTTGGGTATGATGGAACTGTTTTATATGGAACTGTGATGGTGGATATGTGACTGTAAATTTGTCAAAACCTATAAAATTATACCCACAATTCACTGTACCACAGAGAGAGAGACTCTTTACAAATACTAAAAGTACTAGAAGTATTATAAAACTTTGTAATAATTAACACAATATAGTAGATCATTGGGAAAATCATGAAGTATTTTTCTGGTTTTCTATGCAAATATGTGTCATGATTTTTCCAATGACCCAATATTACTGGTGCATGAATACAGACAAATCAGCTGCAAAGTCCAGAAGCAAAATTTAAAAACATACCGGGATAGGGGCCAGCAGTTAGCAAAATGGCTATGTTGCTAGATTCTCATGTAGTTGACCACGGTTCGAGTCCTGGACCCGGTGGCTTAAATTCATGCCGGGCTCGTGTGCATGCATGCCCAAGATTCCGAGAGGAGAATGGAGGAGAAGGGACTGTGGTGTGGCCATCCCCCCTCAGAGGTGATTTCTTGCTTTCTGTCTCTCTGTCTCTCTCTGTCTTTCTGGCAAGCACACGTGCCCTATAGCAAAAACCTCTCCCCCCCCACAAAAAAACCCCAGAATATAATAAATACCAAATGTGGCATTTCAAATTAGTGGGAATGAAAAAAGGGTTACTTTATAATAGGAAAGACAGATCATTAGTCATCCGGGAAAAAATCTAAAATGGATTGTACTCACACTGTTTGGAGAGATCTAAAAGGAAGGAACCCTTTCAAATTCATTCTATTAAACTTCTATTACCCTCACTCCCAAAACAGATAAAGATATAGCAAAAAAGGAAAACTACAGAACTATATCTCTGATGCATATAGATGCAAAAATTCTCAGCAAGATACTTGCTAACTGTATTCAAAAGCATATAAAAAAGGCTATTCATCACAGCTGGGTAGGCTTTATTCCAGAGATGCAAGGGTGGCTCAGCATATGCAAAACCATAAATGTAATACACCATATTAGCAGAAAGAAAGGTAAAAACCATATGATCATTTCAATTGATGTGGAAAAAGCATTTGACAAAATACAACATTCCTTTATGATTAAGACTCTCAGTAAAATTGGCATAGAAAGATAATTTCTCAGCATAATAAAAGTCATCTATGAAAAACCTATAGCTAACATTGTACTGAATGGAGAAAAACTGAAAGCATTTCCACTAAAAACTGGTACAAGATGAGGTTGCCCACTTTCTCTGCTCCTATTCAATATAGTATTGGAAGTTCTAGCCAATGCAATCAGACAAGAGAAGGAAATAAAAGTCATTCTGATAGGGAAAGAAGAGCTGAAATTATCTCTGTTTGAGAATTACATGATTGTATACATAGAAGACCCAATAGCATCCATGAAAAAACTTCTTGAAGTAATAAATGCATACAGTAAAGTGGCAGAATACAAAATTAATTTACAAAATATATAGCATTTCTATATATAAACAACAAGCAGACAGAGACAGACTAAAGAAAGTAATCCCATTTACCATAGCCACAAGAAGTATAAGATACTTGGAATAAAACTAACCAAGGAAGTCAAATATAAGGAAAACTATGAAAACCTTAAAAAGGAAATTGAAAAGGACGCAAAAAAGTGGAAGGATATCCCATGTTCCTGGATTGGCAGAATTAATATAATCAAAATGGCAATCTTACCCAAATTAATCTACATAGTTAATGCTATCCCTATAAAATTACAAGAGACATTCTTCACAGATCTAGAAAAGACAATCATAGAATTTGTCTGGAATAATAAAAGACTTTATATTGCTAAAGCCATCCTGTACAAGAAGAGTGGAGTAGGTGGCATCTCACTTCCTGACCCCAAAATATATTACAAAACTGTGATAATCAAAACAGCATGGTATTGGCATAAACAGACATGAGGACCAATGGAACAGAGTAGAGACCCCAAAAATAAACCCCAAAACATACAGCCAACTCATCTTTGACAAAGGGTGCCAGTCAATCCAGTGGGAAAAGGAAAACCTCTTTACCAAGTGGTGCTGGAAAAACTGGGAATCCACCTGCAGAAAGATGAATCTGAACCCCTATATATCACCATTAACAAAAATCAACTCAAAGTGGATCAAAGATGTAAACCTAAGACCACAAACTATAAAACTACTGGTGGAAAACACTGGGGATACTGGGAGACACTGGGCTAGGCAAAGACTTCTTAAGCAAGACCCCCAAAGTACAGGCAATAATCCCTAAAAAAGGTCGGATTACATCAGATTAAGAAGTTTTTCCACAGCAAAGGACACCATAATTAGTGTGAATCAGCAACCCTCGAAATGGGAGAGACTTTTTGTTAACTGTGCCTCAGATAACGGACTGATAAACCGGAATACACAGGGAACTCAAGTGGCTTATCCAGAAGAAAATGATTAACCCAATTAAAAGATAGGAAAATGAGCTGAATAAACATCTCTCTAAGGAAGATATACGAACAGCCAAAAAGCATGTGAAAAAATGATTAACATTCCTCATCATAAGGGAGATGAAGATCAAAACCACAATGAGATACCACCTAACCCCAGTCAGAATGGCAAAGATTAAAAAAACAAAAACAAAAAACAACATAAATAAGTGTTGGAGGGAATGTGGTGAAAGGGGAACACTCCTACACTGTTGGTGGGAATATAAATTTGTCCAGCTACTGTGGAGAATATGGAGGTTCCTCAGATACTTTCAAATAGAACTACCAATGATCCAGCAATTCCACTCCTGGGTATCTACCCAAAGGATAGGAGAGTACTCAGTCGGAAAAGCACTTGCACATCTATATTCATTGCAGCCTTATTTACGACTGTTAATACATGGAAATAACCCAGATGTCCACAAGCAGATGAATGGATTGAAAACTTGTGGCACATATACTCCATGGACTACTATTCACCCATAAAAAACAACAAAACCATGCTATTTGATAGAAAGTGGACGAATATGGAAGATTTGTTACTGAGTGAAGCAAGTCAGGCTATGAAAGAGACATTATATGTCTCTACTTAATATATACCAACTGTCGAACTCTATGGTAGAGACTGAAAGACTGGAGGACATAAAGCATTAAAAATTGTTATGGAAACAGCAGTTAGCGTAATGGCTATGTCACTGGACTCCCATGTAGTTGACCACGGTTCAAGTCCCGGACCTGGTGGCTTAAACTCACACTGGGCATGTGTGCGTGCATGCCCAAGATATGAGAGGAGAATGGAGGAGAAGGGATTGCGGCATGGCCCTCTCCCTGGGGGGGTGTGATTTCCTGCTTTCTGTCTCTCTCTGTCTTTCTGGTAAGTGCACATGCCGCATAACAAAAACCTCTCCAAAAAAATGAAATTGTTATGGACACTAGAGACAAAGTGGAAAGAGAGTGGGGGCAGGAACGAGCATAGGAAAGGAAATTTGGGAAAAAAAATAGGGAGGTGAGACACTTGTGGAACACAGATACAATTTATTATCTGTTGATGAGGATGTGTATAGTATTCTCAACTGGGCTGGACTGAGGTGTATATCATGCAGGGTAAAGTCTCTTTACAATCTAAATGATCTATAGTGATTGAATGTATAAATAATAATAATAATAAATAAAAAATCTAAAATGGAGTTCTACTTTGCTACGTATGCCAAATAAATCTGAGTGATTAAATATGTGAATGATTAAATGAAATAATAAAATTAGAAAATAAGTGGGACAATATGTTTTAGGCTTATTTATTTCTTCCATGAGAGATGAGGGGTGAGGGGAAAACTTCAAGATGGTCTTGCTATACCATAATCCTTACTCTGATCTCTCAGCTTGCCAGGATCATGAGCATGCACAGATATGCCTGGTCTATTCGGGATCAAAACATAAGCTTCCTCTATGGCTCCAAAATTGTATGGCAGTGTCATACTGGCTGTGCCACCCCAGCTAGGCCAGTGGGAGAATGTTTTTATGATATGATCATTATGAACTATCATACCAGACACTGAAAGGGTTTTTTTCTCTTGAGAGAGATTTTTGGTATAGGGCATGTGCACTTGCCAGAGAGACAGAGTGAGAAAGTGAGAAATCAACCCCCCAGGGAAGATGGACATGCCACAGTTGCTTCTCCTCCATTCTACTCTTAGGGTTTTGGGTGCACATGCACACGTACCCAGCATGCGTTTCAAGCTGCCAGGTCTGGAACTCAAACCACAGTCAGCCACATGGGAGCCCAGCACCTTAACCACCACACTACCTGCTGGTCGACATTGAAAGTTTTTTTTTTTTTTTTTTTAATTTATTTATTTATTTTATTTTATTTTATTTTTTTATTTATTTATTTTTACATTTTTCCACAAACATTTACTTTACATAGCAAAAAATTTTAGCTCATACTCCATAATTCTTGACAGTTTACAACTTTCAAGATCTCAAAATACTGAATTTTAAAGATAATGTTCAAAATATGTCTTATAATTTTATATAATTTTAAAACTCTATAACAACAGAAGCAGAATGGTTTCAAAAATATATATATACATATATATATTTGTATACAAATATATATATATATATATATATATACACACACACACACACACACATTTAGAGTGCAGACACTCGGTATATATTAAGTGGGGACATACAATGTCTCTCCTTCATAGCATGGCTTGCTTCACTCAACAGTAAGTCTTCCATATTCATCCACTTCCTTTCAAAAGTCAGGGATTTGTTGTTTTTTATGGATGAATAGTATTCCATTGAGTATATGTGCCACAGTTTTTCTAACCATTCATCAGTTCGTGGGCATTTAGGTTGTTTCCATGACTTAGCAATCGTGAAAAGTGCCGCAATAAACATCGATGTGCAAGCACTTTTTCGATTAAGTATTCTTCTGTCCTTCGGGTAGATACCAAGGAGTGGGATTGCTGGATCATATGGTAGTTCTATTTGTAGATTTTGGAGGAATCTCCAAATTGTTCTCCACAGTGGTTGTACCAATTTACAGTCCCACCAGCAGTGTAAGAGAGTTCCCTTTTCACCACACCCCCTCCAGCACTTATCATTTTTTGTTTTTTTAATTTTAGACATTCTGACTGGGGTTAGGTGATATATCATTGTTGTTTTGATCTGCCTTTCTCTTACAATGAGGGATGTTGAGCATTTTTTCATATGCCTTTTAGCTATTCGTATGTCATCTTTAGAAAGTGGTTTTTTCAACTCATTCTCCCATCTTTTAATAGGATTGATTGTCTTTTTCCGGAACAGCTGCTTGAGTTCCTTGTGGATTCTGGTTATCAGTCCCTTGTCTTATGCATAGTTTACAAAAATATTTTCCGGGAACCAGCAGTTAGCGTAATGGCTATGTCGCTGGACTCCCATGTAGTCGACCGCGGTTCGCGTCTCGGACCCGGTGGCTTACAACTCACGCCGGGCACGTGTGCGTGCGTGCCCAAGATCCCGAGAGGAGAATGGAGGAGAAGGGATTGCGGCGTGACCATCCCCCCTGGGGGGTGATTTCTCGCTTTCTGTCTCTATGTCTCTCTCTGTCTGTCTGGCGAGCGCATGCGCCCTATAGCGAAAAAACCTCTCCTAAAAAAAAAAAAAAAAAAAAAAAAAAAAATTTCCCATTCTGAGGGCTGTCTGTTCACACTAATCACTGTGTCTTTTGCCATGCAGAAACTTCTTAGTCTGATGTAATCCCACTTGTCTATTTTAGGAATCATAGACTGTGCATTGGGAGTCTTATTTAAGAAGTTTTTCCCTACCCCAATGTCTCCCAGAGTTTCCCCAGTGTTTTCCAGGAGCAGTTTTATAGTGAAAGTTTTTTTTTTTTTTTTTTTTTTTGGAGAAGTTTTTCGCTATAGGGCGTGTGCGCTCGCCAGACAGACAGAGAGAGACATAGAGACAGAAAGCGAGAAATCACCCCCCAGGGGGGATGGTCACGCCGCAATCCCTTCTCCTCCATTCTCCTCTCGGGATCTTGGGCACGCACGCACACGCGCCCGGCGTGAGTTGTAAGCCACCGGGTCCGAGACGCGAACCGCGGTCGACTACGTGGGAGTCCAGCGACATAGCCATTACGCTAACTGCTGGTTCCCAATAGTGAAAGTTTTTTTAAAAGGTTAAAAAATTTGTTATTATTTTAAAATAATTTTCTACATGGAAAAAATATGAAAATTTTGTTTATAAGGAAGTATAAAAAATTTGTCATTGTTATTTTAAAAAATCCCAGGATTTTATGTATATTTCATCTTAATAATATAATGCAAACTTAAAAATAAATATGAAATTTCAAGAGACATACTGTTTGCACATCAGACATTTTTTTTTGGGGGGGGGGGGGAGAAACTTAATAGGTGGCAATAGTTACAAAACATAATGGAAAAGACTGAATTCCTGAAACTTGCAAAACAAAACAAATGCATTAGATACCAGCTTAGGCTAGAAAGAGAGCCCTCTAAACTTGGGGAACTACAGTGACATGATTAGAAAATGATGTAAAACTCTAGGAGCTGCCAAAGGTCCTACTGTTTTAATATCTTTGTAAAACTTATCATGGGAAAGGAATAAATTCTTCAGCCAGGTTAATAACTACCATGTAATTTTAGATAATGTACATGCAGCTAAAAAAGAATTATTTAAAAACTACTTAAGGTGAAACAGTTTTTCCATTATGCTATGACATAAAAGCTATCTCTCATTTGTTCAAAATGTCATAAAATTCTGTCATAAAATTCTCAGTAGATGACTGAGAAAATCCAAGCCTTAGGCTGTTACCCTAATTCCTATCTTTTATATATTCTATGGCTATGTGTATAATTCACATATCCTCAAATAACCCAAAATCACATTGCTTTATCCTGAAGACTATAAATTTATGATTTATTAATATTCCATAATGTTTGTTATATTGTTGGGTAAAAGCATTAGGTGTCTAGAAAACACTGCCAAAGAAGACAAGGCATCTCACTTAATTTTAAAAATACTTACTTATACGTTGTTCAATGTTAGTCACCATATTTTGAATTTTTATTGAAAACTCTAGTCTGCTGGGCTCCATAAAGAGATTTGTAGGGAATTCTGAAAATCTAAAAGAAAAAAACAGTAAAATATATGTCAGAAAAATACAGTAACTAACATAAAATAAAATGCTTATTATTTTAAAAATGACAGATACTTACTCATCATACAGGTATTTATTCTCAAACTCGGTCACAATTTCTGTGTCTATTAAAATTCATTAAATAAAGAAAGAATAAAAAAATTGACATTTATATCAGCTAAATGACAAGTCAATATAAATCAATGCTTTCTAAATATTCTATGAATAAATCGAAGAGGTCATCTGAAAGGCAGTATTCAAGCAGTATATCCCATCCCACATTCTGATTAAGGAGCTCTGAGAACAAACATTTCAGGTTGTTTGTCTTGACGAAGGAGGTACTCAGGCCCTCCTCAGCTTGAAATTGTATGCATATTGAGATGCAAATGAGTAATGTTACTATTTACATGCACTACAAATGACCTGTAAGTTCATGCTCACTTTTAGCACTGGTTGCCTTCATTTTTATAAAGATCATCATCTAAAAGTTGCTAATATACAATTACGATTTTCTCTTGTTCATTATTTTCTAGATGTTAAGATTTTTTTCCTTTTCTATTTTACTTCCAGTACATACATGTGCTCACCAGAGAGAGACAGAGAAAGAAAGAGCAACAAAGAGAGAGAGAGAAAGGGGACCGGCAGTTAGCGTAATGGCTATGTCGCTGGACTCCCACGTAGTCGACCGCGGTTCGAGTCCCGGACCTGGTGGCTTAAACTCACGCCGGGCAAGTGTGCGTGTGTGCCCAAGATCCCAAGAGGAGAATGGAGGAGAAGGGATTGCGGCGTGGCCATCCCCCCTGGGGGGGTGATTTCTCGCTTTCTGTCTCTCTGTCTCTCTCTGTCTGTCTGGCGAGTGCACGTGCCCTATAGCAAAAACCTCTCCAAAAAAAAAGAGAGAGACAGAAAGTACTGCCCAATGGGGCGTGGCCACACCCAATCCCCTTGCACCATTTGTCCATGCTTATAGAACTCGGGGCAGACACACGCAGGCCAGGTGTGTTTCTCAAACTGCCATCTGCCTTTTTATCCACTTAGCATCACTATCTTACCATGGGGCTAGCCCCCAGCTCTTAAGAAATTTTCCACCATTCATAATGGTCTCATTTGTCTTACCTGAAAGAATAGTTTCAGTACTGTAACGGAATTTCTTTGATTTCCTAGCTTTGGAGAACAGTTCTTCATTTGAGTTATTTTTGGCAAAATCATCTTCATTTACCGACATTTCATCTTCACATATCTCACATTTTTCAGGGTATTGGTTAGCCTTGGAACATGTCTCTTTAGAACCTTCTGAAGAATCACTCTCAGCAGGAACTCGTAAATGTAGATTTACTTCAAATATTGGAGCATATATTTTTCTCCAATCCTTCCCCACTTTAATACCATTCAAAATCTAATTTAACAGATATATTAGGGTACCAATGAAAACATATAATTAATAGAACACTTAATTGAGGATAATATGGATACAAATTTTAAATAATAAATTATAATTCCAATAGAATTGAATAACATTGTATTACCACATACCCAATACCTGCCTGTTAAAATAAGCAAATTGAATGCAAAACAAATGGTACATATAACGAAAGTTTCCAAAAAAATACTGTGTACCTTGATGTCAGAGTGGCTACATGTTAGTCACTTGAGAGCCTATTTAAAACACAGGTTACTGGGGGCGAGATAGTGATGCAGTGGTAACACAGTGCTCTGCAAGGCCTACCTACATCATTCCAGGTTGGAGTCTAGAGACCTCCCTGAACATCATGGGCGTGTGTGTGTCCATGATCTGGGGCTAGCTGAAACTGGGGATGGATTATGGTGTGGGGATCCCGTTAGGAGTGCTTGTTTCTCCATCCCTTGCTGTTTCTGTCTTTTCCATTTAAATAAACTTAAATATGCAAAGTCTTAGGCCTCATACTCAGAAAGTTTCAGTTGAAAAGTCAAGGACTGGGCCAGAGAGTGGCTCAGAGGCTGGGATGGCTGAATCCCACGTGGCTGACTCTATAGTTAAGAGTCCCAACCCAGTGGTTTGAAAACACACCTACCACACGTCCATGCATACCCAACATCCAGAGAGGAGAACGGAAGAGAAGGGATTGCAGTGCAGCAACCTCCACTAGGGGGTGATTTCTCACTTTCCCTCTCTTCCTCTTTGTCTCTTTCTCTCTCTGTCTCCAGCAAGCGTGCATACCCTATAGAAAAACAAAAACAACAACATACAGAAAACAAAAACAAAAAAACCTGAAATTAAAAGGAAAAAAAAGGTCGAGGACAGGGCCCAATACTATGAATGATTTAAGGCTGAGCAGGCAATTTTGCTCTGTATTACAAATCAAGAATAAACTTCAAATCCAGTAGTATAGGGTCTAGCTCTTTCATGTACATATACTAGCATAGGTATATCCATATTCAAAAGGGGGTATTTTATATATAAATCTCTTATACAATGTACTTGTTCTTGGACTCTACCTAGACTTTAGTTCTCAGTTAATCTATTGAGCTTTCATATCCCATAAGTATTCTCTTATACTTGAGGCCACCTATTTTTGTTTTTGTTTCCTTTTTTTTTTTTTTTATTGGAGAAGTTTTTGCTATAGGGTGCATGTGCTCATCAGAAAGACAGAGACAGAAAACGAGAAATCACTCCCCAGGGGGTATGGCCATGCCACAGTCCCTTCTCCTCCATTCTCCTCTTGGGATCTTGGGCGCACGTATGCGCGCACGCACCTGTGCTGCTGGGTCCGGGACTCGAACCGCGTTCCATGACATGGAAGTCCAGCGACATAGCCATTATGCAACTGCTGGTCCCCATCTATTGTTATTTTTAACATTTATCACTCATAAGAGTTTCTCAAGGTGGTCATCTGAATCACCTGGTGGGGCTTATACTTTAGTTCCACTCTTTACAAATAAAGCAGTTAATAGTATTAGAGCCCTATTAAGCTTCTGTGAAAAAGCGTAAGTAGATATTGAAGGTAATTTGCAAGTCTTTAAAGTTCATACAGGGACCAGCAAATGGTGTAATGGTTACATTCCCGGATTCCCATGTAGTCGACCACAGTTCAAGTTCCAGACCCAGCGGCGTAAAACTCACACTAAGCATATGTGCCCAAAATCCCAAGATGAAAATGGAGGAGAAGGGATTGCGGCATGGCTACCCCCCGAGGATGATTTCTCGCTTTCTGTCTCTGTCTCTGTCTCTCTGGTGAGAGCACACACTATAGCAAAAAATCTCTCTTAAAAAAAAAATGAGTAAGGAGTTCCTGTGTGGGATAATGAAAAGCTGTAGAAACAGGAAGTGGTGTTTGCACAACACCATGAATGTACTTAATGCCACACAATCGTACACTTGCAAATGATTAAAATGGTAAATTTTATTAGGTATGTTTTATCATGATAAAATAAAGTTCTCAATAACAATTCCTAACAAATATATAATGCACTGCTTGGCTTATTCTGGAAAAAAATCTCTAATTTACTCTGGGAATGAATGATAGAACCTCGAGTCATATACACCTTCTGATGTTATAGCATATAAATATTTTGCATAGAATCATTATTTAATTATAGTTATTATTTGGTGAGTGCTCATTATGTACTAGGCACTATAGTAAACAAGTTATCTTCACTTTGCTCCTTTTTTTTTTTTTTTTTTTGAGAGGTTTTTGCAATAGGGCGCGTGCACTCACCAGAAAGACAGAGACAGAGAGAGAGAGACAGAAAGCGAGAAATCACCCCACAGGGGGGATGGCCATGCTGCAGTCCCTTCTCCTCCATTCTCCTCTCAGGATCTTGGGCACGCACTCACACGCACCCAGCGTGAGTTTAAGCCACTGGGTCCGGGACTCAAACTGCTGTCGACTACATGGGATTTCAGCAACATAGCCATTACGCTAACTGCTGGTTCCTTCACTTGTTCCTATAATAACCCTGAGAAATAAACATTATCACTCCCATTGTACATACAAAAAAAGCAAAATTCAGGAAGTTTAATTTGTCAAACACCGCATTATGAGTGTGTGGTAGGGCTGAAGTTCAGTCATGAGTCTGTGACGCCAAAGTCCATCATTATAATATGAACTGGGGTTTAACATTTTTCCATAATAAAGAAATATTTTGGCTGCTAGGCTTTTTTTGCGCCAACAAAATGAACACGTAAATCATTTGATTTCCTCTAGGTCATAAACTTCAGGAGAGAAATAGCCATATCTAAAGGAAACTAGCTCTACCTAAATTCCACGACCTACAGTGAGGAGTTAGGGAGGGAGTAGGCAGCATCGCTGATTCTCAAATCCACAACTTTAGCTCTTAACTCTCTCTTAAGAGAGTCAATCTATCTTCCCAATATCCTAATAGATATTTTTGCCAGGTTGCCCCCAGGTACCTCTGAGGCAACATATCCCTAAGTAAACCAATTATTTGCCTTATCTTGGACTAGATATTCGAATAAGCTCAAAAATGTATTTACCCTATTGTGAGTTTAACACGGCCAAAAATAAGAGCAAGTCAAGGTTAGACACTGTAGGGCACAGTATGCATAAAATGACAAAATCTGGGCTGGGGGACAAAAATGGAATAAAGAACAGATAAGAGTAGGGTTGGCAGATGGTGTGGTGGTTCAAGGCGCTGGACTCCCACATGGCTGACCATGGTTTGGGTCCCGGACCTGGTGGCTTGCTTTCTCATTTTCCCTCTCTCTCTGTGTCTCTCTCCAATAAAACTGGAAAACGAAAATAATAATAAATAAAGTTAAATAAAATAACTCTTAAAAAAAAGAAAGAATAGATAAGAGTCATACCAAGGTCATAATGCTGTACATACAAATCTAACCAGAAGCAAACTAGAGAATCAGAATCAACGCTGGGTTTTAAAGCATGAAAAATAAGGATTTCTGTTAGCAAAGGTCTGTATCTACAGTTACTAGATGGACAATGTTGGGAGGAAGGATATGGAAATACGGATGTGGAGAAATGCATTGGTAATGGGAATGTAACTTCTCTTGCTGGAGAGCATGCTGGTATTTTTAAATGAAATGCATATATCCTGTGATCCAGCAACCTACTCTTAACCATATACAGTAAAGAGAAATTTTCATCTAGTCTACAAGAAAATCTTTCATAGGCTGATGATTGCAGCCTTGTTAGCAAAGTCTTGGAAGTAACTTACATGTATATAACTGGGAGAATAGATGTATAAAATTTGACATAAGGAAATATAAGAAACTATATGTGTTTATATTTGTGTGTACATACTGCCACAGGCCAGGATCCCCTGAAAGCAGAGGCTGAGAAGGCAAGGTATTTATTAAGGAGTGTGGCTGTAGTAGTGACTATTGAAGGGAAGGAAATAAAGTAGTAGATAAGAGGAGAAAGTTGGGTTGAGGCCAAACTATAGCCTTAGCCAACTTTATGGGGAGCTCTCTGGAGCTGGAATGGCCTTTCGGAGTTGTCCTGAGTTCAGCACAGATGTTATGCCTTTATATTTCTGTAACAACTATATATTGCTGTGGGCAACCCCAGAAAGGGACATAACCTTGACCAAGATGGTTGCAGTTGAAATTATGCATGATACATGGCCATAAGATCTAGATTTATATCTACACATACACGATATAAATCTTACCAATATAATATTACCACAAATTTTAAAACAGTAGCACAATGGCTTTTTCACAAATTTTAACACATATATTCCAAAAAATTACATTTATGTACATGTGTGTATGTATACATATTTACCTGTTGAAGATATTTTATAGTTTTATCAACTGTACTAGGGAGAAATGTTCACCTGTTGAAATATCCATTTCATAATCCAAATAATAATGTGATTGAACGTATAAAAGAAAATGAAATAAAAAAATTTAAAAAATTAAAAGAAATTACTGTCAATTTATGAAAGGTGAGTTGAAGAAATATTCATGAAATGTTTTCCCATGAGTTCTCATAGGGGAAGACTGGGTAAAAATGAGGAAAAGGAGAAAACTGAAATAAAATAAATGAGAAGAATTCAATGAACTGAAGGAGATAGTGTGCCATGAATTAAGGCTGGTCAGCTCAACCCTCCCTACCAGACATCCTCAAAAATAATTCAACAAATAATAAAAGATTAGGCATATGATTACATAAAAAGTTATGGGCCCAGCAGGTGACTTGGAGGTTAAGGAGCTGGACTCTCACATGGCCAACTACAGTTCCAGTCCCAGGCCTAGTGGCTTGCTTTCTCATTTTCTATGTCTCTCTCTAGTGAGCAGCAAATGTGCCCTATGCAAGTTAAAAAATAATAATAATGATAAATTACAATAAATAAATAATTCTTTTTAAAAAAGAGAATGTTTCTCTAAGATTCTTGTCAAATTTTTATATTTAGCTTTTGTCATTTTCAAATTAAGAACACGAAGTAGTTTGAAGAGAAGCAAAGAGAGTCAGAGCAGGATGGTAGTGGTGGTGGGAGAAGGCGGCTAGGCTATTACTTTAGATACAACGGCTTCCCTACCATTTCCATATAAAATAGCATACAGTCTTGCTCTGTGTTCCCTTCTTTTCCTTTATTTTTCTTCATAGTATTCCTCACTTTATTTGCCTGTCTTCCCTGATAGAATATAAGCTCCAAAAGCTCGGGAACTTGTGCCCAGGGCTTATTTCAATGCCTAGTTCAGAGCCTGGGACATGGTGAGTACTCAGTAACTAGATGCTGAATGAATGAACAAATGAACCAAGTGAGGTAGGTGTTATTACAGTTTTTTATATTTATGGCATCAGGGATATGTGTGTGTGTGTGTGTGTGTGTGTGTGTGTGTGAGTGTATGTGTATTCAACAAGAAATCATGAGTGTTAATAATAAACCTTAAATTACAAAACGTATTATTCATTTTTAACCAAAAATCTGTTTACGCCTTTCAAAGAATGTTTACCTTATTAATCTCAGTGTCTGTTTTTACTTCTGACTTTGGCACAGAAATAGCATGTAAATTTGAATTAGTTTCAAATTCTTCACAATCATTTGTTTTCTTTTCAGTAGGAAAAAGGTCTTCTTTGAATGTTCTAGATTAAGACATGTGAAGAAAGAAATCTTGATAAATTGAATATCTCATTAATATTATATATATGTATGTGTGTGTGTGTGTGCGCGCATGTGTGTATACATACAACTCCTACAACTCAACAACAAAACGCAAACAACCCAATTAAAAATTGACAAAGGACTTGACTAGATCTTTTTCAGGGAATATATGCAAATGGAAAAGAAGTGAAAGAAAAGATGCTAACATCACTAAACCTTATGGAAATACAAATCGAAACCACAATGAGATATCACCTCATATCTACTAGAATGGCTATAGTTAAAAAAAAAATGAAAAAATGAAAAAAAAAAAAAACAGGTATAAATCTTCATGCCCTTGGATTAGGCAATAATTTCTTTTTTTCTTTTCTAGATATTTTTGTTATAAGGTGCATGTGCTTGCTGGAGAGACAAAGAGAGACAGAATGTGAGAAATCAGTCCCTATGGGGAATGGCCACACCACAATCCCTTTTCTTTCATTCTCCTCTCAGGATTTTGGGCACACACGCACATTGACAAGAGTTTTAAGTCTCCAGGTCTGGAACTCAAATCACAGTTGACTGCATGGGAGTCCAGGGACATAACCATTATGCCATTTGCTGGTCCTGGATTGGGCAATGATTTCTTAGATACACATGAGGCACAATCAATCAAAGAAAATAATTGGACTTCATAAGGATTATAAACTTTGTGCTTCAAAGAATACTAGCGTGAAATCAAAGACTCACAGAATCCAAATATTTTAGAAATTCCTACAACTCAATGATCAAAAGATAAATAACACAATTTAAAAATGGACAAAGAGTTTGCATAAACATTTCCCCAAAGATGATATACGAATGGCCAATAAGCACATGAAAAGATCTCAATATCATCAGTCATTAAGGAAATACAAATCAAGGGACCAGCAGATGGTGTAGTGGTTATGTTACATGACTCCCACATATTTGACTGCAGTTTGAGTCCTAGACCCGGCGGCTTAAAACTCACGCATGTGTGTTCATGCCCAAAATCCCGAGAGGAGAATGGAGGAGAAGGGATTGCAGTGTGCTCATCCCCCCTGGGGATAATTTCTTGCTTTCTCTCTCTCTCTCTCTCTATCTCTGTCTCTCCTGTGAGGACACACACCCTACCACAAAAATCTCTCTTAAAAAAAATACAAATCAGTATTGTTAGGCTGTCAGTGGGAATAGACTCAATAGCAATAGTAACTACTACTTACAAGGTATTTACTCTGTTTATTTTCAATGTCATGATTGTTACCCCCAGTTTATAAGGAAGGAAACTGAAGTCTAAAAAAAAAATGTGTTTAGCTTCTGTTCTGTTAATAGTTAACCAAAGTCAAACAACTAGCCAGAGACAAAACAGTGATTAGAACCCAGGTAGTCTGACTAAGCAAAAAATGTACTTGAGCCACTATCTATGTATTCTTCCTATAATGTAAAAGATGTATAATTATGATTATAACTTTCTTTTACAAGTCAAAAAAGTGTGAGTCACCTGATGAGATTTTCATTTATTTTTTCTATTGAGAATGGCATTTCAGCAGAATTATTAAATGATTCCAAAAGTAGTGTGACTGCACTGTTCATAAGTTGACGGATGAGTTCCTGAAATATGTAGTCAACCAGTGTCAGAAATCTGAAAATTGTTTCTAATAGACGTCGATATTTAGGCAACTTGAAATGCACTATGTCATCAGAAGAGAGTTTTGACTCAAAATACTCCTTAATTTCTTCCTTTTCTGCAACCTACAATATAATGAACAATTGAGGAGCAAATGATGATTTCTCGTGTTAATAAAGCACAGTTTCTAGTCTATAGTATTTTATTAGCCTATTAACAATTGGGACCAAACTATATTAAAACCTTTATTAAAACTTGATGCTTACACTGTATTTAAAAATCAGACAGAAAAAAAAAATACATGTTCTGATGCCTATGAAGTTTGTTGTCTTACTTATAAGAGACTTAAGTTTAAGAAGTCAAATAAGGAAGCCTGTACTGAGTATCTGTATGTTTCTACATAGAGTGACTTTCCTTGAACGTTGAGTGTTGCCAGTGGGGAAGAGTCAAGTCCAAATGTAAGGTTTTCTAAAACCACCAGTCCAGTGCTGCTCCTGCTATCCTAGGCTATCACAGTTTTTCAACTTTCAACTTTTTCAACACACACATGCTACATAATAAAAGGAAAAAGATAAGTTTATACAATTCAAATTCATCATCAGATTGTGCTTGGGGAAGCAGGGGAACTATCAGGGATAAGATAAGGAATGAGAGGCTTTCAAACCCTGAAGATTTCATCCACCTAAAAGAGCTGCACTTGAGACAGCAAGTCCATAATTAAATGATATTGCATCAATGTTTTAACTGCATTGTCTTTCCCAATACAGGAAAGCTACACAAAACAGCCCTGTGAAATGAGTAACAGCATATAGGATAAATATGCTTCAAAGACATGTTTCATAATACTATTGAGTTTCCTTTAAAGTAAGTCCTTAGTGAGGCTTTATTTCATCTAGTTATATTTCTCCTGAGCAATGGATTTTCTTTATTTTATGAATGCTATGTACTTTGTAACTAGTCACAGGTCCCGTGTGTGCCAGTTCAAGTAGGATTTTAAAGCATCTTAAAGCTGCGTATGTGAACATATATTTTGAGTCATCAGAAAAGTCATAAAACTTATTTTTCTGTTTTTCTATGAAAAAATGTGTCCTGACTTTTTAAGCAACCCAATATATATTCATTCACACACATACACACACACACACACACACACACTTCTTTGCATTTTTATACATCACCTGGAAAAATTCTTGTATATTGTAGAAACTCAGCATTAGTTAGTTGGTTAATTAACAACCTTCGTCCTGCTACCTACCAATTTTCAATGTTTTTTCCAGGGATGCAATTTGGAATAATTGTTTCAGTCAGTGTGCGTAGCAACTTTGATAAACAGAGAGGATATAATTAAATACTTACCTTTAAAATTGTATTTTTTATCTCTAAAATTGCTTCGTTTCTGATATTCTCAAATTGTTTCAGTGCCTGAGTAACTTGCTGTAATTGTTCATCACAAAATTCATCCAGAGAATATGTTCGAGAACTATCCAGCTAATTCAACGATAGTAAATGTTGGGCATTAGAAAGTCAAATTCATTTACAGGCAAATAAAAGATAAAAATACTTAGTTAGCTTTTCATGTCATAAAGGAGAATGTATTTTACTATGTTCTTTATATACTATGTCTCCTATGTTCTTCAAATTTAAAATCTCAAAGTTAAGAGACTAGCAGATGGTGTAATGGTTCATCACTTGACTCCCATGTAGTCAACTGTGTTTCAAGTCCCAAACCTAGTGGCTTAAAACTCATGTGGGCACATGTATATGTGTGCCCAAAGTCCCAAGAGGAGAATAGAGAAGAATGGATTGTGGCATGGCCATCTCCCCTGCGGGTGGGGGAGGGGGATGATTTCTCTCTTTCTATCTCTCTGTTTTTCTCTGTGTCTCCAGTGAGCACAGACACCCTGTAGCAAAAATCTCTCTCAAAACAAACAAACAAACCAAAAACCTCAAAGTTAAATCTAACTGAAAAGTGACAACAGAAAAAATACATGTTATTTTAAATTATAACTAAAATTAAGGCAAAGAAGAAAAATTTAAGAGCTGAGACATTTCCGAAATGACACCAAGGGACTCACCAATCCCAGGAATTACTTTGACATTTGAAGTCCCAATTAGTTGTAAAAACTTAAAAATCTGCACATGAATTGCAGGATAATTTTAATTGTGTCAAAATTTAAAAACCCAAATAAATTAAATTTTACTCAAAATTAATTCAGTACCTAACAGGTAGCTATCTCTATCAATTATGCTATGAATTATTATTTTGGTAATACAGAAACAGAATGCTTCATCCACTCATACACTCCATAATTCTTCCTCCTTTCAGTATTTTCTTATTTTTCCTACACCATGTTAACTTTCTTAACAAAATGCACTTTTATCCACACATATGCAGACATCTTTATCCCTAGTTATAAAATAGTAATTGGTACATGTAATGTTTCCCATAATGAAAAGAAAAAAAAAAGATAGAAAAGTACTTCTCTACATTTAAAATTTTGGATCTACTCTGAGTTCCCCCTCTTTTTGTCCCATACCTGACTATAAGGTACTCATTTTCCCAGTAAAATATTTCTCAGAAACTCCTTTCCTTTCTGGTCTCACGGCCAACATCCTCATGGAAGTTTCTATTGCTTATTCTTGCAATTTTCCAGTACTGTTGTGAGCCCTTTAGTTTCTCATTTCCAAATTTTCCCACAAACCACTGTCACAGCAGTTTTCCTGAAATTGCCTGTTCAGAAACTTTCAATAGCTATTCTTTAAGAGTAGTTCCCTGGGACCAGCAGTTAGTGTAATGGCTATGTCGCTGGACTCCCACGTAGTCGACCGCGGTTCGCGTCCTGGACCCGGTGGCTTAAACTCACGCCAGGCGCGTGTGCGTGCGTGCCCAAGATCCCAGGAGGAGAATGGAGGAGAAGGGATTGCGGCGTGGCCATCCCCCCTGGGGGATGATTTCCTGCTTTCTGTCTCTCTGTCTCTCTCTGCTTGTCTGGCGAGCGCACGCGCCCTATAGCAAAAACCTCTCCAAAAAAAAAAAAGAATAGTTCCCAGCATTTATCCAGCACAAGAATTACCAGAGGAACTTGTTAAAAGGTAGATTAAAAGACCGGCCCCATACATTGTGGTTAAGGGAACGATCCCACACAGCCTACCATGCTTTGAATCCCAGCCCTGGCAACATGAAAAACAAACTAGTCATGTACGTGTGCGTGCTCCCGATCCCAACAGGATGGAAAAATGGAAGAGTTGTGGTGTAGCCACACTCCATCGTGGGGTACTTTCTCTCTTTCTCTCTCTCTTTGTTAATCTCTGTCTCTCTCTGACAAGTGTGTACACCCTCTGGCAATTAAGGGGGAAGAAAGAAAAGTAGATTACCATTACCACAGACTGCCCATTCCTCCAAGAGGAATGGAATACATATCCATATTTTTATTAAGCACTCAAAATACTGCCCACGGCAACTTCACTCTTCAATTTGAAACATAATCCAAAGTCTCAACCACACCTGATTTATGAAGTTAGATAAATGACAATCTCTCTAGCACTAAGTTTTGTCATTTGAAACTGAAAGTTTGGACAAAATGATTCACATACATTCTTTACCTGCTAGTTCTATAAAGTCCACCATTTTTAAAGGTGTGCTTTCATCCTAGTGGAGTACTCACAACCACCATTAATAGCATTAACTTCTAAACAAGCACAACCTTTATGTTCATAACTTTGCTTCATTGTCCTTGTAAGGAATGGACTGACCACATGAGAAATAGAAATGTAGAGTCTTTATTGGGAACGCTCCCAGGCGAGGTTCGCTGGTCAGACGGGGGTGTGGTGTGTGTGTGAGGGGTGTGTGTGGGGGGGGGGTGGTGGGAGTGGGGGCAGAGAAGTTGTGCCCTAGGGAGGAGTTTAGTGATTTTTATGAGAGTATAGGGAGAGGGAGTGTCTTAGAGGTAGAACCAGTCCAAGTATGGTAATAGGTTAGGGGGAGAGCAGAGTACTGTGCCACGTAGGCTCTGGTGCCATGTGCAGAGTAAAGCACATGTGCTACATCCGGGTTAGATCCGAGTGCAGCACAGGTCTGATGACAGACTAGATCCGGGTTGCATCAGCCGACTGTGACATGGCATCCAACCCCTACATCCAAGCTGCCCAGGGCTCCGGCCTAACAGTCCTTACTTCCTCCTTGTCCATCTTCACTGGCATCTACATCATCCCCCAGCTATGTATAGCCTTCCAGTTCTAACACACAACTGGCCACCTTCTGAGTCCTAACTTCAGGCTCCATTCTTCTTGCGACGGATCTCTGTTCTCCCTTCACCCGAGTCTGCCTTTTCCACAGACATTCTCAGGAACTCCCATTCTTGCAAACTGTCTTGGAAACAACTTTCTCTAGGAATGCCTCTGCCCTGTGAGCAAGTTCAGATCCGACTTCTTCCTTATTCTATAATTCTTGGCCCAACGGTCATGAACTTAACTTTCAATAAACAGATACTGATAAGGCCCTTCCTTTCTGACTATTCAAACAGTCATAACATGAAACTAGTTCCAAGTATGGCGAACCTCTGAATTTTTGTGACGTGACTGTTTTACAAGTATTATTTGCCAGTAAACATTCCTTGCCTTTAGTTTGCTAATTTCTTAGCTGGAATAATTACCAAAACAAAGGGCCTTACTTTGAATTTGTTGTAATTTTTACATGTGAAGGATTATTTCTTTCAATTAACTGTAAACAGATTGAAAATACGCTTTGTTTTTACTTTGTATTCATCCTCTTTGCACAGCATTCTCATATTACAGATAATTAATAAGTACTTACATATTGTCTGGAAAACTGTGTTCTCTTCCTGTTTATGTTCTGGGAGAAAGCTGATGTGGCCTAAAGTTTCCAAGAGTGAATCCTGATGTTTCCTCTTTGTCACTTGTTAGCAATACCATCCAGTGGCAACTGAAGCACAGACTTCAGAGATATTGTGAAGTCTACTCTGCCCTCCCATTCATCATTATGTTGTTTTTTGTTGTTGTTTTGTTTTGCTATAGGGCATATGCACTCACCAGAGAGAGAGACAGAAATCAGAGTGGAGGGGTAGTGTGAGAAATCACCCCTCAGAGAGGGATGGCCACATTGCAATCCCTTCTCCTCCATTCTTTTCTCAGGATTTTGGGCATACGTGTACATGCATCTGGCATATTTTTCAAGCCGCCAGGTCCAGGACTCAAACTGTGCAGTCATGGGATATAGCCACCTTAACCACCACACCATTAACTGACCCCTGTTGAGTGAATTGATAAATTCTATCACCTAGCTATTTATAAAACAATCTAATATGATAGCTGCCCAACCTACTTAATTCTTCATGAAAATCATATAAAAAATACTCCTCTAAGAAATAGATCTTACTTATGTCAAATTTAATCCTTTTGAAACACTAATATACTCAATATAAACTATACAAAATGCACTTCATCTGTAGTGGTTAACTCATTAATTAGTTATTTTGTTTACTAACTCAAAGAATATTTATTGAGCATCTACTACATGTATCAATCACTACACATAATTAGTTCTAAATAGAAGATGTTGATTGATAGGTACTGCTCTTAATACCTGTATATAGTCAGCAGAATTTTTTACCTGATTGCCAAATTTATAACTTGTCCAATCCCCTTCATTACTCCTCTTTCTAAGTCTAGATGACTCTCTCAATTTTACTTTTCAGTATCTCACTCATACATTAAGTGAAATAAACACTGCTCTAATCCTATTCAAGTACATACTAAGCTCTTAAAATTTATAGTTCTACATACTTTAAAGAAATCCTATCTTATATATATTAAATTAAATCAATCCATGAAGAACCTCACCCTTTCTAGAATCTTGAAACAGTATAATTCATAAATTTTAAAAAATTAAATAATTATTTAATTTAACTTTACTTATTTATTTTACCAGAGAGGGACACACAAAGACAGAGTGAGAGCGCGCTGGCCCTAAACTCATAAATTTAATAAAACCCTCTGAGTTGCAATTTACAATTTCTTGATATGCTGTACTGAGGGAAGAAAACCTGGTAACTATTAGATATGTAGTAGGGATAATTGAATATTTATAAATAATTTTACACATTTAGAGATACATCTAAAAATAAAGGGTCTTACAGACTTAAGTTAGGTATCAGGAAGAAATCCTTTATGTCATGAACTATTAAAATTGACTGCCAAGGAAATTGTATTCTTTGCAGCTATTTTAGAATCCTAACTTATCTGGGACCAGCAGTTAGCGTAATCGCTATGTCACTGGACTACCATGTAGTCGACCGCGGTTTGAGCGCCCGACCTGGTGGCTTAAAACTCACACTGGGCGCGTGTGCGTGCATGCCCAAGATCCCGAGAGGAGAATGGAGGAGAAGGGATTGTAGCATGGCCATCCCCCCTGGGGGGTGATTTCTCACTTTCTTTTTGTCTCTCTCTGTCTTTCCATCGAGCGCACACGCCCTATAGCAAAAACCTCTCCAAAATAATAATAATAATAATAGTAATAATAATAATAATAATATTAACTTATCCATAGGGATCTTTTACGTAAGTATCTAAAAGTCCACATTTATTTTATTCAAACACTTTTTTTTTGCCTGTACTAGCTTATAATAGTATACCTCTACCCACCTTTACAAGGCATATGGCAGATGGGTTATCTTCATGTCCATTATAATTTGTAAGAGTAATTGCATCTTCACAAAGTCCTCTTATATAAAGCAAACAGGCTTGAAAATACTCATTAGCCCAAAAAAGATGGCGTTGCAAAAGTGACCTGAAAGTTTATAATTTTCCAGACTTATCTTTTATTCATAATAAATGAAATTAACTTAGAGATAACTAGTATAATTTAGTTCATATGCCTATAATTAAAATGTGTTACCTTTACCATGTTTTAAATGATAAATATTAGTAATCGATAAGGGGTGTGTTTGGCTGATAGTGTAGACCAGGTTTTGCATACTGGGTATGTTGAGTAGGATCAGAATAGAATATCATGGAATGCTACCAGGCAATAGGAAGCATCTATTGGTACATGCAACCACCTGATAACTCTCTAGAAAGTTATGTTAAGTGAAAAGTCAGTCTCAGAGGTGACATACATGGAAAAAGTTCATGGAAAATACATGTCCAGGAAAAACTATATTGAGATTTCAAATTTTTTTGTACCTAAACAAATTTGTACTTTAATTCCTTTTTTTTTTCCTTTTAAGTTTTTGCCGTAGGGCCTGTGCATTCACCAGAGAAAGGCAGAGAGAGAGAAAGTGAGAAGTCACCCACTAGGGGGATGGCCATGCTCCAATCCCTTCTCTTCCATTTTCCTTTTGGAATTTTGGGTATGAACACACATGTGCCTGGCATGATTTTTGAGGCACCAAGTCTGGGACTTAAACCATGATCAGTCATGTGGGAGTCCAGCACCTTTAAACACCATGCCACCTGCTGAGGCCTTTAATTACACTTTTCGCTAACGTCTTTTTTTTTTTTTTTTTTTTTTTTTTTTTGCTGTAGGCACATGCTCTAACAGCAGAGAGACAGAGACAGAGAGGGAAAGTGAAGAATCATCCCCACGTGGGATGGCCACATTACGATTCCTCCTCCTTTATTTTTCTCTCAGGTTTTTGGGCATGTGTGTGTGCATGCCCAAAAAATCCTTGGAGGAGAATGAGGAAAAGGGATTGTGGTATGGTTATTTCCTCTGAGGGGAGATTTCTCACTTTCTCATTCACTGTCTTTGTCTTTCTCCAGCAAGTGCACGCATGCTATGGCAAAAATTTTTAAAAAATTAAAAAACACTTTATTGAGGTATGATTATCATATAAAAAAGCTATATGTATTCAATATACACAGTATAATGCATTATGGAGATAAATATGCATCTGTGAATCATCTTCACATTCCATGCTATAAACATCTGTTACCTCAAAAAGTTTCTTTCCCTCTTCTTTATTTACCTATTATCATTATTAGTGATAACAGCATTCATTTTCTGTTTTGTTTTGTTTTAATTTGCTAGAGGGATGGGTGCTTGCTGGAGACAGAAGAGAGAGAGCAAGAGAGGGAGAGAAAGTGAGAAAGCCACCTCCCATGGGGGATAGCCAAGCTACAATCCCTTCTCCTCCACTTTTCCTTTCAGGATTTTGGGCACACATACATATGCATCTAGTGAGTCTCTCAAGTTTTTAGAAAAAACTGAGTCCAGGACTCAAACTGTGAGATCAGCCAAGTGGGATCCAGCTACCCCAACTACCACACCGCAGCTTGGCCTGTTAGAGCATTCTTGAAAAGACAGTCGCAGAAATGGCAAAGAGACTAGTGGCTGCCACAGGTTAAGGAGAAAGTTGGAGTGGGAAGGAAGTAGTTATAGCTATAAAAGGCCAACACAAGGGATCCGTATGGGAAGAACATTCTATAGCTTGATTATATCAGTGTCAATGTCCTGATTGTCATAAAGTATTACAGTTCGGAATGATGTTACCACTTTGGGACAAACCAGGTAAAGTGTATATGGGATCTGTCTGTATGATTTCTTACAAATGCATCTCAATCTACAGTGATGGCAAATAAAAAGTTTAATATAAACAACAACAACCAAACACTTAGGTCCTACAAAATAGAATTAAATGTCATCTATCTTGGATGACTTAATTATTCCTCTTCTTGGAAGCAAAAAGTTAAATAAAGTGACTAAGGCTTTTCACAACACTATGACCACAGAATGGTATACTGAGAAACATAGTATTTATCTTTTTTTTTTAATGAGAGTGAGCACATATGTGCAAGAGAGAAACACCCTCTATAGTGCTTCATCACACTGTGATCCCCTTTCCCCAGCACTCCAGTAACTCAGGATCCTGGGCACCCAGGTGCACACCTGAAACTTTTTTTTTTTTTTTTTGAGAGGTTTTTCGCTATAGGGCGCGTGCGCTCGCCAGACAGACAGAGACATAGAGACAGAAAGCGAGAAATCACCCCCCAGGGGGGATGGTCACGCCACAATCCCTTCTCCTCCATTCTCCTCTCGGGATCTTGGGCACGCACGCACACGCGCCCGGCGTGAGTTGTAAGCCACCGGGTCCGAGACGCGAACCGTGGTCGACTACATGGGAGTCCAGCGACATAGCCATTACGCTAACTGCTGGTTCCCCACACCTGAAACATTTTCAAGCCAAACCAGAGATCCAAACTTGTGGTCAGCCATATGGATTCCAGCCTTGCAGGACAATTGTATTACTGCTGGACCACAGTAACTGGGCCATAGTAGACTTTAAAAGAATAAAGCTAGACCAAATTTAACCATAACTGTAATAGAATATGACTTTCCAATCACTGAATAAAAATAAATTATATTTGTTTGCATACTATAATTTAAAAATATAACTTCCTTTTGAAATTTTTATAAATATGTCATACATTAAGACTGACTTACCTGCTCTTCTCTGTCCTAATTCTTTTAACATTCAATTTCCAGGTAACAAATGCTTTATTAATTCTGAAAGAAAAAACACTTTCTTATATTCCGTATTCATAAGTCAAGTATTTATTTGGAATAAATTTAGTAAAGACTTGGTAAATTAGAAAATTCTCTAGAACCTTTTCATTCATCTTGAACTACCTAAAGTAAATACCGAACTATGTAAATGTTCTCCCCAGCTACAACCAGAATATAAAGCAGAAGACAATGTAAATAAAAATCATTATGATGTTTATAAATTCAGGATTCACTTAGTTTTAACATTCCAATAAATAGTAAGAATTATAAAAATACATTATTTCCCCTATTGGTTAGCTATTTTGAAAAGACTCTTATATTTCAAAAGAGATAAGATTCGATTTTCAGTGATAATTAAACGGCACATTGACTAAAGAACCTTTGGGTGATCTTAAGTAAATGAGATAATGTATGTCATTTTGCTGTTATTTAATACTTATGTAAAAAAGATGCATTTATAATTTTTAAAATGAAAAGAACCTATAAGAAATAACTAAAAAGTTTCCCTGGTGATTACTCATATCAATAATTTTCATATATTAAGTAGTGCTGAGAACTGTTTCTACAAAGCTCCTTCAATGTCTTTAAACAAATATTGCCACCTATTTTATGCACTTGTGGACTTGTTTAGTGTTATATCATAATCTATCCTTCCATAGACTTTGCATCTTGAGGAAAACAACCTCTTTTTTAAAAAACTTGCTTCAGGTGCCCTTCTCCATTCTCTCCTTTCAGGATTTTGGTCATGCACTCAGCAGGAGTAATTTGAGTAATTTGCACACTGCTGGGTCTGGGACTCAAATTGCACAGTAGGCCATGTGGGTTCAAGAGCTTTAACTGCCATACCACCAACTGGTCCCAACCACCCTTATATCATCAGCGAATGTGACATTTGTTTGTAAAGCGAGATTTCTTATGTAGCTGGTAAGAACCAGTGGAAAAGGAAAATGGCAGAGATGGGGTATCCAAGAAGCCAACCCAGCAGTTGATCTTAGTGATGGTATAGGCTAATTTTAGAAGACTGAAGAGGCTTGAGCCATTCAACCATTTCAAAGAGAATTGTATGATGTCCAAATAGACACAGGGGCCTTGGAAATCAGAATTGCTTTAAACAAATCTAGTAACTTAACCTTAAGTCAGGCTCCAAAGAGGATTGCAAATAAATTCTTATTCCACTTTAATCCTGATCCATAGAGACACGATCCCTCAGGATTTTAGAAGATCCCTGAAAGCCCAGATAAGTAAGAGGGAACCCAATGACAGTATAATGAGTCCCTCCCCTAGTTGACAGAAACGAATATGCTGAAAAGGGTCATGAGGTAAAAAGTTCATGCAATGCTCCAGTCACCCTGCACTGTATGAGGGGGTCTTCAAAAATTTCATTCATGAGGGACTGGACCCATCGCCTATTGGTTGGGGAAGCTGACTCCCATATAAACATATGAGCGACTGTGGTTAAAATCCCAGCCCAAGCTGGGTGTGTGTGTACATGCCCCAAATCCGCACAGAATAAAGAAATGGAGGAGAAGGGACTGTGGTGAGACCATAGTCCATTGGGGGATGCTTTCTCCCTCTTCCTCTCTCTGTCTCTGTCTCTCTGAGGTGAGCACATATGCCCTTTGGAGGTTAAAAAAGTTCATGGAAATGTATATTATGAAAAACTGTGCATGAATTTCAAAATTTTTCTGCACTGAACCAGCCAGTAGTGTGATACTTAAGGTGGCTGGTTCCCACATGGCAGTTTGTCCTGGATCCAGTGGCTTAGAAAACACGCCAGGCATGTGTGTGTGCATGCCCCAAATCCCAAGAGGATAATGCAGGGGAAGGAATTGTGATGTGGCCATCCCTTTGAGGTGTTCTCTCTCTCTCTCTCTCTCTCTCTCTGGTGAGCGCATGTGACCTATAGAAAAAGTTTTTTAAATCCACACCAAAATAAGCTCTTAGTTTAGTCCAATTTTTTCATGTACTTTTTGAAGTTCTCTTATGTACATGGCATCAGCAGCTTGAGTTGTTAACACTTCATATTTATCTTATTTTTATATTTGAAATGTTACCTATTATATTATATTAAAATATATTAAAAATAAATTTTAAAAGCTAATGAATCTACCAGTTTAAATGTGACTAACATTTATATTTTTTGTATGAATAAAGAAATGAAAAAAATAAGATTCTTGTCCCAGGTCTAAGTAGGTTTCAAGTTGAATAAATGGAAACTATTTAGAGAATGTCAGTGGAAAGTATGGCATTGACAGATTTCCAAATAAAAGTAGAAAGTATCACTTTGGATAATATCTCAAGCTGATAATCCAGAATCAAAAGCCTATCCAGTCTCACTGCTAATGCCAAAATGACAGTAATGCAACAACCACATGTCCTTGACAGACAACTTCTCAAAAACGTTACTCAGTCATCTGTACTACAGATGACTTAGTTCCCAAACAACGACAGAAACAGCTTCATTTTCCTACCAACCACTTCCATGCTGCAGTCACAGTGTCTGCTGTTGAACATGCACTACATTTGATCTCCCTCGGAACTTTGAACTTGCTATCTATTCCATTGGAAACTTCCTCTGAACTTGTCATGCTGTCTCCTTTTTATCATATGGGTCTCTGCTTAAATAACCTCATCTCTGACCACCCTATCTAAAATAACAACATACGTGTGTGCGCGCGTGCACACACACACACACACACTCACATCTGTTACATTTCTGTTTTGTTATCTTCTGGTCCTTATCACTATCTGAAATGATCTTGTTTAGTTATTTTCTATTTCCCTCCATTGGAATGTAAGTGCAGTGGGAATAGAGACCTCGTCTATTTTTAATCATGATTCAGTCTCCAGTGGTTTTTATCCGTTGAGATGAAATAAGTATAAGTATTCGTGCAATGAAGGAGTAAGAACTCTGCCACAGCATCCATACATTTCTCTTACAGAAAAATTATTCAGGTCCTTACCGATGTACACTATTTATCGTATAAAATGTAACAATTTCAAATATTATTTATCTGATTTCCTACTCCCCAGTAGATAGCAACTACAGACCACAAATAAAGAGCAGATATTAGAGAGGAAGTAAGAAAATTAAAAACTAGATGCAAACACTGAAAGAATAAAGTCGTTTGGGACTGCTTTGTGAAGGATCCGAGTGACAGGAATCCGGGTGTAACGTAACAGAACGTGTCGTGCCCTAGAATGCCGCTCCCAGATCCCTTCCCCTGTTTTCGTTCGTAATGTTCCATCTTCACCGACATTTTACATATTTACATGTTGTTTACGAGATCCTACTCGCTAGAATGTAAGTTCTTTCAGAGCAGGACAACCGTTTGCTTTATTCAGTACAGTATCTCCAGCTCTAGAATAATGACTGGTTCTTGGTGGAATCTCAATAAATATTCATTTAACGAATATATAAATGCATGAAAAAAAGGTAAAATAAGGTCAGTGTAGTCTATTTAAGTTAGCCTGACTATAGAATATCTTTTTAAGTAATATTTATAAAAAAACATTTAAACTAAGAGTTTTAATACTTAAATAAGTAAGCTTCTTTTATCTAAAAAAAAATTATATAACACCCCAATTCAGCATAAATATGGCATTACTGTAGTAGGAACCCAGCTGTTATCTAGCCAGTTGTTCTTCCAACTGGATAATACTACAAATAATTAGTTTATTTTCATTCATCTCACCGGAAATTGGAAAATACATTGAATTGCTGTAATGAATAGAAAAGTCGTCTTTCTGATAGCCATTCCAAAACAGGTATAAGCTCTACTTCTTCTGTACCACAACCTATTTTAGTAACCTATAAATATAAAGCATAAACACATTATTTCTTTAAAAAATATGTGCTGTTTTTAAAAAAAAATCAAGAAAGCTCATATTTGTCTCATAATTACTTTCCTTCATAATTAAGCTTTTTCTACATCTGAACCCTCAGCCACTTCATCTAAACCCAGATCTGATTTTCCTAACACACTGCTTCTGTACTTGCCATTTGAAATGTTATTTCTTGTATTCCAACAGAGAGAGGATAAGACAGACTTCCTCCTCACCCTGAGATAGTTTTCACATATAGCTACTCAAGTGTTGAGTCACAGGGTGTCCCTGCCCCTCTCTCTCTCTTTCTCATGCACGTGGATACACTATCATTTAAAAAGACAGTCTTTTTCACATTTCCTATAAAATAGCATTTATGAAACTAATTTTAACTACAGGACCTAGTAGTCCAAGTAGTTTATAATCCTGCCACTTAGATACCCTATTTTAACATTCAAAAATGACCAGCAGATGGTGTAGCGGTTACGTCTCTGGACTCCCACATGGCCAAAAGTGGTTCGAGTCCTGGCGGCTTGAAACTCACTCTAAGTGTGTATGTGTGCATGCCCAAGATCCCAGGAGGAGAATGAAGAAGAAAGGATTGCAGCATGCCCATCCCCACTGGTGGGTGATTTCTCACTTTCCCTCTTACTGTGTCTGTCTCTCCCCAGTGAGTGCAGCACCCTAAGACAGAAACCTCTTTAAAAAAAAAAAAAAAAAAAAAAAGTGACATGCCCTTTATCAAAGACTTCACTCTCTTCCCAAGAGTCTTTGTCTCCCATCTGAATGTTACCATTTTCGTATATTTTTCTTTCAGAAATAAAAGTATGGCCATATCAGCACATATGCATGTATGTGTAGGGTTTTTGTTTATACACAATTGTTCCTTCCATTTTCTTTTTTTTAATTTGACACAGGACATGTGCTCTCACCAGAGAGAGACAGAGAAAGAGAGAGAGAAAGTAAGAAAACACCCTCTATGGGGGAATGATCATGCTACAATCTCACCTCCGCCATTTCTCCCTCCTTTCTGGATTTTGGGCACACATGTACATGCAACTGGTGTGTTTTTTAAACAACAAGTTTGACACGCAAACAGTGTGGTCAGCCATGTGGGATCCAGCTGCCTTAACCATCACACCATCGACTGGCCCTATTTCTTCCATTTTCACTCACTATTGCATGTTAGAGAGAGTTTCATGTTTGCACATACATATCTATTTCACACAAACATGGTCCCATCCACACATAATTAGAGATTATTTTACTTGGGAGGTTAGAGGGCAGAGGAAGGCAGAGCGATGTAGAACAGATGATCAGAACGTGTAAATGTATAATTACCATTTGTGATAAGTATTGAAGTGCTCTATAACCGTATAGAATAGGTGGATTTCTACATCTAGCAGTGAAGTTTCTGACAGATGCACTGAGAGCATTGGCTAACAATTCCTATTATGTTAGCAATGCCTGTTGTCCAGTTTTTCCTTGAACTAAATTATACCAAATATTAATAAAGTATTTGAAAGATGAAAAAATGCAAATTAAATCCTCAAATCTAAATCTCTACAAAAAAGAAAAAAGTCACTATTCATAACCGTCCCAAGGAGATTCTTAAACATAAACTCTTCCTCAAATGACCAGGTTTCTCTGAAATGCAAAGATACATTTAGGCAGTTAAATTCTACATTGTTTATTAAAATTCTAAAAGCTGAAAACATTCATTATGTATTACCTTGGAGATAAACGAAGCGGTAATAATCCAGAATTCTCTGCAATGTCTAGCTATATGGGTAGAGACTACCTGGAGATCATATGGATTATAAATGGCTTTAGGATTACTCCGAGGACAGCAGTATACATATTCACCATCATCTTTCAAAGTTTCCTGCGGTTAAAAAAGCAAACTTAATTAATTTGACTAAGTTAACTAAAAAAACAGCTAAATGGATCATTTAGTACATTGAAACAATTGTAATATAGATTCAAAGTAAGAATAATATCATTGAGGAAAGCTAACATCAAATTGTGTTCAAAGTTCAGCAACATCAATTTCATGAAAGACTTAATATATTTAACTTCCATTCTTAAACATAATGTGGTATAAAATGCTCAGGAAAGTTTATTTTTACTGATGTTATTTTTGCTTACTAATGTATGATTACTACCTCAAAGAACTTAATGACCTATCTTCTGCATATATGCCAAATTTCAGTACATTTGTCTGCCAACACTAAAAGCCAAATTAAATTTATCATTTATTTTGATAAAGATGGCGGTTTAGTATTATAACAACAATAGTTTTTAGATTTTTTTGCCATAAAGATGGCGGTTTAGGATTATAACAACAATAGTTTTTAGATTTTTTTGCCATAGGATTCATGTGCTCACTAGATAAAGACAGAGAGAGAAGAAAAGCAAGAAATCAATCCCCACCGGAGGATGGTCATGCCACAATCTCTTCTCCATTCTCCTCCTAGGATTTTGGGCATGCACACCCACCCATGCCTGGTGTGTTTCTCAGATCAGTGGATCTGGGATTCGAATCATAGAGTAAGCCATGTGGGATTCAGCACCTTAATCACCAAGCCACCTACAAGTTATTTTTAAAGTAAAAAATATTTAATAAGTATTAAGTTGTTCACAAACATGTTTACAACCATATGTTTAATCTAAATTCCAGCCTCTGAGATTTAAAGGAATTAAGGCATAATCTAATCTTGTTTGAAAGATGTACAAATTAATATTTTGATAAATGACTTGGAAAAAAGTCGCAAATTCAGGAAATGGCAAAGTAGGGGTCTGAACCCAAGTCTGACTCCAAACCAATGCTCTCAGCTACTGGCATTACTGAGAAGTCAGCCATTTCTACAGGCAGAAAACAATGTTAAGCAAAACTTATTTCCTTTAGCTTTCATTAATAAAAAAATTCTAAAAGTATAAAGAACTTTAATGTAGTCTTTTCTTGATAATTTTACTGTGAAAAAAACATTCAGTATTCAGTGATGACCTCAGAAACTATTAAATTAAGAAACAGTTTCCAATTACTATAGTTTTAAATTTTATATCCAGTTTTACAGATCTTTAACTTTTGCCTTTTTTTTTTTTGGAGGGGTTTTTGCTATAGGGCGCATGCGCTCGCTAGAGAGACAGAAAGCGAGAAATCACCTCCCAGGGGGATGGCCACGCCGCAATCCCTTCTCCTCCATTCTCCTCTCAGGATCTTGGGCATGAACGCACACGTGCCTGGCTTGAGTCTAAGCTATCGGTTCTGGGACTCGAACCACGGTCATCTACATGGGATTTCAGCGACATAGCCATTACGCTAACTGCTGGTCCCACTTTTGCCTTTCTTTTTTTGGAGAGGTTTTTGCTATAGGGCACGTGCGCTTGCCAGAAAGACAGAGAGAGACAGAGAGACAGAAAGTGAGAAATCACCCCCCAGGGGGGATGGCCACACCACAATCCGTTCTCCTCCATTCTCTTCTTGGGATCTTGGGCACGCACACACACGCACCCAGCGTGAGTTTAAGCCGCCGGGTCCGGGACTCGAACCATGGTCAACTATGTGGGAGTCCAGCAACATAGTCGTTATGCTAACTGCTGGTCCCCACTTTTGCCTTTCTTAAAGAACATTTTTTTTACCCTTTTTTTGGTGTGTGATCTGTTTTACTTTTTTATTTCGGTTTCTGATATAATCTGTCCTAAAAACCTCCAAAAACAAGTTTAAGAACTGTAAATAAAGGGAATAAATAAGCTCGGACTGATTATTTGTCCAATCAGCCTTCTGCAGCATTGGGTTCTACGTCTGGGATAACAAGCAACCATGGATGTTGCCAGTCCATGCCGGTGTTATGAAGTTGGGGAAGAAGCACTCCCTCAAAGAGAGATGCTAGAGAAACTTATATGTTGGGTCGTCAGAAAAGTCATGACACATTTTTGTATAGGAAAACATAGAAAAATACCTTATAACTGTTCCAAGAACTCAATGTATACTTTCCTGTTAATTTATAATGGATGCTATTACTACTTAAAAGTAATCTAGATTTAAAAGATTTAAAGTATACGAGAAGATGTGTATAGATTATATGCAAATATCATGCCATTTTATATAAGGGACTTGAGCATCAGCATATTTTGGTGCCGACGGGGTCCTGGAACCAACCCCCTGAGTATACCCAGGGATGAGAGAGACTGTGTGGTGCATGGCCTTCGTTAGAGCTATTCGATTACTTGAAGCATTTTTTCTTGAAAATTATATTTCAAAACCTGGGGTTATTGGAAATTTAGTGTAGATGTATTATTGTAAATGGATCGTAAAGATAGAAGCATATGTTTCAATTATTCTTTTTCCACTAAAACAAGTTTTGTTTTTTTGAGAGAGATTTTTTTTTGCTATAGAGCATGTGTGCTTGCCAGAGAGACAGAGACAAAGAGATAGAAAGCAAGAAGTCACCCCTAAGGGGGATAGCCACACTGCAGTCCCTTCTCCTCCTGTCTCCTCTTGGGATTCTGGGCATGCACGCACGCACACGTGCCTGGTCCTGAGTTTTAAGCTGCCAGATCTGGGACCCTGATTGTGGTGGACTATGTGGGAGATGAACAATGTAACCATTACGCCATCTGCTGGTCCCAAAACAAGTGATTTTTTTTCATAACCTCAATCCTTTCTTACCATATAAGTGAAACATATCTTATTTGAGAACCCAAGGAACCCATACACGGCTATCGTGATTTTGTTTAACTACTGTACCCACTATCAGGCACCATAGCCCACACTTTATCTCATTTAACCTTCACAGCATTCTAAGGTACTGTTATCTCCATTTCAAGGTCAAAGAAACTAAGCCCAGAGAGAATAAGAACTTGCCCCAAATAACACAGTGAATATATAGTTTCAAAACTAGATGAGTATCTGATTGCATTGTGCATATACTTTCCTTTACATTATGCTGCCTCTGAACAATGACCAACAGACTATTTATCCTTAAGGATATTCAGTCTAGAGCAGGAATCAGCAAACGACAACCAGGGCCAGGTGCCTGTTGTGAATGAAATTTTATTGGAACAAGCCACATCCATTTGTTTACGCATTGTCTGTCAGCGCTTCTGCACTACAAGGACAGAGTTGAGTAGTTGTAACAGAGGTCATATGGCCTGTCATGTCTAAAGTATTTAATATCTGGCCCTTTTCAGGAAAAGTTCACTGACCTCTGGTTTGACTCAGTGGTTCTTAACTGTGTGTCAGAGTCACCTAGAGAGCTAAACTACAGATTGTTGCTCTCTCTGGTCCCACCTGGTTTCTGATCCAGTGGGTTTAACATACAGATGAGAATAATAAGCCCCAAGGTGATGCTGCTGCTGCTGCTTGACTGCAGACTGCGCTTTGGGAAGCCACCAGATCCCATTTTTAAATAGGAAGAGATGATCTTGTTCAGTCCTTGATCAGATGTAATAAGTGAGGTCTCAGCAGGCAGACCTTGGTTCTCGTGCAGCTACCTCTGGCCATGTGACCTTGGCCAAGATAAAACTTCTCTTAAAGAGAAAGAGACAATGAGTAAAAAGAAAATGGAAAGTATAAGGAAACAGAAATAATAGATAGAAAGTTAGGTAGCAAGATGGAAGAGAGTGATAAGGATGGAATATAAAAGGTTATATTAGTATTTTGTTTTAAATCACAAAAAAACTGATAGGCAGAAACCAAACAGGAGATTTGAATTTTAGGCAGATGGTTCTCCTTCCTGGGGACCCAATTAGAGAAAGGGATAAAAGAGAACAGATGCAGTTATGTTGATAAATTAGGTCATCCGAAAAGTCAGGATGTGTTTTTCCGTTTTTCTATGCAAAAATATGTCATGACTTTTCCAATGGCCCAATATTGTAAACTTAAATTGTATATGACTTATCTATTTTCCATTCCTTAAACAAAGTGAAATGAAATAATGTCAAATATTTTTAAGTGTTTACCATTAAACTATTATAATTTGATATTAATGTGTTGTATGATTTCATTGTAATATCTGAAATGAATTTAATAAAAATTAGCATAGTTCAAAGGCTGATTTTAGGGGACCAGTAGGTGGCATGGTGGTTGAGGTGCTGGACTCCCACATGGCTGACCGTGGTTCAAGTCCCAGACCTGACAGCTTGCTTTCTCACTTTCCCTTTCTTTCTCTCTCTCTCATGAAATTTCAAAAATAATGATAATAAATAAATAATAAATATTGATTTTATAGTAAAAAATTAAGTAAAATAGAGTAATACCTTTAGAGTAATTTTTGGAGTTGCAATCTTGGAACTATCACATTTCAAACTGTGCTGTGGTAATACAGTTTGCCAGTCAAGCTTTTCTCTTAACCTAATAATATGTCTTATCACATCATTATCTTCTGGTTCTGGTATAGAATATTAAAAAATAAAGTCCAAAGTAAATACAAATTATACACACTACTTAAGAATAATGCATAATATTTCAAATATTTTTAGGTACAGTAGAAATTTAAATGGTAATATATCGTTTACAGAAAGACAACATAATTAGAGGAGAAAGTATAGCTTAAATTGTTTTATCAGAAGCTCAGAAAAAAATAAATAATACTTATTCCTTTAAAAAGATATCACAAAGGGACCAGCAGTTAGCGTAATGGCTATGTCGCTGGACTCCCACATAGTCGACCACGGTTCGCGTCCCGGACCTGGTGGCTTCAAACTCATGCCGGGCGCGTGTGCGTGCGTGCCCAAGATCCCGAGAGGAGAATGGCGGAGAAGGGATTGTGGCGTGGCCATCCCCCCTGGGGGGTGATTTCTTACTTTCTATCTCTCTGTCTCTCTCTGTCTGTCTGGCGAGCGCACGTGCCCTATAGCAAAAACCTCTTCAAAAAAAAAAAGGATATCACAAAAGACCTCATTTCACAAATAGAAAGGGGGAAAGCAAGAGAAGAGACTAGTAGAGGCAGTAGAAGACTACTTAATAAAAGTCCAAGCTGGTGTGAAGTCAGTAAGAATAGAAAAATAAAAAAGCAAGGATGACAGTGAGAGCTGGAAATATTCTTAAGGTTACTCATCTAATAAACACTATTTAGATGATATTTTTCTTGGCCTCTTAACTAGCAGCTAATGCTACTCTCCCTTAACAGTCTTTTTTTTTTTTTTTTTTTTTTTTTTTTTTATCCTCTGTGCTGTACAGGTTGTACTACTGGCCCTGAAACTCCCTTATTTTTTTGAAATTCTGATTTTTTTAAAAGTTTTTGGCATATATCACATAGCTCACTGGAGAGCGAGAGTGAGAGGGAAAGTGAGAATCATCCCCCAGGGAGATGGCCATGCCATCCCTTCTCCATTCTCCTCCTGAGATTTAAGGCACACACACACACACACATGCACTTGGTGTGATTTTCAAGCTGCCAAGTCCAAGACTCATACTGTGATTGGCCATGTGGGAGTCCATAAACTTCTTCTTTTAATAGAACAAATCATGGCAGGAGATGATTACAGAAAGCCATGCTGGCAAAACCAGCAATATAAGAAGTTATTCCAGACTTCTGACCCTCCAGAAATCACAAACACCATCTGAGGAAGACAATTTCTTGGATAAGGACTAAATAAGACTTGAGATTTCAATATAAAACACTGTCAGGACTAGGAGGAGGACCTGCATGACATTAAGAGTGGGTTCCTCTTTACAGTTTGTACTCTGGCCACTTCACTTGTCACCCTAGTCCAGACCCTTTCAGTTGTTTAAATGAAAAGAAAGCTAACTAACAATGAATATAAAAGAAAGAAGGGGAGGTCCTGAAAATTAGTATAAGGAGATGGCTCTGACTGTATATCCAATAAGAGCATAAGTAACTATATTATAGACCCAATATAAAAACATACACTTATAGAAATCAAAATAGTGTGCTATTGACATACAAAACAGAGTAGAACAAAGTCTAGAAATATAACCATATATTAAAGAAGATCTAATAAGTGAAAAATGTTTTTCAAATTGTAAGAAAAAAAACCAAGTGAGTCATTTTCAAGAATAGCTTAACAAAAGTTGCTTAACCAGATTAGAGACCTCACAACCCCAGAAAGTACACACTCCTGAAAAGTTTTTGAACAAGCACAACTCCAAAACAAGTCACCCTTGAGAAATGACTTTTCTTCCCCCTCCTCAGGACATTTGTGGGCCTTTTTTTGTGGGCTAGTCCTAAGCCTGTGCCTTAATACCTTATAAGGGAATACTAAAACCTAGGCAAGCTCTGAGAAGATTGTACATCCCATAGTACTCAGCCAAGGAGGAACTGGGGGAGAGACTTGCACGCTAGGGAATAAATTGCTTGTTATAATCAATTTGGGCATGCCTGCCCGTTAGATAGCCGATCTCGCAAGACCGTCATTAGAGTCCCACTTCCCTGTACCTCATGTTTCTATGTCCATTCTTTGATATTGGACTGATGAGTGTGTTTCTCACCAAATCATTAGAAGAATGATTATTTAATAAGTAATAATGGGAAATGAAGATACATGCAAGTATAAATTACTGATGGTTTGGAGAGCTTAATGTGGAAAATGAATTATAAATATTATAGAAGAAAATGTGGGAGAATGTTTCTAGACCTGGGGTATCAAAGGCTTCCTAAAAAAAATAAAATAAAAGCATGTCAAAATGAAAACAACTTAAATTTGACTTTCTCAAAATTAGTAACTTATACACAAGAAAATTCACCATAAACAAAGTTAAAATATAATTAACAAATTGGAAGAAATGTTTATAACCTATAAAAGAGGCTAGAGATTTTAATATTTAAAGAATTCTTATCCATCACTAAGAAATAAAAATTAGGTTATAAAGATGAGCAAATCATTTACAGGAAAAGACAAATGACCAGTAAACATCTGAAAAGCATTCAACCTTATCAGAGATCAGAAAATTGCAAATTAAAACAACAATGAAAAAGCATTTCTCAGAACAACAGATGATGTAATGGTTATATTACTGGACTCCCACATAGTCCACTACGGTTTGAGTTCTGGATCTGGTAGCTTAAAACTCAAGCCAGACACATGTGCATTCTTGCCCAAGATCCCGAGGGGAGAATGGAGAAGGGATTGCAGCGTGGCCATCCCCCAAATCACTCTCTCAAAAAAAGCATTTCCCACCCATAAGACAGGCAAAAAAAATATATAATTCAAAGTTGAAAAGTATTAACTGCTGACAAGGGTGTTCTCCTAGGAAATTTTGTAAAAACATACATCAGGACATCCACTTTTTTTTTTTTTTTTAGAGGTTTTTGCTATAGGGCACATGCACTCGCCAGAAAGAGAGAGACAGAGAGACAGAAAGGGAGAAATCACCCCCCACCCCCCAGGGGAGATGACCATGCTGCAATCCTTTCTCCTCCATTCTCCTCTTGGGATCTTGGGCACGCATACACACACACCTGGCATGAGTTTAAGCCACCGGATCTGGGACTCGAACAACAGTCGACTATATGGGAGTCAGCGACATAGCTGTTACGCCAACTGCTGGTCCCCAGGACATCCACTTTTGAGAGTGATTTGGCAGATTAAATGGGGAAAATAATGACTTAGAAAATGGGACCAATTTAAGGCAAATAAAACAAAGTAGAAAATTTAAGGAATACAAATTCTTTAAAAAACTAGGAATTTAAGAAAATGCATTAATTCATGACAGAATCAGGAGTGTTTACTAAAACAAACAATGTATTATATGTTTAATATTGGAGGGTGATATGCTTTCCTAGAATACTGGGTCTATGGGTCTGATGCAAGGTAGAAATTCTTCATCTCAGGAGTATGGAGAGACTAACTTAATCCTATTACCTATTGATGATAATGAGTATGGTAATATCTTTGACTGGACTGATATGCAGTGTATTCATGCTGGGAAGATTAATTTTGTGTGCTGTGGAGATGGACAGTGATCAAATGTAAAAAAATAAAAATAAAAAAAGGTTAAGAAGGCTGTATGAGTATGAGTCCTTGCAGTTTAAGCTTCAATAACTTTATGATAAACCTGCCTTTTGATCATGATATTTTAGTGAAAAACAGAAGTTTCCTTTTCCTTATAAAACTTTTTAATACAAATAATAATTTCAAGTCCTGTATAGAAAAAGTACAAACTGGAAAATGTGAGTGGAGAAAGGTTTCTTTAAATGAACTAGTCATGGATTTAAATTCTATGTCAGAAAAAGACATAACATTGATAAGTAAAATGATATCAAGTTTTACTACAAAGATAGGCAAAACTATACAATTTATCTTATTTATAGTTCTGAGACCATAAGCATTAGAGATTGCTCTTAATTAAGAACATGGTCATTGGGACCAGCAGATGTCTGGTCATGGTCATGTCATGGGACTCCCATATGGCCGACCAGTTTGAGTCCCGGATCTGGCGACTTGAAACTCATACCAGGTGTATATGCATATGTGCCCAAAATCCTGAGAGGAGAATGGAGGAGAAGGGATAGTGGTGTGGCCATCCCCTCTGGGAGATGATTTCTTGCTTTCTGTCTCTCTACCTCTCTTTGTCTTTCTGGTAAGCACACACGCCCTATAGCAAAAATCTCTCTTAAAACAAAAACAAGAACATGGTCATTGAACAGTCTCTGTCAACTTTTTACTTTAATATTATTTTAGATTTTCAGAAAAAAATATATATCTTCACAATTCTTTAAGCACAAAACACAAAAAAACTCCATTAAAACTCCTTTTTTCCCTAAAATCAATGTCCAACATAAGCACAGAAACCACAGAGTAATTTGAAAGGCTATAGTGTTTTCTAAAAGCTGGTTCAGCAGCAATACCACGTACCTGTTCTTTCAAAAGACCTAAGCCGGGCCTTCCTAACACTTGGACAAGCCTGTGTTTGATCCCTTTTTCTTTTTGATGTCTCTTTCTTCTTCTGGGAAGCTAGTTCGAGAGCAGCTATATGTTGTCGAGTTATTCTTTCTTTAAGGTAATCTGGAAATAAACCCATTATTAAGTGAGCATGAGTAGCTATAAATAATATCATAGTAATTCATGTACCTCATTACTTGACTTACTAGTGTTATTTGATATTTTAACTACTGTTTCCTTTTTGATGCAGTAGTTTGCTTTGGCTTCTGTGACAGAGCACACACATTTTTTCTACTATCCAATTCAGCCTAATTCTCTGAACAATATCATGTCCTTTGCAATCGCTCTCCTTTTTCTAACTTCTCATTGCTATAGTTCCTTGCCTCTGTTTTTGTCTCATTTCATATATTCCCTGAGGCAATCTCACCCATGCCCATGACTTAAACTCCCACCAACATGATTACTTCCAACTATGTCATCTCAGCTCTTACTTCTCTGAGCTCCTGACATACAGTCAAGTACCTCCTAGGCATCTCCACTGGATGTACCAAAGTTACTCCAAATTCAGCATGTCCGGAAGTGAACTCAGGATTCCTCTCTCAGGCCTCACAAATCCTGACTTTTTTTTAGGGCTTCCTATCTTAGTGAATAGCACCACTGTTCATGGTATTAAACAAATCAGAAGCCTAGGTACCATGTTTGACACATCCTGATCATTCTACCCTAGAAATATCTAGCACCTCCTCCCTGGTCTCCCTATGTTAGTCTTTGTTCCCTTTCTATTTTTAAGTCTACAACTAGAGAGATCTTTCTTCTTCCTCTCTCTTTTTTTTAGAGGTTTTTGCTACAGGGCGCATGCGCTCGCCAGAAAGAGAGAGACAGAGAGACAAAAAGTGAGAAATCACACCCCAGGGGGGATGGCCATGCCGCAATGCCTTCTCCACTCTCCTCTCAGGATTTTGGGCACACACGCACACACACCTGGCGTGAGTTTAAGCCACCGGGTCTGGGACTTGAACCACGGTTGACTACATGGGAGTCCAGCGACATAGCCATTACACCAACTGCTGGTCCCCAGAGAGATCTTTTGAAAACAGAAATATGACACTGTTAATTCCTTACTAAAAGCTTTTTATTACTCCTATCTTCAAAATATAATGACAACATTCCTTAACATGGCCCACAAAGTCCTTGCTTTGTCTGATCCTTATATTCCTACCTAACCTTAAATTTTTGCTCTCTATTTCCTGAGGAAAGTATCAAAAGAATAAGAGCATTTCTACTTTTTGGTTTGGGAAGCTTTGTAAGGCCAGAGTTCTGGAGCTCAGACTTCTTCAAGAAATAAAATGTACCCATCTTTAGACAGAGGTTGGAAGCAACTACAGATATTACATAAATGTTATTGAAATACACACACAAAAATACACACACACACACACACACACGGATACTTCAAAAAGTTCTTGGAAAAATGGAATTAAAGTACAAATTTATTTTGGTGCAATTTTTTTTTAAAATCCATGTATAACTTTTTTCATAATATGCATTTTCCATTAACTTTTGAAGACCTTCCATATTTCATTTTATGTATTTAATATATTTATGTAGTTGTGTGTGTGTGTGATACATACATAGGTGAATAGGAATACAGGTAATACATTGTCAAAAATAATCAAAGTATGGTTTAGTCCAGAGAGGAGAGGGAACATCAATTTTTGGCAGACCCTAAAACACTTGAGGAACAACAACATATAAAAAATAGACTGAGGAGTAGAAACTAAAGAAAAAAAGACAAAAAAAAAAGAGTGAACAGGAAAGCAGAAAGAAAGCCCAGGGAGTTTTTCTTAAAAGTCAAGAGAAAAGAAATAAAATCAGTGATTGAAAGAATTTTTAAAAATATTTTACTGCAGTTTGATGAAGGAAAATAAAGGATGTTTTATTTATAGATTGTTTTTTATAAGAATTTAGTGACAAGGAGGTATATGGTGACCTTGGAAGTGAGGGAGGCAGAATCCAGGCTGACTGAATTAGAGCTGAGGATAATGAAGTGGAGGTGGGAAGTCCAGGCTGCTCTTACAAGAAGTCTGATTACATGGGGGGAACTAGGAGGAAAAACAAGACTGAAGATGTTTCTGGGTTGTTTCATTTTGTTGAAGAAGGTTAAGCATGTAGCGTGTTTCTGTGCTGGCAAGAAGAGTTCATAGAAAGGAAGAGAGAATGAAGATAACTGATGGACTGCCAGTTCCTGAGGACATGGCAGAAGTGGATTTCCAGGATGAAGAGATGGGACTTGCCTTAAAGGAGAAAAGACACAGTTATTCCCTGAGATGAGCACTGCTGATGAGGCTGGAAGCTTATAAAATTGAGGACATAAAAGATTGGATTTAAAAAGACCATTGTGCAGATCAGCAGATGGCGTCATGGTTATGTCACTGGACTCCCATGTAGCCAACTGCAGTTCGAGTCCCAAATCTGGGACTCACGGCGGGTGCCTGTGAGTGTGTGCCCAGGATCCCAAGAGGAGAATGGGGGAGAAGGGATTGTGGAGGGAGGGCGTGACCATCCCCCCTGGGGGTGATTTCTTGCTTTCTGTCTCTCTGTCTCTCTCTGACTTTCTAGCAAGCGCATGTGCTCTATAGCAAAAATCTCTCTTATAGAAGAAAAAAAAAAGGTCATTGTGTGGGGCCAGCAGGTAGCATGGTGGTTGAGGTGCTGGACTACCACATGGCCAACTATGGTCTGAGTCCTGGACCCTAGTGGCTTGAAAATCACACCAGACACGTATGTTTGTGTGCCCAAAATCCCAGGAGGAGAATGAAGGGGAAGTGATTGTGGCATGGCCATCCTCCATGAAGGGCGATTTCTCACTTTCCTTTCCTCTGGCAAGCACACACACCTCATGGCAAAAATCTTAAAAGAAAAAAAAAAAAAAAGGTTGTTGCAGGCCAGATGGTGGCACAGTAATAACATAAAGTCAGACCCACATGCAAAAGTGCCAGCTTGGTATCTAGAGACCTCCCTGAGAATGCAGGGCACGTGTGCGCCCATGATCAGAGGCTGGCCAAAGGCTGGCTAAAGCTGTGGTTGGATTGCAATGTCAAGACTCTATTGGGAGTCTCTCTCTCACTCTCTCTCTCTGTTTCTCTTTCTCATGGGAGAAATAAGTAAACATAAGAGGAAGAGATAGTGTGGTAAACTAAAATACTGGAAATTGTAGAATTTGGGCGAGGGAGAAAGAAGGATGACTTGGAAAATGGACTACTGTGGAGGAGCAGTCAGGACAATGGGAGATAAGGTAACAAAGAAAGGCACGACACAATCAGAAGGCTCTGGGGCCTTGAGAGAATGCAGGCCCATCTTGGAAGTTTTTACCTCAAAAACAAACAAACAACAACAAAGCTGAGATGATATACATGATAGCAATGTCAGATATTCTTGGTGTTAGTGATATCTCTGTTGCTATTTTCATCATTATTATCAGTATTTAGATTGTTTCCCTTAAAGAAACAAGCTTTTCTATGACTAATGAAATTAGTAAAATACCAAACCTTATATTTTAAAAGTACTCTAGTATTTCAAGATATTCTTATTTTAATGCCATGAGAAACTTCTTACCATCTTCATGAGAGAAACAGAAATCAGGACCAGCAGAAGGCATAATGGTTACGTTGCTGGACTCCTATATTATTGACAATGGTTTGAGTCCCAGACCTGGTATCTTAAAACTCACACTGGGCACATGTGCACACATGCCCAAAATCCCAAGAGGAGAACGGAGAAGGTATTGCAGCATTGCCATCCCCTCTGGTGGGTGATTTCTCACTTTCAGTCTCTTTGGCGACCACATGCGCCCTATAGCAAAAATCTCTCAAAAAAGGAAACATAAATCTACACACCTGTATAGTAATCTTCATAAATGTCTTCTGTTTTCTCTGACTTTAAAGACAGAGAAAATGTTCTAACTGTTTTATATTTTGGTGTTTCTTTTTCTGGTATTTCAGCCTGTCGATTCTCTGATAATATGACATCTTTGTATTTTGGCCTTTTATACTTTAAAAGTCTAACATGAAAAAGAAAACATTATTAAAAATGATTAATCATACTAAAAAATGCGTTGTTAGCATGTTACCAAAAATTTAACATTTAAAATGGACACAGCTTCTTAAATATAATAAATGCTGTGGTTAATATTCAATACCATATAATATTCTATCCATTCAAGCAATTTTCTGAAAGGTACTTTGAAAAGCAGATCTGAAACATTTACATGGAGAATCTAATTGCTAACTAGATCTTAACAAACTTAAGCATAAGACAATAAACATCAGAGTAGCCACAATGCTTGGGTAAAGTTATTCATTTTTTCATCCCTCCCCTTGGCTCATACTGAGAGTTGAGGTTGTAATATTACCCCATTCTCTGGTTGAAACAGCTGGTGGCACTCTTTTTCTACCTTGCAGTGGTGATAGGAGAGATGCTAATGTACCCAGAAGAATGTGGAAAGAATAAAAGAGAACATAACCTCTATTTTTCCTCCTTTGTTTTTTTTTAGAATTATTTATTTAATTGTATTTACTATTATTATTATTTTCTAATTTGACCGGAGAGAGATAGAGACAAAGAGAGGGGAAATGAGAAAGCAAGCCGCCAGGTCCAGGACTTGAACTGTGGTCGGCCATCTGGGTCCAATGGTAGTTGAACTGTGGTCCAGCCGCTCAACTACCATGCTACCCACTGCCCCCCCCCCCCCCCCCCCCCCACTGTTCTACATCTGCTCTGTGATGCCTCCTACTCTGAGTTGCCATTTTCTATCCATAGTCCATGACTAGAATTAACCACCTTTTGGCTTCCTGAGATTTCCCAGGTGGTTAATTTCTCATACCCATCAACCTCCTTCTCACTTTCTTGACATACTTAAGGTTGCTCTGGGGGAAGCAACTAGCAGTCAGTAACCAGTGTTAATTTGCCTATCTCATCCGGAATTACTCTCTATGAAATTAAGGTTTCCTAAACTCCAAAGTCCTCAACCAGTTCATATGTGACATTTTAAGTTACTCATCAGAATGGCTTCCCACTAGCCATATATTGTTGAAATCTCACCTTAGAAAAATATTTTATCAGGACCAGCAGATGGTGTAATGGTTATGTCTCTGGACTCCCTCCCACATGGCTGACCATGGTTCAAGTCCTGGACCTGGAGGCCTGAAACTCACATGGGGTGCGTGTGTGCCCAAAATCCCAATGAGAGAATGAAGAAGGGATTGTGGTATGGCCATCCCCCCTGAGGGGTGATTTCTCACTTTCTGCCTCACTGTCTCTTTCTGTCTCTCTGGAAAGACATGCACCCTGTACAAAAGAAAAAAAAAACCTCTTTAAAAAAAAGAGAAAGACTGTGCTTTCAGAGATCATCATTTCTATAGTTTATTACTAGAGAAGATTCTCTGATAGTGTAAAGCACACAAAAAAAAGAAAAGAAAAGAAAAGAAAAATAGCATTTTATTATCTTATTTTTACCTGGGTTTTGTGTTGCTCTTCTTGTTCATCTTTCAATTTACAGTTGCCAGATCAATAGATATAAACGTCTCTATTTTTTTTCTGAAAGAAACTATGAAGTAATTGACTGTAAAAAAATATATTCACATTATTTTCTTTAATATAGAAGACAACATGACAGCCATGACTATCAGTATTTAAACCGCATATATGGTTTCAAATTTCTTGCTAGACTTCCTATCCCAGTTACCTTCAATTGTTTCTTGTGTTTAATATAATCTCCAGACTTTTCATTATGCTAGTTATCCCTACCAGGGAAATTGCTGTATTTCTTAACTTCCTCTCCAAGGCAAATGTTTTTCTTTTTATATTGATTGACTTATATACATACAACTTAAAAATAATGTTTTAAGATCAAACACTTTCTTAAAGAAAATTATCAGAAAGAACTTGGGAAAATCAACAAAACTGTTGAACTAATTTCATCATTCACTGAGACCACATCCATATACTACCAGCATTCCCTAGATAGAACAAAAGAGAGTATTGAAATATAGAGAAGAAAAAAGAGGAATCTCTTCTGAATATATAACCAGATAAAGATGATGTGACACATGGAGGTATACTATAACAAGACAAGAATGTAAGCTTTAAAAAACAATGTAGGATTGAAAAGACTTTAACTGGCAAGTGAATATGGCTTAGACAAATCAAATGAGACAGATGAAACAGGCCAAGGGCAAAAGTAGTTTTTACTGGAAGAGAACTTCTAGAACTCTCCACATTATGTATGCAGCACCAATGTAGGATATTCTGCATAGTGATAAGACTCAGGGAGCAGAAAAAGTTCCAATCATGGACCCAAGTGCCAAGAATGGTCATAGAAGGAATATTTACTGCAGTTAAGAACTGAAGGGTCGGGACCAGCAGTTAGCGTAATGGCTATGTCGCTGGACTTCCACGTAGTCGACTGCGGTTCGCGTCCCGGACCCAGTGGGTTAAACTCACGCCGGGCGTGTGTGTGTGCGTGCCCAAGATCCTGAGAGGAGAATGGAGGAGAAGGGATTGCAGCGTGACTATCCCCCCGGGGGGTGACTTCTCGCTTTCTATCTCTCTGTCTCTCGCTTTCTATCTCTCTGTTAGGGCCCACACCTTGAGATAAGATGAACAGTTGTAGGGAAGATAGATTTTACTGGATTCAAAAACATCCCTGAATCAAATCCATCCTGGATTTGCAATAAAGCAAGAGTTGATAAACTTTTTCTGATAAGGGACAAAGAGTTAATATTTTAGGCTTTGTGAGCTGAAAGGCAAAATTAAGACTATCACATAGGTACTCATATAATGAAAAGAAAACAAATTTCCACAAACATTTGTATTGATAAAATTCAATATGCAGCAATAATAGTTTAATATAATTTTTTGTAATACAGGCATATTAATGATTTAAGTATTCTTTTGTTTTTGTTGGGGTGGGAAGGGTACCATTTCACTTAACTGGAATTCAAAGTTAGTGTAACCGATCACCAATTCGGCTGCAAATGTACATTTGTAAAATCCATCCTTGGATTTTACAGGTGGTAAGCCAGACTTGCTTCATGGCTACCATTTGCCAGCCCCTTCAGCTAAGTAAATGCTAACACTAATTTCTGCTCCGACTTTGGAGTAACATATATTCATGCTGTCATCATTACCAGTAAACATCCAATAAATGTAAGAAAGGTTGTTCAGGGGCCAGTAGTTGACATAATGGCTATGTCACTAGACTCCCACATGGCCAACAGCAGTTTGAATACCAGACCTGGTGGCTTCAAATTCACACTGGGTGAATTGCAGCATGGTCATCCCTTTTGGGAGGTGATTTCTTACTTCTCTCACTGTCTGTGTCTCTGTCTCTCTCTCTCTCTGGAAAGCACACATGCCCTAAGGCAAAAACCTCTTAAAAAAAAAGAAAGAAAGAAAGAAAGAAAGATTGTTCAATATCACTGTTAATCAAATGTTCTAAAAAACATGAGTTAATTTTTTTCCCTATTAGACAAATAAAAAATATCAAGTTAATCTCACACTTCTCCATAGCAACATTCAAATGCCAGGACATTTCCTAAGGGAAACAGGAATAATTTAAGAATGTTATGCAGAGCCAAGTTTTCATTTAAGCATGAAGATAAAAACATTTTTAAATATGCAAAATTCAGAAAAGAAATTACCCATGAGCCCTTCTTATAAGAAATTCATAATAATATGGACCAGCAGGTGGCGAGGTAGTTGAGGCGCTGGACTCCCACATGGCCTACTGCAGTTTGAGTTCTGAACCTGATGGCTTGCTTACACTTTCCCTTTCTTTCTCTATGGCTTAATTAAAAAAATAATAATAACAAATAAAATTAAATAAATCTAAAACAAGAAAAAGTTCATGATAATAAATCCCACCAATGCAGAGATGAAGGGTAAAAACGTAGAAATAATAGTAAGAGCATTAAACTCATTTAAATAGGAAACTAATTCAAAACAACTATAGAACTTACAATTATGGAACAGAACTTTGTTTTTTTTGTTTGTTTGTTTTTGAGAGAGATTTTTGCTACAGGGTGTGTGCGCTTACCAGAGAGACAAAGAGACAGAAAGCAAGAAATCAACCCCCAAAAAAGATGGCCATGCCTCAATCCTTTCTCTTCTATTCTCCTCTCAAGATTTTGGGTGTGAATACACAAATACCTGGTGTGAGTTTTAAGCCACCAGGTCTGAGACTTGAACCACGGTCAACTACATGGGAGTCCAGTGACGTAACCATTATGCTATATGCTGGCCCCAGAACTTTGTTTCTGTACTCACTATAAAATAATTATTTCACTATCTAAATGTGAGTATAGAAACGATAGCATAAATATTTTTTTAAGTAGTAAAAGTGCTTTAATTTCCTATCTTGTGAATACAGAGCTCAATGGACACTCATTAAGGTTTACAAATAAAATAATAGAAATTTAAATCTATTATTAAAAGGTATAAAGGTACCCATAAAGAGAACAAAAATTATAAACAATAAAAATTGAAATTAGGAGGCATCATAGATTGTACATGGATTGTGTTCCAATTTATTTAACAATGGAGAGGAATCAATGATGCTAGATCACAAAATAAAGGTTGAATATAACATATTATGTTATAAATCATTAAGAACTGAAATAATACATGAACCTTCCAATTATCAGAAGCAAAACATTACTATGTGTTTACATGAAAGAGAGATTTAAACCCTCTAAAATATTTAAATAATGACAGTTGTGGTTGACTTTAGTAAGTTTCCTATACAGTACTCATTCTTCCTTTCCCTTTACCACACAGTATTTTGATTTTTATTCAGGTAAATTACCAAAAAAAAAAGAGTAATGATGAAAAAAATGTAAGACATATTAAATAGTATAGAGGATAAAGTGATAAATCTAACATAAATCAAATGAAGAGTTTGGAAGAAGAGTGAAATTAGGAAATATAATGACCAAGAGTCATTCAGTCACTAATCTTCAGTTTCATAAAATCTAACAAATTCTAAGCAGCATGAACATATATTAATACATGTGAACAGATACATTCATGTGTGTACACACACATGCACATGCTTATCCAACATAGTAAAACTATAGAATGCCAAAGACAAAGAGGAGATCAATTTGCCAAAGACAAAGATAGAAAACAATTAGACTAAGAATAGGCTTCTCAGGGCCAGCAGGTAGCATGGTGGCTAAGGTGCTGGATTCCCACCTGGCCAATGGTTCAAGTTCTGGACTTGGCAACTTGCTTTTTCACTTTCTTGCTCTTTCACTTTGTTTCTCTTTGGTGAGTGCTTGTACCCTACCCTATAGTAAGTTTTAAAATGATGATAATTACAAATAAAATTAAATGAATAATTCTTAAAAAAGAAGTGGACTTCTTGAGAAAAAAAGGTGTATGTTGTGAGGTGATATTTGCAAAAAACATGTGTTTCGTAGTCCCCAAAGATAACTACCGTTAATTCCTTCCCTCAAGTTGAATGCATGCCATTTCACTCACCAAAGAGTGGAGTCTATTTTCTCTCCTCTTGAAATTTAATCTTAGTTCCTTTGACCAACAGAATGTTATGGAAATAATGTTATGCCAGTTTAAAGTCCAGCACAGAGGCACAGGTAGACTGCTCCTAAGTGGTAACAAAGCCATGGGAGAGGCCTGAGTTTAGACCCCAGATTGGCCAACCTGAATACCTGGGCACACCTGTGATCCTAGCTGTCTGGGAGGCTGGGGGAGGATTGTGGAATGGTAAGACCCTATCAAGGATGCCTCTCTCTCTTAATAAGTAAATAAACTTAGGGAAAAAAGCCCAAAACTTACTGTTTATTGGTTTATTAGACAATAGTTGCCAAAATATAAGAGACGAATATCTTCAACATGTGGAAGAAAATACTTGTCCATCAAATTTTAGACTCAGTTATAGTATTGCTCAATACATATTAAAATGATTAAAATTATCCATAGAACTTCACTAGCAGAAGGATTAAGGATATACTTAAACACAAAAAAAAGTGATCCAGAAAAGTGTGGAATAGTATAATATTAATAATAGCCGAGGATCAGCTGATGGCATTGTGGTTAAGGCAGCCGTATCCCACATGATAGACTATACAGTTCAAGCCCCAGACCTGCCAGTTTGAAAAACACGCCGGGCACATGTGCATAACTGCCCAAAATCCCAAGAGGGGAATGAAGGAGAAGGGACTGTAGAACAGCCATTCTTCTTGGAGATGATCTCATGTTCCTTCTCTCTCTCTCTTTCCTGTGAGTACAAGCACCCTATAGAAAACCAAGCAATAATAGCCTAGAGTTACATAGCATAGCGGAAGAAGCAATGGTCTTCCTAAAGACGTCCACATTCAAATCTCCAGAATCCGAGTATGCAAATTCAAATTTAAAGGTACCTGGTAAAAGAACTTTGCAGGTGTGATGCAATTAAAGATTTTTGAAATGAGGATTATCCTGGATTAACAAGGTGGGTCTGATATAATCACAAGAGTCTTTATAAGTGGAAGATAGGCAGATCAGAGTCTGAGAAAGAAGATGTAAACATGGAAGCAGAGGTCAGAGAGGAGAGAAGATGTGATGCTGCTGGCTTAGATAGAAGGGCCACAAGCCAAGAAATGAAAGGAGCCTTTGGAAGCTGGAAAAAGCAAAGGGAATGGAGCCTTCGGCAGAGTCTCCAGCAGGTACACAGCACACCCAGATTGGACTTCTGCCCTCCAGAACTGTGAGAATAAACATGTGTTGCCTTAAGCCATAAATTTGTGGTAATTTCCACAGCAATAGGAAACAAACAGATACATATATGTATGGATTAAATCCTCCCAAGAGCCCTCTAAATTAGGCACTAGTCATACACCCATTTTACATAGGTAAATTACTAAGAGGAGACTCCAAAATGTTAGTGGAAAAATGGAATTTAAGTATAAATTTGTCTTGGTGCAAAAAAAAAAATGGAATCCATGCATAGCTTTTTCAGAATATGTATTTTTCATGAACTTTTGGAAGATCCCGTATATTATATACCCATTCTACATGGAGAAACTGAGGCACAAAACAAGTGGCAGAACCGATTCAAATCTAGGAAGTCTGACTCAAGTGTTCATACTCTTAACCACTATATAAAGGATATTTTACAAGAAAGAAAAGTGTATTTTAAAAGATTACAAAAATATATAACAATTAATTAAAAATGTCAATAAACTATTATAATTTAAAAGTTAAAATATGAAAACAGTTACAAGTTTGGGTGGGAAGAGGAAGTTCAATGAATGTGTTAAGGTCCTTGTTGGTCAACAAAAGCAAAGGAATATTAAAACATAAATGTCCTTGTCAGAAAAATTTATAAACGAATATATATTAAGGGCACACGTGTAAATAACAAGTAAAATTTAGAGGTGGCAAAAAGGGGGAAAGGATACAAAATATAGGAAGTCCCAGCTTCTTGCAAATTTGCATATCACTTATTTAGTTATATACAGAGACTTTCAAAAATTCGTGTGAAAATGCAATTGAAGTATGCATTTTCATGCAAAAACATTTTGAAATCCATGTATAGTTTTTTCATAATACCCATCTTTCATGAACTTTTTGAATAACGTGTGTATGTGTATAAAATCTCCTAGTGGAGTTTATCCCACGAATGCAAGTACAGTATCTATGTCAGTGTTATTGACATAACATATTAACTTCTTAGAAAAGCCATCTCAGAAGGTCAGAAAGAGGGGTGGAAATATTTCTAGGAACTAGAAATAGAAAATGTTTTGTAATGTGCATGATTGAGTCACTATGCAGTGTGTAAAGTTTCAGGAAAAAATATATATATATATTTATTCAATGACTGCAGTAGGATATGTAGCCCCAGCTAGGTGCTACTTTATAGGATGCATAAAGTTAGACTTGTGTTCATGGAAATGTGGATGTCACCTGTGTTTTCTATGAGGGTATTTGGATTGATTAGGGTCTTTGGTGATTAAATAAAATGTGTGTGTGTGTGTGGGGGGGGAAACAGTATAGAAAGCAAACATAGATACCAGAGACAGTGTAGGAGGAGAATGGGAGATGGCAGAGGGTAAGAGATACGGAATCAAGGATGGGGTGAAAAAAGCTAAACAGACAGAAAACAAGAAATGGAAGATCGTCTGCTGACAATAACATGTTTGTTGATGTGCTGGATTGAGACAATATACAGTGTACTCTGGATGGAAAATCTCATTTTGTATGCTGTAATGATGTACAGTGAATGAATACAAATAAATAAATTGAAATAAAAAAAAAGAAAAGCCATCTCTACCTAGATAAAATCACATATATGGTACAATAGTCTTATACGTTAGTATTAAGTGTATAGTATGTAAGCAATGATGCTAAAGTTTTTCAAAGAGCTCATTACTCATTTACCATTGGAAAAAACGTCAGCCATCTAGGAACAGGGGAACTCTCAGCCTGCCTGAGGGGCTTAGCCGCACCCTCTGCCCTGCATGAAGCACCGGAGGGCGGGGCTGTTCCGCTGGGCTCAACCCGCGCAAGGTGGGCGCTCAGAGGCTTTGCTGATTGCTTGTGCAACTGGGTCTCAGAGGCGCTTCCGGGTACAACCCGCCCCCAAGTGACACTTGCGGATCCCCAGACTCCGCCAGCTGCTGGCAGAGCAGGTGTTCAGGACAGCGCCCTCCGCCCTTACCAGCCTCCCTCCTTCTCGGAGCCGCGAAGATCGCTGGGCTATCCCCAGAGAGCACCAGGCGAGGGTGGGATGGGCCGGGACAGTCCGACGGCTCCGGGCTCCAACCCCCTGTCGCTGTAACCGCCGGTACCAGCCTGGCTCGCGGACACCTCGCGCCTCGCCAGAGCCCGGGCTACTATGGCCGGAGAGGGTCCGAGGCCGGCGGAGTGGATGTTTAGAGCCAGGCAAGGCGTGGGGAGTCCGAGGCTCCTTCCAGATAAAACCTTGGCATGGCCACGTCTCCGAAGGGCGTCGTGGCCCCCTGATAGTGCCTTTGCGGGCGCAGGTGGGACACAGGGAGTGGTCCAACATACTCATGAATAAGGACAGATCAGACGTGCGCTAAAGACCCTGTCTAGGGACCAGTGGATGGCATACTGGTTACGTCGCTGGACTCCCACAGAGTCGATCAGGTTGGAGGCTGCAACACAGCGGTTCAAACTCAGGCCGTGTTCCAACGTGCCCAAAATCCTGAGAGGAGATTGGAGGAGAAGGGATTAGGTGTGGCAATACCACCCTGGGGGATGATTTCTTGCTTTTTGTCTCTCTAGCGAGGGCATGCACCCTATTACAAAAATCTCTCTTAAAAAAAAAAAAATCCTAGTCTAACCTACCACCTGCTCATGCCTGAAAGCGGGAGAAACCCCTGAGTGCACAGCAGGTGCCTTGGAGGAAAGTGACCTCCGTTTAAGATTTTCGCACTGTGAGAGCATGAACCACCACACAAGAACATCAATGATTAACAAAGGATTATATCTACGATGTGAAATAAAATGGGTGTAAGAGGTGTAGTGTAGGAGTATAAAGATGAAAATAATTACATATAGATCGGAAAATCCTTATTTCTTTTTAAACATCTTATAAAATGTAATAAGTGAATGGCCACCTATTATTGAACACTTACTATGTGCTAGCCACTGAACTACTCATATAAAACGTGAGTTACTTTATTCATAGTTCTTGATGGCAGCCACAGAAGAGACATAATGTCAAGATTTGCTGGGGTCTACTGCATCTAAGACTGGGAATCATTTAAAAAGGGTCCACTTCTCATTTTTAATGCTTGAATACATGAACACTCAGCATATAATAAGATTTGCATATGGGAATCAACAGGTGGTATGGTGGTTAAGTTGCTGGATTCTCACTTGGTTGACCACAGTTCCAGTCCCAGGCCCAGCAGCTTGAAACTCCTGTTGGGTGTGTGTACATCTGTGCCTGAAATCCCAGGAAGAGAATGGAGGAGAGGGGATTGTGGTGTGGCCATCCTCCCTGGGGGGTGATTTCTCACTTTCCCTCTCACTGCCTCTCTCTGGCAAGTACACACACACACACACACACACACACACACACAAAAGATCTGAATATGAACTTGAGTCTTCGAGGGGCTATTTGGTAAGAAGGCTTAGGTGTTGAGAATGATTTTAGAAACATGTTTTGTACCAAGAATCATCTCCATTTGAATAAAATTAACCAAAAATTGGGAGGCATAACTTAGTAAAGTACCTGTCAACAAACTATATAAAACAAAAAAGAAAAACCAGAAAAAGGCTATGAAGAGTTGACCTAACTCCAGCTTCTTGTTCTATTTATTTATTTTTGTCTCAGCAAATAATACTTCTACAGTATTTGCTTAAACCCAAAACAGTGGGAGTTATTTATCTGTGACACTTTCATCTCCCTTAATTCAGTCTATCACCAGCTCTGTGGATTCTAATCACCAGCTGTATGTTCAGTCTGCCACTCCATCCCATTCTACTGCCTCCATTGTAGTGAAGCCATGGTCTCCAAACCAGGTACAATACCTCTGGAGGGACCACCGAGGAACACAGGGTGTGAGGATAGGGATGATTTTAAGGGAATCCAGATATTAATTCAGGTCTTCCTATATACCCTTGGCTAACATCACAAAGATTTGACATTCCTAATCCTCCTCCCCTTTCAAAATCTTCCTTTACCCATTTTATAAGAGGAAGACAAGCCCACATCCATCTGGAACCCCCATGTGGTGCTTTGCCCTGATATAAAAACCCTACAGGAGAACCAAACAGGCAATGCAAAAAACAAATTGGGGGTGGTGACAGCTCTTTAAATAATTATATAAGACAACTATAAACACATCCTGGGGTTTTCTGTCTTTCTATGTATTATTTCTGTTAAGAGTGAAGAGGGACTGGCAATGGTGGATGCCACGGTGGTAACACTACATTGTGTTCCTGACCTACATGGGAACGTTCCTGGTTCACTTCCAGTGGTCCCCTTGTACACTGGGCACCCACATGTGCGCATGCCTATGATCTGGGCTGGGTGGGCCTGGGGGCAGATGTGTGAAAACCCTGTTGGCTGTGACTGTCTCCCTCTCTCCTTCTCTCTTTTTCTCTCTTTCTCTCGTGGAAAAAAAAAATAGAAACTTTCTTAAAAATGTAGAGTTTTGCTAGAAATGGCAGCTATTAGGATGTCCTGGGACCAGTGTATTGTACAATGCAGGCAGTGGGATTGATGAGAAATTTCTTTTAATAGGTTCATCTTTTCCATACCTGGACTACTGTCAAAGAATTCTTTGCTATTTTTTTTTTTAATTGGGAGAGATTTTTGCTATAGGGTGTGTGTGCTCACCAGAGAGACGGAGAAAGACAGAAAATGAGAAACCATCCCCAAGGGGAGATGGCCATGCAGCTATCCCTCCTCCTCTATTCTCTTGGGATCTTGGGCACACTTGCACACTTGCCCAGCATGAGGTTTAAGTCATTGAGTCCGGGACTCAAACAGCAGTTGACTATGTGGGAGTTCAGAGGAATTCTTTGCTCTTAATGTCAAGTCTAATGAATGCAAAGGAGGATTGGTAGAAAATAGTAATCATAAACAGGGCAGGGCTTTTTTTTTTTTTTTTTTTTTTGAGGTTTGTGCTATATGGTGCATACACTTGCCAGAAAGACAGAGAGACAGAAAGCGAGAAATCACCCACCCGGGGGTGGCCACGCTGCAGTCTCTTCTCCTCCATTCTCCTCTCGGGATCTTGGGCACGCACGCACACGTGCCCAGCGTGAGTTTAAGCCACCAGGTCCAGGACTTGAACCCTGATCAACTACATGGGAGTCCAGCGACATAGCCATTACACCAACTGCTGGTCCTACCAGGGCTTTTTAAATGTATTAAAATGTAAACAATAGTTTTTAGTTGTTCATAATTCTTTCATGAGCTTGAAATAAAAGCACCTGAAACAATGAAGCAGAACTGTGGCTTGCATGCTTCCAGATGTTTTTAGGTCACCAGGGCCAGGATTCAAACCACAATCAGTTAGGTGGAATTCAGCTCTTGATCTGCTGTGTTTAACCACCATGCTATAGGGACAGCTCCTGGAATGATATTTTTATCACCACATACTTTTCTTTCATTAACTGCATTTGGATATTTTGATTATGATGTATTATATATGACACTAATGGAGTTATTTCTCAAGTAGCCCCTATGATTCTTACCTGTTAGCAAAAACCAAAGCTCATATTCAGTGCACACTGCAAATATCACGCTTTTAATTATACTTCCCTTTATAAACACTGTAATTTATATTTTAACTGCATATTACATTGTGTTAGTATAATTTAAATAATGGGAAATAGTACATGGGTTTATTCTTACTTACATAAGTCATTATAAAAATTAATAACATATTGGGGCCAGCAGATGGTATGATGGTTAAGGCACTGGAGATGGCCAAACACAGTTTGAGTCCCAGACCTGGCAGCTTGAAAAATCATGCCAGGTGCGTGTGCCTGCATGTCCAAAATCCTGAGTGGAGAATAGAGAAGGGATTGCTGCATGGCCTTTCTCTCTGGGGGGTGATTTCTCACTTTCTGTCTTTCTGTCTCCAGCGAGTACATGTGCCCTATAACAAAAATCTCTCTAAATTTTTTTTAAAACTTAAAAAATAAATAAGTAAGTAAAAATAAAAAAGAATAACATATCTACATTATTTAATCTTGACTTGGCTTTAACAATCATTTTTAAAAATGGATTTGTATTTTCTTTTCCAATGCTTTCTGTAATAGTCTTTGAGGTGTTTATTAATGAATTTATTGGAATTGAAAAATGAAGTTGGATTTTATGATCAAAAGTCAGTCTGATTTGACTAATTGATTTGACGATGCTAATTATAAGGCAGACATTTCCAAAATTAATGAGCTAAGTCTGCAGATTTTTTGTTTGGACAAAAAATATTGTTGAAATGCATGACAATATTAAGTCTTTAAAATTGTATTGGCAAAGGTGTTTATTAAAATTTAATGAAAAATTTTAATTTCTTTTTTTTTTTTTGGAGAGGTTTTCGCTATAGGGCGCGTGCGCTCGCCAGACAGACAGAGACAGACAGAGAGACAGAAAGCGAGAAATCACCCCCCAGGGGGGATGGTCACGCCACAATCCCTTCTCCTCCATTCTCCTCTTGGGATCTTGGGCACGCACGCACACACGCCCAGCGTGAGTTTCAAGCCACCGGATCTGGGACGCGAACTGCGGTCGACTACGTGGGAGTCTAGCGACGTAGCCATTACGCTAACTGCTGGTTCCCAGGAATTTTAATTTCTTAAACCTTTCTGAGAACATTAGGTTAAATAAGGTGCCTGTTAGTAGGAAAGAAAAGAAAAGTAGTACAATTATTTGATAAAAGTCATTTTAATTTTAATTGGCCCAGACATGGTTGTGCAAATCACGAAGGCTCTGTGCTCTACAGTCTGGGACCACATGAAAGGCTCAAATTAAAACCTCTGCCCAACCTAAAGGCCAGTTATGATAGCATGAGCCTGAAAGCCAAGGAAGAAGGATTGTGAGCTTGAGACTGGCCTGGAAAATATAGATCCTATTTAAAAAAACAGCCAGGAATGGGAGCCAGCAAGTGGTGTGGTAGTTAAGGCACTGGATCCCAAATGGCTGACTGCACAGTTCAAGTCATGGACTGGTGGCTTGAAGATCACGCCATGAGCGTGTGTGTGCCTGACCAAAACCCCAAGAGGACAATGGAGGAGAAGGGATTGAAACATGGCCATTCCCTCTGGAGAGTGATTTCTCACTTTCCCTCTCTCTGTCTCTGTCTCTGTCTCTCTCTCTTGAGCACACGTGCTCTGCAGTAAAAAGATAAAAATAAAATTAAAAAGCCAGCTATGGTGATGTGCACGTCTAGTCCCAGTGGGAAGACTGAGAGCTGGGAGGCTGAGGTAATAGGATTGTAGCCTTGTCTTTAAAACCTAAACAAAAACATGTTAATTTCGGGGAGGAAAATCCTTCTCTGAAATGGAGAAATTCACGTTCCAGTGCTATGTAATCAGCACCACGTACATGTCTAGGCAGGGTTTCCTACCCTTCCATGTGAGCATGTAAGTGAATCGACGACGCCATCTTTTTGCCCCTTCTCTCCTCTGCTGCATCTTAAAGTCACTCAGTACAATCCCGAGTACGGAGTCTGCTTGAGTTCAATTCTTGCCTGGAACAGTCATTCAGATTCTCTAACTGAGATAGCAGCTGTGACAATAGAAAGGCCAATGGTCTTAAACCCGGGAGTAGTCATTGATTTCCTCCCAGAAAGCTTGCTCCCATGATCTTAACAACAGGAAGGACAGAGGACCAGTCAGTGACATGGTGGTTAAGGCAGCTGGATCCCAACACAGTTCAAGTCCTGACCTGGCGGCTTGAAAATAATGCTGGGCACATGTGCGTGTGTGCCCAGAAGCTCAAGAGGAGAAAGGAGGAGAAGGGATAGCCATGTGACTACACAATTTTTTACTTTCTTTCTGTCTCTTTCTGGTGAGTGAACCCTTGTATGCCCCTAATAGCAAAAACTGGGTAGGGTTTGCGGGGAGAGAAAGGATAGAAATCTTTAACACTGGAGCATTCCTTATTCTCAAACTTGTCCCTATTGTTCAGTTCATTTAAAATGTTCCAGCTCAAAGGGGAAGTCGGATAGTGGAGTCCGTGGTTCCTCACAAGTGTGAGAATCACCCTCCGCTGATCACCAAATCCCATTTGAAAGTCACTCTCTTAAGTTAAACTTTTCTCAAATCCCCTGTTAATCTGTCTGATTCCATTTTTGGACTCAGCACAACTGGAGCCTCCTCTGTCTACACTCCTCCTCAAGGAGAGGGGAGTTAACAGAGTCAGCCTGTGCCACTCTTGCGGTCTGTGCTCCCCACCCCTGCCACAGAATTACCACCTCTATTGGAGACTGAGATACTTGAGTGGTTGCCTGAGGGGGTACAATGTCCCTCAGGTGTGGGGAGCTGGGGTAGGGGAGAAAGAGGTCCTAGTGAGTAGACTCTTCAGCCACGTTCCTGTGCAGAACTCCAAGGAGTCTGAGAGTTTTCAATTTGAACCTAGCCTTCTAGGCCGTTATGAAAGTAGATATATAAGTACACATAGATAGATAGAGATATCAATAAAATGCATGTTATTTAACAATGTTTTAACTTGATTCACAGCCAGTGCTCATTATTCATAGAGTCCATATTTGCCAATTCATTTATTTGCTAACATTTATTTATGACTCCCAAATCAATACTTGTGATGCCTTTGTGGTTCCTACAGGCAAAGTAGGGAGGGGTGGCGCCTGCCCTTTGGCAAAGATAGGCAAAGTGGTATAAATTTGTTTGTTTGTTTTGCTATAGGGCAGGTGTGCTCACTAGAGAGAGAGAAAGTAAGAAATCATCCCCCAAGGGGACGATCATGCAGCAATCCCTTCTCCTCCATTCCCTTCTTGGGAATTTGGACACACATGCACCCAGCATGTTTTTTTCTTTTTTTTTTAATTTAATATATTTTATTTTATTTCTTTTATACATTCAATCACTATACATCACTTAGCCTGTAAAGGGAATTTGCCAACATGAATACACTTCACACCAGTCCAGTTGGGGATACTATACACATTATCATCAACAGATAATAATCCATCTCTGTTTTTTCAAGCTGCCAGGTCTGGGATTTGAACTGTCCTGTTGGCCATGTGGGATCCAATCACCTTAATCACCACACCACCAGCTGGCCCAAAGTGGTGTAAATTTTAAGTCACTCAAAGTGCACATTTCCAACTGAGGCCAAACAAGAGGGAGCTCTGAATTCTTGTTTCAGCTCTTATATTGTAAATGAGTGATCTCTTATGGATATTTAGTGCCATGTTCTTCACATTTTTATGTTTCCTTGGGTGATTTCGTTGTTTAAAAAAATGATACTTAAGATGGAGCTTAAGTGCTGTCTAGTGTTTTTAAGTCCAAGAAGGCTGTCGTGAGCCTTATGGTGAAAATTACTGTGTTAGATGAGCTCTGCTCAGGCATGAGTTATAGTACTGTTGCCTGTGAGTTCAGTGTTAATGAGTCAAAATGTGAATTAAGTAAGTGTCTTTAAACAAAAATACACATAAAACAAGGTCATATATTGATCAGTTGATGAAAATATTGTGACCCAAAGGCTTGCAGGAAACTCATCCTGTATTTCAGAAGCAATGGCTCAATATTCACTAATGTAGTGTTTGCAGTGACTTTCTAGAACATTACCACAAATAATGAGAGTCAACTGTATATTTCTACAGAGTTAAACATATGGTATTAGGCTTCCTTTTGTTGTTGCTTTTTTTGTTTGTTTGTTTGTTTGTTTGTTTGCTCCAACTCTGCATGGGCTGAAGGGCTATAAATCATTTTTTTACAAATTTTTTTACTTTTAAAAATTAAAGAGAGGGAACCAGCAGTTAGCGTAATGGCTATGTCGCTGGACTCCCACGTAGTCGACCGCGGTTCGCGTCTCGGACCCGGTGGCTTACAACTCACGCCGGGCGCGTGTGCGTGCGTGCCCAAGATCCCGAGAGGAGAATGGAGGAGAAGGGATTGCGGCGTGAACATCCCCCCTGGGAGGTGATTTCTTGCTTTCTGTCTCTATGTCTCTCTCTGTCTGTCTGGCGAGCGCACGCGCCCTCTAGTGAAAAACCTCTCCAAAAAAAAAAAAAAAAAAAAAAAAATTAAAGAGAGACCTAGTAGAATGATCAGCTGCTGGATTATAAAAATATTTTTATGGTAAATAGCTATTTGGATTTTTGCACATAACTCAGGGGTTCAAAGAATTGCTACAGTAAAACTCTTTTTACTTGTTATATTTAGATGAACATAGTTAGCACATCTTTCATCTATAAAAATGAAAAATAGGACTGAAATTATTGTTGTACCCTATCTCATTCCATCAATGACTCAAATAAATCATATTTATCTATGAAGACATGAATTATTTAGGGAAAAAGTACCCCATTTATCTCATTAAAAGTTGCTTTTCAAAACAATTTTATTTTCTTTAATAATTATAAAACAGCTGTTGGGTTTGTGTTATTTTGATTAATTATGTACTAGTAACAAGTGTAATGATAACTGAAGTAATTGAACTTAGAGTCTTTTGGTAATTTATAAACATATTTTTGATGCAGAGACATATAATAGAGGGCCTGGTAAAAGATTTTCAAACATAAGAATATAGTAAGTTAAGACAGATTTTTTTTTTTTTGAAAATATGCTACAAAATTTGAAGAGAAGAATGAATAATATAACATTTCCACTGTTCTGTGTCTAGCAGGTGGCATGGTGGTTAAAATACTGGACTCCCATGTGGCCAACCGCAGTTTGAGTCCTGGACCTGGCAGTTTGATACTCATGGTGGGCATGTGTGCCTGTTTGTCCAAAATCCTAGGAAGGGAATGGAGGAAAAGGGATTGTGTCATGGCTGTTCCTCCCAAGGGGTGATTCCTCTCTCACTGTCTACTTCTCTGGTGAGTGCATGCACCCTATGACAAAAATCTTAAAAAAAAAAACAAAACAGTTTCTAGAATTTTTTTTTTGAAAGAAATTTTTGCTATAGGGTATGTGTGCTCCCCAGAGAGACAGAGAGAGAAAGACAGAAAGTGAGAAATCATGCACCCACTCCCCCCTCCCCCAACCCCCTGCAAGGGGAGATGGTCACACTGCAATCCCTTCTCCTCTTTTCTCCTCTCAGAATTTTGGGTACACACACACGTGCATGGTATGAGTTTAAGCCACCAGGTTCAGGACTTGAACCACAGTTGACTACATGGGAGTCCAGCAATGTAACCTTTACGCCATCTGCTGATCCATTTCTAGAATTTTTTTTTTTTGAGAGATTTTTGCTATAGAGCATGTGCATTCTCCAGAAAGAGAGAGACAGAGAGACAAAAAGCAAGAAATCACAGCCCAGGGTGATGGCCAGGCTGCTATCCTGTTTCCATTCTATTCTTGGGATCTTGGGCACACACGTACACACGCCTGGCATGAGTTTAAGCCACTGGGTCTGGGAGTCAAACCGCGGTCGACTACATGGGAGTTCAGTGGCATAGCCATTAAGCCAACTGCTGGTCCTGCAGTTTCTAGAATTTTTTTTTTAACAAATAATGGTATCGAATTATGATGGCTTTCAGATTCTCATTACCCATTTAAAATAGAAATGTAGAAACCATGGTGGCATAGTGGTTAAGGGCACTGGGCTCCCACATGGCCGACCATAGTTCAAGTCCCAGACTTGGCGGCTTGCTTTCTCACTTTCTCTCATTTTTACTCTCTCTCTCTCTCTCTCTCTCACTCTGTCCCTCTCTGGTCATATTAAAATAAATAAATAAATAAAAATAAAATAATTCTTTTAAGAAGATAAAAATGTAATATATTTAAACTGTTAGTATTTACAACGCCACAGAGATTAGTGCTTTATCATTGTTAAACGTGATGTAAATATTATCTTAAAAATATATGATAGGACACATCATTCTCAATTACCTGGGAGATAAATGAGGAAAAATGTTGGAAATTCATTGGTTTTATCATCTCAGCTTGAGCTACTGAAATGTCTACATGTTCTCTGCCTTGTTCGCCTGCATCTACCTTTGCCATCTTCTTTTCATTCTGCCTATAACCCCAGAATGCTCTTTATAAACTGTAAACAGAGTCATGTCCCTCCTCTGCTTACAACCTCTCAGTGTTCTCCATTTTACTTAAGTTATCATAAGTAAGACACAATACTAGAGGTTCCCTGAACTCATTGTGGTCAGACCGATCTCACCAACATCATTTCTACCAATCTCACCAATATCATTTCTACCATTCTCTTTCAACTAGTCATGTTGGGCTGCTTTAGACTCCTCACATAGTACTTTGGTCAGCCTGGACTGCTGTAATAGAATACCATAGACTGGGGCCTTAAACAACAGACAGTTATTTATCACAGTTCTTGAGGTTCAGAAATGCAAGATTGAGGTAGCCTATGGTATGTGGTTAAGGTGACTGGATCCCACATGGCTTACTGCACGGTTCAAGTCCTGGACCATGACTTGAAAAACACACCAAACATGTATGTGTGCATGCCTAAAATCCTAGAGCAGAATAGAAGAGAAAGGACTGTGGCATAGCCATTCCTTCTGGGGGTGATTTCTTTCTTTCTCTCTCCTCCTCTCCCTCTCTGGCAAATGTGTGCACCCTATGGCAAAACTAAATAATAATAATAAAATAGAAAGACATTCAAGTTCAAAGTGCTGGTTGATTCTGTATCTGGTGAGAGCCTATTTCCTGGGTTACAGATGGCTGTCTTCTTATTGTGTGCTCACATGACCTTGCCTTAGTGCATGCCTGGAGAGAAATCTCTGCTGTCTCGGTATGTTGTGTAAGGGCTCCACCCTTACGATCATCTAAACCTAATTACCTCCAAAAGGCCTAGTCTTCTAATATCATCAAATTGGGAGTTAAGGCTTGTCAACAGAAAATAATAAACTCTTAAAAAATTAATAATTAATATGGTTTAGGGACCAGCAGTTAGCGTAATGGCTATGTCGCTGGACTCCCACATAGTCGACTGCGGTTCGAGTTCTGGACCTGGTGGCTTAAACTCACGCTGGGTGCATGACTGTGCGTGCCCAAGATCCTGAGAGGAGAATGGAGGAGAAGGGATTGCGGCGTGGCCATCCCCTCTGGGGGGGTGATTTCTCGCCTTCTGTCTCTCTGTCTCTCTCTGTCTGTCTGGCGAGCGCACGTGCCCTATAGCAAAAACCTCTCCAAAAAAAGAAAAAAAAATTAATATGGTTTATTCCTAAGCAGACATATGAGTGACCTACGCCTGGAGAGGAGGTATGTATGCCTTTCTCAGTGTGATCAGGTACAAGGGTTCCTTTTATTTGATTTTGAGAGTGACAGACAAAATTAGTCAAGAGATTTCCACTGGTCTGGTCCAAAAAGGTGGGACATGTGGAAGTGGGAGCTTGTAGGTTATAAGTGGGTTCCACAATTTTTAGGTTGGTAATTAGAAGGGAAGATCCGTGTCCTGGAAAGAGATTTGTTAATCTACATCTCAAGGAAAGGGAAATTCTGTGTTTTGGGAAGAGATAAGCAAAAGAACATACTGTAATTGGTTGAAATATGCATCTTAAAGATACTATGCCAGGGACAGGATGTAGGAAGAATCCTGTTAATGGAAAATAACGGTCTGTTAATGTTTGTGGGTGTGGCTCCCCCTAGGCCCTCTGGAAAGGACTTTGGAAAAATAGGAAAAAGCAGTCAGACTTCTGTCCTCAGGCTTGAACACATGAATTTGGGATAACATTTAGTTCATAATACATGGAAATCTATTTCGTACATCAGCATCCATGCATATTTTTCTTCAGTCTTCAACTCTTTAACTTTAACTTATCCCTTGGGGAAAAACTGAAATATCTGTTTAAATATTTGTTTAGTTTTTGCTATCAGGTATATGCACTCACGAGAGAGAGAGAGAGAGAGAGAGAGAGAGAAAGTGAGAAATTACCCCCCCCCCCCCATACACCACTGCCAGGGGTCGGGGGTTGGTCCCACTGCAATCTCTTCTTGTCCATGCTTGTCTTGGGATTTTGCTTGCACGCACACACATGCCTGGCATGATTTTAACACTGGATAATTTTCCTTTATGGCACTCACCACAATTTATAATTACATATCTATTTATTCATTTATGAGGTTAATACCTGTCACTCCTATTAAACTATGCTTCATGAGGATCTGTTTTGTTTCATTTGACAGTGAAGTCTTATCACAGTGCCTAATATACAGTATGTTCTCAATAAATACTTATTGAAGAAATGGAGATTGTTAAGTAAATTAGCTTTTGTTTTTCTTACAAAGATGACAGGACCCAGGTAGATCTCATGTTTCTCTTTTATTTTTTATCTCTAATTTTTGAGACTGAAATTCGCCTATTTTTGAAAAGTTCTCTCTACTCTTCTTTGTCAATTCTTGCTCCCTTGCAATCTGAAAACACCTCAAAACTCACCATAAATCTGCAGTAGTTATGCCTCTAGATTACATTTGCATGTGTGATCTTTTGATTTATGCTTTATGAATGTTAATGCCTTTACCCTTTTGTGTGTGTGTGTGGTGGAGCTTTTAAATCCCATGCTTCTCATCTAGTCAGTATTTTAATTTGTCAGAGCTCTTTCACATGCTCAGATAGCAATGCCCTGGATTAGGAACCGGCCATTCTATATAACTTGAGCCATTTGCTCCAACACTTTAATTCTGCGTTTTTATAACTGAAAGATCTTAAAAGTCATCTGGTCACTCCTTTCCATTGTAAAGATGAGAGCAATTTTACACTGTTCTGTGCATTATTCTTACATTCTTCACACAGCTTTCATTTTGCTTTCCTAAGAGAAATTAATTAATATTAAAATTATTTTCTCTGAAGAAAATAATCTTCAAAACATAAACTTAAAAGTTAAAATTATTGCCCTGTTTCTTTACACACTCATTTGCCACTTTTTAAAAAGTATTGTGAACTAAAATTCATTTATTTTAGGTTATCTCAGTGCCCACATTGCTGAAAACCTGATGGGCACCCAAAAGTCTGCTTTTAACTGACTAATCCACTCTTGGTTAATCCTAATTTGAATTTCAAAAACTGTGAATGATGATTAATCTTTGATTTAAGAAAAAAACTTAATTGCTTAAATTCTAATTTGGAATGAAGTTCACAGGCAGGTTTCATAGAAACTGGTTCTGAGTGGCTGAGTGAGGACAGTGTTACAACAAGGATCAGGATCGCATACTGGACCTCTCCAATGTCCACCTTCATGATGTTAAAAAGAGTGGTTTCTTTTCTAGCCAACACTTCAGTGTCAATGAGGAGTCCTATCGACCCCACTGTATTTCCTTTACGATAATGAGCACCTTTTAATAATATTCTCTTTTCGGGGCTGGCAGATGGCGTGATGGTTAAGGGCACTGAACTCTCACATGGCTGACCATGGTTTGAGTCCTGGACCAGGCAGCTTGCTTTCTCACTTCCCTCTCTCTAGCTCTCTCTCACTCTGCCCCTCTCTGGTCAAATTAAAATAAATAAATAAAGTCAAATAAAAATAATTATTTAAAAAAATATTCTCTTTTATGTTTCAAGAAAATCAATAGCTATTTTAATTTTGTAATAAAAAGCAAATTTCTGAGTATTTGTTCACTTATTTTCTTTTTTGACAAGTTTACTTGTGTGGACAGAAGTCTGGCTGCTTTTTTCCTATTTTTCCAAAGACCTTTCCAGAGGGCCTAGGGGGAGTCAAGCCCACAGATGCTGACAGACCATTCTGGCCCATTAGTAATAGGATTCTTCCTACATCCTGCCCTTGGCATAGTATTGGAGTATCTTTGTGATGTATATTAAGCTTCCTTATCATTGTTAAAGTGTATTCCTTTTTGATCTCAGCAACCTTCCTTTTCTAGTCACCACCCTAAAAGCTTTAAAACCAAATCCCCCCAACCTGTCCTGCCTTTTTGGGCCAGACCAATTGAAAAACTTTTCACTACATTTCAAACTCTGTCTTTCATTCTTAAAATCAAATAAAAGAAACCACTGTACCTGATCACCCAGAGAGAAAGGCATGTTTTACCTCCTCTCTGGGCCTCAGTCACTCATATATCTGCTTGGAAATAAACCACATTAATGATTAATTATTAATTTTTTAGAGTTGATTATTTTCTGTCGATACTTGGATGCTTGATTCTTGATCAATTATAAAAAGCCTTAAAGCATTTGACATATTTTTTAAAAAAAAGCATAACACTTTCAAGTGTAAACTGCATAAATGGATAAAGAGAGTATCATTGACATTATCTGTTCTTTTTTTTTTTTTTTTTTTTAAGAGAGGTTTTTACTATAGGGCACGTGCGCTCGCCAGAGAGACAGAGAGAGACAGAGAGACAGAAAGTGGGAAATCACCCCCCTGGGGGATGGCCACGCCGCAATCCCTTCTCCTCCATTCTCCTCTCAGGATCTTGGGCATGCACGCTCATGCACCCGGCGTGAGTTTAAGCCACTGGGTCCGGGACTTGAACTGCAGTCGACTACATGTGAGTCCAGCGACATAGCCATTACACTAACTGCAGGTCCCGACATTATCTGGGTTTTTAACAGGACATTTAGTAGAGGTTCTCATGATATCCTATGGACAGAATGGTGATATCATGTTTAGAAGATCTGTAATTATACTGACAAAAGTTTTCTAATGCCATGCTGCTATGTTCTTCTTGACTCAATCCCACTCAAAGTTTTTACTTAAAAATTAGATATTGATATCCATAGTACACTTATTTCAATGTGTACAACATAAAATATGACTGGGCCAGGATCCAAAAAAAATCTCAGTAAACTAGAATAATCAACCAAGCCTAGCATGATCCTGTTTCATAGGGGTGTATATAAAATACACTTGGGTCAAAAGCTTACTTTGCCAAAACATAAACGGCTAGATATGGTTTAATAGTAATCATGAAAAAAATCTTAATGTTTTGTTGATTGTGGATTTATTGAGTTAATAGTATGATTTGGCTGAGGTTAAAGCTAATTCTTAGGTATCCTAAGGAAGTAGAAATAGACATACTCCATATACTTTAATGCCCCAAAATATATAACAAGAACCAATGCGAGAGGATTCCTCATGGCTCCTGCAAACTAGTCATTTCAGGGGACAGGAAAAATGAAGATTTTTCTACTGATAATTCAGCCTCCAGCACACAAAGCTAGCGTGATGGATCTAAGGGCACTGTAGCTAAACATCGAAATACTATTAGGGTTAACATATTCCTCAATATCTACTGAATGTGCTGCACCAGTGATCACAACAGAACAGCAAAGAGATTCCAGATCACCTCTTTCTGCTTGCTCCTGAACACTCAGATTGAACTTCAAGAATTCGAAAGAAACACACCATCCATCAGATGACAAGAAATCACCGCAGGACCACAAGAAATATGGGAAAGCAAGAAAATACCTCTCCTCCAAGGGAAAAGAATAACTCCTCTTCATCCACAAGCAGTTCAATGCAAATCATGGAAATGTCTGATAAAGAATTTAGAACATTCATAATGGCGAAACTAACTGAGATGGAAGAGAAGAGAGACAATGAACTGATAAAGAGAAAGGAGAAAGAAGTTGACGAGTTCCAGGAGGTGAGGAAATTCTTGCAAGATCGAAAAGAGGAATTACACACTTTACAAAAGAGTCAAACGGAACTGTTAGAAATGAAGTCTATAATACAGGAAGTCAAAAATCTCCCTTGAAAGTATTAAAAGCAGACTAGATCATACAGAAAATAGAATCTCAGACGTAGAAGAGAAAATTGCTGGCCTAGAAAAATCCACCACGAAGACTGAGAAAATGGCCCAAATATTTGAGAATAATATACGAGAAGTACTAGATACCATCAAACGTCCAAACATCTGGATAACTGGCATTCCAGAAGGTGAAGAGACCCATAAGGGCATTGATAATCTAGTCCATGAAATCCTGCAAAAAAACTTTCCAAACCTAGAGAGGCATTCAAAGATCCAGTCGCAAGAAATACTAAGGACCCCAAATAGAATCAACCCAAGAAGATCTTCTCCAAGACACATTATAGCCAGGTTGACCAAAACCACAAAGACAAGATACTAAGATTGGCAAGAGAAAAACATCAAGTTACCTATAAAGGACAGCCCATCAGGCTAACAGCAGATCTCTCATCGGAAACAATGCGGGCGAGGAAAGAATGGGAAAATATATTCAAAGTGTTAAGAGAGAAGCAATTTCAGCCGAGAATACTGTACCCGGCAAGATTATCTTTCATGTGGGAAGAAAAGACAAGAACATTCTCAGATAAATAAAACCTGAAAGAATTTACCAGCACCAGACCAGATCTCCAAGAAGTTCTCAAGGGTGTGCTATATCAGGAAAATTAAATACAGACCCACGGAAAGAAGAGTTCAAAAACTAAGAAAGCGGCCAGCTTAATCATAGGGACAAGTCTGGCGTTGAATATTATATCCCAGAATTTAATAGGAAAAACGGAACCAGAACAGAAGATAAAGTACATGAGACTGATAGGTTCATGCACCTACCATTTGAACAGAATCCTAACCTGTTTCCTGGCTTTAAGAAAAGTTCCTTAGCACTTCTATAATTTAAGTTAAAACTGGTTTTCTTAATAGTACCATATGAACTTACCATTGAAAGTAGTTAGATTATTTAAGAAATTGTGTGATCAATACAATGTGGGTGGAAAAGGAATAGAAGACAATTATAGACACCAGAGACAGTGGGAGAAGAGGTGGGAAAGGACAGAGGGTCAGAAAGAGGGGTAAAAATTTCTAGGAAGTATAAATGGAAAATTTTGGATAATAATATGCATGATTAAGTCACTATGCAGTATATTCTGGATGGGAAATCACATTTTGTATGCTGTGATGATGCTTAGGGAAAGAATGTAAATTAAGTTACAAAAAAAAGAGTTTCAGAAAAAAAAAAAATCCATTCGATGACCGCAGTTAAGATATATAGCCCCAGCTAGGTGCTACTTTATAGGATGCCTAAAGTTAGACATGTGTTCATGGAAATGTATATATCACCTGTGCTTGCTATGAAAATATTTAGATTAATTAAGATCTTTAGTAATTCAATAAAAAATGGGGGGGAAAACAGTGTAGAAAGTAAACATAGATACCAGAGACAGTGTGGGAAGAGAGTGGGAGAAGGCTGAGGGTAAGAGATAGGGAATCAAGGATGGGAGGGAAGCAAAACATACAGGCAACAAGAAATGGAAAATTATTTGTTGACAATAACATGTATGTTGATGTGCTTGATTGAGACAATATACAGTGTACTCTGGATGGAAAATCTCATTTTGTATGCTGTAATGATGTACAGTGAATGAACGTAAACAAATAAATTTAAATTAAAAATAAAAAAAAAGAACCAATGCACAGAAAATATAAGGAGGCATATTGACATTAAATATGAAGGGAACTTTCCTGATTAGTCAAGCTGTCCTATCATGAATCCCACAACCTTGAAAAGTGAAGTTCTGCCAATGGAAAAAATGTTTAAGCAGGAGCCTGACAATCATTTAAAGAAAATGGTGAAGGGGAACTTGATGCATTTGGTGGTAAGTTTGAGTCAATGACTTAAAAGGTCCCTTCTGGACCAACAATTACATGGAGTGCTCAGGAGCTGATGAGCCATGTCTATAGTAGATACTCTACCGGAGTTAACAGGTACCTTGGAAACCCTAGTTTGGAGTTTATATTCTAGAAGCCTATATTAGTTACCTGTGGCTGCTATAACAAATGTTCACAATGTCAGTAGCTTAAAACAAGAAACAGTTATTCTCTCAATTCTGCAGACCAGAAATCCAAAACCAATTTCACTTAACCAAAATAAAGGCACATGCAGGGCTGAGTTCCCTACAGAGGCTCTAGGGTAGAGGACATCCCTTGTCTCTGGTGGCTGCCAGCATTCCTTGACTTGCATCCTGCCTTTGCATCCCTGCCTTTGTTGTCATATTGCCTTCTCTTCTGTATAACAAATCTCACTCAACCTCCCTCCTATAAAGATAAATCGAATTACATTTATGGCATACCTATATAGTCCAGGATAGTCTCCCATTTTAAACTCCTTGGGCCAACTCTGTAGCCCGGTGGTTAAGAGAGTCAGATCCCATATGTCTGACTGAGGTTTGATTCCCAGCTCCAGTGGCCTGAGAAACATGGCATGCACATGGCATGCATGCCCCAAATCCTGACAGGATAGAGAAATGGAGGAGCAGGGATGGTGGCATGACCACCCCCTATAGTGGGGGAGTGTTTTCTCCCTCTCTCTCTCCCTGGAGGGCACACACATTCTCAGGCAAAAGACTGTTAGAAAAAAGAAAAGATCCTTAACTTAATCAGGCCTACAAAGCTCTCCCACCCCAACACTTTTTACCCATAAGGTAATAGTCATAGACTCCAGGGATTAAAATGTGGGTACCTCTTGGGGGGAGAGGGGATAATTATTCAGCCTACCACAAAAGCTATATACTACTTCTAAGAAGAAGAGTAAAGCAAAAATATATGGAATAAAAATGGAAAAGACATCATTATTACAAATGTAATAATATAGAACATGGACTTTGTGGTTACACTAACCTGAATTTGAATTCTGACAACTAATTACATGACCTTGGATAATTTCATAAAATGTACAAAGCTTTAGTTCTTTGCCTGTGTAATGAAGATAGCATTTCATGTCACAGTATTGTGTTAAATGGAAGTGAGAAAAGTGTGGAAACTGACATGTGGAAAGCATTTATTAACTAGTAGGTGTTATTTACACTTTGAAGAAGTGAAAAATGCTAAATTGTAGGTTCATGATTTAATAAAATGGTATGTTAATATTCCTTAATATCCCTTTTCTCAACTTCCCAATAAAATATTTGAAATGATACATAAAATGGCAAACACTGGTTGCAACTCTGGAAAGCAAAGAGGCTCTTGAGACTTTCTACTAATAGTGGAATGTTTGGCAGTTGGCTGAGAAACACATTCCTGAACTCTACGTACCCCACCTTCTAAAACAGAAGAATATAATTGCATGAAGAAGGTAGGAAAATGTGTGGCCTTCAGCATGGTCTGAACAGAAAATTACATCAATTTTTTTTTTCTTTTTTGCCCCAGGCAGACTGGTGCCCTCATTCCCTGTCTCCACATACCCATTCAGAGACTGCAACTCCTTTGGTACCACAGAACCAGTGGCACCCAGCACGGGAAGGATGTGGAGTGATGCATTATAGCTGGGAAGCACTGTAGGACAGGCCAGGAAAGAAAAGGGTGAAGCGTGTTAAGAAGTGGTGTCTTTGATTTATACTTGAACTAATAAAAACTGCAGACTGCACCAGTCTCTGATAATCAGGAAAATCAGTCAGAAGGCCAGGGATGAGCCCATTAGATGATACCTATAAAGATAACTAAGTACTGTTTATATCAACCTTAACGTTGACTCCAGAAACGAGAGAGGGAATCCACTAGCTCCCAAATTAATACTGAGAAGAGCTAACGGCATTCAGTTTACCTGGTCTCTCGGTCTACACCAAGCCGGGTAGAGATCTCTTTGTTCAAGGATTATTAGACAAAGCAAAGAATACAACAATAATAGTGATAAAGTTTTTCCAGCAATGTACTATTTACTGTGTGCCAAGCAGTCTGAAGTTCTGTGTCAGTCATCAGTCTGTGTCCTCCCAGCTCTGAATGCACTTTTCATTCCATAGCTCTGTGATACACAGCACAGTCCCTTTAAATCATTCTCCTTTAAAGTGAACACAACAGTAAGCTTTATCCAGTAGAGGGTGCTAGAGGAACATTACTAGGGGAAAAGGGCCTCCTGCCTTTTCCTGCGGGACCTAAGGTCAGTGTATAGATATGACATGCTACACACCCTGTTCCAGCCACAGGCCCAGAAATTTTGCCTCTGTGATTTTAAAGCCTTGACCTGGCAATAGCTTTCCTGCAGCCTTCTCAACACAGTATCTATGGACTCCTACTCCGAAGGGCTCTTATCTCTGCAGATACAAGAGCAGAGTGACCCACTACAGGCCCATAACACTAACTGGTGATTGCCATCCAGTAGTCAGAAAGCAAGCCTATTGCTTTCCCAGAATTTCTGAACCAACACCAGCCTGGCTAAATTCCCTAACTAAATTCCCAGTTATCCAGTGGACTGAACACACCTTCTCCAATGAGGTCTGAACCCCTCTGAGTTTGTCCTTCCTGCTTCCCTCATCCCTAAGTTACCATAAAGAACTTTCTAATATTTTATAGTTACCTATTTATTACATGAATACATTTGTACATTAAACTTACTTTAGCCAGTGTGTAGTTTCTTTATCTTGATTGAACCAGGTTACTAAAAGTACTTTAGAGGTACACTTACTTCCCTTGCCAGCATGACTAACCTCATTTTTCAGATGAAGAAATTGTGGAAGGGTAGGTAACTCAGACAAACTAGACTTTATTTTTTAAATCTACAGATTCAAAGGAAAAGCATACTCTATATACAAATTTTTTTTTTGTACGGTGTAGAAGAAAATTTTAGAAGACATCTGCTGCTTTCCCCAAAGAATCAAAAAATATAGCCTTTCTGAAATAGAAGTAAGGAACCACAAAAAGAGAATAGACTAACATGTAGGCAGAATTTTAAAAGAAACTAGCAAGATTGAGTCATCCAGTGGTGCAGCAATAAAATACAAAGCTCTGCAAGACAAGCCCACATGAGAAAGTTCTCAGTTCAAGTCCAGAGACCTCCCTGACTCCATTAAACATTCACTTGCCTATGATCCCAGGCTGTCTGAAGGCTTAGGGAGGGTTGTGGGGTTGAGATCCTGTTGGGGGGATCTCTGGCTCACTCGCTCATGGAGGAAATAAATTTTTAAAAACTTAAAAAAGTAGTAAAATAAAAATGAAGAGAAACTAAAAATACTATAGAAGAATTTATATATGCCTTAGAGGCAGTAAAGAACAAAATTATTACAGCACTCCCCCTTGTCTACAGGCACCCCTGTTTATAGGATGTTTTTCCTATACATAGGTATGATAAAGTTTAATTTATAAATTAAGCAAGTAAGAAATAATAATAGTAATAAAATAATTATAACAATATACTGTGATAAAAGTTATGTGATTGTGATATCTACATATATCCATATATTTATATATATCTATATACATCTCCAAATATATTATTATATTGTATTCACCTATTTCAGGACCTCAGCTGACCGTGGGTAACCATAAGTAACTAAAACCACGGAATGAAAAAACAAGAATAAAGGGGGACTACCATACTGCAGAAAAATGAGCAGGTAAAATGATAGTCAAACAAAATAGCTCTCTAAGAAGGTGGAGGAGAAAGAGATGAAAATAAGAAGAGAGAACATAATAGAAATGCAGGTCAAAGAACTGAAGGGAAACCTACAAAAGATAGCTCTGTCTGAGAAAGAACTAGAGTGATGGGGGCCAAAAGTGCTCATCAAAGAGTCTATTAAGAGGAAAGTGATGCCATATGTCACACACAAGGAAATTATTAGAATATAGTCTATGACCTTCTCCAAACTCTCACAGCACTTTCTTTGTACTGTGGCATTTGCCCTGCTCAGTTTTGAATTTTGCTAAGAATGCTAGACTTGCACTGAGAGGATTTCTATTTCCGACTGGGTTCTTACACTTAGAATCTTTGTGACCTTTACAAGTCAATCCCTGGGCTTCAGTTTTATATCTATCTTATAATATACCTATGTCTATCTAAAGTAGTTTTGTTACTGAACTCAAATCAGGTTTGCTCGCCCAAGCCCTATAAAACCAAACCATAGGCAGATGGTGTGATGAAGAAAAGTACAACTTCATTGCAAAGTGCAAAGCAAGGAGAGCGGGCAGCTCATGCTGAAAAGACCCAGTCTCCCCGAGATGTTCTCCACATGTGTTTTTAAGGGCAAAATTAGGGACAGAGTTTCCAGGCACACGATCAATTCAGTGATTGATTCAAGAGGGTGTGGTCATCTTGTGGTCATTCTTGAATAGTGGGGCCTTAGATAATCAAATTCTCTTCAGGTTTCTGGAGCCATTCAGCCTGGGGTTTTTGAGCTCACAGCTAGCAGTTTCCATCCTACAAAACATCTTACATATTGAAATGAAAACCTTCTTTCCTTTAAGTGAGAGTTTAGAGGTCAAATGGCCCTCACTCATGGTCCATGTTGGTCATTATCATAACCAAAGTCTGAAGACTTACTCTTACTCTGGGCCATTACAATGTAAATGGACCTTATATTTCAAGGACTTAAAAAACACATTAGGGGGTCCTTGCTCAGTTAGTTTATCTACCTTGAATGATTGCTGGGTTAAACAACTAGAACTTATGTGGAAATATCTAGAAAATGGGTCCTGACCCTGATAACTCTATGTCAGTGTCAACATTCAAGGTCAAAAGTACATCTATTTCTTTTGTGTCTCTTTAAGCACCTAGCAATTGTAGTCATTATATAAATATTTATCAAGCACATTTAATTTAAAACAAAGGACAATTTAGGATAATTACCTAAATCTATCCTACTATCATAAAAGGAACAATGAGTTCCATATAGACTGGAAAAGTATAGATGAATAAAACAGATAGTGTTTGTAAACAGACACAAAATTCACTTATTATTGCTATTTGGTTTAATTTCAATGTTTACAGAAGATAATGAACATTGAGTCATTTTGGAAGGATAGTAAATTCTGATAATTTTCCCCATTCTATGTTTCAATGAAAACATTTTTGTCCAATATACTATAATTTACTATCAAATCGTGATATAAAATGCAGATTTGTAAGAGTTTGTTTTCACAGAGATTGATTTGAAACGACAGAAGAAAATTACAGCAATTACTATCAACATCCAAAGCAATGCTTTCTAAGCATATAAGATGACTACTATAGTCAGTAGGAATATGCAATAATTTGGATTCACTATGTCAACCTTAATCAGAACCTTAATTACTAACTGTAAATTTAAGTAACAAAAGCCAGTATCTATCTGAGGAGAAACCTAGTGATTTATCCTTGCCAGTTATGGAAATAACAGGTTTGAGTCATATTAAGAACCAATGTTATTTTTTATTTTATTTATTTATTTATTTATTTATTTATTTATTTTTATTATTTTTTTTTTTTCAATTTGCTATAGGGCACATATGCTCACCAGAGAGAGAGTGGGAGAGAGAGAGGTGAGAGCGTGATAGGGAGATAGAGAGAGACAGAGAAAGTGAGAAAGCAAACCACCAGGTCCACGACTCAAATCATGGTCAGCCATATAGGAATCCAGTGCCTTTAACCACGATGCCACCTGCTGGCCCTCAAGAACCTATATTATCTAAATAAAGAGTTTTCTCAGACTCTTGTGTGGTGACATGCTGCTTTTTGCAATAAAAAAATCTTCAACACACTCACCTAAGTCCAGAATGTACCCCAAAGTTTGAATTAGTCCCCACTTATGGAGAGACATCTACCCTCAATTAAATTCTACTCTACTGTCTATTATTAGCCTCATTCCTTTGGGACACTCATTTGTAGACTTATTTAATTTTTTTATTGAATTCATGGACAGTTTCCATATTGATGTGCTCAAGCATCCTACAGACCTGGAGATCAATTCAGGAAAAAGTCTTTTGGCAAACCAAACCCTGGGGCCATCCTATGTTTTGTATCTCATAGTACACAAGAGGGCTGATCTCTGTTTATCTAGTTTTACCATTTCTGTGTTGTTTTTACACTGGCTTAAATGTTTATGGTTCTCAAGATGTTCAAAAACATTTAGATTCGTAGTTCTTTCTCTGCTTCACAGAATGTAGTCTTTTGGGGGATCTTACGCTTTCTCAGCAATACACAGGTAGGCAGTATATTTAAATTCAGAAGAAGCAAGAGAAAAGATGGTTTGAAAAAGTTCCTTCTCATAGACCTTGTTACACCAATCTTGGCTTCCAGAATTGCTAGTTTAAATGATGTTTGCTCTATGTTTTAGCTAAAATAATCGGTTTGCCACTACACTAGAAAAAGGTAGGCAGAATTTTATGTGACTTGAGTTTGTGGAAAAACCCTATAGGGGTTTTTCAATTAGGAATTTTCAATTAGAAGGAATTTTCTCTCTACCCGATTCATTCATGCTGCTTAATTTTCTGTTCTTTAAACCAGCTTTACTAATTTGCATCAAATTGCTTAAAGAACAAAACAAAACAGATTAACCCTCTTGCTTTCAGCCACTTTCACAGCCTGGACTCTGACTATAACTTACTTTAAATTTTTACTTTGATGCTCTCTCCTTGTAAATGGAACAGAAGAGGGTATGTGATTTAACGTGAATCAAACATTAGTTTATATGATTCCAATCCTCCCTGGAAACTTAGTGATTTTTGTTATGGGCATGACTATGAGTGAGTCAAATGGATTGTGGAAAATAAAGAGCAATTATTTGGGGGTTTGGGCCACTGCCTTGGGAAGGTAGCTGTGAGGACTCAAGATGTCACATGGGAGGAAAATATAGAAAAGGGAAATGGGAGAATCTAAAAGAGTAACTTCACTTAATCCTGGCCTGATCAGTAGCGCTGTCTGTCACCCTATACACCTTTTAGCATTCCACTGACTACCGCCTTCTTCAGCTACGATAAATTCCACAATGACCTGGTATCAGAATCTCTCTCCTATGTCAGTTAAGGAAAGAGTCCACAGCCAGGCCTCTGACTCCTTTTTTTATGGTCACCACAGAGCAGAAAGCATATAGTTGTTCTTAAGAATTAGAACCAGGACCAGCAGTTGGCATAATGGCTATGTCATTGTACGCCCATGTAGTCAACCGCCACAATGTGAATCCCGGACCTGGTGGCTTAAACTCATGCTGGGCGTGTGTGTGTGTGTGTGTGTGTGTGTGTGTGTGTGTGTGTGTGCCCAAGATCCTGAGAAGAAAATGGAGAAGGGATTGTGGTGTGGCCATCTCCCCCGGGGGGTGATTTCTCGCTTTCTGTCTCTGTCTTTCTGGCGAGTGCATGCACCCTATAGAAAAACCTCTCCAAAAAATAAAACAAATAAATAAATAATTAGAACACACTTTGTTACAGCCAAGAAAAAAGAATAGCAGTGTGCTTGCTGCTGTTAGTAAGAAACTTGGCCTTACACAGAGAGGTCTGACCTTTGTCTTCAGCTCCTAGAAGGTAACCTCTAGACACTTGGAATTTTCTGAGAAGGATGTCTTTTCTATTAATGATGGGCCCCTTTGCTCACATCTGATAATTTATGCTAACAAGATGACTCAGAATCTGGGGACCATACTCATTCTTAGGGTGCCATGTGGAAAGACCCACATTGTGCTTAGAGGGTAGAGGCTGTAGATCACTGCTATCAACCTGACCTCAGGAGAGAGGAATGAGAGATTGAGTTTAAACATACATCAGTCATGCCTATGTAATGAAGCCTCAGTTAAATCTCAAAACGCCAAAGCCTGGGTGAGTTTCGGTGGTCGCCATACTTTATTCATATTGTCACTCATCAATATGAAGAGAGTAATGTGCAAGGAGGAGGAAAACTTCATATTTGGACTCCTCCTAGAGCCTACCTTGTGTTTCATCCTTTGGCTTTTTATAATTGGTATCCTTTCCCTCTAATACATATAATAGCTTTCTTTTTATTTTTTAAAGAGATTTTTGCTATAGGGCATGTGCACTTGCCAGAGAGACAAAGAGAGACAGAGAGACAGAAAGCAAGAAATCATCCCCCAAGGGAGATGGCCATGCCGAAATCCTTTCTCCTCCATTCTCCTCTTGGGTTTTTGGGGATGCATGTACATGCGCCCAGTGTGAGTTTTAAGAATTTAAGAATTTTGCTATAGGGTACATGCACTAACTGGAGAGACAGAGAGAGACTGAGAGACCAGAAAGAGGGAAATCATCCCCCAGGAAGGATGGCCACATGCAACCCCTTCTCTATTTTCCTCTTTGAAACTGGCATGCATGCACAGGTACCCGGGATGAATTTCAGGCCACTGGGTCTGGGACTTGAACTGCGGTTGGCCATGTGGAAGTCCAACGACATAACCATTGCTGGTTCCAGGATAAGATAACTTTAAAGCATGGAACACAATAGGATTAGAAATTGTGAAGTAGCATGGACTAGACAAAGAGAAGTCATTGACTGAGAAATAGGAGACTGACCTGAAAGAACAGAAAGAAAGGATACAGAGAAATCCATATACCCAGCACATGATTATGATGACTACTTGTTAGATGGATTCATAAAGAGTAAAGTGTGTGTGAATATATATATACACACACATACACACATGTATGTAAATTATTGGGGAAAATAGAATTCTCCTCCATATATAATTCTATTTACCCCAATAATTGGAAAATTACAAACCCCATATTCAATTTATGATTCAGATGGAGTAATGTATTCTAGCACCTGTGGACAAATCTCCCAGAGGTTTTTGCTATCCTCATCCACCATCAGGATGACTTTTTAAAGACTTTTCTAAGGCTAAATGCAAGCCCCAGGATTTGAATTTGGAAATTTGATAGTGATTTAGCAATTGCACGACTACATACAGAATTTCACTTACCTCTTTACACATAAACTTAAGTTTATGGTAGATTAAAAGTTTTCTTGAGTGTTGTTCTAGTTCTTTCTGTTGCTAATAGGATTACCTGAATCTGGATCATTTATAAAACTAGAGGTTTTATAGGTCCAGGCTCCTTTTAAGGTCCAGGAGCCAGGGCCCACATTTGGTGAGGGTCTTCATGCTGGCAGATAACATCGCAGAGATCATGAGCTTGCGCAGAGCAGAATATGTCTCTATTTCATTCCCTCTCCTTGTAAACCCACAAGGACTCAATCATGCCTAATCACTCCCTCCCTGCCCCAACACCATAGTCAGATGAAGTGTCTCTTCTTCTTTTTCCTCCTCTTCTTTCCTTTCGTTTTCCTTTTCCTTTTCCTTTTCCTTTTCCTTTTTCTTTTTCTTTTTCTTTTTCTTTTTCTTTTTCTTTTTCTTTTTCTTTTCCTTTTCCTTTCCTTTCCTTTCCTTTTCTTTCCTTTCCTTCTCTCTTTCCCTCTTTCTTTTCTTTTCTTTTCTTTTCTTTTCTTTTCTTTTCTTTTTTTCTTTCTTTCTCTTCTTCTTCTTCGTTGTCGTTGTCGTCTTCTTCTTCCTCTTCTTCTTCTTCTCCTTCTCCTTCGTTTTTGCCTTAGGGTGCATGCATTCACCAGAGAGAGTGAAAGAGAGACAGAGACAGTGAGAGGGAAAGTGAGAAATCACCTCCCAGGAGGGAGGGCCATGCTGCAATCCCTCCTCCTCCCAGGATCTTGGGCATACATTCACACGTGTCCGACATGATTTTGAAGCCACCAGGTCTGGGACTCAAGCCACAGTTGGCCATAAGGGAGTCCAGCAACATAACTGCTATGCCATCTGCTGATCCCCAGATGAAGTCTCTTAATAACTTCAGAGTACAACCAAATCTTAACATATGAATTTTGGGGGCACATGTTCAAGCTGTAGAAAGTATAAAAGCCATGCCAGATTTGACTTTATAGTCTTCACTTACACTGGAAAGATGTTTTATATATAGTATAATATTCTTGTGACCTAAACATTTGACAAATATATAATAATTCTTCATTTAAACCAAAAGAAAAAAATACGCAAGTCACCAATTGTTTTAGACCACTTGTGTTGCTATAACAAAATACCTTAGAGTGGCTAATTTATAAACAATAGAAATCTATTGCTCACAATTCTGGAGGCTGGGAAGTCCAAGATCATGCAGAGATGGTGTCTAGTGAGGGCTAACTTTGTGCTTCAAAGATGGTGCCTTCTTGCTGCATCCTCACATGGTGGAAACTCCCCCAAGCCTCTTTTATAGGGACACTAACCTGTTCATAAGGCTTTTCCTATTAATCTAACTACATTTTAAAAACCTTACCTCTTAATTCTATTGTACTGGGGATTAGATTTCAACATATGAATTCTGGGGAGACACAAACATTCAGACCATACCACCAGTGGTCTGACTTAATGAATGTCCTTTCTATAGCTGCACATCACAAAGCCTCTTCTTTTTCCTTAAATGTAACTGTACACACTACCAGAAGACAATGTTTTGTAGAAAATTCAGAGCTTCTGACATTTTGGAAATGTGGTATGGTCAGCTAAACAATGGCCTCCAAAAGATGCTCATTCCTTGAAGTTATGAATAGGTTGCATTATGTGGTGATGGGAATAAATGGAATTAAGGCCACAAATCAGCTGACCTTAAAACATAGACATTATCTTGGATGATCTGGGTGAGACCAATATGTCACAAGAGTCTTTAAACTTAAAAAAGGGAGGCAGAAAAGTAAGCCAGAGAGATGCCGTATGAGAAAGACTTGACTGACTATTGCTGGCCTTGAAGATGGAAGGGAGCCATAAAGCAATGAATGAGGACAGCCTCTAGAAGCTAGAAAAGGCAAGAAAATGAATTCTTCCCTAGTGCTTCCAGGAAGGAATACAACCCTACCAATCTCTTCATATTAGCCCAATAAGCTTTATTTCAGAATTCTGATCTCTAGAACCATAAGACGAAGTAGATGGACCAGATGGTGGCACAGTGGAAAAACACAACACTCTGCAACAACCCTGTGTAGAAGACCCCCGGATCAAGTCTAGAGATGTCCCAGAGTACTCTAAGCACACATATGTCCATGATCTGGGGTTGGCTGGAGACTGGGTTGGATTATGACATCAAGACCCTGTTGAGGGTGCTCTCTCTCTTTCTCTCTCAACCATGGGAGAAATAGATAAATAAAATTTATAAAGAAAAGATATCGAGTAGAGCATGGGATTCCAAAGAGCCCAGGATTTAGGCCTTTCCAGAAGGATCTAGATTCCTGGTAGGGGCTGCCTAGCAGGGACTGAGACCAAAGAGGGAGGAGCTGTTTAGTGGGAACAGAAATCACAGAGAAAATGCAAGTACTGCTGAAGACTATTCTCAAAAAAAAAAAAAAAAAAAGAAAAGAAAAGAAGGGGAAAATGCCGTAACATTTCCCCTCCTCCTGCCTTTCAATCTTTGGCAACACCAAACCTATTCAGAAAGCCAGAACGCAAAGTCTGGAAGATATATAGTGCAGAGGGCAGACAGGATCTGAGAGTAGAGTTCAATACCTAGAGTACCTTCCAATATCTCCTGCCTAGTATTAGGTGACATCCTTTCATAGCTGAGATGAAGGGAAATGGCCCTGTACAGGTCCTCCTCTGTCTCCCCTACCCACCTTTTCTTTCTTTTTTCAGGTTTTTATTGCCATAGGGCATGTGTGCTCACCAGAGAGAGAAAGTGAGAGGGAAAGTGAGAAATCACCCCCGAAGGGGGCAATCATGCCACACTCCCTTCTCCTCCATTCTCCTCCTGGGATTTTGGGCTCCCAAAAAATACACACGCTCCCAACATCACTTTGAAGCCACCGGGTCTGGGACTCCAGCTACAATTAGCCACGTGTGAGTCTAGCACCTTAGCTACCATGCCACCTGCTGGCTTCCTTCCTTTTCTTTTTCTGAGCACATTCCAATCAATCTGTATTGTCAAGATTTTTTCCTTTTTTTTTTTTTGTATTTTACATGTTTTCTTCTTTTTAATGCCAGAAGGTGCATGCATTGCACCAGAGAGAGAAAGAGAGAGAGAGAGACAGAGAGACAGAGCGCACAAAAGAGCAAGCACTCTCCAATGGGGCCCGATCATCTTGCAATTCTCTTTATTCCTACTTCCTGTCAGGATCCTGAGTATGCATGCGCACACACCCTGCTTATTTTTCAAGCCACTGAGGCTGGGATTCAAACTATGGTTGAGATCTGGCTCACTCCACACAGCACTTAACCACAGTGCTCTGGGGTCAATCCCAGGGTTATTTCTATGTATTAAAATACAGATCATCTCACTGGAAATATCTCAAAATCCAGGCTTTAAATATTGTCACAGATGCTGGATGCCCTGCTTCACATTCCCTCAGTTCACTCTAAAGTCATCTGCTGTGGCAGTAAACAGTTTCTGTGTGCAAGGCAGCTTCACGGCTCGAGGGCCCACACCTCTTCTTCTCTACCTGAGCTTGCCTGGTACATAATAAGGCCTCCCCCAAAGGAGCTAACATCACCAGGGGTAACCTTCAATCAGCCTGGAACTACTTCAGTGGACAAATACCCCAGCTTTCTGGTCCTCTGATCTGCAATGTTCCTTAGGAGGCCTGGTATGATTGAGTTCTGTCGTCCACAGAGGTAACCTATTCGATGACACAGCATGTAGTGACTTTTCTCCCTTCCCTGTCTCACTCCCCCCAAACCCCACTTGCAACAAAGTCCTGTTTTGGGGTCTGATTTTTAGGGAACTCAGGCTAAAGCAAATGTAAAATCAAAACATAAAATCTTGCTAAAATGTTGGTTGCTCCTTGACTAAGGGAATGTGGTCTCTCTTTTACATTGTGTTCAGCTGCCTCTGTTATTTCCTGGTCATATGATCATTGGTGGGGGGGGGAGGGGAAGGGGGAAGAGACAGGTATTTATGCCCCAAAATGACTTTGAAAAGTAGGAATGGCTTGCTTGCAGCATGAGTCCAACTGAAGAGGAGAGGAAAAGATTACCTTATTTTATCAGAAGTCCTTAAATTCTGGAATATTACTTAGATGTTATTATTAAACCCCCCTTTCAGTAGTGTCTGTATCACTTCTGCATCACAGTTATGTAGGCTATTGTTTTCTAATCCTGGTTTCTAACCAAAGTACCTGGAAAACTTTCTAACCTACAAATTCTTGGGCCCCAACTTAGATTTACAGAAGCATTCTCTCTCTCTATCTAAACCCCTCAGGTAATTCTGAATGTACAGCTCTGTTTGGGAACTGCACAGACGTTTGTTATAATTCTTTCATCTCCGTGTCCTTAATTGGGAAGAGGATTACAAGAGACAGAAAGTATGGGAGCAGAGGCTCATAACAGTGGTAATTGAGACATTTAGGATTTTACAGCTGCATAATGAAGATGACTTCATGACAGTGTCAAAAAACCTCTATTCAGGATCGAGATGTCTCTCATATTAGTCCTTCTCTATTACAGTTTATAATTTAAAATGGTAAGGGCAGAAGCCACTTTGATGATAAAGTGCTATCCTTGAATATATTTTATGCAAATGTAACCTTTAGGTGAGGAAAGAAGAGAGACAATGTAATTAGTGAATCAAATGCAGATAATCAGCACCTTGTGTAGTATTGGCATATAATTATAAGGCTGAGATTCTCCTAACTTGATATTTGGGTAAAGAAATAAGGAAAAACACCTGCAACTCATCCTGCAAAGTTAAAATGTGGTTTTCTTGAGTCTGTTTTCAGTGCAACATTAAACAGCACATACTAAACCCACCAAAAAGTATCTTGTGAAACTGTGTATCTACAAAGCAGGTGCAAAAAAAAAAAAAAAGAAAAATCTTTTCTCACTTTTTATCTATTTCATGACATTGTTAAAAATGAGATTTTACAACCTTTCATCACACTTTGAAGGATATATTAAACTTTCTAATGCCACAAAACACTTGCAATTAAATCTGCTCGCCTATGCCATTTCCATCAGTCTCTCCCCACTCAATGCCTGGACAACATGCTGTGACAAAAGCAGGTTGTTCTAAGGAGTCTTCCACCTTTCCCATTGTTGAACTCACAAAGAGCCATTGCACTCTACAAAACCTGAGATGTGATTATTCAGTGAATGAATGAGTGAATGCAGGCATGCAAGCTGCACAGAATCCCATACCTCCAAATTGGTCCTGCCCTTAATATTCTACAATAAAGTTGCTAAATAGTGATTGAATGTCACCTATGCTACAGACTATGAAACAAATGGTGAGTAAGATGTATTATGATTCTTCGAAGTCTTTCCATCAAGAAGAGATAAGTAGGGAACCAGCAGTTAGCGTAACGGCTATGTCGCTGGACTCCCACGTAGTCGACCGCGGTTCGCGTCCTGGACCCAGTGGCTTAAAACTCACGCCGGGCACGTGTGCGTGCGTGCCCAAGATCCCAAGAGGAGAACGGAGGAGAAGGGATTGCGGCATGACCATCCCCCCTGGGGGATGATTTCTCGCTTTCTGTCTCTATGTCTCTCTCTGTCTGTCTGGCGAGCGCACGCACCCTATAGCGAAAAGCTCTCCAAAAAAAAAAAAAAAAAAAAGAAGAGATAAGTAGACCAAAAATTTAATATAGAATATAATTCATGTAGGGGGAACAGTTGAAGTGCAGTGGAATCAAAAGAATCATAAGTATTGTCATGGAAAATGGAGAAACATTATAGATTAGCAAATAGGACATGCTAGGGAAGCAACCACAATCAATGAAATTCCAAGGAGAGGCTGGGGTGTACCAGCAATTAGGCAATTTGTTCTGTGCAATTCTGTCCTCCACTAAGAAAAATGGAAAGTAAACGAGGATGGAGATTCTTTTTTTAAAAAAAGAATTATTTTATTTAACTTTATTCATTTTAATTTGCCCAGAGAGAGATACAGTGAGAGAGAGAGAAAGAAAGCAAACTGCCAGGTCCGGGACTTGAACTACAGTTGGCCATGTGGGAGTCCAGTGCACTTAACCACCACGCCACCTTCTTGCCCTGAGGATGGACATTCTTACTCTGCATCTGGCTGAGCAGAAACATAAATTTCTGAGAGGCTCCCACAAGAAGGGCAAGCAGTTTCAAGTTCTATGTGAACACTGGCCAATTAAATCTGACTGCTACTTCTTGTGGTCAATGAAACAAGAGACAGAGGCTGGAGACAGGAGTTTCTTTCTTTTTTTTTTTTTTCCCCACACTACGAGAGTTAATTTTATTTGTTCAAGGGCTCATATTGCAAGCATTAAACCAAGCATGGGCTTTGATTCTGTGGGCCCACATTCACATATTACTGTAAAAGCAAACTGTGATCCACATACCTGGATGGAAACTAAAGGCTCATGGTTAATCACATTGTAGTTTTAGAATTTCTACAGCCTAGACCTCAGTAGTCACAGGTCTTTCAGGTCCTTCTGGATGTCCCACGGCGTATCTGCACTCTTCTTGAGCTGAGCAACCTTGTCGTCCTTCAGCTTCTTGGTGATAACACTGGTCAATCCCCAAATGTTGAGGATACATGGAAGGCTCAGGAAGACTTCATTCTCGATGCCATATATCCCCTTCACCATGGTTGACACTGGATGAATCCTGGACAGATTTTGTAACATGGATTCAATGAGCTCAGCCACACTTAATCCAATCGCCCAGTTGCTATATCCTTTTAGCTTGATGACTTCATAGGCACTTTGAACAACCATCTTATGTACTTCCTTCCAATTTTCGCTGTCATTGTCCGTCCCCATTTCTGGATTCAGTTCCTGGAGAGAAATACCTGCCACATTCACTCCACTCCACACGGCCACACTTGAGTCGCCATGTTCTCCCAAAATCCATCCATGGCAGCTGGTGGGATGAATGCCAAGTTTTTCAGCCATGAGATAGCGAAATCTAGCAGGATCCAGATTACACCCACTTCCAATCACACGGTGCTTGGGCAAGCCACTTAGTTTCCAGGTAACATAAGTGAGAATGTCCACTGGGTTGGAAACCACAATTATGTGCAGTCGGGGCTGTACTTTACAATCTGGGGAATAATGAATTTGAAGACATTAACGTTTCTTTGCACCAGGTTGAGACGACTCTCCCCCTCCTGTTGATGACTCCAGCAGTCACCACCACAATCTTGGAATTGGCAGTCACAAAGTAATCTTTATCTGCCACAATTTTAGGTGTCTGAAGAAATAAGCTTCCATGCTGCAGATTCATCATTTCTCCTTTGAGTTTATCTTCCAAAACATCCACCACGGCAAGTTCATCAGCCAGAGACTTTCACAGAATGCTGATTGCACACGCCATACCAACTTGTCCAATGCCCACTACAGTGATCTTATTGTTGGGGACCGTTGCCTCTTCTTCTGCAACTGGTGCAATGAGTTTATCCTTAAGAGTTGCCATTGTGCACAGGGCCGAGAAAGCTCTCAAAATGGCTGGAACAGTCGAGTGAAGAGGACAATGTCAGCTGCCGACAGGAGTTTATTTCTGTGACTGGTTTCAGGGAGACAGCAAACACTATCTTGAAAAGTGCAGTATGTTCTTCATGTTTATAGGTACAAAATACAAGCACGGGCAAATCATTCCTCAGGGTAATTCATCAGAGAAAATTGTTTTTCCCTGAGTAATTATCCTGATTCCTCTTTTACTTCAAATGCCGGTTCCTAGTTTCTCATCTGACCATTCCTCAGATTTTCCTATGACTCAGCACTTTGTTCCCATTAGAGACCTTTCTTAATTTCAAAGCCACTGAAGTCCTGCTGAACCTTTAAGTGGCTTGCTTCACACTGACAGGGAGGTAGTGGTGGTCTCGGTACTCTTTTATAGAAATTCTTAGGACAAATCTACGGGGGCTGCCAGGAACTGGGAAAAAAGAAGAGGTGATTACAGAGGACCCACAAATGTACAAGGGGGGCATCTTCAAAAAGTTAGTGGAAATGCATATTATTTTAAAGGATGCAGAGATTTCAAAACATTTTTTGCACCAAAATAATCTTTAATTTTGAATCTGCTTTATTTATTTAATTTTTTAAATTTTAACTAACTTTTAAGCCCCATTGTACTATCCATGAGCCCCAGAGGCTGATGTTTGAGTTAAATCAAGGTCAACAAGTAGTAAAGTGAATGTACTAAGAAAATGGTTTCATAAGCAACCAACATATAAAGAAGTTTTACCCTCAAATGCCTTATGATCTCTATTTTTCTTTTTTTTTGAGAGGTTTTTGCTATAGGGCACATGCACTTGCCAGAAAGACAGAGAGAGACAGAGAGACAGAAAGCAAGAAATCACCCCCCCAGAGGGGATGGCCACATTGCAATCCCTTCTCCTCCATTCTCCCCCTTGGGATCTTGGGCATGCATGCATACGCGTCCAGCGTGAATTTAAGCTACTGGGTCCGGTACTCTAACCGTGGTCAACTACATGGGAGTCCAGCGACATAGCCATTACGTCAACTGCTGGTTCCATCAAATACCTTATGTTAAGTTTTCAGGCTTTAACAAAAAAATGAATCCACTGTATCCTCCTTGACCAATCCATTAAGATGGACCTAAATAAAGCAAATGTAGTTAAGAAACAATCCTGTTTTTATAGTCATAAGCTAATTTTAATGTTTTTTTTTTATTTTGTTTTGTTTTGTTTTTAGCTTATCCCTGGGACTTGCCCTCATCTGACCCTTCTTTGTGTCAAAGTTTTAGTTTCTGCAAAAGAAAGCTCTAGTGAGTGTTTAATGAACCAGTTAATAGTGATGAAAGACAAAACCAGGCACCTCTGGGAAACTGAATCAACCTTTAAATGATTAAGACCATTTGGTTCGTTTGTACCTTGCTAAATATTAATTGATGGTAGAGATGCTCTAGAGAAAAAAAAAAGAGCCTGTAGTCAAATGAATATTTAGTTATTATTTAAAAGAGATTATTTATACATGTAATTCTATCAAATTTTAATTCATAGACCAGTATTCAAATAGTCTTTCTTTAGTAGGCCAGTATTAACATTATGTAATGGAAAACTGGTGTACAAAATATTTTGTACTATTTTCCCTTCTTCCTTGTCCTTTTTTCTTTCTTTTTACAAAATTTCAGGTCAATAAAATTTCTTGCGTTAGTTCTGTGGATAATTCATTAGCCAGTATGGTAATGATTTTCCTTGTGAAGCTAATAAATCCTCTAGTATTTAAAAAAAATCTATACATTTTATATCTCAATTTATACCTTGCCCATTTGAATTCACCACAGAGGCAAGACTGATGTGACTGATAGAATAAAATTTCTAAATAAGACCCAAGAAGCATGTACTATTACTTTAAGTAACTCTAAGTACTATAACCAAAAAAAATTTAATAAGCTCACTGAGTTAATAGTAAGTTTTTCTTTCCCATATTGGAAAACAGCAAGTTATTACTGTTCTTTTTTTTAAAAGAATTATTTATTTTTAATTTTATTTATTAATTTACTTATTTTTTAATTTGACCAGAGAGAGACACAGAGAGAGGGGGAGAGAAAGTGAGAAAGCAAGCCACCAGGTCCAGGACTTGAACCATGGTCAGCCATGTGGGAATGTCCAGCACCTTAACCACCATGCCACCTGCTGGTCCCTGTTCTTTTTCTTTTTTTTTTAATAAAAAAACAACCTGAGAATAATGAAACCATAGTTAGCATTTATAGTACAGACTAAATTAGCTTCTGATTTTATTAAATGTCTTCAAATGTAACTACTAAAAACTAGTAACCAAGAGAGAAAAGCTGGGGCTACTAACTTAACCCTTGGCTATTTTGGCTGTAATACTTTCCCTGCCACATTATTATCTAGCAAATGGGATGTGTAAATCCGAGCCTTCACAGGCTATTGACAAGTGTTCAAACTGGTAGACAGCATTATTAAGTATCGAGAACATTTCTTTCCTCTGAGTTGATTCAATAAAGCATAACACCACTAGAAAAGTAGATGCAGGAAAATACAATAGGCAACAAGCTCCTTTGAGCTTATAACTTCATAATGATTTATTTATTTATTTATTTATTTATTTATTTATTTATTGAGAGGATTTTGCTATAGGGCAAGTGCGCTCGCCAGACAAACAGAGAGCAAGAAATCACACCCCCCCCCCCCCCCCCCCGCCTCCAAGGGGGATGGCCACGCTGCAATCCCTTCTCTTCCATTCTCCTCTTGGGATCTTGGGTACGCATGCACACACGCCTGGCGTGAGTTTAAACCACTGGATCCAGGACTCGAACCGCGGTTGACTAAACATGGGAGTCCAGTGATGCTGGTCCCCTTCATAATGATTTTTATGTGGCTTCGTATATGCTCAAAAAGGGTATCCATTGTATATTCTTCCTCAGCTATTACCCCTAGATTTTCACAATGGTACTTGAGATCACTTTAACCGATGATTGCCATTTTTCAGAAGGAGATGTACACAAAAACCCCTAGACACTCATCTGTTGCAAAGACTGTGGACACAAGCCCAGTCATTACACTTTCTGGGTTCATATTCAGACTAGTAGCTCTAAGAAATAGTCCAGGAAACCAAACAATAACCCTTTAACCCCTGCAAAATGACATGGACTTGATTCCTGACAGCTTCCTTAATTTTTGTCTCTACCTCCAATTTAAGACCAGCTAGAGAAATTTAAATACATACCCCAGCAATGACAGCAGATACCCCATTTCCGGCTAGTCTGCTTACAACTTTCCTTTCTGCCACTGTCCCGTTTCTGCACTTTGCAATCTTACCTTAGAAAACTTATTTTTTTTTTTTATTCTGTGCCTCAGGGTTTCTTCTGCAAATTGGAGAGAATAGTAGTCTATACTTTATAGGACTATAGGGATTAAATTACCTGTTTCATGGATAGTGCGTAGAAGAGTGCCTGGTACATAATGTTCAATAAATATTAGTTATTATCTTATGTATAAATCCAACACTTGGGTTGTGGTTTAAGATCTTAAGGAGTAACTAAAACTTCCAACCTCCCATTGTGGGGATTTACATGACATCAAAATAATTCATGTCAATTTCACTCACTATCCCTTCCATCTTTCTGAGAAATGGTTGCACTGTGCTTTCATGCTCATCGTCTTAGGGGAAATTGATTTCAAGTGATGCAGAAAAGGCTACTGGATAAATACATGATCTTGGACGTTGCTGAAGAATTTGTGTGGGGGACCAGCAGTTGGCGTAATGGCTATGTCACTGGACTCCCATGTAGTCAACCACGGTTTAGTCCCGGACCCTGTAGCCTAAATTCACACCAGGCGCGTGTGCATGTGTGCCCAAGATCCCAAAAGGAGAATAGAGAGATTGCGGCGTGGCTATCCCCTCTGGGGGGTGATTTCTTGCTTTCTGTCTCTCTGTCTCTCTCTGGCAAGCACACATACCCTATTGCTAAAACCTCTCCAAAAAAAAAAGAGAGAAGGAATTTGTGTGAAATGGTCAAAAACCTCCCATCTTGCACACTAACTCTTCTGCTATATATAATGCCTCACACAGAGGAGCTTTGTAGTGCATACATCCTACCACAAACTTCACACATGGATGCACAGCAGCATGGCAGACACTGTTGGTTGCCTACCCAACTCATTCCTCCCCTTATTTCTTGCTCACAGAGCCCCATTCTGTTCAGAGAAGGAGAGGCCAGGAGAAGTGAAGCTTCTCAGAAGCAAAGCGTCTCTCCAGCTGAAAATCTGGTGGATCATGATCAGTCTGTCAACCATAGGAATTCCATCCCTTTATCAGTGACTGCTTTAGGAATAGATGCAGGACAGAATCACCAGTGTTTCTGAGGGGCAATCTGCTGAGGGGATACTGGGAAGATTTTTCTCCCACTTACAAAGGAACAGAAAGAATAAGAATCTTTTCCTCTAGGCTTAGGACACTGTCCATGGATGAGAAGTCTGAACAGGCTGCAACCTTAGTAGCCTGAGAAGGGGGGAACAGTGGAGTAGAAGGATGTACTGGCCATCATCAGTCCTGATGACACAGGTGAGCCTCTGAATCAACCAGCCAGCAAATCCCCAATCTTAGTCCTTCTTGTTAACAAGATAATTAATCTTCCTTATGGTTTGAGCCAGCTCTTAAACTTTAATGTGAGTTCAAACCATCTGGAGGTCTTGTTAAAGTACAGATTCTGATTTAGTAGGTCTGGGGTAGGGCTAGAGAGTCTGCTTTTCTTGGAAGCCTGTGTGTGTTGCTAGTGATGTTGGCCCACAGATTACACTTGGAGTAGCAAAAATTCATTGGGCTTTCTGTTTGTTACAGCTGAAAGAATTTTATTTAGGGTGATTTGATTGTGGAAATAATTTGAAAATGAAGATGCAGAGAGAGGACAAAAAGAAAATTGTCTCTGTGGCTGGACCTATACACGCTGAGAAACCATACTTTTCATATGACTAAATTAGCAGAAGACTGTAGAGGGGTGAAAATGTAAGGCTTTATTAGGAACCTCAGTTCATCTTTATAGTCATATGCACAAATGAGCTCATCAATACAGATGTGGTGAAGGCACTGTTTTTATGCCTTTGCAGCAGAGTGGTCAAGAATCAAGAGACAGGAAGGGTACACCACCAGGAGGGACAGAGGTGGTTGTGAAGGTTTTCTGGTTTCCAGTTAAAATTCTTCCTGAGGTCTAGCTGTCCTTTGGAAAACACTTTTTCTTAGGATAACTCAAGTTGATTTATGTAACCTGCAATATTGTGCTGTGCTCAACCAATAGGGTCATGTGTGTGCTTTTATTTCTCAAATGATACGCCCTCTTTGAGAGCAAGCAGCATTTATTTTTACAAGCTCCACAGCATTGGTCATAGTCTCTAGGACATTTATATATATATAAATGTATATGTATGTATATATACATATATATACATATATATGTATATATAAATATATATATACATATATATGTATGTATATATAAATATATATATGTATGTATATATACACATATATGTATGTATATATAAATATATGTATGTATATATAAATATATATATACATATATATGTATGTATATATAAATATATATATGTATGTATATATATAAATATATATACATACATATATATATATATGAAAGTTTTTCTGTTTATTTATTTATTCCCCAGCACTTAACATGGTGTCTAATAGGCAGCAGATGATCCAAAAATTCTGAGTGAATAAAAAAAAAGGAGTGCATGCACTAGAATCTTTAAAAGAATATATATATATATATATATATATATATATATATATATATATAGTTCAACTAATTTTTATTCCATGTAAATTTCCCTAAAAAATTTGCCTTCACCACATCTGTAATGATGAGCTCATTTGTGCATATGACTATAAAGATGAACCGAGGTTCCTAGTAAAGCCTTATATTTTTATGTACATATTCTTTTTTTTTAAAGCTTTTTCTATAGGACACACATGCTCACCAGGGAGAGACAGTGAAAGGGAAAGTGAGAACTCCCCCTCTCTCCTGAGGGGGTGGCCATGTTGCAATCCGTTCTCCTTGCTCTCCTTCTAGGATTTTGGGCATGCACACACATGCACCCGGTATAATTTTCAAGCCACCAGGCCCAGGACTTGAACCATGATTGGCCATGTGGGAATCCAACACCTTAACCACCATACTACCTTCTGGCCCTTATGTAAAGATTCTTTAGCAAAGGATCATTCACTAACTACATGAGATGGTGCTACAATGTCATCTTTTAATTATTTTATTTTATTTTTATTTTTTTGGTTTGTTCTAGAGATTTGCCTTAGGGCATGTGCATTTGCTGGACAGAGAGAGAGAGAGAGACAGAGATAGTGAGAGGGAAAGTAAGAAACCACCCCACTGGGGGAATGGCTACACCACAATCCTTTCTCCTCCATTCTTCTGAGATCTTGGGCATGCATGCACTTGTGCCCAGTGTGAGTTTCAAGCCACCAGGTCCAGGTACAGACTGCAGTCAGCCATGCGGGAGTCCAGCAATGTAACCTCTACACCATCTTCTGCCCCTGCCATCTTTTCAAACTTAACAGTTTTATTGAAATAAAAATCATATACCATACAATTCCATTAGTTTCGGGTAATCACCAGGTTACACAACTATTCCCATAATCAATATTAGAACATTCCATTATACCAAAAGGAAACCCTAGGCTCTTTGGTAGTCACTTCTAATTTGCCTCCAGTTCCCCCCCCCCCACCCCCCCATAATACAACCACTACTCTATTTTCTGTCTGTCTCTGTCGATTTGCCTATTCTGGACATTTATATCAGTGAAATGATACAATATGTGGCCTTTTGTGACTAAATTCTTAGCACAGTTTTCCAGGTTCATTCATGTTGTGGCATGTATTGTACTATTTTTTCATGCCTAAATTATATAACATATATGTTATATATAAATCATATATTGCAAAACTTTATTCATTTGTTGATGGATGTTAGGGTTGTTTCCAGTTTTTGGCGATTACAAATAATGAGACTATGAACAGTGATATGAAAGTTATTTTATGGGTAGGAGTGAAATTGCTGGGTCATATAGTAACCAGCTCTATACTTAATCTTTGAGGAACTGCCAAACTCTTTTCCAAAGCTGTTTCATCATTTTATACTCCTACCAGCACTATATGAAGTTCCAATTTCTCCATCACTTGTTATTATCTCTCTTTTCTATTGTAAACATCCAAGTGGGTATAACGTGGTGGTATCTCATTGTAGTTTTGATTTATATTTCCTTAAAGCTAAAAGTACATCATCTTTGGACTGATACATTCTAGAAGAGATAAAATCTAGATGATTTACCACCTCTTAGTTGTAGACGATGTTTCTTTTGCAAAGGCTTTTTTCTTTTTTATTTTTCAGTGAAACACTTTTCATAATTTATAATTTATTTTAAAACCAGGACCATAAATTTATCATTAAGTATTTCACATATGTATGCCCATTGAAGGATATGTACGCTTATGCCTTATTGCAATAGTTCTTTATATGATATAGGTATTTTGCAAACGCATAATGAATAAAGTAGTAATAGTCCAAGGAAATACTTATTTATCTTAGCAATTATTCTCATAAGGAGAGCAAACAGAAATTCTCAGAGAGTTGACCTTCTCATAGATGCTGGATTTTTGTAACCTAGTCTTTGCATGCCCATTAAAAAATATGCTGTTTTTTTTTTAAAAAAAAAAAAAAAAAAAAAAGACATAGCCAGACCTAGCGCTAACCAGAACAGAAAGCTGCTAGCCATCTCCACCTTTGCTTTTTTGGGCCTCTGCGTTCAACTTCAAGGCTATGAAGTCTCCCCTAGCCAGTATCCCCCTCCCAGACCCAGTGCTAGCCAGGTAGGAAGGCTGCTTTGCTCCCTCTTGCTATCCTCTGTCCCTTCTAACTTTTTTTTCTCTCTTTGAAAAAAAACAGCTCTCTGCCCTCCTTGGGCTTTTCTCTTGTCTTTTTTCTCACCTAGGACAAAAAGCTGCTAGCCATCTCCACCTTTGCCTGCTCAGGGCCTTTGTGTGGCGCACAAGCACACTGCGCACTTTTCCATTTTCATCCCAATTTTTTCTTTTTTTCCTCTTTTTCTTCTAGTACTTTCCTTCTTTTTATCTTGCTTTTTCTCCTTATTTCTATTACCTACTTTCTTTTTCTTTACCTCAGCTTGCTGTTTTACTTCTCAGCCCTTACCCTCTGCCTAGAGACGATTAGGTGCATATAGCTAACCATCTGAGCATTGTGAGTTTTAGAGAATTCTTCGCACATCACTGTAGTGGTTGCAAAAATAGTGAAATTCCCCTTCATAAATCTGATTGCAAAACTCCCCCTGCAATTTTGGCATTTGGGGACTTAGTAGAAGGGAGAAAATAGCACCGAATTATTTCACAGTGGGGAAAACACACAAGTTCAGTCACAGAATCCGTCACCAACAAATTAACCAGAGTGAATACATTACCAAATGACTGAAAATCGAAGAAGAGCTTCAAGGATGAGAGAATCGAGTAGTATATCTCCACCAAGGGAACAATGTAACCTGTCTCCAAGTAGGGAAAATTTAGAGTATATTACCTAAATGTCCAAAACAGAATTTAAGATATTTATGATATCAAAATTCTATGAGATGCAAGAGAAAAGAGACATTGAGTTCCAAGAGATGAGGAAGTCCTTCCATGATATGAAAGAAGAATTGGACACCATGAAAAAGAATCAAACAGAACTGTTAGACATGAAGGCTATAACACAGGAAATTAAAACCTCTCTCAAAAGTATCAAAAGCAGGTTAGACCATGCAGATCGAATTTCGGGAAGTAGAACACAAAACCAATCACCTAGAAAAAATGATCAAAAATAGTGAAAAAATAGCCAAAAAAAACCTGAGGATAATATACGAGAAATACTAGATACCATGAAATGCCCAAATATACGAATAATTGCTATCCCAGAAGGTGAAGAATCTATCCACCTGAAGCATGGAGAGATGAGCAGTGCCCACTACTGCAGAGCAGTGCCCAGGCTGAGTGCACCACTCTGCCAGCTGCTACAGAAGCAATTGCTCTGGAAAAGGCCAGTCCCTACCCATCCTTCAATGCCACAAGCTGGTTGGTATCCAGGTAGTCTGTTAAGGGCTACAGTTATCAGCATGTCCAGTACACACATACAGCCACATTTCAGGGTGCAAGACAGTCCTATGTAGACAGAGTCAGGACTGCTCCTAGCATCTGATGCTTCATGATCCAGAATCACTGTCCTTGCCTCCCCATTATCCACTCCTATTCAGGACATTTTCTGAATCTGTCCTCCAAGATTTTTGAGGAGTTTCTAAAACCCTTCCGCATTGTTTATCATTCACTGGCTCTCAAATTTAACAAGAAGTTGTAATAATCTGGGGAGTGACAAAGATCCTTTACTTGACCAAACTTTGATCAGATTCCTAAACTTCCTAGGAATTCTTTGTAAAATCCAATTTTAGCAAAGAACCCTGCTAAGTTAGGTTAGCAAAAACTGATCTCCCCACCCTTGATGTCTGATTACCCCTGATATCTGATCAGATTCCTTATCCTCCACCATCCCCTAAGTGATGTCTGATCACCCAAGCCTGACTTCAGTAAGCAACTTGTTAGGTAAGTTTAGCCAGAATTCCCCTGTCCCTTGTGTTTCTTCATAATAATGTTCTATCCACTGACTTTCTTCCTGCTTCTTGACTATAAATTCCCACTTACCCATGCTGTATTCAAAGTTGTGCCCGATTTCTTTCTCCAACTGAAAAATCCCACTTTGGGGCATTAGTAATATAGCTATTGTAATGGTCCAGAATCAAGTATTTCTTATTATGCTTTAACAAGTGTCATTGAATATATTTTTTTCTTAAACAAGAGCTTTAGAAAATAGGAATGCCTTGGGCCAGCCCTGTAGCACAGTGGTTAAAGGAGCCAGACTCTACATGACTGACCATGGTTCAAGTTTGCTGGCCACATGTGCATTTATCCCCCAAATCCTGATGGGATGGTGAAATGGAGGAAAAAAGGGATTGCAGTATGACCATGTCCCATTGGGGGTTGCTTCCTCTCTCTGTGTCTGTCTCTCTCTTGATCTGTGGTGAACACCTGTGCCCTCTGGCAATTAAAAAAGAAAAGAAAAGCAATAGAAAATACTGATGCTAGGTTCTACCCTCAGAGGGTCTCATTTCATTGGTCTAGAACAACCTAGACATTGAGACTTCTCAAAGTTTGCCAGGTTGAATCCAACATACAGCAGGATTTGAGTGCAAGTGATATAGTTGGTAACCTCTCTCAGTAAAGAAGAAAAGAAAAGCACAAGTGTGGTCTTTAGTAGAATTCTCCCTGTGGTAGGGTTTCTACCATACTCTATTCTTTTTTTGTTGTTTGTTGGTTGGCTTTAATGTGCTATATGGTACATGTACTCACTGGAGAGAGACAGAGAGAGAAAAGGAAAGTGTGAAAGCAACCTCCAGGGTTTATGGTCACATCATAATCCCTTCACCTCCATTCTCCTCTAGGGATTTTGGGTACATACACACGCATACCTGGCATGTTTTTCAAGCTGCTGGGCCTAGAACTCAAACCACACCGTTGGCCATGTGGGATCCAGCTGCCTTAACCACCACACCACCAGCTGGCCTGCATACTATTCTTCCTAAGGTTTTTCTTACTCATTGTTTGAGAGCTCAGCTCAGATAAAGGCAGCATGAGCATCTCCCAGCACCCTGCAGCCTAACATTGCTGTGCTCCTGGCCTTTCAGGCTGATCAACTCAAGGCCTGATCATTGCATTCTCCTGCTGTGACTAGGAAAGTACTAACAATACTAATTATAATTGTAATTGTTTTTAAAAGATAAAGTGATGTTCTCTGAAGAGTGTGCCAGCTCAGTAAAAATGCCAGCAGTAGAGATTACAAACTGTGAAGACTATAAATCTAGGGACAGCCAGAAGTTTTATTTCTTGAAAACTGCAGAGCACTTGCAAATCTGAAATAATTCCCAAGAATCACATATATTTAATTATCTGAAGCTAAATCTATCACTTTTGCCAATTACTTTTAAGGGGAAAAAAGCAGAAAGCATGCATTAAGAATGTGTTATAATTCAGTAGCTAAAAGGGCCTTCTATCAAATAATATTTGAAATGAAGGGCTAATACAAGATTAAATTCTGGAATCTTCTCTCAAAAAAACTCGGGTGTGTGTGTGTTGGGGGGAAACCTGTGCTTAAAAACTACTTATTTTGGAGGCCAGCAGGTGGCATAGTGGTTGAAGTGTTGTACTCCCACATTGCTGACTGTGGTTTTTGAGTCCTGGATCTGGCAGCTTGAAACCCATGCTGGGCATGTGTATGTGCGTGCTCAAAATCCCAGGAGGAGAAGGGATTGCAGCATGGCCATCCGCACTGGGGGAGTGATTTCTTACTTTCTCTCTCACTGTCTCTCTGACGAGTGCACACACTCAATAGCAAGGAAAAAAAAAAAAAAAAAAAAAAAAACTACTTATTTTGTGTTACTTTAAAGTCAATACTGCTATTCTTTCCCCTCCAAAAGCATACATATAGATATACCCAGTATACACATGCATGACAATTAAAAGATTATTTTGATCATATTTATATTCCAAAAGGCAGCATGGTGCTTCGGAAAGACCATGGAGTTTTAGAGTCTGGCAGAGTTGGTTTTTAATTCTCCCTTTAGTACAAGTTAAGCTAGGACAGCTTATTTAAATGCTGAACCTCCTTTTCACATAAAATAGGCATATTTCCACCTTTCTCGTAGCAACCCTACATTACTGAGGGGAAGCAAAGCATGACTTGAAATTGAGGATTATCTGCCACTCTAGATAAATCTTGGTTCTCTTCCTTTCAGTTCATGCAACTGAAAAACCCAAAGTACCTGTCTGTCCCAGGTTATTCTTGCTCAAGCAACTAACCTGATTGTTCATTATAGGAATTTCCCAAAAGATTCAACAGCTCTTCAAAAGGAAGCATCAATACATGTCCTAGGACTTCCTTGTTTCCAAAGTTTTGCCTTGCTGTTTCTACCAGTTCTAAACTGTGAGAGACTGAATACGCAAATGAACAGTGGCTAGATCATATAGAAAATTAGAACTCTGACCCACAATCTGCAGTAGCCAACCAAGAAATCCAACCATTAATGACAGTAACAACTCAACCTACTGCCTGCAAGTCAAGCATAAGAAGTAAACCACTATCTCTAGGAGACAATCTAGGAAGCCAAATACTAACTGTCACGATTGGCCCCAAACAGCCAGGACTTGATTAATAACTGCCATATTTCCTAATTTTTGTCCCTGCTTCCAATTTAGAACCAACTAGAGAAAACCACATATGTCATCCTAGCCGATCACATAGGATGCTCCAAGACCCCATAACTTCTCCCGCCAACAATCTCCAAAGACAGTATATATGAATTCTCCCTTCCCCACTGTAAAACTGTCAAGCAAAAAGAACAATTGCAAAGTAAAAGTTGTAAGGGAAAGGGAATGTATTGGTCTTACTAAGCTAGCACAATATTAAGGTCAGACCCTGGCACATTTAGTCAGGACCAGCGGCAGCAGACCTGGATGGTAGTGGCAGAACTATCCAGCAGCTCTAAGAAAAAATCTTCTTTTAACTCAGTAAAAAGAGGTACAGTGCATGTAAGTTGTTTGGGAAAAGTTTACATTGTTCAAAGATAACAAAGGAAGGTCTTGGTGATATGGGCTAAAGAGATAGGCTTGGATACAAGTTCATTAGGAGAAGTGATCTGGAGCATGGTATGGTGGTAAAGGCTCTGGACTCCCTCATGACCAGTCATGGTCCAAATCCTGGACCTGGTGGCTTCCTTTCTCACTTCCCTTCTCTCTCTTTCTCTCTTTGTCTGTCTCTGGTCAATTGAAGAATAATGATAAATAAAATTAAATAAATAAAAATTTAAAAAGTTTTAGGGGGATTTTTGCTATAGGGCACATGTGCTCTCCAGAGAGACAGAAAGCAAGAAATCACCCCCAGGGGGGCAATGGCCACACCACAATCCCTTCTCCTCCATTCTCCTCTTGGTATGGATCTTGGGCATGTACACACATGCATCTGGCATGAGTTTCAAGCTTCTGGATCTGGGACTAAAACTGCAGTTGGCCATATGGGAGTCCAATGACATAACCATTATGCCATCTGCTGGTCCCAATTTTTTTTTTTTTTTTTGAGAGGTTTTTTTTTTTCGCTATAGGGCGCGTGCGCTCGCCAGACAGACAGAGAGAGACATAGAGACAGAAAGCGAGAAATCACCCCCCGGGGGGATGGTCACGCCGCAATCCCTTCTCCTCCATTCTCCTCTCAGGATCTTGGGCACGCACGCACACACGCCCGGCGTGAGTTGAAAGCCACCGGGTCCGAGACGCGAACCGCGGTCGACTACGTGGGAGTCCAGCGACATAGCCATTACGCTAACTGCTGGTTCCCCTGGTCCCAATTTTTAAAAAATTTTATAAAGGAGTTATCTGGAGCAGTTTATTGGTGTTAGAATACTGGTCTGTTCTTTATGTCAGCAAGTTGTGCAGCCAACCCTAAAGTGATCTGTTGCAAGTGTTATCTGGAGAAAAGGGTCTTTGTGAAGGTCAATTGTGTAGATAACAGGAAGTAGCCACTAAGCAGGCAGTCAACAAACCTCTTCCTCATTTGTTCTCTGGCCTTAATTTAGTGCATTAGTTTTTTTCCTCTGGATAAAATTTATCTCAAAAAGCTTTTCCACTCCTCTGCTTTCCTTTGAATCTATGTCAAATGCAAGTGATGGTGCTGACTCCCTCGCTATTGTCATTTGGGTGGTCTTCATTTATTTCCATAACCATTAGGTCATGATTCTTACCTAATTCTAATCAAGGCCATGTCAGGATTAAACATTTTTGTATTTCTGCCTAGTTAGGGTTTCCTAAGCAAGTTTTACTGGAATCTGGGTTAAAGGACAAGTCTTAGAAGTTAAAGGGCACTTGAATCACCAGAGATCTCCAGAAAGATTCATCTCCCTGGAGGTACCTCCCTGGAAGTATGTGTTCAGATTTCAAAGAAGAATAAAAAACAGATTCAAAGGAGACTGAAACACAGACTTGCAGACATTCCAAGTTTGTCAACCTTGCTGGGTTTCTCTTCTCTTTCCTGCAGAGACATTTATTTACATTCCAGAAGAATCTTTCCTTTTTCTTGCCTAGAAGATATTTGTTTACAGGAGAAAGATTAAGGGGAGTAGGGCTGGCTCAGCCCCCATGGCCACCTGGTTAAGGGAGGCAGCTCCCACATGGCAACTTGCACAGCTTGAATCCCAGGCCTTCGCAGCTGGAAAAATTCCATGTGTGAAAATTCCAAGCAGAATAGAGAAATGGAGGAGGAGGGATTGCAGTGTGACCACAACCTATTAGGGAATACTTTCTCCCCTTCTTTTTCTTTCTCTTTCTGCCAAGTATGGCAATTAAAAACAAACGAAAGGGAGCAGGGCTACCTATGCCAGCTGTTTTATGTAAACTGCCAGATTAATAATTTTGGGGTTCCCTCGTATGGTTCAAAGAGCTTCCTTTTTACACACGGGCAGGTATTGTGTTTCCTTGTAAATTTCTGATTATAATGAACTGTTACCAGATTTTATCCATGGTTATTTCAGTCTTGTTCCACAGACAATTAATTAGATTACTCTGGTGTTGTACTGAAAGAATTTGCAAGCTACTGTTATCCTAAAATGTTTTCATTTTCAAAGAAATTCATGGGAAGGACTTGGACAATCACAGAGTTTATAAAATATAATTTAAAGTCATATCATTAGATGGGGTGAGAATTTCCAGAACTTATAATGAAACTGATGTGTTCATGAAACTGATAACTAAGATCAAACAGAATAAGATTTAAGTAAATGAGAATAAAGAAACTGATGAGGTTTTTTTTATAAATAACTTTTTGTTAGAAACATTGTGGGTCCTTTCAACATTTTCTAGATTTAAGAAAATTTTTTCTCTTTTGAGTTATCTCTAGCTTACAAGAATTGGGTAAAATGGACTTTTGTAAACAGAATTGAGACATTTACATTTTTTTCATATCTAATCCCTCCAGATTTTGGACACTATCAGTGAATTTTCTTATTTTATGTCAATGTTGTTATTTTTATAAGTTCAATAAAAATCTATTCTGTATTTAACAGGACACAGCTGGAACTTATGTGACTGAAAAGTCATATTTTACCAGACATTTTTGATGGATGGATTAAAGTTGACTTTATGAAGCCAGTAAAACCTCCTTGAAAAATCTGGCCTAGTACCTTGAGTACAGGGTTCTTAGCCTTCTGCGAGTAAAGAATGTTACTCCCTGACATGCCCAGGGACCTCAAGCTATTTTTTTTTTTTTTTTTTTTTTTGGAGAGGTTTTCTCTATAGGGTGTGCACGCTCGCCAGACAGACAGAGAGAGACATAGAGACAGAAAGCGAGAAATCACCCCCCAGGGGGGATGGTCATACTGCAATCCCTTCTCCTCCATTCTCCTCTCAGGATCCTGGGCACGCACGCACATGCGCCCAGCGTGAGTTTTAAGCCACCGGGTCAGGAGGTGAACCGCGGTCGACTATGTGGGAGTCCAGTGACATAGCCATTACACTAACTGCTGGTTCCCAAGACCTTTTGAGGACACTGAAGTTACTCAAATAGACAGTCTTATGGTGGGTCTTTTTTTGACTTCCCAGCCTGGAGAGGCTTTTAAAAGTCTAATCTGAGACTCCATATCAAAAGTCCCGGGAAAGCAAACTGAAAAAGAACCTATGTGGGGCCGGCACGTGGTGTGGTGGTCAAGGGACTGGACTCCCACATGGCTGACTGTGGTTCGAGGCCCCTGGTGGCTTGCTTTCTCACCACCCGCCACCCTTCCCTCCCCTTGCAAACACTCTCACTCTCACTCTGTCCCTCTCAGGTCAAACTGAAATAAATTAAATAAATAAAAGTTAAATAAAATAATTTTTTAAAAATAAAAAAAGTCCAATCACTATTCTTGTTGTGCTGATATAGTCAAGTTTAATGAGCTTAAACTTATTTGGCAAACAAATTAGTCTGACTTTGATTATCATTAGCAGAAATGACAGAGAGAAAAATTATGTTTCAGGAGAAAAAAATACAATGCACCAAGTATTAGGTCATCAGGAAAGTCATGACATATTTTTCTATGCAAAAATTTCCACGATTCTCTGGATTCTCAATTCAGTCACCTCCAATATCTGGCTATGACTCTCCTATTAAGGATCAAAAATGCTCTTGTTTCTGAAGCCCTGTGAACTGGGGCTGGATTTCAACATAAATTTCAAGGGAGAAACCTCCTACCTGATGTGTGGGCTATTCCAAGAGTTCACCAAAACACCTCATACCATAACCAGAGACATTGGAACAGCAAACCAGGATAAGGAATTGATGACTTTATGCTTTTTTACAAGATATCAGAACAATACTCCCCATCATTTTGAGACTATTTCTCCTCCTAATGTTTTCCTTCCATATATCTACCTCTTTTGCTTAACAAAATGCTGTAATTAGAATTTCACAATCAGTAGCTTCTGTAGGTAACTTAAGGGAATGTTGGATTTGTCATGACAAATCTAGATCTTTATATGACCTAAGGGATCTTTTGGTCCATCCAGTGGCTAACTTTAGCAACATTCCTAATGTAATTGTTTGTTGAAATCGTGCTAGTGGTCCCTTGTATAGAGTCAGACCTTTAGACTCACTATTCTCACTCTATGCTTTAGTTTAACCCAGTCATTAGATTCTATAATAGATCATAGAATTACTACCTACTAGATAACAGGGAGTGGTCTGTGCAGTTCCTAAGATTCTTATCGCATGTGGTCAAATAGACTTAGCTGAAAAATTGAACAAACAGGTTGCTTGGTAAAAACAGGTAGATTCTCATCTGACTCATATTTTGATGTATCTTCCTAATAATCAGAATAGTAGTCTCTTCATTGTACTGTATCCTATCAAAGAAAAAAAAGTCTGGGGGCTGGCAGATGACATGGTGGTTAAGAGCACTGGACTCCCACATGGCTGACCACGGTTCGAGTCCCAGACCTGGCGGCTTGCTTTCTCATTTTCTTTCTCTCTGTCCCTCTCTAGTCAAATTAAGTTAAATCAATAAAGTAAAAAAAAAAAAAAAAAAAAAAAAAAAAAAAAAAAAAAAAAAAAAGAAATCTGATGTGGGACCAGCAGATGGCATAATGGCTACGTCACTGGACTTCCATGTAGTCGACTGCGGTTCAAGTCCCAGATCCAGTGACTTAAACTCACGCCGGATGTGTGTGCATGTGTGCCCAAGATCCTGAAAGGAGAGTGGAGGAGAAGGGATTGTGGTGTGGCCACCCCCACCCACCCACTGGAGATGATTTCTCGTCTTCTGTCTCTCTGTCTCTCTCTGTCTTTCTGGCGAGCAAACGTGCCCTATAGCAAAAACCTCTCCAAAAAAAAAAAAGTCTGATGTCTACATGCAACCATCTGTTAAATGGTAAATAGTCTTTCCCTCTGGACAGAAAAATAAAAACGCTAAGAATCATGTGATAATGAGGATGCTATAACCCTTAAATGATGTGTTGAGACTGGAAACCCAGAAAGATGGTAGCTGAGAGTAGTGCCAGTGTCCTAAATTATAGGTACACTTGCATCTATGTGAGGAAATTGTTAAATGAAGTTTATGGGAGGCCATTGTTTTGGATTAGCCTCCTACACCAGGTCCCAGCAGAACAGGCTAAATAAGAATCGAATCATTTGTGTCAAGTGCCACTTAATCAAGCTGAACTTTGAAATGGGTCAATTTTTCAAAAATACTGAAGATTCCAGTCAATCTGAGTCAGCAGAATGACATATTCTCTATTTTTAACCCTGTATGAAAGTAACTTTGATATGATCAATCTGCTTTTTGTTTCATGTTTCTGCTTTCTTCAGTCCTTTTCTGTTTATAAGACCAAACTCCTCTTCACAGGTCACTGGAACATCCATTGTATTTTACACAATGAGGTACTAAATGAGTAGGTATTAAAATGAGTCTAGAATCACAAATAAAAGCCATTACATCTTCAAACTAAATTCATTGTAAATTTGTATTTTGGCACAACCAGTATTTATTGAGCACCAGCTCAGAAACTGCTCTAGGCACCTGAGCTATATTCTTAAACAAAGCCAGTAAAGAGTCCTGCCCTCATAGACTTCCATCCTAGTGGGATAAGACAGACAATACACTGTAAAGACTATGAGAAGGTGATAAAGTGGTATGGGGAGAAAAAGGTAGAAAGGGTAAGGAGGGGTCAGTAGTGCCTGAAGAGGAAAAAACTGGTTGTAGGATGAAACGTATTGTGAAATCTAAACGATAGCTTGCAAAAAGTGAGGACCTCCACCAGGTAGACATCAGGTGGAGGGAACATCAGCTTAAATCATCCTGTGTTACCTGTCCTCAGAAATAACATTCACTAAAGTTGCAAGTGATTCCCAAATGCTTTATCTATCTTTCCTTTGAACTTGTCTATTTCAATACCTACATTATATTAGAGTTCAGTTCCCAATCAGAAATGCAGGACTATCACTATCAATATGCAAGAAACAGGAATTAATAAATTATGCCTGACATTTCCAGATGGAAGTTTCTTTAAGAGGATTAAACTTTAAGGTGCTTATGAAAATAAATATTTTATAAGATTTGCAGCAAGAAAATGCCACAACTAAGGCCAAAGTTTTAATGGCAAAATACAAAGACATTGAAATGTCTTTGCCTTACTGAGCCCCTTTTCAACACATAAAATAACAGATCTTTGCCTTTAAAATGCAATAAAAGATTATTGTTTGTCATAAAAAAATGTCTTTGGTTTGGTAGTTTTTATTTTATTAAATTAATAAAAACTAAGTCATATTTATACTATAAATAGCTAGAGAGAGTTTGTTATACTCCAGACCTATGCCAGGCAGTAAATAAGTCCTATCCTCAGGCAATTTAAAGTCTCAAGAGAGAAGCAGAACATGTAGATAAATAATTGCAATACAAACAGTTAAGAAATAGCAAAGGAGTCATTTATCAGGGTGTTGATGAAGTTCACAAAGGAAAAGGTATTAGAGCCAGAATATATAACAAACACATATTGTTGGTTATGTGTTGGACATTTCTCTAAGTGCTTCACAACTAGTAACTCACTTTACTTAAAAGCACTGATATGATATAGAAAAATTGTTTATGATCACACTTGTCAGTGAGAAAACAGATGCACAGAAAGGTTAAGGAATTGCATAAAGTTTGTCCAGAAAATAAGGGATCCAGCCAGGAATAGAACCCATCTGACTGGTGCCCCAAAGTGTGGGAGAACTCCTAAACTTCATTTCTAAAGAACAGGATATTTTCTGCCCAGGCAGAGAAAGCATAGACATTCCAGAGAGCTGGACCAATGTTTGTATAAGCATTGAGGGTTGGGTAGGTGGTGGTGACTAGGAGTCAAGGCACATTTTGTCATCTACTAACATGTAGTTCTCAAACTGTAGAAAATGCCTGCTAGAGCACATAGGGCCACAAAACACCAAGTGGTCACTGGAGTAGTGGTTGATTCATTCCAACCTCAGTGTTAGAGTAAGTTGACTGGCAAAATAAAATAAAACATTCAAATAATAGACTGTGAATTCGTAAAAGTATGAACAAAGCTACTTATAATTTCTACTATCAGGATAATTTCTTTGACTCAAGACAGCATCTTCAATCCCATTCCCTCAAAGGGGCTTTGAAAGCAGGAGGCACAGATCATTATTTCCTTGGCAATAAGGAAGAAGAGCGAAAGATCCAGAACAGAAGCTGCTCTTACAGGAGGCTCACCTCAGCTGCCTGGGGATGCTCCAATTTTTAAAAAGATAAATGTGTTTAGAGTCCTCTCTACCCTTGTGTCTCCTGATAAGAAAAGAGCATAAGCAGGACTAACTGGGGATTATACTTCCTCATATTTATGCAACTCTTTTTAAAAATTATTTATCTATTTATTTGTTGTTTTTTGGGGCAACCGGGTCCATAACTTGAACTGCAGTCGGCCATGTAGAAGTCCAGAACCTCAACCATCTTACCACCTGCTGGCCCCAATTCTTATATATACTGTGCTATTTGATTGTAACTAGGTCCTCTACCTTCAGTTTGACCCCTTTTCTAAACTCTAAGCAATCTTCCTAACATACAAATATTACAACCTGCAGGAACTCCCCATTGTCTTCATGAGAGCACTTCCATCCCCCATCCTTATGCCTTCACTCAAACCTCTAACCCATCTCTTGAGCCCAAGTAAATGGATCCTGGTTTTCAACCACTCTGAACTATAAGATCAAATGCACCTGCTTTTTGTTCATTGGCTTCCTTCTCCTGGTAGATGCTTGTTGATCCTTCAAGACCTAGCTTATGTTTATGAAGCCTCTTTTAACTTCTATTTACTTAGTGTCATCTCCATTGGGACAATTACCACTCTGCCTACAGCAACAGTTTTTAGTCCTGTGCTCACTTGGGATCTTGTAAAAGATACCAATGCCTGGGCCCAATACTCAGAGATTTGGACCCAATGGTCTAGGGTGAGCCCTGGAGAAGGATACGTTGAATTCCTGAGAAGCTGAGGCAAAGGTATTCATTCTTAACATAATATGATCATGTATTTGTTGAGTGAAGAAGACATGCAGCATTGTGGACCAGAAGTTGGCATAATGGCTATGTCACTGGACTCCCATGTAGCCGACCACAGTTCGAGTCCCGGACCTGGTGGCTTAAACTTATGCTGGGTGCATGTGCGTGTGTGCCCAAGATCCCAAGAGGAAAATGGAGAAGGGAAGAAGGGATTGCAGTGTAGCCATCCCCCCTGGGGGGTGGTTTCTCGCTTTCTCTCTCTCTCTCTCTCTCTCTCTCTCTCTCTCTCTCTCTCTCTGTCTTTCTGGCAAGCACATGAGCCCTATAGCAAAAACCTCTCAAAAAAAAAAAAAAAAAAAGACATGCAGCATTCACAACCACTCGAAAGTTAGCTTCTATCATTATACCAGTTGGCAGATAAAAACTGAGGACCAAAGACATTAAGTGATTTGCCCAAGGTTATAGTCAATGACTTGAATTTAATTCTCCTGATTCTGAGTCCAGTGTTCTACTTGGGCCAGAGAACCCAGCAATGTGCCCATTGCAATGGGAATAGAAAGAACCTGCCCATTTGAAGGAAAATGTCCTCTTTTGTTTATTTCAATGCCATGTTTGGGGAGGTATTTATGTTGTCCTGGTTCTTTATACTCTGTCTTGAATTTTGAAGGTTTTCCTTAAAATTCAAGCTTCCTTAAAATTTTTCCCATCCTCTTGTCTTTAATGAGTTATGATCCATCATTTATTTATAACCCATCTACAGCTGCCTTTATGGGGCAGAAAATGAACTACTTGCCAAAGTAATTACCCTTTTTATAGTCTCAGAACAAATGCTCACGGCCCATTCCTTTCTAAATGGCTGATGTGTTATGTTTCTACTGTCTTATTTGACCTGCCTAAGTCTCTGTGCTTGTTATGGATTATTTTTCTCACCCACCCCAAAAGCCAGTCTGACATATCTAGAACCTGGCATCTTCCTATGACAGAACAAGCATTTTATTTTACTTTCTTTTTCATAAAACCTTTTCAGTTTATTGATTTATTCTTTTTGAGAGAGAGAACGGGAGAGACAGATGCTCCCAACAGGATCCCCACGCCACAATTCACCCTCAGTCCTAGCCAGCCTAGATCGCAGGCATGCACACCCAGCATGATCAGGGCGATCCTGAGGCATGAGCCCAGGACATGTCCCATCTGGGCCCAGCTGCCTTCCTGCTGAGCTACTGCTTGGCCCCGGGGGGAGAATTTTCAGCAGAAGACTGTTCCTCTCCCAAAAGCGAACAGCTATGTTCAGACTAACATAGCCTTCCCAGGTACACAGATTCATAAACTGCTTTTCACAGATATTATTTAGGGACACAGTCCAATCACCCACCCAGGCAGTAAGAGAGGACACCTTGCCTCTAATTTAACTTTAGGCAGAAAACATTTGGCCATTTGTGCCAAAAGAAAAATCATTACAAAAGAAAAAAAAAAGCTACTAGTTATTCATTTGACTCCATAATTATATTTAATAGCTGTATTGAATATTAATATTTACAAATGTTTATACAATAGTCCTTGTTTACAGTTCCACTTTCCACAGCTTCAGTTGCCTGTGGTCAACTGTGATTTTAAAATATTGAATGGAAAATTCTAGAAACAATTTCTGAATTTTAAATTGGGAGTCATTCTGTATGACTTGATGAAATTTCACTCTGTTCTACTCCATCCTGCCTGGGACATGAGTCATCCCCTTGTCTAGAAGATCCACACTGTATATGCTACCAACCCTTCAGTTGTTTAGTTACCCTTCCCATTACCAGACCGACTGTCATGGTATTTCAGTGCTTATGTTCAAATAATCCTTATTTTACTTAATTCTGGCACAGTGTTATAATTGTTCTAGCTTATTCTTAGTTATTGTTAATCTTTTACTGTGCTTAATATTTAAATTAAATTTATCATAGGTATACATGTCTAGAAAAAAAGCATAGTATATGTAGGGTTCTATACTGTCCATGGTTTCAAGTATTCCTTGCTGATTGGGAGATCTACTGTCTGTGTATATACATAAAGCAACATATTATTCATTTAATAATTATATCATTTCTCAAATGAACTGAGGACTGTGGAAGTTACTGCTATCAGTTATTTTATTACGATATTTCCTTTGTACTTCCATTTTTACTGAATATTACATTAGAAGTCTAAAATCCTGTAAACACCAACATAATTTTTCAATTTAATGTTAAAACAATATTTAAAAGAATGAGGCTAAGAAATCTAGTAGAATTGCAAATCTATTATAGACAGGATTTTAATGATGTGGATTAGTTAAAAAGATTCTTAATTTAAAAATATTTTTGCTATCAGATGCATGCACTTGCAAGAGAGAGACAGACACAGAAAGAAAATGAGAAATCACCTCTCAGGGGGGATAGTCACCCCACAACCCCTTCTCCTCCAGTCCTCTCTGGGGATTTGGGGCATGTAGCTATTTGCACCCAGCGTGATGGTCAAGTCGCCTGTCAGGGACTCAAATTGAGCAGTTGGCCACGTGAGATCCAGCACCTTAACCTCCACACCACCACTGGCCGAAGAAAAAGATTTTTAATAAAAATGTTTTACGCCTATAGTCAACATAATTCAGTATTCTGCTTTCTGACCATCGCTCAGAAGTTGCCAGGTCTGGCCTCTCATTTCTTCTTTCTCATAGTTACAAGAAAGACTTGAACTCAGCTCTAGAGTTTGCCTAAAGATTAACCTATATATGGACTGTAGGACATCTCAAGATGTCTTTTAGCTGATTAAAAATAAATAAATAAGTAGGAGTCTATTAGTCCTAGAGGACTCTAGCACCTTGGGTTTCTGCATAAGCAAATAGAGACCCAATGTAAACAGTAAAATGAAACTTAAGATTACCCAATTAGAAACCTAACCTCTAACTAGAAACTTTCCATCTTAGCCAATTAAATATAGTTTCTTTGCCTTGCTTCCACAAACACTAAATTTTCCTTCCGGGGCCAGCAGGTGGGCATGGTGGTTAAATTACTGGACTCCCACATGGCTGACTGCAGTTTAATTTCCAGACTTGGTGGCTTGAAACTCACACCAGGCATGTGTGTGTGTGCATGCCCAAAATCCCAAGAGGAGAATGGAGGAGAAAGGATTTCAGTGTAGCCATACCCCCTGGAGGATGATTTTTAATTTTTCTCTGTCTCTGTGTTTACAGTGAGTGCATGCACCCTATAGCAAAAATCTCTCTTAAATAAATAAATAACCTTCTACCCCAACCCCTCCAACAATGGAGCACCAAATCACTTGCAGTCTGGTGCTACCTGATTCTCAAATAAACTCTTTAAAATCTTACTGCGTCCCACTTTATCTGCTAACATAGCCTATGATGTGGTGACTTTTAAGCTTTATCTAAGGAGGATGGTTACCACAAGCAGCTGTGAGCTTTTAGGTGAGTCACTGAACTGCTTCCTGGCCAGGTTTCCCTGTTGTGAAATGAGGCATCTGTGCAAATATGACAAGAGACTAGGAAGGGTGGAGTAATCTGTAGGTGGGAAAAAGAAACTGAGCTCACATGAAAGATCTAGAAGCAAAGTCCTATGGTTGCTGTACAGAAAAGTTAGGTGTACGTTCTTCTAGGTCCAGCCCCAACTGGACATCAGATGTTGCCTGACTCCTCAGAGAAAGAGAGGAATTGCTGAAAGATAAGGGGAGTGAATGAGGAAGGAGAGGACATGTAAAACAAATGAATAAGCAAATGAATGAATGATGCAATGAATGAGGATAATGGGCTACACACACTCACCAAGCCTGGTAGGAGTGGGCCTGGGGGGACCAGCAGTTAGTGCAATGGCTATGTCGTTGGACTCCCACGTAGTCAACCATGGTTCGAGTCCTGGACCCGGTGGCTTAAACTCACACCAGGTGTGTGTGCGTGCCCAAGATTCCAAGAGGAGAATGGAGGAGAAGGGATTGTGGTATGGCCATTCTCCCTGGAGGTGATTTCTTGCTTCCTGTCTCTCTGTCTCTCTCTGTCTTTCTGGTGAGCACACGAGCCCTATAGCAAAAACCTTTTCCCCCCCCAAAAATAAAAAAGAGTAGGCCTGAGAAGCAGCCCCAGCTGTTTGAGTCCCTAAAGCCTCTAGCTTTCCAAAGTGTTCTAGCCACTTCTCTGGAAAAGGTGGTGGAGCCCCTCTGCCGCAGCTCAGCAGCCTCACAGCTCTGTAGCCTCATAACCCTTTGAAGGCTGAAGAAATTGCCCCAAACTGAAGAGGCTGGTCAAAGTCCTCAATAGCAACTTTCTCATGGTTGCTGTTTTTCTTGCAGGCTTTTACATAATGGTTGTAATTCCAGAAAATGAGTGTTTGAATTACAACACTGACAGAAAGGGAACCTAAAACTTATTCAGTTCCACACTTCATGGATAAAAAAAAACAAGGGCCATTATTTTTCTTTTTTAAATAAGTTATCTTTTCTTAAATTTATTTATTTTATCCATGATGGCATGCATATGCACACACAAGGGAAAAAGAGAGAGCAGCACGTTCTGCAGAGACTCATCACACCACAATCCCCACATGCCAGCCTTCCAGCTTGTCGGATCCTGGGCATGCACATCAGCACCTGGCATGTTTTCACACCAGCTTAACCCAAGTAGGCCATGTGGCTTCCAGTGCTACAGTTCAGTTGGGCTGGGCCAAGGACCATATTTTATTGTGGCATACTCAGAATAATGCTTGAGGGAACCAGCAGTTAGCGTAATGGCTATGTCGCTGGACTCCCACGTAGTCGACTGTGGTTTGCGTCCTGGACCCGGTGGCTTAAAACTCACACTGGGCGCGTGTGCGTGCGTTCCCAAGATCCCGAGAGGAGAACGGAGGAGAAGGGATTGCAGCGTGACCATCCCCCTGGGGGGTGATTTCTCGCTTTCTGTCTCTATGTCTCTCTGTGTCTGTCTGGCAAGCGCACGTGCCCTATAGCGAAAAAACCTCTCCAAAAAAAAAAAAAAAGAATAATGCTTGGAGTATCTGAGGACTTCATAAATATGAACGCTCATTAATAATGATGTACTTTGTAGAGAATTTCCAATGAAAGGTGACCTATTGATTTTCATGCTAGCTCATAGATGCTTCTTTACAGAATCTCCCCTTGATTGCAAATGCAACAAGAACAGAGAGTATAATAAACTTCTTAGTTTTGCATCAAACACACATTCATGCATACTGCACATGCTCATAAACATGCAGCACCTAGCCAAGTAATGCACACGATACACATACATGTGATGAGCATACATAGGTAGACATAAGGAACACATACCCAGGACCATGTATGAATGTATATATATGCACAAATATGCATACACACATGCATGTACCACATGTGCATATACAGGCTCACATACACATATACACTAGGCTTGCAATAATGTGCACATATTTGTACATCTGCACACACATATGCACATATAGAAGCATGTACATACACATATGCTCATACCCTTGAAGTTCAGTTTTCTGGGCCAGTCCACAAGTGTTGCATGACCAACAAGATCATGAGTGATTTCATTGAGCACATTGATTGTTATTTAAAAATCTGTACCAATAGCTCCTTGAGAAAAAAAAATCTACTCACATTTTTCTTGACTATGACAATTAAGTACAAAAAATTATAGCAGGCTATGAAGAAAATTCAACTTTGTAAGAAAATAAGATAGCCCCAGAATAATGTTCTCCACTATATAACTGTATCTCTGGAAAATTTAGACACACTTCCAGGTCTGAACATCACAGTTCTGAGGGAAAGAGAAACTCCTGCTTCCCCTAGGGAAGAGGGTTACAAAAGCATAATAGAAGTAGTAACAAAGATGACAATCAACACGTATTTCAGCCATCCCCTCCCAACAAAATGGTGCCTTTAAAATAAGTCAGATCAAATAACTGGTCTACCCTAAACTTTCCAAAATCTTCCCCTCTCACTCACAGCCAGAACTAAAGTCTCAACAGTGCCCTTTGAGAGCTTGTGTGACCTCTGCCCTCATCTCCTCCTGCCCTGGTTCCTTTGATTGCTTCTTATTTTCCAGCATCCTACACAAAACCCTTCTCAAGAGCTTAGCACTTGCCATTGCCTCTTCCTGAAACATTTTTCCCAAAGAAGGCACATTCTAAAGCCATCCCTTATAAATTCGCAGAGCCCAACCAACATTCTCTATTCCCTTCCCATAAGCTGCCGGAGTGTCCCCATAACATGGCAGCTGGTGATCTAAAAGAGAAAGAGAAATCCAGAGAGTGCCCAAGATGAAATTATGGTCTTTTTATAACCTTATCTTGGTTATGACATGCAATTACCTCTGCCATGACTTATTCATTAGAAGCGAGTTGGTAAGTTCAGTCCGTCCTCTAGAGAAGGAAATTGATTACACAAGGATATGATAGGTCATCCAGGACCATCCTAGAGAATGCCTACCTCACTGCTCTTCTCTCCCCTTTAAACGAGCTGCCTAGAGAATCGAGAATAAAGCGCTCACTGTTGGGAGGTGCAGATATGTATAATTCTGCCTCTACAAGGGGGATTTCTAACCATAGTTTCATGATACTCTAGTGTATATGTCTTTTTTTTATCACATTACAATGCAACTTTTAAAAGTTTTTTTTTTCATGAGATAGAGCATGAGAGACAGTGAGAGAGAGAGAGAAAGGGAGAAAGAGAAACACTCTTGACAGAGTTTCGTCATGCCATGATCCCCTTTGCCCAGCTTGTCAGGATCTTGGCCATGCACATGCACATGCACATGTCCAGCATGTTTCAAGTCGACTCAGGATCCACACCCACAGTTGTCCATGTGACTCAGCACTGCAGAGCACACCATACCACCTGTGCTAGTGAGGTCAGGCCTAATGCAATTTTTTCAGCACACACGCGCGCACACACACACACACACACACACAAATGAAACTATCTTAGATTTACTTCAATATTTTGTTAAGAAAAATTTTAAAGAGTCAAGTTAAAAGACTGTGGTTGCAGGTCAGCAGGTGGCATGATGGTTGAGGCATGGGGCTCCCACATGGTCAACTGTGGTTTGAGACTCAGATCCGGCAGCTTGAAAATCTCACCAGGCATGTGTGTGTACATGCCCCACATCCCAGGAAAACAATGGAGAACGAATTGCAGCATGGACAGCCCTCTGGGAAGGGGGTGGATTTACCACTTTCCCTCACACAGTCTCTCTCTGGTGAGTACACAAGCCCTATGGCAAAAACCTAAAAAAAAATAAAAATAAAAAATTGCATCAAGCATCAGGATACCTACCACTTAAATACCACTATTAATGTTTAGTATATTTGCATTATCACACTTCTCTATGTTCAGACATTAACCTATCTTATTGTTTGATGGATTTCAAAGTAAATACATCAGGGCCAACTGGTGGCATAAAGATTTAGGGGGCTGGATCCTACATGGCTGACTATGGGGTTCAAGTCACAGAATCAGCAGTTTGAAAAACACACTTGGCACATGTGCATGTGTGCCCAGAATGCTGAGAGAATGGAGGAGAAGGAATTGTAGTGTAGCCATTCCCTTGGGGTGTTGATTTTTCACCTTCTCTCTCTCTCCAGTGAGTGCACACACCCTATAGCAAAACTAAAAGAAAAAAAAAAAGAAAAAAAGTAAAAACATCAATAAACTTCCCCTGAAATACTTCAGCATGCATGTCATTAACTAGGTTTGAGATTTACTTGTAGTTTTTTGTTTGTTTGTTTGTTTTTAGACATTTTTACCTTAGGTTGTGTATGCTTTCTGGAAAGTGAGAGGGAAAGTGAGAAATCACCTCTCAGGAGGGACGGCCATGTTGCAGTCTCTTCTCCTCTACTCCCCGCCCAGGATCTTGGGCACGCATGCACACATGAGTGGCGTGAGTTTCAAGCCACTGGGTCTGGGACACGAACCGTGGTCAGCCATGTAGGAGTCCAGTGATGTAACCACTATGCTATCTGCTGGCCCCTATTTGTAGTATTTTATTTAAAATTTACATATATTAAATTTGTATACATAGAAGACATTCACTGAATTTAAAACAATACATATGCCTTTGTAACCCAAACCCATAGACTATCACCATCAGCCCCAGGAAGTTGCCTTATGACCCTTTCCAGTCAATCTCTCTCTCCACCCCTCAGATGCAATCTCTGTTCTGGTTTTTCCACCATAGGTTAGTTTTGCCTATTTAGAATTGCATAACAACGGGATTGTGTATGTTTCTTCCTAGAAAGATTCTTTCACTTAGCATGTTTTTAAAATGCAGCTATGTTGTTGTGGTTATCAATAGTCCATTCCATGATATTGCTAAGCAGTGTTCCACTGTAGGTTGTAGCATACTTTGTTTATCCATTCTCCTGTGGACGGACACCTGGGCTGTTTCCAATTATTTTAAATAAAGCTGCCGCGAACATTTGTGTACCAGTCTTTTTGTGAACATATGTTTTCATAACTCTTGAATAAATACGCCTTGACTTTTAAAAAGATACACTTTCTTGTTCTTTTATTCATGGGAATCTTGTGAAGTAAACAAGTGAAAGAAAATAAGATCAGCATGTTTTAGTCCCCGAAGGTTTGCGGTTACTTCTCTAGCATAGAGAAAGCATAGACTGGGAAATTGATGCAGTAAAAAGTAGAATCATACTTTATGGCTGAAAAGAAACTTGGAGGTCAAATAGTTCACTGCCCCTCTCCTCCCCATTTTCACAGAGGTCACTGAGCTGCTTCGTCACAGCTTGCCAGTGGGGACCTCTACCCAGGTCTTACAATTTCCAGTCTGGTTTTCTTCTTCACTATCTCACTCATTCACAATAACCCTGGTATGGTATGAAAGAATGAGCAATACATTTAGATGATAATCACATGCACCTGAGCATTCGGCTCTTTTGCACCTGAAGGACATGTCTTTGACTCATCACTGGCACCGCAGGAGAAAGAATTAGATGGGCTGATGGTGCTCGTGATTCAACTCCTGAGCCCTGTTCTCACTGCTTTCCATATTCTGTTGTCCTGAGCTTTTTCCACCCCTACTGCCTTTCCACTGCTCATCTCTCACTGGCTCCCAGATTCTCCCCTCTGTCTTCTCTTTCCCAGAGCCAGCCCTCTGGTCATTCCTTAGCCCTGGCATCAGAGTTGGCTTCCCTTTGTTTGAACCCTACCACTTTATATTTCAAACAAACATTTTCATGTTGTTTCAGATTATAAAAGTGATTCACTCAACCATTAATTGAGCAAAAACAAAAATTCAAGAAAATACCAAGGGTATTGGACGTGTAAATTGCTGCAACTTCTACATAGAGTAATTCTGCAATATCTGATACAACTTTAAAACATGACAAATGTCTTTAACAAATGCATAAGGAAGCAAGTAAGCCAATGCACAGTAAGCAAATAGCTTTTATTGCCATAACAGATAACTGCTAAATCTCATTATGGCCACAAATATTTCTTTCTTGTTCGTGTTACTTTAGGACTGCGAGTCAGCTGAAGCTCTCTGAGACTAACCTGGGCTCCACTAGGCTTCACTGGGATCTAATGAGTTTAGGTGGGTTCCATGGATCTTTTCATTCAGTAACTTAGGTTGGAAGATTAGACATCATCTAGGAAAGACTCACCAATTTAAAGGCCACAGACTGGGATTAGTATCAGTCTATGGCCTGTTAGGATCCAGGCCACACAGCAGAAGGTGAGCAGCAGGTAGGTGAGCAAATCTTCATCTGTATTTACAGCTGTTCCCCATCACTCAGATTACCTCCTGAGCTCCGCCTCTTGCCAGATCAGTGGCAGTATTAGATTCTCATAGGAGCATGAACCCTATTGTTGTATAATTATTCCATTATAGATTACAATAGAATGCTACTAGAAATAAAGTGCATAATAAATGTAATAGACTTGAATCATCCAAAACCATTTTCCTTCCTCCACCCTAGGCTACAGAAAAATTGTCTTCCATGAAATTGGTCCTTGGTGCCCAAAAGGTTGGGGACCGATCTAGGGTATGACATTCTTATCATGGAAAACAAAAGGTTAAGGGAGGCAGAGTCAAGTCACAAAAATGCTTTTAAAGCATCGGTTCCAATGTGTCATAATGAATAATGACTAAAAATCTGTAGTCTATCCAGTTTACCCTCTTGTACACAAATACTTGCTTCCCTCCATAAACAAAATGCACTCATCTTCTCCCCAATATACCTCAAGAACTTTATCTAATTAGATGTCAGGCAGGAAGTTCAGAACCTCATGACTGACATCAGACTCAAATGATCCCTTTTGGTACATAGATAACCTATGTACTAAAATAACAAGTTATCTGACCCCCATATGTCATCATGCAATGCAATGGTAGAAGCAGATAACTGCAATAAACACTCTCAGCTGAAAAGAGAGCAAGGAGAGTCACAAAACCAGTAACTGAACCATTAAAATCTGAAATCCTACTGTGCAAATTCTAGGGGCTATGGGAGAAAATGAATATTTCCATTGAAAACTATTGCTTAGGGCAGCAGTTCCCAACCTTCCCAGCACCAGGGACCAATTTCATGGAAGACAATCCTTCCATGGATGGGGTGGAGTGGAGGGTTGGTTCCAGGGATGACTCAAGTACACCACATCCACTGTGCACCCCATTTCCACCACTACTACATTGCAACACACGATGAAACAATCATACAACAATAGGGTTCATGAACCCTACCATTGCTGATCTGACAGGAGGTTGAGCCAAGGCAGCAATGCAACCAATGGGAGCAGCTGCAAACACAGATGAAGCCTCAATCACTTGCCTGCCAGCTGGGGGTGGGAGGTGGGACCCAATGGGCAAGGGACTAGCACAGAACCAGCTAGAACCGGTTTGAACTGGCCAGAACCGGTTTGAACCAGCTAGAACCGGTTTGAATTGGCCAGAACCAGCTAGAACCGGTCTGATCCGGCCTGAAATGGTTTGAACCAGCCAGAAGCCAGAATCAGCTAAAACGATCTAAACCGGCCATAACCAGCTAGAATCGGTTTGAACCAGCTAGAACCAGTTTGAGCCGGCCAGAAACAGCTAGAACCAGTCTGAACCAGCCAGAAACTGGCTAGAACCAGCAAGAACCAGTTTGAACCAGCTAGAACCAGTTTGAACCATCCAGAACCAGCTAGAACCGGTCTGAACTGGCCAGAATCAGCTAGAATCGGTCTGAACCGGCCAGAACCAGCTAGAACTGGTTTGAACTGGCCAGAAAGAGCTAGAACCGGTTTGAACCACACTGAAGCTGTTTGAACCAGTCAGAACCAGCTAGAACTGGTCTGAACCAGCCCGAACCGGTCTGAACCAGCTAGAACCAGTTTGAACCAGCCAGAACCGGTCTGAACCAGCCAGAACCGGTTTGAACCACCCAGAACCGGTTTGAACTGGCCAGAACCGGTTTGAACCAGCCAGAACCAATTGGAACCAGCTAGAACCGGTTTGAACCAGCTAGAACCGGTTTGAATTCACCAGACAGAACCAGCTAGAAACAGTCTGAACTGGCCTGAAATGGTTTAAACCAGCCAGAAGCCAGAATCAACTAAAACTGGTCTAAACTGGCCAGAACCAGCTAGAACCGGTCTGAACTGGCCAGAACCAGCCAGAACCGGTCTGAACCAGCTAGAAACGGTTTGAACCAGCCTGAACCACCCTGAACCAGCCAGAGCGGGTCAGAACCAGCCACAACCGGTTTGAACCAGCCAGAACCAGTTTGAACCAGCTAGAACCGGTCTGAACAGCCAGAACCAGCTAGAACCAAACAGAACCAGCTAGAACTGGTTTGAACCAGCTACAACCGGTTTGAACTGGCCAGAACCAGCCAGAACCGGTTTGAACCAGCCAGAACCAGTTTGAACCACCAAGAACCGGCCAGAACCAGCCAGGACCGGTTTGAACTGGCCCGAACCAGCTAGAACCAGTTTGAGCCAGCCAGAACTGGTTTGAACCGGCCAGAACCAGCTAGAACTGGTCTAAACCAGCCAGAACCAGCAAGAACCGGTTTGAACCAGCTAGAACTGTTTTGAACCAGTCAGAAGCCACAATCAGCTAGAACCAGTCTGAACCAGCCAGAACCAGCTAGAATCGATTTTAACTGGCCAGAAAGAGATAGAACCAGTTTGAACCATCCTGAAGCTGTTTGAACCAGTCCGAACCAGCTAGAATCGGTCTGAACCTGCTAGAACCAGTTTGAACCAGCCAGAAACGGTCTGAACTGGCCTGAACTAGCTAGAACCGGTCTGAAAAGACCAGAACCAGCTAGAACTGGTCTGAACAGCTAGAACCAGCTGGAACTGGCCAGAACCAGCTAGAACTGGTTTGAACCAGCTAGAACTGGTTCGAACTGGCCAGAACCAGCCAGAACCGGTTTGAACCAGCCAGAACCGGTTTGAACCTCCCAGAACCGGTTTGAACTGGCCAGAACCAGCTAGAACAGGTCTGAACCGGCCAGAACCAGTTTGAACCAGCTAGAACCGGTTTGAACTGGACAGAACCAGCTAGAACCAGTCTGAACCGGCCTGAAACATTTTGAACCAGCCAGAAGACAGAATCAGCTAAAACTGGTCTAAACTGGCCAAAACCAGCTAGAACCGGTTTAAGCCTTCCTGAACCGGCCAGAACCAGCCAGAACCGGTTTGAACCAGCCTGAACTGGTTTGAACCGGCCAGAACAAGCCAGAACCGGTTTGAACCGGCCAGAACCTGTTTGAACCACCCAGAACCAGCTAGAACCAGTTTGAACCAGCCAGAAGCCAGAATCAGCTAAAACCGGTCTAAACCAGCCAGAACCAGCTAGAACCGGTCTGAACCAGCCAGAATCGGTTTGAACCAGCCAGAACTGGTTTGAACCTCCCAGAACCTGTTTGAACTGGCCAGAACCAGCTAGAACAATTCTGAACCAGCCAGAACCAGTTTGAACCAGCTAGAACCGGTTTGAACTGGACAGAACCAGCTAGAACCAGTCTGAACCGGCCTGAAACATTTTGAACCAGCCAGAAGACAGAATCAGCTAAAACTGGTCTAAACTGGCCAAAACCAGCTAGAACCGGTTTAAGCCTTCCTGAACCGGCCAGAACCAGCCCGGTTTGAACCACCCAGAACCAGTTTGAACCAGCCTGAACCGGTTTGAACTGGCCAGAACCAGTCTGAACCGGTTTGAACCAGCCTGAACCGGTTTGAACAGGCCAGAACCAGCCAGAACCGGTTTGAACCGGCCAGACCCTGTTTGAACCAGCTAGAACCAGTTTGAACCAGCCAGAAGCCAGAATCAGCTAAAACTGGTCTAAACCAGCCAGAAGCCAGAATCAGCTAAAACCGGTCTAAACCAGCCAGAACCAGCTAGAACCAGTCTGAACCAGCCAGAACCAGTCTGAACCGGCCTGAAACGTTTTGAACCAGTCAGAAGACAGAATCAGCTAAAACTGGTCTAAACTGGCCAAAACCAGCTAGAACTGGTTTGAGCCTTCCTGAACCGGTTTGAACTGGCCAGAACCAGCCAGAACCGGTTTGAACCACCCAGAACCAGTTTGAACCAGCCTGAACCGGTTTGAGCATGCCTGAAACAGTTTGAACTGGCCAGAACCAGCCTGAACCGGTTTGAACCGGCCAGAAACGGTTTGAACCGGTTTGAACCGGCCAGAACCTGTTTGAACCACCCAGAACCAGCTAGAACCAGTCTGAACCAGCCAGAAGCCAGAATCAGCTAAAACCGGTCTAAACCAGCCAGAACCAGCTAGAACCGTTCTGAACCAGCCAGAATCGGTTTGAACTGGCCAGAACCAGCTAATACCGGTTTGAGCCTGCCTGAACCGGTTTGAACCAGCCAGAACTGGTCTGACCCAGCCAGAACCGGTTTGAACCAGCCAGAACCAGCGAGAACCAGTCTGAACCAGCCAGAACTGGTCTGAACCAGTTTGAACCACCCATAACCGGTTTGAACCTGCCAGAACCAGTCTGAACCAGCCAGAAACCGGTTTGAACCAGTCTGAACCAGTTTGAACCACCCATAACCGGTTTTAACCGGCCAGAACCAGCAGAACCACTCTGAACTGGACAGAACCAGGCAGAACCGGTCTGAACCAGCCAGAAAGAGCTAGAACCGGTTTGAACCATCCTGAAGCTGGTTTGAACTAGTCAGAACCAGCTAGAACTGGTCTGAACGAGCCAGAACCGGTTTGAACCAGCCAGAACTGGTCTGAACCAGCCAGAACTGGTCTGAACCGGCCTGAACCAGCCAGGACCAGTTTGAACCGTCCAGAACCAGCTAGAACCAGTCTGAGCCAGCCAGAACCGGTTTGAACAAGCCATAACCGGTTTGAACCACCCATAACCGGTTTGAACTGGCCAGAACCAACCAGAACCGGTTTGAACCAGCTAGAACCAGTTTGAACCGGCCAGAACCGGTTTGAACCAGCCAGAACCGGTTTCAATTGGCCAGAATCAGCTAAAACTGGTCTAAACCGGCCAAACCAGCTAGAACCGATCTGAACTGGCCAGAACCAGCCAGAACCGGTCTGAACCAGCTAGAACCGGTTTGAACCAGCCTGAACCAGCCAGAGCAGGTCTGAACCAGCCATAACCGGTTTGAACCAGCTAGAAAGTGTTTGAACCAGCTAAAACCAGTTTGAACCATCCAGAACCGGTTTAAACCGGCCAGAACAAGTCAGAACCAGTTTGAACTGGCCAGAACCAGCTAGAACCGGTTTGAACCAGCTAAAACCGGTTTGAATTGGCCAGAACCAGCTAGAAACAATCTGAACCAGCCTGAAACGGTTTGAACCAGCCAGAAGCTAGAATCTGCTAAAATTGGTCTTAGTGCACATTTGCTCACCAGAGAGAGAAACAGAGAGAGAGAGGGAAAGGGAGAAATCACCCCCATTTGGGGGATGGCCATGCTGCAATCCTCTCTCCTCCACTGTCCTCTCAGAACTTTGGACACTCACTCACATGTGCCCAGCATGATTTTCCAGCTACCAAGACTGGGACTCAAACCTCAGTCAGTCACGTGTAAGTCCGGTGCCTTAACCATGTGCTGGTTTTTAAAAAAACCTTCAAATAGAGTAAAGAATGTTCTTGAATTAGGCCTTGATTCTGATTCCTGGAAGTAGCTCTCTAGTCATTTATCTCCATAGCCCTTGGCTCTGCCCTCTGGGATGCTCTTCCTTTTCCATTATCCTCTTTGGCCATGTCTGAATAAAACATTGCAGAATATGCCCTGCTTTGCAGTTAAGTGGCCTTCTTGGCCTGCTCCCTGTCTATGAAAAGCTAGGAGTCCAAGGGAGGTTTTATTTCTTGAACCATTACCATCTCTATTAATGCAGGTTGGTAGCATTTTTGATAAAACATTCTTTTAGAAATGTTCCTGTTTTACTACCTATTTTATTCCAATTGGCTTCAGGTTCCAGTAGGCATGCCTACAGTTCTTTTTGAGATTTGTTCCTCTCTCTCTAAATAAACCTTAGATACCTTAGCTTATCAGACTTCTGTGGGACTTAATAATTCAACTGACATGTCGAGTTCCCATAGGGCAGAAACAGATGAAATCTGTCTTAATGCCACTTCCCTAGGTCCCCAAAGTCCTAACACAGTTTGTGATGCAGCCCGTGCAAGGAAAGTGCTGCTGGGTCAGAGAAGCCTGAGGTCCACCCATGTCCTTTCTATAGACATGTGGTTCATATCACTAGTTAAGAAAAACTTCTACTGAAGGGAATTCTGGACTCTCTTTATTCTTCAATAACTCTCAGCACCACCAGGCCATATCTCCATTCAGGGACAATCAATGCCAATCACCAGGCACCTTGAACGGTATGTCTCTGCTTTTCTTTGCAGGGAAGTGAAAAGCCCATTTTTCCAGATATGATTTGACATCCAGGGTCCCCTGCAATACATAATAATTAAGTGTTTATTGTACAGAAGGAACAGTCCTCTCAAGGGAAATTAAGATCTATATGAGTTTATCTTAAGTCATAAGCCAGGTCTTAAAAGATAACTGAGATTTTTTCAAAGGGAAAGTTTTTGATTAAGAAATTACTGGTAAAAGGCAACTGAGAGACATTGCCAATGAATCACTCAGCCCTTACGTCTGTTCTGTGGGGGAGGACATTGTACCTGTTGTGAATGCTTTGGGGCCCAGCCAGTTCACCCACCTCTTCCTCTGAATACATAGAGGTTATTCTCAAAGACAACAAAGGTATGAGTTGAGAAGAAATAAAAATATCCTTTTGGAAATGAACTATGTGCAATGTCCTTAGAGTTAACCCGATACATTTGGCAAATGAACTTCTGAAGCCCTTCTAAAAGAAAGGCTGGAGTCATTTCTGATGTGGCTGGAGTCTCCTTGCTTTTCAACTAGTTCTCCAGTCTTGATCTCCAGATGGTCTCTGTGCCGTCTAGTGTGCCAGCTAGTCCATGCCTTTTCTGTGTATTCTCCTTAAGCGGATATTCTGCTTCAACTACTGTGAGCTCAGAAATGGCATTGCCATCATCCTTGCTGTTTTCATTTCTGTCCAAAATTGCTATTGAAACAAAACAAAACAAAACTGCTATGCTGGCACTGCAAGGAATTATGACTTAAATTCCCATATCCTTTGAGCTACTGCAATGATAGATAGCAAAGAGTCTGCCACATGAGGTGAGATAATGTATTCTGGGCGGAGGGTGGCCTGGAAGATCCTCCCCATTATTAAAATCTCCTTTCTCTTATGGAGTGATCGTGGTCCAGCAGCAAGACTTGTTTGAAAACAAAGGAAAAAAAAAAAGCTAGATTTAGGTTCTGGTTTATCTCTATTAATAGTGTGGCCATAAGGATGTTATTAACCTCTCCAGTATGCTAGTTCATTATTCTAAAAATGGAGAAGATAATGTCTATTTCAAAGCTCACATATTGAATAGGTAATATGTCAGAGTACTGAGTGTCTGACTTAAAGAAGGAAACAATAATTCCTCCCTACTCCTCTCACTAAGCCTGTCCTCACAATGAAGAATCCCATCTTCCCCTACAACACTGAGTGGGCTAACCAACAGGGGACTCTACAAGTTTAATTCCTCTTGGCTAGCAGGACTTCAAGAACTGTGGGAAGATGGAATTAAAGTATGAGTTTGCTCTGGCGCAAACAATTTTTTTTTTTTTTTTTTCTTTTTTTGGGAGAGGTTTTTGCTATAGGGCGCGTGCGCTCGCCAGACAGACAGAGAGAGACAGAGAGACAGAAAGCAGGAAATCACCCCCCAGGGGGGATGGCCACGCCGCAATCCCTTCTCCTCCATTCTCCTCTCGGGATCTTGGGCACGCACGCACACGCGCCCGGCGTGAGTTTAAGCCACCGGGTCCGGGACGCGAACCGCGGTCGACTACGTGGGAGTCCAGCGACATAGCCATTACGCTAACTGCTGGTCCCTGGCGCAAACAATTTTGAAATCCGTGCATAGCGTTTTCATAATACACATTTTCCATGAACCCTTTGAAGCTCTCTCGTATAAGAGAGATTCATCTGTAACCCTGTGAGTTGAAATGACAACATGAAAATTTAAAAGAAAACAGACAACTTTATTCTAAGTTCAATAGTACCTTGCCTCTTGGTTTGACCAGTCTATCCCCACTTAGACCCCACCAAATCCATCATCGTGGTAAGTCATCTTAGCCTGAGAGGGAGACAGACATGGGTTCCTCCATCAGCACAGAGTATCTTCCTGCCCGTGTGTCTATGGCACGTCCTCACTGCATATTTACCTAGCCCTTAGGAAGAGACCAGTATCTCCTCCCGGTTACTCATTTGTTATCTCCCTGAATTAACATGCACAGGGCATATTAACACTGCCCTGCTCTTCAGTCATCAAATCTAGTACAACTGTGGTCTTGGTCTTCCAGGAACACTTCGTAGCATTAACTTCTGTTATGCTTTAAAGAGCCTTCCTTCACAATGTTAAATATGAAAATAAACTTGCTGTTTCTTAATTGGCTAGGGCAGGTACCTAGAGTACTACCATGTAGGCTGTGAGGACGGTGGGAGAAGAGATGATGGGGTTAGGGAAGAGAAGCAGGTCATTTATGGCTTACTTTGCCTCTCCTTTCATTTTATCTTTCAAATTCAAGCTATTTTAGGGCATATTTTTCCAAAGCTTGAATTTCTGGGGACGTTTACAAGCTACCACAGTTCCTTGACAATGAAAAGGCCAGTGTCCTCCTGAGCTAAGAAGCCCAATTCGGAAGAGGAGACATTTTTAGAAACATAAACTCCACATAGAACAACCTCCCCTAATAAAACGAGGATGTACATTTATCAGTAGTGATTTTGACAATGTTATTTATTCGTCTACAGTTAAAGAAAAGGAAGCATATGGTGCACAAAACATCTTTTAGGTCCGTGGATGTGGGTTTAAGAAGCTGTTTAGGAAAAACATCTCCATTCTATACTTAAATGTCTGCCAGACAGCTGCCACCACTGCACGATGCGCAATTCTCGGTGGCATTTGGTAGACTGACAACAAAAGAAATTGGTACTGGATGTACAACTGATGTCATAGGAATAATTATAATACCAAACAGTTGCTGAAATCTATTTTTAATATAAATCACAATAATAGACATGTAAAAGTGAAAGACTTTATAAACCTATTACAGAGAGGGAAAAATGAAAACCTCAAGTTTAAAGAGTCAAAATCAGCTAGGAAGTTTCGCCATTAACACTGCTCAGCTGGTGGTCATTAATAGCAACTCTCCAAGTCTTATCACTTATTACCAGTCCTCATTTTCCGTAACTTCTCTTTACCCCTCTTTTTTCTTATAATTCACCGTCTCCTCTTCTTCTGGTTCTCCTGTTTCTCTGAGTACTTTCCTGCCTTTTTCCTATTTCTTGCCCTCGAACAAATTGAAACAGATGGTTTAAAAAGAGGGGTTGGGTTTGAAGTCCAGTCTGATTACTCTTTGAGTAATCTTGGGAAAGAGTACTTCTAAATCTCTATATTCTCATCTATCTAATCTGCATAGTAAGTGTACTACTACAGTATAAGATCTTTGCAGGACCTTGTTTTATTCTGTGTAAATAATCCCTATCCCCTCAGTCTGTACAATGCAGCAAGCGGCCCTGGCTCCTTACCAGTGTGAGATCTGTGAGGACAGACATTATATGTTTACCAAGTGCCTAAAATACTGCCTAGAAATTAATAAACACCTAATACACACTTGATGACAGTTCTATCATCATTAGATACTTAAGGGTTTTGTTTTGTTTTGTTTTTTAATCTTTTGCTCCTCCATCACAGAGCATGATTTTATCCTCCACATCATGCTCCAAGATGGCTGCTGGAGTGCAAGCCATTGTGTCATGATCTAAGCAGCAGAAGGACGAAGGGTAACGTGCACTTCTCAGTTCATCAGTGCTCTTTGATGAGCTTCTAGAAGTCCCACAAAACCCTCCCATTCATAACTCTGTCCTGAATTTAGATATGTGGCCACCTCTCTGCAGAGAGTTGGGAAATACGGTGTTTGGCTAGGCACATTATTGCCCCATGTAAAATTAGGTTTCTATATTAAAGAAGAAGGGAGAATGTACACTGGGTAGTCAACTCACAGTTCTGCCTTGTCAAAGCTCGGAGACCTTTCAGGACTCTCTCCTGGGATGCCCAGACCCCAGGCTCAGCCCTAGGGAGGATATTGCTATGTAAAGCAGCCCATCACATTTTTGGAACAATAAATATCAGAAACTTTTTGTTTGTTTTTTTTTTTTCTTGGCTTGATGATTGTTTTTCTGACATTTATGTTTGTACTAGTTCTGCTCTATGAAATCATACTGGGAAAAAATCTATTTTTTTCTTCAATGTGACAGCAGGTTTTTTATTGAGTGATTAAATAATAGCCCTTCAAATGTTTTAAGAAAGCCATTCCATGACCATGAAGTCTTGCCTTCTTCAAGCTAAATTTTTCCAGTTCTTTAAGCTTTCTTCATAAACCCTATACTGTTCTTCTTTTTTCTTTTTTAAAATTTTATTTATTATTATGATAATCTTTTTATATTAGGTTGAATCACATATATCTTTACAGTGTATTACATTTCTTTTTCTAGCAGGAATACCATGCATATCAGTCAAGACAAAGACATTACTATCTTTCACCACATCATTATCATCAAATAGCTTTTCATAATTTTTTTCAGATTATTATTATTCTCATTATTTTTTAAAACAATCACTATACATCATTTGTCTTCTAAAAAGAATTTACCCAATGTGAAATACTTCTCAGACCAGCCCAGGTGAGAATACTATACATGTTATCATTAACAGGTAATAAACCATTTCTGTGTCCCACTAATGTCATGCCTCTATTTGTTCTCATGCTATCTTTCCCTATACTCTTCCCTTCTCCCACCCGATTCCACACTGTCTTCAGCATCTATTTTCACTGCTTTTATGCCCTCCAATATTTCTATTTCTACCATAAAGTATGGATAGTAGGTTTATATTAAGTGGATATATACAGTATCTTTCTTTTATATTCTGGCTTGCTTCACTCAGCAATAGATCCTCCATGTTCAGCCACTTTCTATCAAATGCTAGGGTCTTGTCATTTTTTTATAGCAGAATAGTATTCCATGGAGTATATGTGCCACACTTTTTCCATCCATTCATCTGCTTGTGGATATTTAGGTTGGTTCCATGTCTTAGTGATTGTGAATAATGCTGCAATAAACATTGATGTGCAAGCACTTTTCCAGCTGAGCATTCTCCTGTCCTTTGGGTAGATACCCAGAAGAGGGATTGCTGGATCAAATGGTAGTTCTATTTGTAGATCTTTGAAGAAACTCCATATTGTTTTCCACAGTAGCTGAACCAGTTTACATTCCCACCAACAATGTAGGAGAATTCCCCTTTCACTACATCCCCACCAACACTTACCACTTTTTGTATTTTTTAATCTTCACCATTCTGACAGGGGTTAGATGGTATTTCATTGTGGTTTTAATCTGCATCTCCCTTATGATGAGGAATGTTGAGCATTTACTCATATGCTTTTTGGCTGTGCTTATGTCTTCCTTAGGGAGATTTTTGTTCAGCTCATTTTCCCATCTTTTAATTGGGTTAACCATTTTTTTTTAATAAGCTGCTATAGTTCCCTGTGTATTCTGGTTATCATTCCCTTGTCTGAGGCATATTTTACAAAAATATTCTCCCATTCTAAGCGTTGTTGATTTACAGTAATCACTGTGTCCTTTGCTGTGCAGAACCTTCTTAGTCTGATATAGTCCCACTTGTCTATTTTAGGGATTAGTGCCTGTGCTTTGGGAGTTTTATTTAAGAAGTCTTTGCCTGACCCAATATCTCCCAGACTTTCCTCAGTATTTTCCACCAGATAGTTTTATAGTTTGAGGTCTTAGGTTCAGATCTTTGATCCATTTTGAGTTGATTTTTGTTAATGGTGAAAGATGGGGATTCAGTTTCATCTTTCTGGTGAATACCAAGTTTTTCCAGCACCATTTACTAAAAAATGTTTTCCTTTTCCCAATGGATTGACTTGTTTCCTTGGCAAAAATCAGTTGGCTGTAAGCTTTGGGGTTTATTTCTGGGCTCTCTCTTCTATCCCATTGGTCCACCTCTCTGTTTTTATGCCAATACCATACTGTTTTGATTATCACAGCTTTATAGTTTATCTTGGGGTCAGAGAGTGATATGCCACTCACTCCACTCTTCTTGTGTAGGATTGCTTTGGCAATACGAGGTTTTTTATGATTCCAGACAAACTCTATGATTGTCTTTTCTAGATCTGTGAAGAATGTCTCTGGTATTTCGATTGGAATTGCGTTAAACATGTAGACTAATTTAGGTAGAATTGCCATTTTGATTATGTTAATTCTTCCAATCCAGGAACATGGGATGTCCTTCCACTTTTTTATGTCCTTTTCAATATCTTTTTTTAAGATTTTCATAGTTTTCTTTATAAAGTTCTTTGACTTCCTTAGGTTTATCCCTAGGTATCTCATAGATTTGGTAGCTATGGTAAAAGGGATTCCTTTCTTCAGCTCTACTTCATTCAACTTGTTGTTCATATAAAGAAATGCTATAGATTTTTGGATGTTGATTTTTGTATCCTGCCACTTTATTTATTTATTACTTCGAGATGTTTTCTCATGGGAACCTTTGGATCTTCTTAGTATACCATCATGTCATCTGCAAATAAAGATATTTAGAAACCCTACACTGTTCTTCTCTCCACTTCCCCGCTGAAGGTCCATCAGGTTATCACTGGCCCTTATAAAATATGGTTTCCAGAACTGTGCATGGACTGGGCTGGCCAGTGGAGAATCTGGAGGAACTAACACTGTCACTGTTCTTTCCATCACCAGAGATAAATGAGCTTCTTAGTCAATCACATTACACTATTGAATCACATGGAGCCTGGGTCTATAACGTTTTCAGGTATTTTTCCCAAGAACTGATATTAAGACAAGTTCTCCCATTATTTTATAGTGTTTTTAACCCAAATAAATGTACACTTGATCTTATTATATTTTTTTCTTGAATGTATAGACCCATTTCAATTTGCTGCCATCTCTTAAAATTCTGACTCTGCCATCCCAGGAATTCTCTGTCTACCTTCTCCCAGCTTCATGTCCCCTACAGATCTAAGCAGTACCTTCTGAATCTTAATCCAAGTTGAACCACTTAGCGGAGCACTGTTACGGATAAAGGCCATGATAGACTGTATGGAAACCCCCTTTCTGAAGAAAAGGAACCCATTGTCATATGAGGTAGATTCCTTCATAGTCATGTACCAGAGCCAAAGAGGAAAAGGCCCTCCTTCCCCAGCTCTCCTTCCAGCTCCACAGCATGCAGGCAGCTCTGAATTCTTGACCTTTACTTTCTTACTGCTGGGCAACTGAGGAGCAGGAGTCACAGCTGGCTGTAGAAGTGCTGTATCTGTCATGTTGCCCTGTTGTCCTGGGGCTCTGATGCTTCTACTAAAGCTTTAAGACAATAGGAAAACTGCATTTAACATCTAGTTACACATGTATGGCCTACGAGACCTTTGTGAAAATAAGTGACTCAAAGACATAGAAGGGAGAGAAATAAAATGAATCATGAGAGGAAAGAATGGCATTGATCGTGGCATCATGTATGCAGCAGTTACTTTGCAGACAGGCTGTTGCACAATCATTCAATCCTCATATCAGTGCTGTGATGTAGGTTTTACTATCCCTGCCTGCACTGTACAGCCTCCTGCAATTTTACAGGTGAGAAAGATGGAGTTAATATTTTTGTCAAGAATACAGAGGCTTAGTCCAAAACCAACACGGTCAACCCCTAGATCACACAACTTGCAAAAAAGCTGGGAGGGAAGATGACAACTCTAGGGGAGCCCCTAAAAAGAGAGCTACCTGGTTATCTCTGAACCCACAAAGAAGGGCAGGGGCCCACATTGCTTTTGAGAATGTGCCTGGGATCCCCACTGATGTGCTGTGGATCCTGTAAGAGACCAAAGTGGCATATTTAGAAAACCATCACCTCACACTCTGGCCCACTGCTCCAGGTACCTACTAGCTATGCCATCTGACATTCCCAACTATCCAACATGGACCCTCCACTCTCACCCAGTAGCTTTCTTGGCCAAGAATGCCAAACTCACTTTCTGCTCAACACAGAGCTTCAGGGTGTGACATTCATCTAACCTGAAAAGCTCATCCAACTCTTCAGCAATCTATGTTTGTCATTTTATTTCAAGCCCCAACTCAGAACTCAAATCTTGGGACCAGAAGGTGGCATGTTGGTTAAGGCGCTGGACACTCCCACATGGCTAACTGCGGTTCAAGTCCCAGACCAGGTGGCTTGCTTTCTCACTTTTCCTCTCTCTCTCTCTCTCTGGTCAAATTAAAATAAATGAATAAATTAAATTAAATAAATAATTCTAAACAAAAGAAACTCAAAATTGGCTCTGCCTGATTCATCACATCCTCGGCATTCATTTACATTTTTCCCCGAAAACCAAGAACACAGGTGAGAAAGGGAGCAGTTATAGCCTTGCAATTAGTTTTTAGTACCGCTAGATGGGGATCTTAGGATGGTAAGAAGAAAGGCTGACCCAGTTGCCTAAGAGAAACCAGGAAGGAAACTGATAGTAGAGGCTGAAGCACAGTTTATAAATCAGTAAGACAGCAGCAGTCAGTGAACCCCACACACATACATATATTTCAATATGTAATATATACAAAGTCTTTAAAGAGTTTGTAGAAAATTCATATTATGAAAAAGATCTATGAGTGGGTTTAAAAAAGTTTTGGCAGTAAAATAAATTCATACTTTAATTCCATTTTTCTACAAACTTTTTGATGTCCCCCCCCCTCTCTCTATATATATATACACACACACACACACACACATACACACACACACACACACACACACACACACACATGTGATGAGTGAAATGCAATTTTTTTTTTTTTTTTTTATAGAGGTTTTTGCTATGGGGCATGTGCACTCACCAGAGAAACAGAGAGAGACAGAAAGTGAGAAATCACCCCCCAGAAGGGATGGCCATGCCACAATCCCTTCTCCTCCATTCTCTTCTGGAGATTTTGGGCACGCACACACACACAAGCCCAGTGTGAGTTTTAAGCCAGCCAGGTCCAAGACTTGAACTCAACTATGTGGGAGTCCAGCGACATAAACATTACGCCATCTGCTGGTCCCGTGGAAGGCAATTTTGCAAGAAACTAAGATTTCCTATAATCAGGCTTGTATTATACAATCTCGTGTGGAGAACCACAGCACGTTGGTTTCCTCATGAAGGAACTGAGACTCAAGGATGTGAAGTGATTTTTCAAAAGGTAAAAGCAAAACTACTTAAGTCAGTTTGAAATTGTTTTTATTCCACCTTGTGATACTTATGGTGTATTTAAGACTTTCCTATTATTCCGCATAGTAACTATGGTTAATAGCAATGTAGTGTTCTTACAAGAAAAAATTATAAGTATGTGAGGAATGCATATATTAATTGGCTTGATTCAGCCATTCCATAATGTATCCATATACCAAAACATCATGTTGTACATAATAAATATAGATCATTTTTATTTATCAGTTAAAAATAATAAATACATAAATAAAATAAAGGGGAACAAAAAGGACTATACATAACCATAAGCTGGAATTAAAATTTTCTGACTCATTTCAATCTCCTACATCTCTATGACTTACACAGATATAACCGTATTGCTAGCCACAATCACCATTTCTGAGCCCCTACTATGTGTTAAGCATCATTTTACCATTTTTTAAAGGAATTATTTAATGTATTTAACTTTGATCAGAGAGGGGCAGAGAAAGAGAGAGAGAAAAAAAGAAAGCCCACCAGGTCTGGGACACAAACTGCAGGCGGCCATGTGGGAGTCCAGCGCCCCTAACCACCACACTATCTAACAGCCCCCATTTTATTGATTTAAGTTATGCTTTTACATCCCTAACATTTCAGACAAAATGGTCTCAATGCTGTTAATGACAGGTTCAATGTCACAGAGCTAGCAAACAGAAGTGCAGGGATTCAAACCCAGATCCGACTGAAGCCAAGGTACACTGTTGTTCCCTATGTCTGCTGCTTGCCTGTACCAAGCTGAGCAATCAGGACCACCATAGAGTTAGCTTAGTGGAATCTGGTTCCCAGGATAATGAGCTGGGGGCTCCGTGCCTTCTGGCATCCTAGCTGAATTTAAGGAAATGCATACTGTTCCTTTCTTTTCCTTTGGTGCCCTGGACTGGACCCTTTCCCGACAAGGCAGCAGAGAGCAGTAGAAGAACCCCACACCTCTTTAACTCTCTGGACTCAGTCATTTGTCATAGAAACAGAGTGAAACGAAGCAGGTGATTCTGCTGGTTACTCAGTACCTGCTATGTCCTGTGGATCAGAGATGAGTAGAGGTGGTGCTTGCCCTCTGAGCTCCCAGTCCAGTGGTGGAGGAGACACACAAGCCTTGGAGGTAGTGAACCTAGAGGGCTCAGGAGAAAGAGCAAGGAGCTGAGGAGCCACAGCAGCAAATGGCTGACCAGCTGGCCCGAGAGTGACCAGCACTGTAGTGCTCTTACTAGCTCCTCTCTACTCCTTTGCCTTGGTCCTCAGACAATGGCCAGATTGCCTCTGTTGATTTATAAATAAATAAATACAACGTGGTGACCCGAAAAGGAACCTCAAAACTGTGTTGACCTGCTCTCCCTCCCAGGCATGCTAGGCAGAAATCCACATCAGTGCAGAGGATGCTGTGCCCAAGCTCACTGTGGTCAAGGGCATCTGAGGGCATAACACATTGTAAGAAGACTATCCAGGCAGGCACTTGAGGTTATGCCCATTGTGAAATACGGGACTTTAAGGCTCCTGTCAATAACTTGCTTGGGGACATTTAAATTAGGAGTGCTTTGCAGAGTTGTGGGCCTGTCTTCTGGAGCATAGATAGTCCCCTTGGTTAACGACAGCTATCACTGACCAGCCTCTGTTGGTACTAAGTACTTTGCATGTGTCACCATCTCTTCTAATCAGCCACCCTGGGAGCAGATGCTCTCACCATGGACACCTCATAAGCATCTCTAGTCCATATTTATCACCACATACTTATTTTTTGTGTGGTAAGAACACCTCAAATCTCTTAGCAATTTTCCAGTGTACAATATATTGTTTTAATTATAGTCACCATGATGTACGACTGGTCCCTTGAACTTCCCCCTCATGTCTGACATGTACCCTTTGACCAATATCCCCCTTTTCTCACTCTCCCATTCCTAGTTCCTGGCAACCAACATTTTCCTCTCTGCTTCTGTGAGTTCAGCTTTTTCAGATTCCACATGTGAGTGAGATTGTGTGGCAGCTGTCTTTCTGTGCCAGGCTTATTTCATTTAACATAATGTCCTCCAGGTTCATCCATGTTTTCACAAATGATAGGATTTCGTTTCTTTTAATGGCAGAATAGTAGTCTATTGTGTATACGTACCACATTCTTCTACTAACAGACACATAATAGCCATATCCCGGCTATTATGAATGATGCTGCAGGAAGACAGGAGTACGGATATCTCCTCAATATACCAATTTTCTTTCCTTTGGAAATATACCCAGTAGTGGGATTGCTGGAGAAAATTCCACTATGTTTGTGTGTGTGTGTGTGTGTGTGTGTGTGTGTGTGTGTCTGTTTTTAATTGCTGGAGGGCATGTATGCTTGCCAGAGAGACAGAAAGGGAGAAAACAACCCCCAATAGGGCATGGACACATCACATTCCTTTCTCGTCCATTTCTCCATCCTGTTGAGATTTTTTGCATGTACATGCAGGTGATGTGTGTGTTTTTCAAGCCACTGGGGCCAGGATTTTAACTGCAGTCAGCCAAGTGGGAACAGCTCCCTTAACCACTAGATTACTTGGTCAGCATGGTAGCTCTATATTTAATTTTTTAAGGAACCTCTTCACTGTTTTTCATAATGGCTATACTAATTTACTCATTCTCATCTTTTTGAAACCCAATTTGCAAAACACTTTTGCAGAATCTGACAAAAGCCCACATGTGCAGAGTTCTCACCTAAGATGAAAGTCTCTGGTTGTGATCAGATTAGCTGACTAAGGAGCATGGTGCCCCTCCCTCTGGCCTACTCTTTAAAACAAGGACCATGCAGTGAAACAGCATTATCAGGATGTGACATCTGTGTGAAGCCTGGAGGGAATCACATTCATGGTAGAATTAATTATTCCATCTGACCAGTCTTGAGCACCATTTAGGGGTCTCACATAACATTCAACTCAGATATGAAGGAAAAAACCAACTGATATGTCAAAAACTTTAACTGAAGCATGAATGAGCTTGAGCCAATGTATTCTCCAGCTACTTGACCACCAGGCCCTCAGCTGTCCACCCTGCACAAAGAGGACGCCCTTCGACATTATCCCAGGGGAGCACTCAAGGAGAAAACCTGATTACAGTGCATGCTGAAAGACACCAAGGAGCGAACACTGTATACAGAAGGATACAATAATGATTCCTATTTTTTAAAAAGTTAGTACCAACATGGGAAACTATATGAAAAGTTACATCTTATAAAAGCAAATTATGTTTGTGAAACAATTATGTATATAAAAATAAGTTGAGTTATCTAAATGGTAATAACCATTTAATGATTAATTAGCAAATTAATGCTATAGCTAACAAGCCTTAAGATTTTAGAAAACAGAATCACTGGGCATAGTGGTTAAGTTGTTAGATCCCATATGACCAGTGCCAAGGTTTTAATCCTGGACCCAGTGGCCTGGAAATCACACTGGGCACACGTGCAAATGTGCCCAAAATCTAAAGAGAAGGAATTGCAGCGTGACCATCCCCCATGGGGGGTGATTTTTCACTTTCCCTCTCTGACTCTCTCTAGCTAAGTCAATTTGAGTGGTCATAGTTCTAAAACACAAACTCAAAGCACCTTAAGAAAGTGCTCTGAGGAGTTTGGGTTACAGTGTATCTTTTATACATTTCAGGGAAGCAGAAGCCATGAATCAATAAGTGGACACTACACATTGGCTTAACCCAAAAAGGCAGGACATCTTAAAGTGAAGAAAGGGAGGTTTACAAATCACGAGTAGATTAGAGATACTTTTGTTATTGTTCAAGAGAGCAATGTTTTGTTAAAAGTTGGTGTCAGCAGAAAGGAATGTTTGTTACATCTTTTTGTAGTTTAAAATTAGCTTTAGTGGGATAGTGGAAGTATTTATACCAAGGAAATGGGCAAATGCTACCTTTCTTTTTTTTTTTAAGATCCAGTTGCTCAGTATACCATTGAATCACATATGTCAGGAGTCAAAAGCAATTTGTTAATTTAAAAGTAATGGGACTCTTACATAAAAGTAATAGAAGTTTACGCTAAGGACACTGACTTGTCTGTAGACTCTAAGGAACCCACAGGTGTTCAGGAATGAATATAACTGACAACTTAAACACTGTTAGAAACTTCCAGCTTTTGGCTCTTTCTTCTGGCCTCTGTCTCTGTTTCTCTCTCTTCCTTCCATGGTATCTCTATTCCAAATCTCAAGAAAGATGGCTGCTAAGGTTCTTAAAATTGTAATCTGATAGCTTCAATTACTGAAAAAAAAAAATGCTTTCTCTTCTCTGTTCCAGTCCCAAAATGTCCTGGAGGAGATCTGTGATTCATTCACTGTAGTCAGTTGTACAGTTCTGGACCAATCAATTGTAGCAGGAAAGGGACTGCAGTTGAGCCCTGTTTGGTAAAGTGCCCATCCGGGAATCAGTCAGCTGGGGCCAGAGTTACACAAACACTGCAGCTTGTAGGTAACCACATGATCTGTAGGAGTAGCAATCCTCAGAAGAAAAGTGGTTCTGGGCAGAAAAGCAATGGACTCCAAGGTGGCAGAGAGTGGCAGAGGTAAGCCTGGAAGGTAGGGAACTTTGGTGTGGAAGGCTTTGCCCAGTGCATAACTCAGAGTGCAGATTGGGGATGGAATGTCATGATTAAATTTCTTCTTTTTTTTGAAGAGGTTTTTTACAGTAGGGTGCTTGCACTCACCAGAAAGACAGAGAGAGAGACAGAGAGACAGAAAGCGAGAAATCACCCCCCAGGGGGGATGGCCACGCGGCAATCCCTTCTCCTCCATTATCTTCTTGGGATCTTGGGCACACACGCACACGCACCCGGCCCGAGTTTAAGCCACCAGAACCGGGACTTGTACCGCGGTCGACTACATGGGAGTCCAGCAACATAGCCATTGTGCTAACTGCTGGTCCCTCGTGATTAAATTTCTATGGCCCCATTTTGAGGGTGAGCATGTGACAGGTAAAACTTGTGGCAAAGAGGGCAAGTAGAAGGCAATTGCTCTCATCCAAGTGTGAATTTATTTATTTCATCTTACCTTATGCTTACAAAATTTTGTGTTGTGTTTCTTCTTTTTCTTTTTTCAGGCTTTATCCTATCATTATTCATTCTTTTCCTCCTCTGGTCATTTACAAGTGCTTACCATACTGGTGGTTATCAACCTTCACCCAAAGGTCATAAGCAAACTATTTTTCCCTCTATGTCGAATAAGATGCAAACTATTTATGCATAGTAAGGTCTTTTAATACGCCATTGTTGCCTCCTTTAATCAGATGAAATCTTTCAAAGGCCTTCGCTTCCCAACTTTTTCCCTTAGACCTTCAGAATGCTCTTCTCCATGAGTTTATTACAACAGCTTACCTTATTTTAATAAAGAAGTATAGCATAGTGTTGAAAATATCAAATAAGAAGAAAGAAAATGGACTGAAATAGGACTGAAGAAGCAGGAAAGATGCCAGGAAACAACCATGAGGGCCACGTGGCTGGGAGCTCAAGGGTGAATTGGAGAAGATGGAGAGGGAGGAAACTGAACTGGAATGAAGAGGAAGCTCCAAAGCAGAGCAGTGAGAGGGGGACGAGGAGAGGAGAAGATTTGTTCATTGAAATATAGATACAGAAAAGGACACGTAAGCCCAATGAATTTCACAAACTAAATACACCTGTGTATTCAGTACCCAAATCTGGAAATAAAATATTACCCGCACCTAGGAACACCCCCTGTTCTCCCTTTTGGTCACTAATAACCTGCAAGGATAAGCACAATCCTCACTTCCAGCAGGAGAAATTATTGTTGCCTGTTTTGTATTCTATGTCTGTCAATAGCACCACACAGTGTATTTTCTTCCGGATTCAGCTCCGTTGGCTCAACATTCTGTATGTGATCCATATTGTATCAAGAGGCTGTAGATCACTCAATTTCATTGGCACACAGAATTTCATTCAGTGAACATGCTGTAATTTAACTATTCTTCTGTTGATGAGCATTTGGATAGTTTCTGGTTTTGAGTTACTATGAATAATGCTGCTTTGGCATATCCAGTTAGTTTGTTAGTATGAAAACTAGTACTGGGACCAGCAGTTAGCGTAACGGCTATGTCGCTGAACTCCCATGTAGTCAACCGTGGTTTGAGTCCCAGACCTGGTGGCTTAAACTCATGCTGGGCGCGTGTGCGTGCGTGCCCAAGATCCCAAGAGGAGAATGGAGGAGAAGGGATTGTGGCGTGGCCATCCCCCCTGGGGGGTGATTCCTTGCTTTCTATCTCTCTGTCTCTCTCTGTCTTTCTGGCGAGCGCACGCGCCCTATAGCAAAAACCTCTCCAAAAAAATATATATATAACAAACTAGTACTAAATTCCTAAACAATCAAGTTATTTGACATTGCAAGATAGATAGGCATTTTTAACCAGATCTGAATTTAGCCAGTCTGTTCTTGATTACAGAGGGTTGTGAAGGAGGATGGGGGAGAGAGAGAGAGGAAAAAAAACAACAATAATGAAACAGAACAAAACTTTGCTTCTAGCCAACAGGAACGCAATGGCAAGCCGGGCTTACAAAATTATAATGCCCCTTAATTTCTTTGGGACATTCTGCCTCTGTAAGCTGGTCCTCTTCTCCCACAGTCAGCCTTGCACGGTAATAATAGAACAATGTAGCCTTTCATTTAATCGTCATTAATATGCCATGGTCACACATCCCTCTGTGTCTGCCCATATTTCCATTTTTGTTAGAAGAGAAATCTGAAATTTAATTATTCAGTTTGCTGGGAGAGGTTTAAATTGTTTCTTCTCTTCACCCCTTTTATTCTTTATATCGCTATATGCATTTGCCTTTGAGATTGGAATTGAGGCTATTGATTATGCAGAAAACAAAACAAAATGATCTCTAAATCAGGCAACGCACAGTGGACACTCAGAGTCTGTAGTTAGAAACACACGCACAGAGTTTTCCACGCTAAGTATTTTCTACCTTATTAGAGTTGACATTTAGCCCCACAACTAAATTGTAGAAAATGACTCTTCTAAAATAAGCTGGCAGGGCCCTGATGGCCTTGCCATCTGTACAAATTGTTTAACTTTAATGAAAGATACAGTGGCATTTGCATCCCCATCTCACGGCTTTACCAGTAACTCTTTCTCCTATTTCCCACATGAAATAAAAGAAGAGGGGAGGGATGGGGAAAAGGGAGAGAGCCTGGGCAGGAGTAGGCATTACATTGGTCGTTCACTGAATCATGACAGTGGCTTCTTGTAGGTTTCACAGGTGCAGTTAGGAAGCAGGTGGAAACACTTAAAATTTGCAGTAAATTCTGTCAGTCTGGCAATGGATTCTCTCTCTATAAATACAGTGTTTAGGATGAAAATTTGGGAGGAAAGTTCTGCCAACATGCCTAAATAATTTTTCTACATCACTGATCAGTTCATTGTTTGGAAAGGTAAATATTTGATTTGAAAAGCTTTGCATTTTAAAGTAGCTCTCAGCCCTCGAAAGAACGTTAGCTCAAGCGCCCAAAGGCCTGGTTGCCACATTTGAGCTGTGTGATGCGAGACAAATCACAACCTCTCTGAGCCATTATTCTTTGATGAAACTCAAATAAAAGAGATAATTGATGTGAAAATGCTGTCTGCAAATAGTAGAATAATATAATTATTGCTCATTACAGCCCTGCTCTCTGCCAATGAGATAAACTTGTGACAAGACAATTTCCTTGGAAAAATAAAACACGGAAATCATGTATCAGCTGATAATATAAATGCTTATATTGTACTCTGTCCTTCTGTTAATTTTTCGACTCTTCCTGCAGATTCTGAACCCATATGGAAGGGTCACATGAGAGCCCTTTGGATGCTATAAGTAGCATTTGATTTGGTGTGCAGGAGGAAAAAGTGGGAAGCCTGTACTTCCAGATTACCAATAAGACATTTTTTATTATAAATATAAATTATAAGAGAAAGAAATCTATTTCCTCATAACAGGCTGATGACCCTCTGAGGCATACCTTTCACACTGTCTCAATAGGAAAGACCTCTGCATTGGGATTTGAAGGACCCTAAGGCCTCTCAGCTCTAAAGGAGCCTACAATTCCGTAAAGACCCAACGTTCTGGGACCAGCAGTTAGCGTAATGACTACGTCGCTGGACTCCCATGTAGTCGACCACGGTTCAAGTCCCGGACCCGGTGGCTTAAACCTCACGCCAGGCATGAGTGCGTCCGTGTCCAAGATCCCGAGAGGAGAATGGAGGAGAAGGGATTCCCCCAGGGGATGATTTCTCACTTTCTGTCTCTCTGTCTCTCTCTGTCTGTCTGGCGAGCACACACTCTATAGCAAAAACCTCTCAAAAAAAAAGACCCAACATTCTAACTTCAGACCTTTTGGGCTAAATGGAACCCAGATGAGATAAGGACTCTCAAAATTTAGGTATGGTTGGTAGTAGGTATCAAATGATGCCTCCAGCATTATTGATGACCCTGGATAGCACCATGGCCCTAAGCCTGAGGGGTGGTATATGGTGGTATAAACAGGGAACAAAAAAGGTGTCTAGTTTTTGGAAATCCAGCCTGATACTGGGTTCTAGGAATAAAAGCTATAATCTCTATCTTCAAGGGGGTCCTAGTGATGACTCAAACCATAAGCAGATTGTAATACAAGGTAGAAAATGCAAAGATGTGAAAACCCATAAACCACAAGCCCAATATTCTCATTTCATGAGTGAAAAAATCTAAGGACCAGAGGGAGAGTAAATGACTTGTCCAAGGTCACCTGGCTGGTGGCAGTCACACAGAGGATACAGGCCTCACACCTTACCAACGCCCTTCCCAAGCACTCTTGCTTCTCTTCTTTCCCCAGAAGAACTGCTGCTTATTTAGTATCTTTTTATTTATTTATTTATTCATTTATTTATTTATTTATTTATATATACATTCAATGACATTGTTTAGCTTATGAAGTGAATATTTCAATATGTGAACATTTCTCCCCAGTCCAGTTGATCAAAATACCTTCAACAGATAACACCACAGCTCCCAGTCCTCTCAATGCTCTGCCTCTGTATCCTTCCTCCAAATATCCTTCCCTAGGCCCCACTCCTCCACACACACCACATCTGGCATTCACACCCATCTTTTGTGTTTGTATATCTTTTAGTCAATCAGTTTTGGTCATAGAGTGCTGACACTCGGTATATATTAAGTGGGGACATACAATATCTCTCCTTCATAGCCTGGCTTGCTTCACTCAGCAGTAAATCTTCCATATTCTTCCACTTTCGGTCAAAAGCCAGGGTTTTGTTGGCATCTTGAATGTCCCAGGACTGGGCTGTGTCTACATGGATATTCTGCTTTTAATCTTCCAAATAAATCTCATGAGTAATGTAGGACTAGCAGTTAGCGTAATGGCTATGTCGTTGGACTCCCATGTAGTCGACCGCAGTTCGAGTCCCGAACCTGGCAGCTTAAACTCACTCTGGGCACGTGTGTGTGTGTGCCCAAGATCCCAAGAGGAGAATGGAGGAGAAGGGATTGTGGTGTGGCCATCCCCCCTGGGGGGAGATTTCTCGCTTTCTGTCTCTCTGTCTCTCTCCATCTTTCTGGCGAGCGCATGAGCCCTATAGCAAAAACCTCTCCAAAGAAAACAAAAACAAACAAAAAAAACTCATGAGTAATGTATTATTACTCATAATTTTATAAGGGAGTAATTGAGTATGGAATAGATCAAATCTATTCTTCTCTTCTTCTCTGGTTATAGGATTGTGACCAGACAACATCCCTTGCAGCCTGCCATGGCCATATGACTTAAGGTTTCTACTGCAGAAAGGAGGTGATGGGTACTACTTTGTGGGCAGAACTTTTAAGAAAGTGGAAGTGTCTTTTATGTTCCTTTTTCCACTGACTAGATGTAGGTAATGTAAAGGCCTTTGGGTAGAAGAGAGACCCAAGATAGAAGGAACTGGTTCCCTGAGTCTCCACATGTAAGAGAGCCTCCAATCTACATAAAGACTGGCCTAGACTGTTAACATAAGTTTCTGTAATGTTTCAATCTTTATATGATAGGGTCTATTTATACAGAAGTTAGCTATCATATCTAGAAGAACAAGATATAACCTAAAATGGTTAAGTAACATACACAAGACTACACAGGAATGTAGTGTCCTGGTCAGGATTTGTAAGGTTCAAATCTAAAGTCCGAACTCTCAAACTGTTCAGCTCCAAAGTGGGACACAAGATCATCCAATGTAGAGGAAGATAGGATGTAAATATGAGACATTCTATTAATACTTGTATTTTTATTTTGTGTATATTTTTAAATGCACATACCACATCAGTACGGTTAATTAGGAATATAATTTATAAATAAAAATACATATGTTGGTGATGTTTGCTTAAAATGTTTCAACTAATGGTGTAAACTACCTAAACAACTGTGCTTAGCTATCCTGACTATAAAGTGAAGGAGGACACTTGGTGATGTTTTTGCATTTTGTTTCCTATGGCATTTGGATTTCAGACCAGAGGGAATTTTGTAAATGTTATCTTTTTTTGTTGTTGTTGTTGACTGCTGAAAAGTCCTTACCTTCAAGTCTTCACTTTTTGCAAATTGGAAGGAAAGTATCTTCTGTACTTCTTATTTTGTTTATACTCCCGGGGTCCTCTAAGAAATGTTTTTTTCAGAATGTGTCTGGGACCTCTTTAAAGATAGCTTTATCACCAGCTCCCTCAGTCCTCCAAGGCATTGCTGTGCTGCATTCTCTTGTGATCATGTACGTGCTCCTATATTAAGAAGCTTCACCTGAAGCCTAGCAATATGGCTGTCCTGTAGACAATAGCTTCCTTGTGGCATGGGCTGCTACATAGCCCCTCCATAACTCTTCTAAGTTTCCTCCATGCTGCCCAGCCTTGTCACAGTCAAGAGTCTCAGCCTAGCACATGGGCATTGACTGGCACCTCTTCTCTCCTAGCCATTAAGGGACTTTTCCAATTCCTCCCATTTCATAACAGATTCTCCTATAATTCAGCTTCTTAACACAATACTTAATTTGCTATTAATCTGCAGTTTTGGCAGGGCTGAGAGAGTTTACTTGTCTTCATTCCACTTGGCTTCTGCTGGGACAGTCCCAGGCTGGGAGCTGGCATCACCTACAGGCTAACCTACTTATGTGTCTGGTGGTGAAGGTTGGATGTTGGCTTCTCTAAGACTGTTGGCTAGAACAATCACACATGTCTTCTCCATGTGCCTGGGCTTCTTCACAACATGGTGGTTCACTCCCAAAGTGAGTATCATATGAGAGAGAGCGAGTGAGCCAGATGAATGCCACACCGTCTTTTATGGCCTAGCCTTAGAAGTCCTACAGTGTCACTTTCACTACATTCTATTAACTGAGGCAATTGCAGAGTCTCTCTCCCTCCCCGGTTTCAAGGGAAGAAAAGACCAATTCCATCTCTTGGTGGATGAGTGGTAATGTTCAGGGAGCACAGGAGGAAATAGAAATATTTCTGTACCATTTTGGGAAAAATACATTCAGTCACTGGGATTCCTGTGATAGGGATGGTGTAGGCTTTTTTGATCAAGAGGTTTTATTTGTTTACATTTGTAATTATCAGATGGATGCTCAGGACTACCTCAACTTTCAAACTTCAAATTTCTTGCTCTTTGATTTGAATTTCAAAATTAAGACAAATCTTGTCAGTTATTTTATAGGAAAACAGAACACACATTTATAGGCTTTCATAAAAAATACTGTTTGTTAGGAATAGAATAAGATTCCTGTTGTTTATGCCAGCACAGAGGGTGATCTTACATTGATGCTTGTTCTGACAGTGGAAGAAGAAATGCTTTTTCAAGAGCTTTCAAAATAAATTCTTCTCTCTCCATCCACACACACATTTCCATCTGTTCATGGTGAAGATAAACAGCAGTCCAACTCTCTTCAAGGTCATTTGAAGCAAACTTTGTTGTATTGCTGTAAACACGTTCACTTGATAAAATTACTTACAGAAGTATTGGATGAATATATTTCAGTGCACCTCGACCAACAGCTCTCTTGGATCTTTCTAAAGCTTCCCACTGAGAATGAGGCAGCATTTCAGCACAGTCCCTAGCCATGTTGTGAAAATGAAAGCTTTGGAAAGCAAAGGAACCTAAACTAATTAACCCATGAGACATGTTCAAGATGGGCCAGCCTCACTGAATTTGCTTCAAAAGTAAAGACCAAACTTTGCTCTATGCTTCAAAGGTACACCATGAAATTGGCAGTGGGCTGTTTATCTCATGTGGATATCCTCTGGCTCACTAACACATCTTTCTGAACACTCCTGCTCATTAATCTTCCTGAAATAGATCCTGTTCCCAATTCCTACTGAGTCCATCCTGCTACAGGCCTCATTATCTCGTGCCTCATGTGATCACCTGACTGGGTTTTCTGTCTGCTCCTTCTAAACATCCTCTGACAATGATGGTCCCCAGTTCGAGAGCCTTCAATGGCTGCGAATTAGACTGTACATGTTTTCATCAGCATTGGAGGCTCCAGACCGTGTTCCAACTCTATTTCCTATTGTATCCCTTCATGGATGCTTCCCTCCAAAATTAATCACTAGAATATCTCTACAGACCTTACAGTTTTGTTTTTATTGTGATACCTCTGTTCCTAATGCTCTCTTGGCCTAGAGTACTCTTCTCTTGATTGTTTAAATCTTGCCTATTTTTCAGGGTCTTACTAAAATGCTTCCATCCAGCATTCCCTAGTCCCTAGGCTAAATTCTATGTCAATTCTGAGGCCTTTGCAGATCCTCCCAACCATAAGTTCTCTCTGTACACATCACCTTGCCCCATTCTGGTGATTCTCACCATCTTATGTCTCTCAGCGTCCATCTTCTCCTTTGTTCAGGCCTTACAGTCATCTTAAAAATTTGGGACCAGCAGATGGCGTAATGGCTATGTCACTGGACTCCCATGTAGTCAACCATGGTTCGAGTCCCGGACCCAGGGCTTAAACTCACTCTAGGCACATGTGTGTGCATGCCCAAGATCCTGAGAGGAGAATGGATTTAAGCATGGCCATCCTTCCTGGGGAGTGATTTCTGTCTCTCTGTCTTTCTAGCAAGTGCACGTGTCCTATAGCAAAAACCTCTCCAAAAAAAATTGTGTAGGGAGTACCCTGCAAGCCAGACTTTTATACATTTTATTACAATCTGTGACTAACAAGTTAAACTTTAATGAGTAGTATTATTAAAATATATCATTTTAATATGCCACTTCTAAATATTTATTAGGTCCTTGTTCATAAATCTTATTTCAGTCAATATGGCACATGAGCTACTTTAGCCAACCTCTGTTTAGCAGACCCTGTTGATGTCCCCAACCATTTCTTTGGGGTCCTACTATTCTGGGGACTCCTGCCAATTTCCAAGGACAAACATGTGTATTTCTCTGCCTGAAGGGATTCTCTATAGCCTGAAGGTGCTAGGGTAGGAAAGGTGAATTAATATACCCCTGGAGCAGCCCTCAACCAATGACCTATAGGAGCTGGTACATACATATCCCAAGTCCCTCACCCCTGAGGTGATATAAGTCTGAGAAGTATATTTACATAATTACCCAGTGTTCCATGTAGAGATGAAGCTCCAGACACACACAGAGGAGTTGGCTTGGTAATGCACTGTCTATTGGCTGACTTCCCTTCCTTGTTTCATCACCCACCCTTCCCTCCTGGTACATCCTACCCCTTCTCAAATACTGTTTTCTTTGGAGTCCTTGTCTCTGGGTCTATTTCAAAGAGAACCCAAACTAGAGCACCATGTGACAGAGCTAACACCTTCCTTATGAGAAAACTAATATTCTCACCATTGGGTTCCAATAAGAGAGTCATATTTAGAATTCTGATTACATAAAAATAGTTGCCTCTCCCTCCTTCTCCCCATAGACAACCATATAGAGAGTTTCCATTTCAGACTGAATGGTTTCCAACCCTGGCCCTCTCTGGCACTATGATCTACTGCTACCATTTAAGTTAGGCAGGTAAGATTTATCAGGCCCACCTCTCAGATCTATCTTCCATTCTGCTGACAGAGTAGTCTGTATAAAACTCTCCTGCTTCAGCTCTCTCATCTGCAGGATATAGACCAAGCTTCTTGGCATGGCATTCAAGGCCCCTTTATGTCCATTCCTCATGCCTGCCTTTCTGGCCTCATTCCTTATTACTCTCCTAACATCTCTGGATACACTTGTGGCAGCCTTGTGGGAACATGGATGCTTCCCTTCTCCTCTATCCCTTTGACTTGTTCTCTTCTCCTGGGAGTTTCTTCAACCATTGCCCTATGTCTTCAAGAGACAAATATCTCATGTGAGTACCTTCCCTTTCTCATAAACTTTTCTAAGGTTGATGGTCTGAGTTTTCATCTGCTCTAGGAGATTTTTTTTTATTTAAGTTTATTTATTTCCTCCATGAGTAAGAGAGACAGAGAAAGAGAGAGAGAGAAGAGAGAAACCCCAACAGGGTCTCAATGCCATAATCCACTCCCAGCATACAGCCAGCCTCAGATCATGGGCAAATTTGTGCCCAACATATTTAAGAAAGCCTTTGGACTTTAACCAGGGACCTTCACATGTCAGGTTTCCTCACAGAACACATCACATTCTACCTCTATCTCTGTTCTGGGATGGTTTACTAGTTTCTCTAGAGTAGATACAACTTTCTCCTCTGTAAATATGATTCTATTACAGCACAGCTATTATTATTTATGTCTCATATCTTGTCCACTATGCTTTAGAGCTTTGAGGTTTGCAAGCTAAGAAAAACAATTTTCCACCAGAGGAAGTATAATGCAGAAGTTAAGATGTGCTAGAGTTCAAATCCTAGCTCCAACACATAGCAATTATGCAACCTTGGACAAATTAGTTAAGCCTCTATTTTGGGGGGAAGTAGGGTGAGGAGAGAAGCACCCTCAACAGGGTTTCATATCGCAATTTCCCTCCAGCCTACCCAGCCAGGCAGAGTCCTGGGTATACATGTTCAGCATGTACAGGTTGATCAGGGACCCAAACCTACAATCTTCCATATAGATCCAGCTTCACTAAAGTAGTGTGTTACCACTATTCCACTAAGCCAGTCCCTGGTCTTCTCTTTTGAGAGATTTGGATAACTGAACCTGACTCAAAGGGTGATGCTGAGGACTAAGTGGGTGAAAGATGAAACCAAATTAAACAGCATCTGGCACACAGAAAGCAATAAATATTGACTTACCTTAGAAATAGCAATATTGGATGGGAGCAGAGAAGGAATGCTTTCAGTGAATAAGAGAAATGAAGATTTTCTGCTGAGATTTCACTCTCCAGACCCCATCCTCAAGTGGAGAGGCAAAGGGCAAAAGAAGACTGACATCTCCAGGGGAGCTGAGAACTAGTGCTTTCAGGGAATAAGAGAAATTAAGATTTTTCTGCTGAGATTTCACTTTCCAGATACCATTCTCAAGTGGTAGAGCCCCCATCTCCTTCTCTCTGTCTCTTTCTTTTCATTTAAAAAAATTTTTCTTTTTAAACATTTCTTAAGGCAAAGTATTTTTTGCTCTCAGATCCTTCTTTATCTAGCTAATAATCCCCTTTCCTCCATGGGAGCTAAAAACTAGCACACAGTGCAGTTTTCACTTTTTGCTTTAAAAATAACAATTTTTTTTCGCTTTTTGTTCTCTCTCTCTTTTCTCTCTCTCTGTTTTATTGTCTTATTTCTTTTACCTCATCATTTTGCTGCTCAGTCTCCACCCACTGAGTGTCTAGAGAGGTCTAAGTGAACGTAGCCAAACATCTGAATACTATTAGGGTCAACATATTCCTCAATTCCCTAATCTGCAGCACAAAGGGAGAAAAATAGAACAGCAAGGAGATTGCATTTCACCTCCTTCTGCATGCCTCTGAATGCTCAGATTGAACTTCTAGAAATTAGGAGGAAATGTATAATCCAGCTATAATTCCAGCTAGAAATTACCGCAGAGGCACAAGAAATGTGAGAAACCAAGAAAATACCTCTCCCCCAAGGAAAAAGAATAACTCCTCTTCATCCACAGATAGTATAATAGAACTCATGGAAATGTCTGATAAATAATTTAGAATATTCATAGTGACAAAGCTAACAGAGATGGAAGAGAAGAGCGACAATAAACTAGAGAAGAGACAGGAGAAAGGAGCTGATGAGTTCCAGGAGGTGAGGAAATTCTTGCAATATCTAAAAGAGGAACTACACACTATAAAAAATAATCAAGTGGACCTGTTAGAAATTAAGGCTATTAAAAGCAGAACAGATCATATAGAAAATCAAATCTCAGATGTAGAAGATAGAATTGCTGGCCTAGAAAATTCCACCACAAAGACTGAGAAAATTGCCAAAAAAAAAAATAAAATAGAATGATATACAAGAAATACTAGATACTATTAAACATCCAAACATCTATATAATCACTATCCCAGAAGGTGAAGAAGCTAATAAGGGCATTGATAATATATTCCATGAAATCCTGGAAGGAAACTTTCCAAACCTAGAGAGGCACTCAAAGATCCAGAACTAAGAAATACAAAGGATGCTAAATAGAATCAACCCAAAAAGATCTTCTCCAAGACACATTATAGCCAGATTGACCAAAACCACAGGAAAAGACAAGATACTAAGATTGGCAAGAGAGAAATGTCAAGTTACTTACAAAGGATATCCCATCAGGCTAACAGAGGACCTCTCATCGGAAACAATATGAGCAAGGAAAGAATGGGGAAATATATTCAAAGTGTTGAGTGAAAAACAATTTCACCCAAAAATACTCAACTTTCTGCCTCAGCATACCAAGGATCTAGCAAACCCTAGGAATGGCATCTCCATTCTCAACTGTCTTCATAATGTCACAACCGTACATCTGCAGTGAGTTTCACACTTCTCTCCCACCCCTTGTTTAGTGCACTTATTTATGCGTAAGTTATGAATGCTTTGGGATACTCCTCACTTAAGGGAAAAAAGCAACAACAACAACAAAAAAAGTTGTATTTCTTCCTTAGTCTGAAGAAAAGGTCCCATCAAGGCCCAAATTTTGACAATGGCTTGATAATTTTAAGTCTGACATTTTCAGTATTGATTGGTAATAGTCATTCTTATGACTAATGCATAAGGCTGTTAAAGTAATAAATTCATCTTTTGGTATTTAACCCAGAAACATCACTGGAATGCCAAATGCTGGTGGCCTCATTGCATGCCTTGCCACAACCGTGGAAGGCTTAAAAATATCTGCAAGTCCAGGACCAGCAGTTAGCATAATGGCTATGTCGCTGGACTCCCAAGTAATTGACAGTGGTTTGAGTCTTGGACCTGGCAGCTTAAACTCACGCCAGGCATGTATGCGTGCATGCCCAAAATCCTGAGAGGAGAATGGAGGAGAAGGGATTGGGGCATGGTCATCCCCCCTGGGGGATGATTTCTTGCTTTCTGTCTCTCTGTATCTCTCAATCTTTCTGGGAAGCGCACGCGCCCTATAGCAAAAACCTCTCCAAAAAAAAAAAAAAAAAAAAAAAATCTGCAAGTTCTGTGACACACCTTCAGTCAAGTGGTGGAGTCTAGGCCCCTTCCTTTGAGTCTAGGCAGAACTTTGTAACTGCCTTGACAAATAGTGTGGCAGAGTGATGCTGTCACCTCCAGTGCTAGCTCAGAAAGGCCCTGTAGCTCTAGTCATCTTCTGGGATGTTCACTCTGGGAATCTTCATTCTGATGACTTGTGAGAAGGTTTAATCTCCCTGAAGCCACCATGTGGGGAAAACATTGTGAGAGACCACAGAAAAAGAGACAGAGATTCCTGAGGAGACCCAGATGTATGAATTGAAGACACCACTATCTAACTACAAAATCTGCATAACTGTGCCCTGCCAAACCCCAGATTCATGAACAAAGAAATAATCTTAATTATTTTAAGCCACTATTGTGTGGTGGTTCATTAAAAAGATAATCAGAATACCCACTCTCTCAAAGGTACTTGGTTGACATAAAATTACAAAGGCTGTGTCATAATGCTACACCAAACATTACCACTGCTTCTACTCTGCAGATAATCAGAATTCTATAGGTTGCCATATGTTGCACTTTTTCTAGGGAGGCAGATCCTGGTCTAAGCACTTTCTATACATTATTTGCTTGAATCCTCACAACACTCCTGTGTGGTAGATAATATTAGTATCCTCATCTTACAAGTAGGATAACGTAGCTGAGGTCTCTAGACACGAAATAACTTCCCCAGTGTTGTTCACTTAGTGAATGCTAGTGGAGAGCCTCCTTGGGCTCTGACGGGTATTAGTGATGAGGCCAAGCAATCACACTCTCAGCCTCATGGAACTTACCAGCTGGTGGGCAGCAGATGTTACTTAAATTTCACATTCATTAGGGCCAGCTACATTAAGACACTGTGCTCTGCAGGCTGGGACCACATGGAAGGTCCAGGTTTGATTCCTGGTCAAACCTAAAGGCTGGGTGCAATGGTGCAAGTTTGTAATCCCAGCAGCTCAGAAGACTGAAGCAGGAGGACTGCAACACAGTGAGACCTGTCTAAACAAATAAAATTCACATTGTAATGCTGTGATAAGAACAAGGAGAGGAAGAGGGTAAAATGAGGACATATAATGGAGAGATTGTTTTAGGAATCAAGAGAAACTTCCTGGTAAGGAGTCTTGGGTAAGGAAGTAAATACTTGTGGTGGGAGGGGTCAGAGTGCACTTAGGGAGGGGAGGAAATTCAGGGTAGGGAGAAACAAGAAAAGAAGCCTGGGGAAGAGAGAGGCAGAGGTCAAACAGGAAGGACTTTGTAGGTCATGTTAAAATTTTGAGTCATTAAGACCCCCAGGAAATGATTGAAGAGTTTTAAGCACAGAAGGATACAATTGGAATTGTGATTTGAAAATATTTTGGTCTTATAGGGAAGAGGGCTCTGAAGAGGGCTTACATGAATCCAGGGACTGTGCTGAAAAATCAGCTTCCTACCACCATCCCACTGAACAATCCACTAGGACAATCTAGGCCACTATGAGGAAGTTCCATTTACATTAAACATTTTTTTTTAGTTTGCTCTAGGGTGTATACACTTGCTGAAAAAAGACAGAGAAGGAAAAGAGAAAGTGAGCAAGCACAACAAGGGGCAATGACCACACAGCAATCCCATCTCTTCCATTCTCTTCTCAGAATTTTGGGTACACACCAGTGGGGTCCAGGGTCCAAGGTCCAGGTCCAGGTCCCAAACCACAGAATTGGCCATATAGGATCCAGCCAGATTAACCACCCTGCCACCTGGCTGGCCCCACTTATTTGCAAATGTGTCTCTTCTGGCTATATCTAACCTCTTCCATAAGGTACAGTAGGCAAAAGAACAGAGAAGCTAATGAGGGATTCAGGGTTTTAGAGGTAATACTCCGTGTGGTCCTACATGGAGCCCATTAAGAAATACTCAAGGGGGACCAGCAGGTGACATAATGGGTGGGCGCTGGACTGCCACGTGACTGACTCCATTTCGAGTTCCAGACCCAGCAACTTGAAACTCATGCTGTGTGTGTGGAGGTGTGTACCCACAATCCCTAGAGGAAAAGGGACTGTGGTGTGGCCCTCCCCCTCGGGGGCAATTTCTTACTTTCTGTCTCTCTGCCTCTCTGTCTCTCTGGCAAGCACATGCACTCTGTAGCAAAATCTCTCAAGAAAGAAAGGGAAAGAAATACTCAAGGGTCAGCCCCATGGTGCAACAGTTACACACTGTGTGATGGGAGCCAGATTCCACATTGCCCACTGTGGTTCAAATCTTGGCCCTTGTGGCAACATACTGGTATGTGTACATTCATGTTCAGGATCCCGACGGGACAGAAAAATGGAGAAAAAAGGATTGAGGCATAACTAAGCCCCACCTGTTGGGGTAGGGGTATGCTTTATCTCTCTCTCTTACATAAAAAAATATATATATTATATACAAGAAGAAAAACCTCAGTGTTGCCCTTCACTTCCCATTTCTCCTACTAACTTTCCATCCCCTAATCACAGGTAGAGCTTCCTGTACCCTACAATGAACTACTGAGCACCTGTGCTAGGACTCTGCTTGATTCTTAGGAAAGGTAAGTACCTCAGTGCACTTATAAATTCCTCAGAGGGTTAAATCAGGCATGTACAATAGAAATACCCCAGTTGAAAGGTCCTAGCTCAGCCTGTGCTGTGTCAGTCTGCTCCTGGAATTCAACTGTCTCTGGGCTTGTCTGAGGCACCTGTGAAGCTGAGGGTCTTTAAGTCAGTATTTAATTGCCTAAGGGAACTTGCAAGAGAGAAAAGCCTGCCTGGCTCATGACTGTGAACATGCTTGGGGAAGGGAAGAACTAGAGAGGCTGGGTCTCATGGACTCCACAACCATGGAGAGTGGCCATGGAGGGAGCAGAGGGAACAGTTTCCAGGGAGCTTCTCTGTGATGCAGGAGAATGCACACCAACTGCGTTGCTTGGGACTCATGTGGCTTCAGCTCAGGGAAAACTGCAGGACAGCTGAGACACCCCCTCCCCCTGAGGGTGGTCATCTTGGTGGGCCTGTGGAGACAGTGTGTTCCCCTATGAGTAGGTCCTGCCCAGAGAGGCAGCTGTGAAATACAAGCCTCATGGGCTAACTGTGAAGGTGGTGGTTGGGGACTGGCACTAGATGACTTTTGAGGATTCTTATGAAAGACCGTCCCAGGAACCTCCAGGAATAGCTGGTAAGGTTTCAAATTAGAGCTAAGGGTCTTTCCTTATGCTACTGGGAACATTGATTGGGAGAATCCTGTTATTCCTATTCATCTTCTCTGGGGGGAGATTAGGCCTGGGGAAAGTCATGCTACTTAGGGAACAGCCAAGAGCTTAGCCATGTTTTACTGACAGTAAATACAAAAGGCAGAAAACACAAGTTCCCCTAATGTGGGAAGAGACTACAGCAGTGAGAAGATCCTTGTCCCTTGTATTAGTAAGAGTTCTCTAGAGAAACAGAACCAATAGAATGTGTGTTTATATTGAAAGAGAGAGAAAGAAAGAGATTTATTACACAGAATTGGCTCATACAGTTGTGGAGGCTGGCAAGTTCAAAATCTGATGGAGGAGGCTGGCAGTCTGGAGACTGAGGGAAGAGTTGCAGTTTGAGTCCAAAGGCAATCTGTTATAGATCCAGAAAGAATCAGTGATGCAGATGAAAGTAGTCTACTGAAGAATACCCTCTTCCTTGAGAAAGGTTAGTCATATTCTATTCAAGCTTTCAACTGATTGATGAGGTCTGTCCACATTAGGGAAGGCAATCAACTTTACCCAAAGTCCCCTGACCTAAATGTTAGTCTCATCCAAAAATACACTCACAGGAACGTCAGGCATAATATTTAACCAAATAGCTGTGCACCAAGTTCCAGCTAAATTGAAACACAAAATGAACTATCACATCTCTCTTCTCAAGAAACCCAACTTCCTCATCATCCTATGATGTTAAGTTGACCAAGACTTCCTTGATAACACCTGAACCCAGTGCCTAAGCGGCAGGAGTAAGCAGAAAAGCACAGGACACAGCTCAGGGCTAATGGAATTCAAGGATAAACTTTACATGCAGTGTAGGGGTTCAGCATTAGGCAAAATTTAAAGGCACACTGTTGACTCTGCATATTCATACTGGTTCAAAGAAATGGAAATCACACACGGAGTAGAGGAGCGCTTGGTTTCAATGTCTGAATAAATTACTATGACTCAGTTCATTTTCCCAGGGAGTCATAGCTAAATAAAAATAATGGATGTGAAAATGAAAGTGGCCATTCCTAACATCAATTTCAAGAGTTGAAAGAAATGCATTTTGTGCTTTCTTAGAGTTCAGATATCAGTTTCTAGGAATTTCAAATGGTTGCTGAGGTGACTCTTGTTACAGGGCCATTCTGTAGAAGGGACCTGGAAACATGCCTTATTCTGGGTAAAAATCAAGTGTGTTATCCAACAGAGCAGCTGAGGTAGGAATAAGAGGGAAGGGGAAGTGCACAATAGACAGGCTGCTCAAGAAGCCTGTCCTGACATCCCTTCAGATATCCAAGAGAGACTGTATCCCAAGCAGAGAACCAGCCAGTCAGGGGAATGCCCTTTGGTGGGCAAGGGGATAATTTTGTACTTGGAGCCTAAGTCCCTGGTCCTGACTCTTCTATTAATTGTGCACATGACTCTGGGCAATTGCTACACATGATTCTTTGAGTTTTTAAAGCTTTGAGCTCCATGGTTTTTAAAATGAGAAGGTCACAATTTGAATGAGCTATATCACCCTCCAGAGGCAGTAAGGCGTAGTGGTAAGGAACATGGCACTGAGCAGCCAGACTGCTGATCTGAGTACAGCCCACTGCTAGCCTTCCACATCTCACCTTCGCCACCATATTAATGAGTTAAGAATCCACGTGAAACACAAAGAACTGTCCTGGTGCAGAGTAAGGAACCCTATGAATTCTAGAGGCTTAAACATGAAACTCAACTGGGGGAAATTGTTCAAAGTATAGATTCCCAGTTCCCACTCAGAGATTCCCAGTAGGCAAACTCTGGAATCTGCATTATAATAAACACTCCTTACGGTAATTCTGTGGAAAATGATTCAGAGAAACAATGAAATAAAATCAGTAGTTTTCAAACTTTTCTGAGGATGATCCCAAGAAACTTATTTTTTTTGTTTGTTTGGTTTTAAGAGAGGTTTTTGCCATAGGGCACATGCACTCACCAGAGAGACAGAGAGAAACAGAAAGTGAGAAATCAACCCCCAGAGGGGATTGCCACACTACAATCCCTTCTCCTCCATTCTCCTCTCGGGATCTTAGGCATGCATACACAAGCACCCAGCGTGAATTTGAAGCCTCTGGGTTTGGCACTTGAACTGTAGTTGGTCCTGTGGGAGCCCACTGGTGTAACCACTATGCAACCTGCTGGCCTGCCAAGAAACCTATTTTATAATCATAAATCCAATATACAAGGATTTCACATCTATACAAGCAAAACAGAAATTTCACAAATCAATATATAAGGCTCATCTTGTATGGAGTGTTCTGATCTACTTTGTACTTTTTTAAATTAAAAAAATTATAACATTAAATTAACCATTTTCAAATACATACATAGTTCAATAACATCAATTCACATTGCTGTGCAACAGATCTCTAGAAGTTTTTCATCTTGCAAAACTGAGACTCTATACACATTAAACACTAATTTCCACTCTTCCCCACCCTCACCCAGCCTCTAGTAACCACTATTTGAGTGTATCCCCTCCTGAACATAGGTGTTAAAACTTAGTGGCCAGTGTGACAGCATTAAGAGGTGTGGGGCTATATGGTAGTTCTGTGAAAATATAATTGAACTCACATGGAAAAGTCCAGGGTTCATTTCCCAAGGAATTCCTTTGCACACTGGGTACATAGGCACATGTCCATTACCTGGCCTCACTAAGCCTGGAGATGGATTGCTGCACGAAGACTCTGTTGGGAGTTTCTCTCTTTCTCTTGCACTATCTCATGAAAGAAATAAATACACTAAAAATTTTTTTAAAGTGAGGTCTTTAAGAAGTGATTAAAAATAGGGATATCAGGGGAACCAGCAGTTAGCGTAATGGCTATGTCGCTGGACTCCCACGTAGTCGACCGCGGTTCGCGTCTCGAACCCGGTGGCTTACAACTCACTCCAGGCGCGTGTGCGTGCGTGCCCAAGATCCCGAGAGGAGAATGGAGGAGAAGGGATTGCGGCGTGACCATCCCCCCTGGGGGGTGATTTCTCGCTTTCTGTCTCTATGTCTCTCTCTGTCTGTCTGGCGAGCGCACGCGCCCTATAGCGAAAAACCTCTCCAAAAAAAAAAAGAAAGAAAGAAAAAAAATAGGGATATCAGCAAAATTTGGTATAGTATCTAAGTCTCTGAAAATGAAACAGTTCAACATGTTGATGAATAAGAGCTAATAGTTCATCAGCTGCAGAAGCAAAATGTCAGGTTATTTCTAAGATTCGTTGATATTTAAAGGTGATATTTTAAGGGTTAAATAAAAGATAACCATTTATTTGGGAAAAAATATAAATAAACGTAGGGGGGAAAAGTGATTAGATCATAAGAGCTCTTACGTCATGAATGGGATTAGATCCTTACAAAAGAGACTTTATGCAGCAGTGTTTGGTCCTTTGTTGTTGTTGTTGTTTTTCAAAATCATTTTGGCTATTAAGAGTCCCTTGAGATTCCATATAAATTTTAGTATTATTTTTATTTTAATAAAAATGCTGTTAGGATTTTGATAGGGATTGCATTGACTCTGTAGATCACTTTATGCAGCAGCATTTGCTATTGTACCTTCTGCCATGTAAGGGCACAGTGTTCATCCCCTCTGGAAGATGCAGCAACAAGGTGCCATCTTGGAATCAGTGAGCTCCTCTCCCTAGACAACCAAAACCAAGGTGCCTTGATCTTGGACTTTCCAGTCTCCAGAACTGTGAGAAAACAAATTTAGTAAATTTGTAAATTATCCACTTTCAGATATTTTGTAATCAAAATACAGAGATACTGCTTATCTATTTTCTATTTCTATGAATCTGACTGCTTAACATAATTCACATAGGTGAAATCATACATTATTTGTCCTTTTGTGACTGACTCATTTCACTTAACATTATATCCTCAAGCTTCATCCATATTGTAACATGACAGAACTTAAGGCTGCACAGTATTCCACTCTGTATATACCGTATTTTGTTTATCCATTTGTCTATCAATGGATGTTTGGATTGCTTCCACCTGTTGGCTACTGTGAATAACTCTGTGAGCATCACAGGTATGCAAATATCTCTCTAAGATTCTGCTTTGAGTTTTTTGGGACATATACCCAGAAATGGGATTGATGGATCATATGATAGGTCTATATTTAATTTTCTGAAGAACCACTATACTCTTTTCTATGATGGCTGCACCATTTTTCACTCCCATCAACAGTCACACAAAGGTTCCAAATTCTCCATTTTTTTGCTAACATTTATTTTCTGTTCTTTGGGCAGTGGCTATCTTGATGGGTGTGAGGTGATATCTCATTGTGGTTTGGATTACATTTCTGTAATGATTAATAGTATGCTGAACATGTTCTTAATGATCATTTGCACCTCTTCTTGGAAGAAATGTCTATTCAACTCTTTTGTCCATTTCTCCATCAGGTCATTTTTGTTATTGAATTGTAGAAGATTCTTATGTGTTTGGGATATTAACCCTTTATCAGATATGTGATTTGTATGTATTTTTTTCCTATTCTATGGGTTGCCTTTTCATTATTTTGCTTCTTTTGATGGACAAAGATTTGAAGTTTGATATAGTCTCATTTGTCTATTTTTTGGTGTCATACCCAAGAAATTATTGCCAAATTCACTATCTTGAATATCTCTCCTATGTTTTCTTCTAGGAGTTTAGTAGTTTTATGTCTTATACTTAAGACTTAAATCCATTTTGAGTTAATTTTCACATATGTTGTTAGGTAAGGTTCCAACTGCATTCTTCTGCATGTGGATATCCAGTTTTCCCAACACCATTTGTTTAAGAGATGGTCTCTTTTACATTGTGTAGTCTTTGTATTCTTGTTGGAAATCATTTGATCAAATATTGCAAGAGTTTATTTCCAGAGTCTCTATTCTATTTAATTTGGCATATATGTCTAGCTTAATGCAAATGCCATACCATCTTAATTTTTGTTGTTTCATAATGTGTTTTAAAATCAGGGAATGTCAGGACCAGCAGTTGATGTAACGGTTATGAGGCTGGACTCCCATGTAGTTGACCATGGTTTGAGTCCTGGACCTGGTGGCTTAAATTCACGCCAGGCACATATTCGTGCGTGCTCAAGATCCCGAGAGGAGAATGGAGGAGAAGGGATTGTGGCGTGGACATCCCCCTGGGGGGCAATTTCCCACTTTCTGTCTCTCTGTCTCTCTCTGTCTTTCTGGTGAGCACATGTGCCCTATATCAAAAACCTCTCTCAAGAAAAAAAAAATCAGGGAATGTGAGGCCTCTGACTTTGTTTTTGTTTTTATTTTGTTTTGTTTCAAAATAATTTTGGCTGTTAAGGGTCTCTTGAGATTCCATACATATTTTAGTATTTTTTTATTTTAATAAAAATGCTATTAGGATTTTGATAGGGATTGCATTGACTCTGTAGATCACTTTGAGTAGTGTAGATATTTGAACACTATTTAGTCTTTCAGTCCATGAAAACAGCATATTTTCCATTTATTTGTGTTTTCTTTCATTTATTTTAGCAATGTTTTATAGTTTTCAGTGTGTCTTAATTCACATGGGCTAGTATAACACATACTAGGTAGCTCAAAATAACAGAATTTATTTCTCACAGTTCTGGAGGCTGGGAAGTACAAAATTAGGGTGCCAGCAGATAAACTGTCTGGTGAGGACCAGTGTCTCACTCACTTAGTGTTTTCACCTGGTGGAAGTGACAAACAAGAACCCTTGGGCCTCTTTAATAATGGGACTGATCTTATTCATGAGCTCTGCCCTGATGACTTAATAATCCCCCCAAAAGGCCTCACCTTCCAATACCATCACATTTGGGATTAAATTTCAACATATGAATTTTAGGGAGACACAAACATTCACATATAGCACAGTGTTATTTTGTACTGTTCTCATTCCATTTTACTTCATTTTAAAAAATGCTACCCTTTACCCATTAGTTACTTTTTCAAATCACAAATTGAAAAAAAAAAAAAAAACAACACTGAAATAGATGATTTCCATGTTTCCTTTATAATAAAAACTCTTGATAATAAAAAGTTAGTCATATTTTTTATAAGTTCATTTATTTCTTCCACAAGAAGACAGAGATAAAGAGAGAGAGAGAGAAACATCCATCCCCAAGGTAGGCCCGGAACACAAACCCAGGATCTCTCCCATGTAGGTCCACCTCACCACCACTGCACCACCTCTGGCTCCAATTAATCATCTTGATGCAAGATTGTAATAAACTTTCTGTGTTTGGATTTTAAATGCATAGAGATTAGCTCCCTCTTTTAGGTTTTGTTTCTGCCATGTGACATTTGATTTGACCTTAAAAGAACATATGATCTATCACATTGGACAAAACCAAACAGAGGAGCTACATTGAAGCTCAGAGTATTGATATTTATAAAAAGAGAGCCCTCATGTACTTAGAAAGGAAAACCTTTCAACAGGTGAATATTTCTCCCCAGTACAGTTGATAAAACTACAAATTATCTTCAACAGATAATACCACATTTCTTTGTACCATTAATGCTTTGCCTCCCTATTTTTCTTCTAAATGTCCTGTCTCCTGTCTGACTGAGTTTCTGTGGAGGCTGGCCCACGCCAGCTGCCACGTCCTACCTAGTAAAGCACTAGAGCAGGGTGACAGGCCCCTCCAGGTTTGCATTTCATTTCAGGTTTGTATTGTCACACAACACACTGAAATCAAAGGGCCAGCACTCAACCAAAGGACACGGGCAGCAGAAGCATCAAACCCCAGTGGAGTCACGGTTATAATTAGCACTCACTGCACCACCCAACAGGGCTGATTAAAACCTGACAAAAGTCCCCTGGTACGTATCAGACACAATTATTTTGGTTCTTTGCAGCAAATAATTGCTTATTCTTCAGGCTACATTTCCTATTGTCATGTCCTATTGTGTTCAGGACTGCATGTTTCAGTAACAAACTGCTGGGGTAAATGCAATTGACTTGGAAAAAAAATTCAATAATTCTTCTATTTATAATCTAAAATGAATCCAGTCGAGTGTTCTCAAATTCCACATGCCATGAGTATAACACAAAGCAATAAGAACTTCAGCATAGACAGCTTCAGGCAGTAGCCAAAGAGAATGGGGAGAGAGAGAGTGACCTCCTTGTGCAGGCTGTGACAGGCACACCGAAGAGAGGGAAAGAGCTAAATTGCACCTGCTGAGTATAAAGAGCACTTAAGATCTTATCCACTTTACTTCATCTAATCTTCTGAACAACTCTGTGAGAGAAATTTCATCAGCTCCATTTTATAGATTAGATAATCTTCCAGAGTCAGCTCAGTGTGACACACTGTTCAAGTGAAGGTGGATCCATAGGAAAGATCACAGGTTCAGTTCCCTGGTTGATCTGTACACAGTGCCCATGGGTAGTTCCAGTGAGCCAGGGCCTCACACCTGGCCTCTGTTGAGGGCTTGGAGGGCTAGACCAGATAGGGAAGAATCCACTCCAATGTGGACAGCAGGTAGGTGGGCCACACATCCATGATCTTGGCTGGTTGGGAGGCCTTGGTGGGGAACATAACTTATGCCCCTGGAGAGAGTGCTTGTTTCCCACTCTTTGTCTTTGTCTCTCACTCTCATGAAAGAAAGAAACTTAAAAAAAAAAAATTTTTTTTTAAATCTTCCAAGGTCTAATGGTAAGAGTAAGTGACTGAATGTGGAATCAATATACATTCAAAAGCACATGGTGGGCCCGCACTGCCTTCCCACATGCACCCTTGACCTGCATCACTAGACCTCTGGCAATACTTCATGGGATGGGAATAAAGAAAAAGTTTAACCAAGTGACAAGGAAGCTCCTCTCCTCTTTGGGTCTCCTAGTTCCCTTCAGGCAGTTCATATGTGACTCACATGGACATTGCCTGCTTTTAAAGGCTCAAGATGTAATGTAGAGATCCTCACATGGCTTTGGCCAAATGAACACTAACAACATATAATGGAAAACATGTCTTCTAGTCCCAACTCTGTCTCTACAGGGTCATGCTATGACTTTCAGGGACCCTAGGTGCTTTTGCCTTGTGGGTCTTTTCCTCTATTGAAAACTATGGCGTAGCCTCAACAGTGCAGCTACATGGCTGACCACAGTTTCAGATCCAGAGCTGAACTGAAACATGCTGGAAGTGCACATGGACACCCAGGATCCTGACCTGCTGGAGAGCTGAGAAAGGGCATCACAGTATGATGAGAGCCTGCTGAGATACTTGTCTCTCTCTCTCTCTCTCTCTCTCTCTCTCTCTCTCTCTCGTATATGTACACACACGCTCATGAATAAAATAAACTTTTTAAAAGAGATATTAGGTTGTTGGAAAAGTCATGACTTATTTTTCTATGTAAAACGTGTCATGACTTTTCCAACAATCCAATATTATGTTTTACAACCATGTTGGTATAGAGACAAATACAGATTTGATTTATTATTACATAGTTATTTTTTTATATTATTTCTCCTTTCTAATTTTAAAATAAATAAAATGCAAACATTTTGCAGACCTCTGAAAGTGTCATAGGCCTTTGGAACTGCACCTAACGGGCAAGTGTCACCAACTAGTTAGGTGACCTTGAGCAAATCTTCTATCTCCTTATCTGTAGAGTTGGCCTTCCACTCCACAGGGAATGAGTACTGATCATGAAGATAACTGCAGTGTTCAGAACTCAAGAAGAGCCTGTTACTAACAGCTTGACCTGGGAGACAGCAAGGGGTTGCCATATGGAAATGGGCCAGCTCATTGGGGTGGGACAGAAGCCAGAAGGGCACTTTTCATTCCAGAAGGGGCTCAGGCTGGCCAAGCAGTGTGTACAGACACATAGCACAGCAGGTCACAGTTATTGGAAGCCAGCAGACTGTGGAGTCCCCACAGTTGCACAGGGCACAGCTATGGTGTCTGGTACAATTCACATGCTTTGAACCTGTGCCTCTAGCCCTGGAAATCTCACAATATAGTTCCTGAACAAAACTTCCACATCAAGACTCATTTCTGCCTGCCTTGTTTCAACTGGCTTCTGACCCTTTTCTCTGGTTTCTGGTTCTTTTTGTTCTTCCATTTTGACCACCTTGTTTTCTTCCTCTCTCAACTCTCAAACTTTCTTCTTTACATCTGTGCTTACATTTTTCATTTATACTCTTAGTCAGGTGTTTTGTCAGACCATGAACCCTACAGCTGCCCATCTTGGGCTCACTCAATATCGCAGTGTGTCCACAGGCAGATCTGGTGGAGAATGACCTCATGCCTGGCCTCTGTTGAGGCCTGAAAGGGTTAGACCAGGTAGGGAGGAACCTACTCCAATGTGGACAACAAGCAGGTGGGGAGTTCTGGTGTGAGCAGCAGAGCCAAGGCTGCATGAAAGCTACAACCTAAAGGCCTATATGTCAGAGAAGTACTGAGCAAGCAGCAGTATGATAGAGTAGCATGCATTTATACAAAAGAATAACAGAGACCTCTATACATTCAAGTGGAGCATTTCCTAGGACACAGTGCTAAGGGAACAATGAAGACTATCTATAGTATGCTATCTTTTGTATAAGAAGGAGCTGAAAACTATACACGTAGGCCCAGTCATAGTGGCATATGCTGTTAAGACTCTCTGCTCCACAGCCTGGAACCACACAAGAGGTCTGGATTCGATTACCAGTCCAACTTAAAGGCAGGCATAATGGCATGTGCCTATAATCTCAGTATCTCAGGGGTGCTGAGGCAGGAGGATCACAAGCTGGAAGCTGGCCTGGGAAATATAGCAAGATCTTGTCTGAAAGAGAAGGACGTGGTGGCACATGCCTGTAGTCCCAACCAGGTAGCTAAGGCAGGAGGATCACACATGGCAAGACCCTGTCTTAAAAAATAATCATCAATTAAATAAACTATACATATATCTGCTCATTAGTGTAAAAAAGAATCATTGGAAGGGTAACCAGAAAAAATAAGGAGGCTGGCTACATAAGGCATGGATAGAAACAGAATGATAAGAGTGGAAGAATGGGAATGAAGTAGAAAAGATGGGGTGGTGGGGTGGACACTTTTCTGGGTATGTATTTTTTGTGTGTAGTTCTAAGTTCTAGAATGTTTCACATACTCAAAAAAAAAAAAAACTAAAATTTTCAAGAACTGAGGTGAGGTGATGGAATTTGAAATGAAATACAAATAGAAACAAAGGACCCCAACTGTATTTCAAATGAATAAAATAACTACACTTAAAGAGGGAGGTATAGAATATTCCTAAGTATGATATGAAGAAAATTGAAGAACTGTAAACAAGTCATGTACTGTAGTCAGATTTGTTTTCAAAGTGGTATGGATTATCAATTTCAAAACTCCTTAGGTGTAGTCTAAGACTGTGTGAATAACTAAATATAATCATGTACCATGTAACAATATTTCAGTAGACAATGGGCCACATGCATTACCGTGGTCCCATAAGATTATAATAGGCTATACAATATAGCCTAGCTGTGTAGCAGGCTATAACATACAGATTTGTATGAGTACAACCTATGATGTTTGCACAATGATAAAATTGCCTAACAATACATTTTTCAGAACATATCCCTCTTTAAACAATGCATGGTTGTACACTACAGATAATGAGAGCCAGATTTCTTGCTGTTGGCAAAGATTTATGAATAAGTAAAAAGGGGAATGCTAGAATGAACCATATGATTTTAGAGGAGGAATTAGACATTTATCAGTATGAACTTGAACTTATAGAACTCTCTGCACACACTCACATACATCCATTTCTCTCTCTCTCTCTCTCTCTCTCTCTCTCTCTCTCTGTGTATATACATTGATAGATACATATGTAAAAAATTTATTTTCTAGATCTGTCTTCTGAGAGAACTTCAAAACAATGACACCAGGGAAAAGGAAAACCAATGAGCACCTCTAGTACCTAGAACTTGATTTCTAAATACCATTTCCCAGTAAGAGGAACCTAGGCTCCTTGGAGAATGGCTATTTCCAGGGATGGGGCATTGAAAATACAGGATAAGCCTGGAACATCTTATGATGTCAGAAACTGAGAAGGTGCTTTAAAGGATGTGGGCATGCCAGAAGGACATTGATGCCAGGTGAAGGGGCTTCCACTGGCCAAATATGGGACAATTAAAGTAATAAAGAATAACAATAAGTTTTATCTAGTAAAACAGAAGAATTGAGGCCAGATAGTGGTGCAGTCATAAAGCATGACACTGCAAGGTTAACCTACATGGGAAGGTTTCCAGTTTTCACCTGGAGGTGTAAGGCACACGTATGCCTGTGATCTGGGGCTGCCTGAGGTTAGGGGTGGATCACAACACTGAGACCCTGTTGGGGGTGCTATCTCTCTCTATCTCTTGTTTATGGAAGAAATAAACAAACTTTAAACAAGAGAATTTATGAAACATATTGACGTAAATAAGTAAATAGATGAGAAGGAAAACTTCCAACTAGTGCATGTAGCAGAAATGATGGAAATAGAAAATCACCACTTGGAAGCCACCACAGTAGCAATTGTTTCAGGCTAGAATCATAAATAAATAATAAATGTTGAGAAATAATGAGAAACAGGATACTTAGTCATTTCTAAGAATTTACCCACAGAATATTTGTTCACTAGAAAAGGGAAAACATTACAATGGAGAAATCTGGTAGATTCCATCTGAAACATGTGATCAAAGTCAACATCACTTGCAATAAAAGAATTTGACATTTTTCTTCAGATATGCGCAGAGAATGCAACATTACTTCTTTGATATTCTTGCCCAAAATGCATCATCTAAACCCAAACATAAAGAAGTATTGGACAAACACAAATTGAGAGATAATCTAACTAGCCAGTGCTCTTCCAAAGTTTCTAAGTTGTAAGGACAAAGAAAGACTGAGATCCTCTTCAGTATTAAGAAAACAAGACAAGTAAATGCAGTGTATGATCATGGACCAGAAATCCAACATTAGTGGGACAGTTGGCAAACTTTGGATAAGGTCTTCCATCAGAATTGCAAGGATGTTAATTTTATGATTTTGATAATTGCACTGTAGTTAGGTAGGAGAACATCCATGTTTTGTTGTTGTTTTCTTTTTGTTGTTGTTTGGGTTGTTTTGTTTTGTTTTGTTTGTTTTTGTAATCTGCCAGAGGACACATGCACTTGCCAGAGAAAGATGAAGAGAGAGAAAAAGAGAGAAAACACCCCCATGGGGAATAGTCACACCACAATCCCTTCTCCTCCATCTCCCCCTCCTTTCAGGATTTTGGTTATGCGTACATATGCACCCAGTATGTTTTCCAAATCACCAGGTCTGGGACTCAAACCACATAGTCAACCATATGGGATCCAGCCACCTTAAACACCATAATATCAGCTGGTCCAGAAAATGTCCGTGGTTTTCAGAAATACACACTAAGGTAGGCAGAAGTCAATACTTGCCCTCAAACATCTTAGAAAAATGGTGTGTGTGTGTGTGAGGGGGGTACAAGGGGACTTCAAAAAGTTTGTGGAAAATAGAATTACAGTATGAGTTTATTTTGGTGCAAAACATTTTGAAATCCATACATAATATTTTTAATAATATACATTTTCTATGACTTCCTCCCCTTCCCTGTGCTCTGCCCTCTGTCATAGAGAACAAGTGATTAAGCAAATGTGGTAAAATATTAACATTTGAGGAAATCTGAGTGAAAGGTATACAGGAATTCTATCTTTTTCCTGTCTGAAATTATTCTAAAATAAACATTTAAAAAATATAATATGAAGGTTAGCTACTCACATTAACAACAAAGTTACCTTTTTACAGCATTACAATTCAAATTGATTGGCCTGTAACTTTTAAGCTGACAAACGGCACAGAATGGTTTTAAAACTGAGGTACAATGTAGTTTCTCTGCAGCACTTACCATTTTGACTTTTTTTTTTTTTTTGGCTTTACTTATGATAAGTCACAAAACATTCCTGCCAAGAATCAAAGAATTACAGGCTTTTATTGCTGAGAGGGTCCCTGAAGAATAATTAGTCCACTCTCCCATTTTAACAATGAAGAAACAGACTCAAAGAAGCAAAGTGTTTTGCCCAAGGTCCTAGCAGAGCTGGAAGATCACCATCATAATCCTAACAATGAAAACAACAGGCCATTAGGAACTGACCTAAGCCCAGGCAGACAAAATGCTCGCTAGACCTTAAGACACAACTGACAGCTGGATTCCCTAGTGAGGATGGAGAACTTCTCAGCTACTGAAATGTCTGTCCTGGAGCCTGTGGTATGACCTATGTTTTACCCTAGGGATTTTGAATAAAGTCATTTCTACAACAGAAATTTCTCCCTTGAAAATCCTGCCTAGGGAGGCTCCAACCATTGACCACTAGATGGAATCCCTTGGGAGAGGCACTGATCATTGAGAATTCTGACAACTTATAGCTCCAATATACTTTCTGACCCATGGAAGATCCTATCACTGGGGATCTACTTGGACCTATAATATTCTTAGTCTGGGTAATCCTTGCTTCACATATTGTATCAGCAGAGCAATGACCCTGAAATCAGACGACTTAGGGTCCACTCTAGGTCTCACCGTTTACCATCTTGTGGTCCTGAGGAATTCAGTCTCTCTGGGACTAAATGGATATAATATGTGCCTTGCTATAGCTAATAATGTCAGTTCCCACTCTGATTCCTTCAGAATCCTTTTTACCATTATTTGTTTGCTTATTTTGTTTTGTTTTCGTGCCTCTCCCTGGCAAGTGCAAGACAAAACCCAGGCTGACAGGATCAGCCAGTAAAGAAACAATGGGATCTAGTTTAGTTTATTACTTAAATATTAGCTCTTGGAAGTGAAAGTAGCCAAAGGTTCCAGCTCTTTATGAGCCTTGCTCAGGATGAAACTAAAACAAAAGGGCCAGATGGCTGAAAAAGACAGTGGGACATCCTGTTGCTGAAGAGCCCATGCCACACTGCACCAAGCTACACAGCCTGCAGCTGTGCCTCAGACCTCATCAGAGCCCAGGAGTCAACAAGAAACTGTGTCACGAGAGCCTCCCAGACAGAGATGGGGACAAGTTGTAGCTGCTCCTTACAAGCCTCCCAGGCTCTTAGGTTCCTAGAGGCTCTCAGGATATTCTGCCAAGACTTAGATTCAGCTGCACTTTGAACTTTGCCTATGCAACATTTACAGATGTATGGAAGCATGCCGGAATGCCAGGCTGGGGCTATTCTCTACAACCCTGGTTCTTGCGTGCTTTTGGCTCCCAACAGGCAGTAGCTACAGTTCTAAGGGGGTGCTACACCAGTGGCTGATAGGTGCAGGAGTACAGAAGTTCTGACTTTCTTATCTAGATTAGTGTACCTTACACCCTAGCGTTCCCTGGAGGATCAGGCTGAAATTTCCCTGTGGAATTTTGCCTGAAATTTTATACCATTGCCTGGTTTCCTCTCTTCCCTGTCCTATCTCCCACATCCCCTTAATTGTTTCCCCTGGGAGCCACTTCCATAATTGATCACCTGCACTGAAACTCTCATCTCTGGGGAACCTGGTAAGACACTCACTAACCTCCCAAGAATGCTGTGAGAATGAATGGAAATAGTGGAAAAGAATGCTCTTAGTAGACCAGAAGACCATACAAATATAATGTGGCCCCATAGTCATATGGGTACTTTCTGAGCTTGTTCTTTCCCCAAACTTCCTGTATCTGTTATCACTCTATAATGAATCAGCCAGGCTTAGCTGATTTCTTACTCTCACAGTTCTGTGGATTTACTGGGTAGTTCTGCTGGTCTTGCCTGGACTCCCTGAGACCATTGCCTCCAGCCAGTGGATGACTTGGGGCTGGGCTGAGCTCTGGGGCAGACCTCATGATCTTCAGTCCCAGTCCTCTTCACAATTGGACAGTTTCAGGTGGCAATGTTCTGAGACAGTAAAAGCAAAAACAGCAGAACCTCTTGAGGCCACAGCTTGTGAGTCATAGTGGGTCATTGGGAAAGTCATGGCTCATTTTTACATAGAAAAATACATCATGACTCTCCTGATGACCTAATACAATACCTCATCTGACACATCCTATTGGGCAAAACAAGTCACAAGATCAACCCAGATTCAAAGGGGTGGAGAAAAAGACTCCACCTTTAGATGGGCATTTCTGCAAAGACTGTGTGGCCACATTTAATCTGCCACAGTGCCTAATTAGTGTTATGGGTTGTAACTAGAGATGGTAATGAAGTAGAAGTCATATGTATGTTTGATTCCCACTTCATTTGGAGAACACACTGCATCTCCTGATGGTGAACACACAGCTATTTTCACAGAGCAAGCTCCTGATCCTGATCCAAAAACTGTCTGCCTAAGAGAGAGTGGCTGGACCTGAAGAATCCCATCCTTGCCTCCAGACCATCAGAGGCCAGGCTCCAGAGCCCTACTTTACCTACGAAGGGTGCAGCCTATTTATTTGGCTAATACATGATTCTCCTCTATGAGGAGATATTTATCCTCCCACAAGACAGAGTAGAACCTCTTTGAGTACATTAGTAATTTTTCACCTGGAAGAGAGCTTTAAATAGGTAGGGCTCCAAGTAATATAGTATGGGTAGGGTTTAATCAAGAAGGGCAATGATGGTGTCAGTTCTCCAGGCTTGACAAGAAACCTGGGGAAGGAAAGGACACTTCTCAAGGATGGGGCGAGTTTAATATGGAGAGGAGGGAGTTCGGTTTATCAGGAGGGAGAGTGAGAGGTGCAGAGTAATGCAGGGCAGAACACAGAGAGGTCAGAAACAAGTATGTCCAGAGTAGCATTACATATGACTCTTACTCCAGGAAAAAGTACAGGCTGATACTTTTGTCAGCCAAAACAGTTATTCCTTGTGCTGTCCTTATGTCTCCCTTTACCACTGTCACTCTCGAAAAGTTCCTGGAAGGAGTTGTTATCCTTCTTTTATAGAGAAAATAGGGCCTCAAAGAGATTTCAATGACTTGTCAAGGAACACAGAGTTCACAAAGTGGAGGAGTCGGAGTTCACACCAGGGTCCCTTTGTGGTGGTGTTCTCTTTTGATGTAGTTCATCTTTTCCACTTTGTTTAAGACATAAAACCTCAGATCAGTGCTACCTCCTTGTGCCAGATTCCTTCCATTTTGAAAATCATTCCTGCCTTCTTCCTTCACTACCACAGGGTGACTAAATGTGACTGCAAATAGCTACAGGACTTCTGAAAGAACCTACTACACCAAGGGCTTTGGGGACTGAAAGGAGGTCACCCCACCCCACTATGTCTATTTCCTTTCTTTTTTTTCCTTCAGTGTTCTGGATGAATATCTTTATATAATTGAGGAAAAATAAGTCACATAGTTAATGACAAATCCATTGAGAAGATAATAAAAAATAAGTCTGGGGACTAGCGGATGGCATAATGGTTACGTTGTTGGACTTCCACATAGTCAACCACAGTTTGAGTCCTACACCCGGTGACTTGAAACTCACGCTGGAGGAGTGTATGTACATGTGTGCCCAAAGTCCCAAGAGGAGAATGGGGGAGAAGAGATTGTGGCATGGCCATCCCTCCTGGGGAGTGATTTCTCACTTTTCTCTCTGTCTCTCCAGCAAGCACACATGCCCTATAGCAAAAATCTCTCTTAAAAAAAAAAGAAAAAAAAAGAAAAACAAATAAAAAATTTTAAAAGGAGAGTTCTACAACCTATTACTCTAGTCACATTAAAATACTTATAAACTAAAATTGTTTTGAAAAAAAATTACATACCAATAGCCAGCATGGTTTCTTTTATTGGGTGGAATTTGGGATAATTAATTCAAGGAAGATCACTTAGTCCAACTTGAAAAAGCCTGCGCCCTTCACATACTGGTGGAAACATATATTGAGGCCATATTTCTGGGTCAAACTGTGCCAGTTTGAGCAAACCAGCAAGAATGAAAACCAAGAACCCTGACTGAATTTTCACTGATGTCTCTTGTTGAGCTGTTGGTCACCCATCTGGCTTTCAGTGGGGCAACCAAGCTAAAGGTGACTTTTCCTTTCCTTTGTCACCTACTGCGGAGAGCCTGGGGCCCCAAAGGACAGAATAACAACAAAAATATCAGCTAACTTGTTTGAGTATTTGCCCTTTGCCCGACCTGTGCTAAATGCTTTACACACTTTAATTCTTTTAATCTTTCCCAAAGACACTGTGTGGAAGTATAGTAACTAGCTCTGTTTTGCAGGTAGGGAAACTCAAAGGTTAAGTCACTTACCAAAGTCCACAGGGCTACAAAGTGGCAGAGCTGGAACAAAAATCACATCCGTGGGACTTCAAAGCCCTTCATATTAGCAAGAAGACCTCAGTGAATCCCTGACATTATTAGGAGTCCTCAATTTCATTGTCTGTGGACAGAGTAAGAAATGTATACTCATGCTTATAGAGATTAATAATGTACAGATTCATGTAAAAATCATAAATCTGTTGGCCATTTGTTTATTATATTCTGAATCAACTATGGACTAAAATTGCATGTATTCAAAAAATTTTAATTGCTAGAGGAAGTGTATACTTAACACAGACAGAGAGAGGGGGAGAGCACCTCTGATTTCCTGTTGAAATCCCTTCTCCACGTCTCCATCCCATTGCACTTTGAGGTATGCACGCACATATGTTCAGTGTGTTTTTCAATCCACTGGGACTGGGATTCAAATTGCCAGTCAGCTATGAGGGATCTTGTTCTCTTAACCACTAGGCCATAGGGCTGGCCAACAAAAAAAATGTATTTTTAAGTGTATTTATTTATTACTTCCATGAGCAAAAGAGACAAACAGTACCCTTAACAGAGTCTTGATGCTGCAATCCACTCCCAGCCCAGCTAGCCTCAGATCATGGGCAAACATGTGCTCAGTGTACTCAGGGAGGTCTCTGAGCATGATCTTGGAATCTTCCCATGTGGGTCAGCCTTGCAGAGCATTGTGTTTTACTGCTGCACCTCTGCCCAGTCCCCACTCAAAAGTACTGAGCCTCTGTCCTACAGTCTCTATTACCTATACTTTTAATTAGTACGGATTTGTGTGTCGGTGTCACTCTTTATCTTTAGTGTGTGTTTATGTGTGTGTGTTTTTTTCTTCAACCAGGTAAATTCCTAATAAATAAGACTGCAAAATATAAGACTCTTACACTTAATAGGTGCCCCAGAGATACAGGTATAGCTGATTAGCTGACTGCAACAGCCTCTGTTATACTCCTCAGAAAGGCCCACAGAATGGTTAGTCTCAAGCCTCCTGCCCTGCATTCTACTGTGGGTTTTCTAATGTGGCCTGCACACTTCCAACGGCACGTGAACTGTAGTGAAAACAGTTACCACATATTAAGCATCTACTGAACTAGGCCTTGTACTGGGGATAAAGCAAAGATGAAACAAAGCACAGAGCCCAGCTAGAGAGCACGTACAATGTTTTGTTAATCCAACTACCTACAGGAGAGGCATCCTCATCTCCCTTTTACTGATGGAAAATTTGTACAGAAGTAGAACTTAAACTTAGGTTGATTTGTGAGTCACTACATATTATTAAGTTAGCGAATAGTAAGATGTAGGTAGTGAGCCATAACTAAAATACATTTTAATGCATTTTGGAATAGAAGGATTAAGAACACCTAGCATGTAATGAAAATATTATTTGCTAAAACTTTTCTTTCACTTACACAAATACACATTCACGCATGCACACCCACTGCGATGCAATGTATTTTTTACTGCCTGTGATGTCCGAGAAAGTATGAAAGCTACTGTTTCATACAAATTGCAACCTATTCTTTTATTTCTTATATGCCACTTCAAAGGAAAAAATAATCTCACTTTTTTCCAAGACTTTTTAAACCTTCCTTGAACACTTTTAGCCTTGATTCCACTTGGCATGTGCTGCCAGGCTCAGGCAGTGAGGATATGCCCCCCATTTCCCTCATTGGAGAGACAGCATCATTAGTCTGCTTGCTGCAGTGTTCTTTCCCTCATTGGCATTTTCAGGCAGCTCCTTCTTGCCTAGTTATTAACTCATTTGGTTTTACCAGCATAAAAGAATGCATAATTAAGCTCTATAACAACTACTAAGGATGAAGATCATTGAATTTTTGATATCAATAATAATTGGGTGACAACTGGCACCCAAAAAAGGGACAGCTAATACCTCCTAATACTCTTGAGTGCCAGACCAGAGCAATATATTAACCACATTGGCCTCATGCCTTTAGTATGAAGCCAGCAAGACTTGAGATTGAAGATATAGGATGGCACCTGAAGTGATCAAGGCACTATGTGGCCCTTATACCTGAGGCTAGACTCCCCACCTTGCATTTGTAATCCACTTCTGAAGGGCACAAAGCATTTGGCACCTTCTCTTGTGTTTGCAGGAGAGTATGGAATGGAGAGCAGCTTTGAGTGGTTCTATGGGAAGAGGATTGCAATATCAATGAGAAGGCTGGGTCTAGTCCTAGCTCTTTCTCTATGTGTGGCCTTGAGAAAGTCATTCAGTTTCTGTAAGCACCAGTTTCTTCCTCTCAAACTGGAGATAAAAAGGATTCATCTTATCATAAAATTGTGAAGGTTACTTAAGACCATGTAAGTAAAAACGTTTTGTAAATCTAAGGCATGTTTCCACATTTAAATACTTTGCAAGCATTTGTAAAAATAGTAGTAGTAACAGTAGTTTAACAAAATAGCAGCAGTAGTAATAGACAGTGCTTCCTACAGCTCAGCGTTCTATTGACATCACAAACTTGGTAAAGCATAATTATGATACATATGGTCTCTGTTACTAAAAGAAAAAATGAAATATAAAACACACTAAACAATGCACAGTAAAATATGTTAGAAGGAAATATATCTAGATGTTAGCAGTGATTACTTTGGGATAGTGGGATGGTAGTTTTTCTTCCTTCCTCTTACTATCTTTTATACACACACACACACACACACACACACACACATATATATATATTTTAGAGGCTTTTGCTATAGGGCGCGTGTGCTCACAAGACAGACAGAGAGAGACAGAGAGACAGAAAGTGAGAAATCACCCCCCCCCCCCAGGGGGGATGGCCACACTGTAATCCCTTCTCCTCCATTCTCCTCTCGGGATCTTGGGCACGCATGCAAGCACACGCACCCAGCATGAGTTTTAAGCCACCGGGTCCGGGATGCAAACTGTGGTCAACTACGTGGGAGTCCAGCGACACAGCCATTATGCTAACTGCTGGTCCTTCTTTTTTATATTTTCAAATCTTTGTCTAGAAACACATAAATATATTTTAATAATAAAAATAAGTATTTATTAAAGTTACAGAAGGCCCTGGGAACCAGCAGTTAGCGTAATGGCTATGTCGTTGGACTCCCACGTAGTTGACCGTGGTTCGTGTCCTGGACCCAGTGGCTTAAAACTCACACCGGGAGCGTGTGCGTGCGTGCCCAAGATCCCGAGAGGAGAATGGAAAAGAAGGGATTGTGGTGTGACCATCCCCCCTGGGGGATGATTTCTTGCTTTCTGTCTCTATGTCTCTGTCTGTCTGGTGAGCGCACGCGCCCTATAGCGAAAACCTCTCAAAAATAAATAAATAAATAAAAAGTTACAGAAGGCCTTTATCTAAATGACAACATTAATTCTGTGCCCCAAATCCTGATGAAATGGAGAAATGGAGGAAAAAGGATTGTGGCATGACCATGCTCCATCAGGGAGTGCTTTCACTCTCCCTTTCTCTTTCTTTCTCTCACTAGCGAGTGCCCGTACACTCTAGAAATCAAATAATAATAATAATAATAATAACATTTTGGGAACCAGCAGTTAGCGTAATGGCTATGTCGCTGGACTCCCACGTAGTCAAATGCGGTTCGCGTCCCGGACCTGGTGGCTTAAAACTCATGCCGGGCGCGTGTGCGTGCGTGCCCAGGATCCCTAGAGGAGAATGGAGGAGAAGGGACTGCGGCATGGCCATCCCCCCTGGGGGGTGATTTCTCGCTTTCTGTCTCTCTGTTTCTCTCTGTCTGTCTGGCGCTGGCGAGCGCACACGCACTATAGTGAAAACCTCTCAAAAAAAAAATTACATTTTAACTTAAATAACTAAGGAAGATAAATAATTCTTGATTTTGAAAGGAAAGCTGAAAAGTACTTTGCAAGAGCCAGAAATTCCAGGAAAGGAAGACCAAGACATTGCCCCTTATCAATTTGGACTCACATTGTTCAGAAAGTAGGTAGCATGAATATATTTGAGGCACTAGAAACTTATTGTTGCTGCACTTTAAAAAATTCTGTTCATGGGAACCAGCAGTTAGTGTAATGGCTATGTCGCTGGACTCTCACGTAGTCGACCGCGGTTCGCGTCTCGGACCCGGTGGCTTACAACTCACGCCGGGCGCGTGTGCGTGCGTGCCCAAGATCCCGAGAGGAGAATGGAGGAGAAGGGATTGCGGCATGACCATCCCCCCTGGGGGGTGATTTCTCGCTTTCTGTCTCTATGTCTCTCTCTGTCTGTCTGGCGAGCGCACGCGCCCTATAGAGAAAAAACCTCTCAAAAAAAAAAAAAATTCTGTTCATCAAATTTTGTAATGTAATTTAAATTTTCTCCTTCTTACCTATGTAACTTGACCACATTTTTAAACCTTTTAAGACTCTATTTCCTCAACTTAAAATGGCAGGAATTTGATGATGATTAAATAAAATGAAAGAATGTATATGAAAACTCCCAATTGTTCCCCTTCCTCTTCCAGCAAGGATCTTATCATGTCTTTTACTCTAACTTCTTATTTTATTGGAGAGTCCCTTATTTGCTAATAGGTTAAGCCAACTGCAAATAGCTTAATCAAACCAAAAAAGAAATAAATGTACTGGAAAGATACAGGACGTCTCACAGATGGCAAGACGGGGCAGAGCCAGACCTCAGGGCATCTCATGGCACCTCAAGCAAGAACCAGCAAGCTGTCCCAGCTCAGAAAGTCACTCTCCAGTTGCCACTCTGGGGCCACGTCGTCACTCTCTGTGACGTTCGTTCCACCTCTCTTCCTCTGCAGATGGACAGTGTCATGTCTGGTTTTCCTCATTATGGCCGCCTCACAGTTCCTAAGACTACTCGCCTCAGTGTCAGCCTCTCTCAGAGACTGACAGGAAGTTGCTCACTCACAGGTCTTTTTAATTTTTTTTAAAGGCTTTTTCCCTTAGGGTGTATTCACTCACCAGAAAGAGAGACAGAGACAGAGACGATGAAAGGGAAAGTGAGAAATTGTCCCCCGACCCCAAGGGGATGGTCACTCCACAATCCCTTCTCCTTTCTTCTCCATTCTCTTCCTGGGATCATAGGCATGCTCTCACATGTGCCCAGTGTGAGTTCGAAGCCACCAGGTCTGGGACTTGAACCCACATGTAACCACTATGCCATCTGCTGGCTCCCATCATCATTTGTAAGCCTTAGTTCACAGGAAGAAGCAGTTGATTGGGCAGTGCCAGTCAGATGTCCACTCTAGGTTCAATCAATTCTCTTTTGTTCTCCTATCTCTCAGAGAATAGGACACTCTCCTCAGGAAAAAGCACACAAGTACAATTTTTGCACATATTTCAAGGGGTTGCTAAGTCCTACAAAGCATAAAAACATAAGCCAGGGACCAGGAGGTAGCATGGTAGTTTAGGTGCTAGACTCTCACATGGCCACCCATGGTTCAAGTCCCTGACCTGGCAGCTTGCTTCTTCTCTCTCCTATGAGTGTGCATGTCCTATAGTAAATTAAAAAATAATAATAATAAATGAAATTAAGCAGATAATTCTAAAACAAACAAACAAACGTAAACAAGGAACTCTAGGCAAAGAATCTCTGGTCAGGAGAGTTTTATCATTATAACTCACCTCCCCCTCTTCACCACTCTCATATGTGAAAGATTCAGGGAAGTGAGCCATGAATATAATCTGTACAAAGTAAACTCATATTTCTGAGGTACTTCTTATAACTTGATCATAACAAAATCTCCTTGGATACAAACACAGCAACAGCAATTATATTTTACCTCTAATTTCTAATGGACTATGACAACCATGTATCTTAACAAACCATTCCCATCCATCCCTTTTAGCACAGTGCCCACCTGCAGTGGTAGCAAATCACATTTCTCCGTGATTGCTTGGATGTATCACTTGCTACTGCCTCCACACTTACACACACCCACACTCCTTTTTTAAGATGTGTGTGAATTCTAATGTCCCTTCCTTTCCTATTTTCTACCTGGATACTGGGAGATATGAAACCTCATATGAACAACTTCCTAGACAAGCTTTTTCATCTGTTTCATGTGACTTTCTCGTCCTACCCCTCAAGTTGCTTGTTTTGGTCAAGTCTGCGAGTTGCAAAAACGAACACAAAACTGAAATATAACTTTGGTTTGAAAGTGAGAAAGAGAATTATTAGCTTATTATGTATTAGTTTATCTAACTGAAGAGTCCCAAGTCAGTAGGACTGACATTAGGTACAATCGCAACCAGACACTCAAAAATAACCATCTAGACCAAGCCCATATCTCTCTTGCCATCACTGCGTTGGCTTCATTTCAGACAGGACCTATCCTTAGTGACTCCCTGTTACCTCTGGATTTGTAGTCTCCTTTCAATTAATATCTTCAGTAGGAAGAGATTCTCTTCATTCCAATAGTTCTAACAAGTCCTCAAAACTGAGTTTTACTCAGAGAACTTGAATCATGCACACAGCCTGTGGATAGGGAGATGAAAGACATTCATGGGCCAGGCCAGCGTCACATGGTTGCACCTGAAACTGTTCACCCCACTAAATCCATATGGAGTGAAAGTGGTTCTTCAAAAGATAATCAAAGCTACTGTCAGAACAAAGAGGGGTGGGAAAGCAGGTGGTAAGTGGTTAAGGCACTGAGTAGCACGTGGCCAACTGTGGTTTGAGTCCCAGATCCAGCAGTTTGAAAATCATGCCAGGCACATGTATCTGTGTGTGTGGCCAAAATCCTGAGAGGAGACTGAAGGAGAAGGGATTGCAGCAAGGAAGGGGGTGGGGGTGTGTGAGATTTCTCTCTTCCCTTTTCACTGACTCTCTCCAGTGAGTACAGATGCCCTATGACAAAAAAAAAAAAAAAAAAAAAAAAAAAAAAAAAAAAAAAAAAAAAAGGAGGGATGCAACATAAAAACACAAAAACCCATTTACCTTACTTAATTGCCATTTCCTTTTTCCTCCATTGTCTTCTTGGGATCTTAGTTTTATAGCCTCTTCTCACACTCAAGAGCAAAGACAGCTACATTGAAGCTCTGCATTCACCCTGAGCCTCTCCACCCCAATGGTAATATTCTCTAGTGTCTAGTGACCACAAGATATGGACCCCACAACCCTGGCTGCCCAGAGGGACAATGATGGAATAGGAATATAACCTAGTTCTCTGCATCACTTATTCCCTAAACAAGAACATAGATCCATTTTCAAGTCTTAGGTCACTATTACTGGCTTTATAACCTCAAAAGGTAATTCTATGTAGTACCTAGGTTTTACAGTTTGTGACTCAAGAAACAGGACTATTTTCTCACAATTAAAGATAATGAGAAGGGAAAAAAATGACCTAGAATTTTTTTTCTAGAATCCTACAGAAATGATTCTGATGAAGCACACAATTTTCTTCACTTTTTTCCTCATTGTACAATAACCAATATAAGTTGAGCTCTATTATCTCATCTCAAAAAGCTTAAGAAGTGACTGAATTTGCTTTTCAAGCATAATTTAATACTAACACTTGCCCTGCTTACTTAACAGTAAATGCTATGAAGCAAATGAGATCATGTGTGTAAATGTACTTAGAAAACTATAAAATGCAATTCAAAATTAAGCTATTATTACTGTTAAATAACAAAGTCATTCATTAAATAATGTAACAATTATCTATTAAATATGTACTGTTTTGCAAGCACCATGGCATTTGCTAAAGCTATAAAAATGAATAAGATGATCTCAGAAGTAGCACACTTCTAGCAGGAAGCAGACAGATGAACAGTTAGAGTACAGAGGACTCAGAGGTCGATTCAGGATTATGGCTGCATCCAAGCTACAGTGGGAAGATTCTCCAGGAGAGGGCATTTGCTATAGGCATCTAAGAACGGATGTCATCCTGCCAGCTGGAGTAGGGGAAGAAGGACGTGCAAAGACACAATGGGAGCAAAGATGGAGAGAAAGTGGAAAAACCTATCCCAATGGAGATCTATCCAAACTCCCTGCTAGTTTTCTGACTTTCCTGTCTTTACCTATGTATGTTCACCATTCTCAATTTCCTGGTTTCTATTGGATTTGCTGCCATCTTGAATAATACCATGACTGTTCTTTGCCATCTAAGATTTCATGTCATCTATCTTTCACTCTTGATCTCTCTTTCCTTCTTTGGTTTTCTAAAATTTTACTTCCTTTTTCTCAGAAAAGATTTCTGACCATTTTGTGTAGTCAGCGATAAAGGAAAGATCTGAAAAAGTCCTTTGCTCAACAATGCCTTTACATTTGGGACTTTATTATTAACAACCAAAGGCAGTTAGAACTTTCCTAATTGTGCTTTTTAAATGAAAGAAATTAATTTCATGCAAATACTTCCCTCCAAGTAGGACAGAGCAATATCCCACACAAGCAGGTATATTAAAAAAGTCATTTTCCCCTGAATAGGTGGAAATTCACAGTGCTCTTCATAACTGTGCAGCTGTTTATTGAACACAGTTTCCAAGTTGTACAATTATAGCCACCAGCAGCGCTCCTGACTCCATCCAGCTATCTTATTCCAGAGGAATTTCTTATCAACCTAGATGTGACTTCTCTGCATCAAACTGTTTATCTACAGAATCAGCTGGTCCAGCTCTTACTCCTACTATGAGAACCCAGAATAAATGAACTTGCTTGGAATTGCTACTGTCTTTTATGATGGACATGTCAGTTCTGGGTAGAGAATTCCCTTCTCTTTAAAAAGAGAGAGGGAGACACTTTGATCTATGTGGATAGCTTGGACCATAAAATGTTTTCATTGCAGTCATGGAGCCAAGCTTTGGTACTTTTCTCAGCTGGACAAATGCAGCCAACACTTCTGACCAGACTGCATAATGTCAGGGTCACATCTCTGACACATCAAAAATAAAAACTCCAATTCTCATTCTGCACCCTATTTATTCTACTGGGCAAAGAAAAGTGAATGAAAGAAAATTGAGAGTTTGGGCCAGAAAACAGAAATGTTCTCTGTCAAGCTACAATCTGGAGATAGAAAATGAATCTATCTTCTTTACAACTATCCACACCCAATTAGGAGAGAGGCAAACCGTTAAATCACTAGGCACTTCATTTAATTAACCACTAGTGAAGAAGGAAAAAAAAAATAAAAAAAAAACAAAATAAAGCAAGTATCCTCTTACCTCCATTACTCACAACTCTCAGGGAGGTTTCATAAATTTCAGCACCTTGTGCCTGCTGTTCCTAATGACATTTTAATGGCTCTTTGCTCAGTTTTGTTTGAAACAGCGGGAGTCAGTCAAGATTTGGACATGCTGCTTCAGTAATGAGGTGAGATTCCACTCTGGCTCAGGAGGAAGTGAGGGGCTGGGCATCCCTCAGCAGTGCCCACCCAGCAGGACACTCAGACATCCCGCCTGCAATCCAGTGTCACCTCAGCAATTAATTCATTAGTACTATTTTCCCTGACATTTCATATGGAAAGTGAAGATATCCTGACTTGATGCGTGCTTCTGGGGAGACAAGAAGGATGACGAGGCTGGCAATGAGAGAAGGAAGTCAGGATCTAGAGTTTGTCTTGGATACTACAATATGTGCAAAGCAAAGTAAAGGACCCTACGGAACCCTTCAGGGACCATCATGATCACACACACGGTTTTCATGAACTCAACCACTCTTCCTTCAACAAGTAGTTACTGAGGGTTTAGTAGAAGGTGTGCTACTTCAAACTGAGGGAGTGACCTAAGAAGTACTTACTGGTTGTCAGAAAAGTCATGATGCATTGTTTGCATAGAAAAAAGATGTCATGAGTTTTCTCGCAACCCAATAGAAGACACTGCTTTCAGGAAATAGATGATTCAGTAGCAAGAGGCAAGATGAATGTCCCAAATAGTGATGAAGGGAGAGCCAGGACAAAGTTGTGCTGCTGGCCAAGAGGTTAGTCAATTCAAGTGGAAGGAGTTAAGAAAGAGGAGGGACTTCTTCAAAAGGAAGAAGTTGATAGGGCTAGCCCTGTTTCCTAATGGTTAAAGAAGCTAGATTCCACATGGCCAACCTCACAATTGGAGTTCTGGTTCCTGGATTTTTGAAAAACACATCAGACACGTGTTTGGATACCTGGAATCTCAACAGAATGGAGAAATGGAGGAGAGGGGATTGTGACATGACCATGCCACGTTGGAGGGCTGCTTTCTCTTTTTCTTTTTGGTGAGCACATATGCCCTCTGGCATTTAAAAAAGTTCTAAAAGATGAAGTTGATAGAATATCTAATGTGTATTGAATATATTATAAGATTAACATAAGTAGGAAAGAATTGGAAACAAGTGGGGCCAGCAGTTAGCGTAATGGCTATGTTGCTGGACTCCCATGTAGTCGACTGCAGTTTGAGTCTTTAAACTCATGCCGGGCATGTGTGCGTGCGTGCCCAAGATCCCGAGAGGAGAATGGAGGAGAAGGGATTGCAGCGTGGCCATACCCCCAAGGGGGCTGATTTCTTGCTTTCTGTCTCTCTGTCTCTCTGGCGAGTGCACGTGCCCTATAGCAAAAACCTCTCAAAAACAAACAAACAAACAAACAAAACCTAAACAAAAACAAAACTAACTCCAAAATGAAAGGTATTATGTTACAAAGGCAATGTAAATAGATAGGCTCTAAGTACATGGTCGTAATAATTAACGTAAGCTCTGAGAGCTAAGCAGACTAGAATTACCGTGTAACTACTGGGAGGTTGTGGAGAAGGGAAGTAAGCTCAAGGAAGAACTGACAAAAGCTGAAATTCTCAACTCCCATAGAAGGAAGCCAATGGATAGTGCCTGAAACTAAGAAACCAAGATGTTGCAACACAAGCATGGCATTTAGAGAAATGGAGTCATACCTCTTTTGCCAGGAAAAAAAAAAAATCAGTTAGAGGAGCTAGAAATGGTTGGCTTTGGACTGTGGGAAATGAAGAGTGGGAATAAAGAATAAGCAGGATTGTAAGGCAAGCCATGTGGAAATATTGACTTCCTGAACCTTGTGCATATATAATGTGGATAAAAATAAAACATTAAACAAAATAGAAGCAGCCTTATGTGTCTCAGTGTTGTTTTTATCATAAGTCAGTTGGCTAAATAAAACACCGAAATCCCAGTGAAATTAGAGTTTCAGACAAATAGCAAATAAGTTTTCAGTGTAAGTTATGTGTCCATGGGACATACTAACACACAAAAAAATTATCTGTTGCTTATTTGAATTTCAAACTTAATTGATGTTCTGTGTATTTATTTGCTAAATCTGGCAACCCTAATTGTGAGAACACCATATCACGAGATATTTTATTTATTTCATTTTTTACCATACTGCCAAGGCCACACTATGAAGAATCATAGAAGAAATTTCTCTCAGTTCCAGAAAGAGGTTATCTATCTCCTGAGCAATTCGTTCACTTTCTTTTTCCCTTATGGACCTTATGCATCATGTAGAAGTATTGCTCTGGACTGGAGAATTATCAAAAATGACCATTCAGATGATGCCTACCCATTGGTTTAAATCTGACAGAATCACCATGAATTTTAGGCACTGACTGGCAATAGTCAATGAAGAAAAAGGCCACACAAACCAAACAGATATGTTCTGTTATCAAAAATAAAAATGTGGGACCAGCAGTTAGCGTAATGGCTATGTTGCTGGACTCCCATGTAGCTGACCGCGGTTCAAGTCCCAGACCCGGTGGCTTAAACTCACGCTGCGCGCGTGTCTGTGCGTGCCCAAGATCCTGAGAGGAGAATGGAGGAGAAGGGATTGTGGCGTGGCCATCTCCCCTGGGGGGTGATTTCTCGCTTTCTGTCTCTCTGTCTCTGTCTGTCTTTCTGGCGAGCACACGCGCCCTATAGCAAAAACCTCTCAAAAAAAAACAAATAAATAAGCAAACACACACACACACACACATACACATACACACTGATTTTTCCAAGCCAATCTCTTTTTGATGGTCTCAGAGAAGAATTCAGGGCTAGCGGGGCAGTTGGCTCTGTGCTTATGGTGATCCCAGGGGCCAGCCTTGGGCTTTGTAAGTCAACATCTTTCAACAGCACAGAAATATATCTGGGAATTAAACCTTTTCCTTCCTTCTCAACACAACAAGCACGAGGCATGAATCCCTGGCTGGCCACTCATTAGGATTCGAGATTTTGCTCTTTCTCCCTATAGGGAGAGAGTGTCTGTCATCAGGGAGGTGATATCCTCAGCTGCTAGAGAAGGGGAATAAATTATCCTTTTTTTGACATCCCCTGCCAGCTTGTTAACATCACTGACAACTGCTCAAAAACAGCAGAGGAAGAGAGGTGGGAATCTAAAGTGGAGAAAAAAAAAAAAAAGTTGCCACTTTCAGGCTTACATTGGACAGATTCTTATTTAGAGCAATTAGTCAGCATCAGTTTTGTTCAAAAGTTCTCCTCCCCTGCCCCAACCACACCCTGGATTCCTACGAGGCAATGCAAAAACAAGGCCTGTCACAGCTATGTAATTCCACCCTGGCTACATCTAATTGTGATTGGCATCAGGAAATTTGTTGCCTGCCTCCTGAATATTTCTGAGAAGTTCCTCACAAAGGCTAGAGGGCAGAGTGTAGGGGTTAAGGGCAGTCACTGGCATCTTACGGGCCCAGGACCTAAGAACTGACTATAGGGCCAGCCTGCAGCCTGGTATTTGAGGTGGCTGTATCTCTCCTGGCCAACTGTGTAGTTTGAGTGCTGGACCTGGCAGCTTGAAAAATATACCAGTCGTGTGTGCATGCGTGCCCAAAATCCCGAAAGGAGGGAGAGGTGGAGGAGAAGAGATTACAGTGTGACTATGTTCCATGGAGGATGCTTTCTCACTTTCTCTGTCTCCTCCAGCGGGCGTACATGCTCTCTGGCAAAAAATTTTTAAAGAAGAGGGACCAGCAGGTGGTATAATGGTTACTTTGCTGAACTCCCATGCAGTTGACCACAGTTTGAGTCCCAGACCCAGTGGCTTAAACTCATGCCAGGTGTGTGCGTTTGCATGCCAAAAATCCCAAGAGGAGAAAGGAAGAGAAGGGGTTGCGGCATGGCCAACTCCCCTGAGGGAGGGGGTGATTTCTCACTTTCGTCTCTCTGTCTCTGTCCCTCTCTGTCTCTCCAGTGAGAGCACATGCCCTATAGCAAAAACCTCTCTGAAAAAAAATAATAATAAAAGAAAACAGAAAAGACCTGTCTGTATTACTTACTTATTAGCTGGATTCATCTTGGGCATTAACTTCTTTAAGCCTTTGTTTTATTGTCTCTAAAATGGATATAACGAGTTCATCTCATCCCCAAGATTATTGGTTGAGAGGATTAAATATATAATTCTGAATGTTGCTTGGCATCGAGTAAAGGCTTGTTGAATGTTCTTAGTCACCTGCAAACTCTTTCTCCAATCATGCAATCATAACACCTTTTCAGCCCCACTAAGGGCAGCTAAGTGGTCAGTCCTTGTACTCTGGGCCAGAGAAGACAGGTGGGACAATGTCTGCCACAGATGTGTGAGTTCCAGGCCTCAGGCCATCTGGATATGGCTGGAGTGTCTGTGTGAGAAGAGCCCAAGTATGGAATTTCCCATGGGACTGCTGGTCACCACACCAGGCTGCACCTGCCTTCTGAGATGTACCTGGCAGGGCACAGGTAGACCCTTCATTTCTGAATCAGTGACTTCCTCAGATAATACAGGTGACATTTACAGATGTAGGCAGCCTCCCTGAGCTCACAGCAAGAATTGTCTCCTTCGGGCACCTGATCACTGGGGGCGCAGTGGTTGAGGAAGAGCATTTTATCCTGGGGCCAGCAGGTGGTATAGTGGTTAAGGTGCTGGGCTCCCACAAGGCCAACTGTGGTTTGTGTCTCAGACCCAGCGGCTTGCTTTCTCACTTCCCTGTCTCTCTTCTCTGTCTCTCTCTGGTGAGTGCATGTGGCCCTGTAGCAAACTGAAAAGCAATAATAATGATAAGTAAAATTAAGTAAGTCTTAAAAAAAAGAGAGAGAATATTTTAACCTTGCAGCTCCCCACCTGAGGAGAGGAGCTCAAGAAAGGAAAGGCTTATTCTCAGATCCTGGTGGTCATCTAGCTCATAGTCTCAGAGAAAGATGGTCACTCTAGACCTTTGTTCTTGTGGCTAAGACATTACATTTGTGGCAAACACGGTTATTTGCCTACTCCACAATCCATTCCCTCCTCTGCCTTGGTGATAGGACCCCTAGTCTTCAGCTCTGCATGTGCATGCCCAAAGACCAATTTCTCCCTTCCCCTTGCCACATGTCTAAGTGCTGGCCAATTAGAAGGAACTAGAAGTTTTATGCAGCAAGTTTTAGAAAATGTTCGTAAAGGACAGTTGACATAACTTTCTGTCACTTTCTCTTTCTAATTTTGTGGACTAGAATGTGGACATGACGACTGGAGCTTAAGCAGCCTACTTGGAATGGAAATTACATTTAGGTGGAAGAACAGCCAGACAGAAGGAGCAGAGAGTCTGAGTCCTTGGACTTAGGAGAGATCACATTAGTTATGGACTTCCTTTACGATGGAGATAACTAAGCGATCTAGTTTAAGCCACTTTTACTTATCTATTCATTTTCATTAGACACATTTGAACCTAATCCTGACAGACACATCTAACTCAAATAGAATTATTACAGCCACCCAAACCCAGTAGAGGAGATGATCTGGATGGTGGTAGGACTGAATATTTTCATTTTAGACAATCAGAAAAAAAAAAATCTATTTTTGCACACCCATTCAGAATAAAAGACAAAATATCCCTTGGCCCCACATCCCTCTCTTTCTTTTCTATTTTATTTCTGAAAAGCCAGTAATCCACCTGGAGATTAAAAAAAAATTAATGATTCTGTTTTAATCCTTAGAATTGCCTCAACCTGAAAGACTTCTCATAAGTTTGAACTTAAAGGCTTTTCTAAATCTTATCTTTCAGTCCTTTCCATTGATGTAATAGTGTCCTGTAGACTGTATCTAACAGCCTTGGAGGGACAGGTTTTAGGGAAGATACTCTGAAGGAAATAGCCCTGAGCACCTTGCTTCCCACCTATGCCCCTGTTGTTTCTGGTTAACATTTGGGACTCAACACCTTCTCTGTGATTTCACCATAGTAAAGATCTACAGCTAATCACTGAGTGCACGATGCACTCACAGCCTGGAAAGTCTGCTCATCTCAGTTGTTCGGCGGCTCTGTTCAGTTTATTTTGCCTGCTTTTCACAGCTGGCATCTGCTAAAGCCAGTCAACAACAGCCGATTTAGCACTATTATCCCAGTCACGGGTGTTAATCCCCATTACCAGAGGACTTCAAAACATTTATGGAAAATAAAATTAAAGTACAAGTTTAGTTTGGTGCAAAATATTTTGAAATCTACAAATAGTTATTTATAACATGCATTTTTTTCATGAACTCTGAAGACCCCCTCATATGTCACAAATCCCCAATAAATAAGGCAAGCCTGTAGGAAGTGGAGCTGTTACCAAACTTGAACTTCTTTGCCTCCTAATGTTCAGAGATTATAGGGATACTTGGGATCCTGTTTGCTACATGTCTATACTTCAGCTCAGAATGGGCCACAGCTTGGAGCCATGGGAGGAAGGGGTGATGATTACCAGTGTCAGGATTTGGGGCATGCATGCCTGGCATATTTTTCAAGTCATCAAGGCTAGATTCAGACTGTGTGGTCAGCCACATGGGATCCAGCTCCCTTAACCACCAGACCATGAGGCTGGCCCTACTCTGGGCCAAATGCCAATTCACATGGTCAGAAGCCTATAGTAATGACATTAACACACCCATCAGAACCACACGGATTTGGGGGGATGTTGTGCCCCTCATAATAGTTAGCTAGATAGATAGCTAGATAAAAATTTTAAAAAGATACCAAATCTACTATGTTTCCAAACAAATATTTCTCAGCCAAAAAAAAAAAAAAAACACACACACACACAGAATTACTGATGAGAATACTCTAAATCTCTAAATATGTATAGGAGAAAAACATAAGGTGACCAAAGCTTTGCCACTTGATGCCTCTCACTTTCCTAGCACTAAGTAAAGAAATAAATGTTTTCTAATTAATAGATATAATGGGTACCTGATCTCGACTTCTTCCCCAGGAGTCTTGCTGAGTCTCTGACTTCCAGACTCTTTTTTCATGATTCCCCTGGACACCAGATAAATGTTGATTATTATGCTCATTTTATACATATCGACACTGTGACTCCACTTCTGTGACATGTCAATGACACATCTTCACTGTATTGGAGGTGAGTTGTGAAATGGGTGTTTACAGCTTCAAGCCCATACCCTTTGACAGGATTGTTGAGAAGAGATCTCTTCATTGTATAGGTCACTGAATATCCCAGACCTCATGTGTTCCAAAGTACCATGGTCCTCAGCCCACTTGCTTACACAGAAACAAGCCCTTTGGGATCTCTAGAGATTCTCTCTGGACCTCACAAGAGGTCAAAAACGAGTCTTCCCATGTTCTCTGCTCTGGTTTCTTCATTGAGGCTAGTAGATACTTGCTGGTGGTGTCCTTTAAAAAACTATGAGGACACCCCGCACAAAACTCAGACCTCTTTTATTTGCTGAACCCAGAGGCCCAAAGATGTGCCCAAGGTTGTGACTGAGCAGGAGCTGGAAGCAGAGTAGGAGGATGACCCCCTCTCTGACTATGGGTTGCACCATGTCTCCTGACCTCAAAGAGATGCTAGGTTCCTGCACATTGACCAAATCTGTCAGGGACACTATTCTTTCAGCTTCTGCTTCTAAACTCCTCCTATTCACCATTTCCAATTCGGAGTCCTTGCAGAGGTTGTCTGAACCATGAGCTCACACCGTGGAAGTTCCAAATAATACAAAGAAAATTCAAAAGTCAGTGGTTCAAAACAAAACAAAAAATGGCAAATGTCCACCAAGATGCTAAGTGCTGCTTCCCTTATCACTCACCTCCAGTGCTTTTACTGGAACCTTTCTCCTTGTTTAGCAAAACACAAACACATAAATGTTGACATTTCCTTTGTATATTAAATATGCAATTCTATACTTTGGGAAGGGCACAGACTCACATACAGCAGAGGGCTCAAAATACCAGCTTTAGTTATGCCAGGAAACTGCATTCTGTGGACACTCAGTAAAGTCAGTGAGGGACGTCAGTGATGACTCAGTAAGGATTGGCTGCAGCTTGAAGTCCCATAGAAAGTGAAGACATAGGCAGGCAACCAGGGTCAGGGTCAAGAAGTTTAGAGTAGATGCTTTCTACAGTTGGGTTTTTAGAACTTATAAGGAAGAGGGTTAGTGTGTGTGTGTGTGTGTAGAGAGAGAGAGATTTTTGCTATAGGGTGCCTGTGCTCGCCAGAGAGATAGAAAGCAAGAAATCAACCCCCCCCCCAGGGGGCATGGTCACACCATAATCTCTTCTCATCCATTCTCCTCTTGGGATCTTGGGCACACATGCACATGTTCCTGGTGTGAGTTTTAAATTACCAAGTCCAGGACCCTAGCTGTGGTCAGGGAGTCCAGTGATGAAAATTACGCCATCTGCTGGTCCTGAGAGTTCATGTTTTAAAATCAAACAGACTGTTTTATGACATTTTTTAATATTGCAAAACAACCATTACTTGTAATAAAAATCTTTAAAAACTTGTTCTATTTTTAATAGAGCTTTTATTTTGAATGGAAATTATAGATTAAAAGTTATCCAAGAGTGTTTATTCTATAGTAGGAAAGTAAATTATAATTCGGGAAATCATTTCAGGACTTAGAGAGAAAATAGTATATTAATTTTTATAGGGTACAATATTATTGCACCTAAAGTGCCTACCATTATGCTGGGCACTTTATGTGTAATCTTAACAATGATTCTGTAAGAAAGTTGCTTTATAGTTGTAGAAACTGAGACTAAGAGATGTTAAGTAATTTACCCAAAGTAATTTATACCATACACAGTGTAAGTTTGTCTAACTATGAAACCCATATACAAACTACTTTCATAAACCACTCTTGCTCACTGGGATCATGAAGACCAAGCAAAAACATAATAGGGATTCCAATGATCCAGAGTCACTGAGAGGGTTGAGCAGTGGTACAGTGGTAATACTACTGGACTCACATGGGAAAGTCCTGGGTTCATGTCCATAGACCTCCCTGAAGATGCTGTGCATGCACACGTGTGCTTGTGACCCAGACCAGCTGACACTGAGTGTGGGCCATGGTATGAAGACCCTGTTGTGAGTGCCTGTCTGTCTACTTCTCTCTCTCCTTTCTCTCTGTCTGTCTCTCTCACACATGGAAGGACTAAATAAATAAATAAACTTAAAAGAGTAGTAAAGGGAGCCAGCAGGTAGCATGGAGGTTAATGCATTGGATCCCACATGACCAACAGCACGTGGCTTGAAACATCATGCTATGCACATGTTCTTGCATGTCAAAATCTCAAGGGGAGACTAAAGGAGAGGGGATTGTAGCATGGCAACCTCCCCTGAGGGGTGATTTCTCACTTTTCTTCTCTATCTCTCTCTGGCAAGCACACATGCCCTATAGCCAAAGCTACAAAAAAAAAAAGGGGGGGGGGGGAAATTAAGCAGTAAAGCAGTAGCACAATGATACATCAAATGGCAAATGGCAAATGGCAGTTTGCCTTATCACAGTTCCATAGACTTTGCCCAGGAGACAATGAACCTAAATGGATTTAGAAAGATGTTCCTCACTTACAATGTGATTACATCCTGACAAACCAGTGTAAAGCTGAAAACTCATGTTGTAATTCAGGGACCATCTGTACTTTATTACTCAAGCACAGCAGAAACTTCATGCTCGTCAGTTCCACTTACACTGCCCTCTCAAGTCCTACAGGGACGATACAGATGTGGACACAGATGAATACCATGCACAGACCAGTTGTGTCACAGCTGAGGAGCCCTGAGCTTAGGTAACCCTGTGTTACGAAGGGATGCTGGAAAAATCTACCAATCCTCCCCTCCAGAGAGAGACATTATCTTTGTTTCCCTAAACTGCAAGCAAATCTTCCCAGGGAAAGTGAGGAGAGAGGTCTTGTCTTTACTATTCTGGACAGTCTCTGGGGAGGGAGACATTCTCTCTATCTTTACTATCTTGGGATCTAAGTAAATCTTAGTAAATTGGCTGTTAATGCCTGGATGTGAAGAAATATGAGAGGTTCACAGGGAATTGTCTTCCATTCCCAGAAAAGTAATAGGAGATTCATACACCACCCTTTTGCTTGTTTGTTTCTTCTTCATTCATTAAGCAATTACCTACTTACTCATTGATGTATTCAAAATTAATCCATATATGGTTAAGTGATTTCTATATGTATTAGGTAGGTGTGCTCATGGCCAAGCACAAAACCACAAGTAGGTAAGCACAGTCCTTACCTTCATGAGCTAACATTCTGATTTGGGCTCAAGATTTTCTGCAGCCATTTGTCAGCGGCAGTTCAACAGGGCTGACTCCAGATTATCCAGATGTTTTGTGCATCCTCTGAAAGCAGCGAGGGGGAATTTAACAGTGCACAGTAGGCTGGCTCCCTGGTGTGGCAGTAAAGCACTGCTCAAGCGAGGCCAGATCACACATTGTGACACTAGTTCAAATCCCTGGTTGATCAGCCCCAAACATGCTGGGCATGCATGCAACCACTCAAGAACCAACAGGCTGGAGGACTAGGGGAAGGGACTCATGGCATGACTACTCTGTGGTGGAGGGTGCTTCTCTTCTCTTCTCTTCTCTCTTCTCTCTCTCTCTCTCTCTCGTGCATATTCTCTGAGTAAAGAAAAACATATACAAAGTCACGATTCAGGCCTAGCAGGTGGTGTAGTGGTTAAGGCACTGGACTCCCACATAGCCTACTGTGGTTTGGGTCCCAGACCTGGTGGCTTGAAACTCACACCAGGTACATTTGCATGCATGCCCAAAATCCCAGGTGGAGATGAGATTGCGGCATGGCCATCCCTTCTAAGGGTTATATTTCACTTTCCCTCTCACTGTCTCTCTTCTCTCCTGGGAGCACATATGCCCTATGGCAAAACGTTAAAGACACAAAATTCTCATAAATGCATGAGTATGTGAATATGAATTGAACAGAAAGAACACCCCAGAAAGTTAACAATAGTCTTATCTGGGTGATGTCAAGATGAATGATTATTCATTCCTTTACATTTTTACATGTTTTCAAAATATTTTTAGAGTAAACATACATTATTTTCATATATAACAAAAAGGTATATTTTATCTACCAAAGAAACAAACTAGTAATTCTCATGAAAATGGAAGAATATTTGTTTCTAAGATAATTTTTATTCCAAGGAGAAAACTGATATCTCCTTGTCTATTCTGCATCCAGATGTCTTCATCATCAATAATAATACAATCAAGAGAAGTAACTCAGAAGGCTTAATGAATGTGTATTGGAATCTCCTGATTTTTTGACTTTCAATACCCTGACTTATTGATGAGCACATATATGTATGGTTCCTTTTATTAGTAATTTTTTCCCTCCTTGAAAAAATTCAGTGAATTGTTGTTATTTTATTTTTTAACATTTGCAATGTCACAGTGGTAGCACAACGCTCCACAATGCTGAAGCCGTGTGGGAAGGTCCCAGGTTCATATTCCAGGGCATCCCTGTACGTACTGGGTGTGCTTGCGTGTACCCAAGATTCTGGCTGGAGATGTTGGGGGGTAGAGTGCAATATGAAGGTTCTGTTGGGGGTACACCTCTCCTTCTTGCTTTCTCTCTCTGAAATAAAGAAAATTTTAAAAAATTAAAGCCAATTTTAATGACTGTATATTGGTTCATCATATAGAAAAACACTAATTTACTTAATCATCCCCTCCATACACACTATTAGACCTTACCTTGTGTTTTGTTTATTACCATGATAAATAGCTTTATCATCAGTATCATTATTTATACCACTTTCCCTGCATCTCTCAGTTGATGTCATTAGGAATGATTGACAACAGTGAGATTATTACACTAAAGAATATAAAATGTATTGCTGAGCTGCCCTCTAGAAAAGTATACTATTTTACATTCTCCACCACACTGTGAGGGAAGAGGGAGGACAGAGAGAAGGGTGGGAAGGAGGAGAGGGAAGAGAAAGCAGGAACAGGCAGACTGGTGCTGCAGACAGCTCTGCTGAGGTCCTCTCTGTGAATCCTGGAAACGTGTCGCTCCCAAGAACACTTTAGTAAAGATACCGATCAAGTTCCCTAAACTTGGTCCCCAGGATTAGGCTCCTAAAATTGGTCCCGTTTTTCTTATTCTTTTTTGGTTCTTATCTGATTCTATGGATGCTAATAATACATGAAGTCACAAACCTTCAGTTTTAGAACTTAAATTTCTCCTCTCCCTTTTTAGAACTTTTCAAGTGATGAGAAGTGTTATATCCTTGGTCATATTGCTTGAAACTAATTGTTAAAATAATAGCAGATCACAAACTTTCCAGAATGTCTTTTTTCCTCCTCCTCTTCCTCCTCCTCCTTCTCCTCCTTCTTCTTCTTCTTTTTTTTTTTTTTAGTATTTTTTAGAGATTTTTGCTATAGTGCACTCACTGGAAAGACAGAGAGATAGAAAGTGAGAATTCAGCCCCCAGGGGGATGGTCATGCCACAATCACTTCTCTATTCTCCCCCTGGGATTCTGGGCATGCACACATGCCCTGCATAATTTTCAAGCTGCGGGGTCCAGGACTCAAACCATCATCACCCACATGGAAGTTCAGTGCCTTAACCATTATGCCACCTGCCAGTCCCATTGTTCCTCCTTTAAATATATAGATTTTTATTTCAAAAACAAACTGTTGGGACCAGCAGTTAGCATAATGGCTATGTCGCTGGACTCCCACGTAGTTGATTGCAGTTCGAGTCCTGGACCCGGTGGCTTAAACTCACGCCGGGCGTGTGTGCGTGCGTGCCCAAGATCCCGAGAGGAGAATGGAGGAGAAGGGATTGCGGTGTGACCATCCCCCCTGGGGGGTGATTTCTCACTTTCTGTCTCTCTGTCTCTGTCTGTCTGGCGAGCGCATGCGCCCTATAGCAAAAAAAAACCTCTCCAAAAAAAGAAAAAAAATGTTCATAATCTTCATAAACAGTCATTGTTAACATTTTATGACTTTTCATCCCAGGCTTTTATTTATGTGTATATTTATATATATTTTCTTTTACAAAATAGTAAACATACTATAAATGCAGTTTCTTACTCATCTGTTTACTCACTAAACATTGCCATGAACATTTTCCCATGATATTACATAACCTTCATAAACATTCAGCTATGGATGCTATTCCAATGAGATGAACCTTAATTTATTTAGCCATTTCCCTTAAGAGGATATTCTCTCTCTCTCTCTCTCTCTCTGTCTCAAGCATGTACACATGCTCTATTGTGAATAAAAAAGAAAAAATAATTCATTTAGCATCTTTTTGTGTAAAGCTTATTTCATAGTTAGCTTTGATCTTAAATAGAGCTTTGATACAAAATAGTAATATTAGTTAGTGATAATGATCCCTTGAACACATACTATTCTCCAGGAATTTTACTTGCATTACTCTTACTCACAAATTTTTCCAGGTAAATAATATCCCCATCTTGTAGGTGAAGAAACTGAGACTCAGACATTAATTTATTTTAATGTGCAAAGCTGAGGGGCCAGCAGGTGGTGTGGTGGTTAAGGCACTGGGCTCCCACATGGCCAACCACAGTTTGAGTTCCAGACCTGGTGGTTTGCTTTCTCACTCTCTCCTTCTCTATCTCTCTCTGGTCAAGTTATAAATAATTATAATAAATAAAATTCAAGAAAATAATTCCTTTTTTTTTAGAGAGAGATTTTTGCTACAGGACATGTGTGCTCACCAGAGAGATGGAGACAAAAAGCAAGAAATCACCCTGTGGGGGTATGGCCACATCACAATCCCTTCTTCATTCTCCTCTCAGGATCTTGGTGTACATGTAAATGTATCCAGAGTAAGTGTTTTTGCTGTTGTCTTTTTTAACTTTATTTATTTATTTTTTATCTATATTAATTTGCTCAGAGAGAAACAGAGAGGGAGAGGAAGTGAGAAAGCAGGCCACCAGGTCCAGGACTCAAACCATGGTCGACCATGTGAGGGTCCAGCTCCCTTAACCACCAGCAGTGTAATCATTACACCATCTGCTGGTCCCAAAATAATTCTTTTAAAGAAACAAAAAACATGCAAAGCTAAGCAAGCTATCAAACCTAGGTCCTTATTGTTCCAAATCCTACCTTTTCATCCAAACAATACAGCTAGTTTACTGTACCAGAGGGTAAAATTTCTCAAAGTTTTTAAGTTTCCTTCTATCTTCCTTCCATAAATGAGAGAAAGAGAGAGACAGACAGGCACCCCAACAGGGTTTTGACATCACAATCGCCTTTAGTCAGCACCACATCATGTACATGTGCACACCCAGTGTGTTCAAGGAGGTCTTCAGATTCAAACCTGGAACTCTCCATGTGGGCCAGTCTCTCAGGGCTGAATTATAGCCTCATTACTGTCCAGCTACTAAGGATGTAAGTAGCATTAAGGATCTTGACATACATTGTGTCTTTTTTCTTCTGCCACCTTTTTCTCAAATTAGAAATCTTTAATTCTGGTATTTATTTATGTCTGTTTGCATGATTATAGGACCTAGCAAAAATTTAAAAGTTTGAACTGTATTGCCCTATGTCAGTCTTTTCCTCTATTCTAAGCTTAGATGGTTGGTAGAAAGCTATTACTTTTCCTTTCTGCTTTTAATTATTCCATCAAGAACTCAGTTCAATACATCAGGTGTGGAATTTAGTTTAACATATGGAAAAAGAATAAACTAATTTCACTCTCAACTACCAAGCCACTTAATTTCATTTATTGCAGATATTTTTTCTCATTGACAGGTATTAGATTCTTATACAGACTAGCATGTGTTTCTTTGTTTTCTTTTCTTATTTATTCTCTGAGTTACCAAATACTTACTGAGTGCCTTTTATATGCCAGCCATTGGTCTAAGAGTCTGGATACAGTGATAGAAAATAACAGATTTATTAAACAAATTATTAAATCTAGAATTATTTATAATATTCCTAGCAGCTATAAAAAAAGTAGAGAGTGCCATGACAACTCATAACAAGAATACCTGATTTATTCCTCCACGAATATCACACTTTTAATTACTAAAGTATTCTGAATTTTCATATCTAATAATTTGATTCATTGCTAATTCATCGCTATTCTTGCCAGTGCATTTTGCCAAGTGAAAGTAGAAATGATTTTTTTCAACTTATGAAAATATCACATGTACTGCTGAATTAAATAACATTAAACAGAGCAATTAAATAGTAAAGAATCGGGACCAGCAGTTAGCGTAATGGCTATGTCGCTGGACTCCCACGTAGTCGACCGCGGTTCGAGTCCCGGACCCAGCGGCTTAAACTCACGCCGGGCGCGAGTGCGTGCATGCCAAAGATCCCGAGAGGAGAATGGAGGAGAAGGGATTGCGGCGTGGCCATCCCCCCTGGGGGGTGATTTCCTGCTTTCTATCTCTCTGTCTCTCTCTGTCTGTCTGGCGAGCGCACGCGCCCTATAGCAAAAACCTCTCCAAAAAAAGAAAAAAAAAATAGTAAAGAATCAGCATCTTTAACATGCTCTGTAATTCTATTCAAGTTTTATTTTATAATTCTTAATAACATTTTGTAGTTTTACAGGTTTCTTCAAATATATCATTCAATGTTATAGTTAAGGTTGTTTGTAGGCATTTTATATTTTTTTCTGCTATTGTAATCAGGATCTCAGTTTTCACTATATTTTAAAACTTATTTTTAATGTTAAAAGCAATCTATTGGTTTTATGTACTTATTATACATTCAGTCACTTTACTGAGCTTATTAATTTTCATTTACGATTTTTATTCCTTTGGGTTTCTACAGATGCATTCCTATCTGCAAATAATAATAGCTTTTTTTCTCCTCCTTAACAATATTTAGGTCTCTTTATTTTCTATTTTCTATTTTCTTTCTTTCTTTTTTGATAGTTGTTTTGCTACAGGGTGCATGTGCTTGCTGGAGAGACAGAGAGAAAGAAAGTGAGCAATCACCCCCCCACACCCTGCCATTGGCGATGGCCATGCTGCAATTCCTTCTCCATTTGCTTCTCGGGATTTGGGGCATGTATACATGCACATGGCATGAGTTTTAAGCTGCCAGGTCCGGGACTCGAACCATGGTTGACTCCATGGAAGTCTAGCAATGTAAACTTTATGCCATATACTGGTCTCATATTTTCTATTTTATTTCTAACAAAGTGTCTAGAATATCCAGGGGGAAAAATGGTGATAATAGGCATCCTTATTTTGTACCTGGTTTGATATAATATTCATTTTACTGTTTCATTTGATGCTGGATAAGGGTTAAGTATGATACTTACTAATCAGGTTAAGAAAATATCCCTTTTTTTTTTTTCTTAATTGTCAGAGGGTACATAAGTTCTCCAGAGAAACAGAGAGGAAAGAGAGGGAGAAAGTACCCTCAATGGGGGGGTGTGGTCATGACACAGTCCTTTCCCCTCCTCCTCCTCTTCTTCTTCTTCTTCTTCTTCTTCTTCTTCTTCTTCTTCTTTTATCCTGTTGGGCTTTTGGAAACGCATGCACACATGCCTAGCATGTTTTTCAAGTTACTGGGGATGGGGTTTGAATTGCAGTTGGCCATGTAGAATCTGGCTTGCTCAACCACTAGGCCACCAGCCCCATTCCTCACTTTTATCAGGAACAGATGTTGGATTTTTCCTTTCTGCAATCCCATCTACTATCTTTTCTTCACTGTCTCTTAAATAATTGTTTCTTTAGGTTATTAACTGCCACAATGGTCATATTTGATTATGCTACTTGATGACCTTTTTCTAAAGGCTGCTGCAACACTCTCGAGGACCCTGTTAGAACTCCAAAGTCTTGGAAAGAGCCTTGGATTTAGAATCAGCTGACCTTGAAAGTGCAAAAGCAGCTCTGAGAATCCAAGTGGGAAATGCTACAGGTTCCTGAGGAAGAGATTCAAGCCCAATCAGATGCCTGAGTGAGGCTTGCTGAAAAATATTCTGTGGGGATGAGAGAATAATGAATTGATTTGAGGATGGAAGAGGTATGACGGTGTTCAGTGTGGTAGAGTATCAGAGAATTTGGGACATGTTCTGGCACGTCATGTTATTAACCAGACCTTTGTGTGCATAGTTTGGTCTGGAAAGTTCAGTTGGAGGACAGGGTCAAATGTAATTTGAGATGTGAAATAAATTTTGGCTCTAACTTGTGGACCTCACATTTAACCAACTTGAAGACCTTATTTTAAATAATGCCTCACTCAGTATCAGAGTCTCCTCACAACTATGTCCTAGACTCTGGAGTTGTGGAGTTGTCTGGGTCATTGGTTGTCATTCTACATATATGTACTGAACACTTTTCTGTGTCCAGCACTGTGCTAAAGTGTTTCTGAATGTAGGTTTTATATTATTCATTTATGGTGATGCTGACAGACAGGAGATACCACCATTGAAAAGATAGTTTGTTACCTACAGTTTCTAAGAGGAGGGAACAGGCCATACCATACAAGGCCACACAAAGAAGTAGCAGACGTGGGGTGGGGGGTGGACAAGGACCTCTTCTGTGATTTCTGTGGAAAGGAACAGACCAGGCAAAGTACGCAGCTGCAGAGTTGATTACTTTAAATAATTTCAGTGGGCTCTGAGTGTAAGGGCTATCCCAAGTTGCCTAGTACCTGGCCTAGGGTGATTGGGACAGGGGAATACTGGTCCTTCAAAAACTAATAAAGGAGGAGGTTGGGGAGTATGGGCTTTGGGTTGGTTGGTTGCCATATGAAAGACTTACTTCCCAGGAGTCCGTTTCCATCTTGAATTACTTAATCCTGGAAGGAATAGTCACTCCCGATGAGCAAGACTCCAAATGTCAAAACATCAGATAACAAAACGTTTTGGTTGATACACAGAGCTTAAAATGAGAGAGATACATAGCAAGCCGTGAGAATGGTTGGAGGAAAAATTTCATGAAGATGCTGGGAAAACTTTCCTTATATTCCATCAATGTCTCTTAACTAGGATGGCAACAGACTAGGCTATTAAGTCTTTGGGTCAACAGGAGAATAAACAAAAATTGGGATAAAAGTTGACTATACACTCTAACTTCTATGAGAGTGATAGACTTTCCTTCCCCTGATTTTACTCTTTTCCTGAAATAGTCCAAACTAAAGAGGGTTCAAAGACAGAGCTGAAGGACCACATGCTAGAGGAAGAACCTCTAGCAAGAGCATGTGAACAGTGTTGGGTGGGACAGGCACGCTCTTGACAACTAGCCCTCCTTCAGATGACTTTTGAGGCCCCTCTAGCCCTTCTCTTTAATATGACTTAGAGTCAGGGGGAGGATGGAAATCTGCTCAGGATGATTTCTTTACATTTACCCATGGGATATAGAGAGGTCAACTCATGCTCATCCTCTTTTAGAGTTTAAGAAAATCATTCTTTCTGTGAGTGCATCTTTTGACCACATAAGCCAGTCCTTACTCAGCATTATATGCCCAGAAACATGGTTCAGCACACTAAAGCATTTATTCATGAAGAATAAGATTCATATGCCCACATGGTTTGTTCAAAATAAGAAACCTAACAAAGTCTTAGGCTTTACTTATCTTTATGCCTATTCATGTGGAAAAACAAAGTATCACTGATCTTCTGACCTATCAAAAAAAACTCATAACACTGAACCTTTCAGAAAAAAACAGATATCAAATAAAGCATTATTCCATTACCAGGACAAGTATTCCATGGCATATTTTATTATATTTTAGAGGCACCATCTGTAATGATGGTCTTATCATGCCCAACAGTATCCAGAAAATGGGGAAATTTTTATCTTGCTGATACTGTTTTCATCAGTGATTGAGAGGATGCACAATTTCAAGACTAAGCAATGTCATTTCATATTTTAGCACCTAGGAAAACAGAATAGGCTGAGAATCTAAGGACTTACAATTTGGAAAGAAGGGTAGAATAAGAGTATTAACAAATGAACTGTAGGGCATGAGATGTTTTTCATCTATGTACTTAAAAGTAGTTCCAATTTGACTGATGCTCTCAAAGAATATCACAGAGGATATAGTTCCAAACCATGGCAACTTGCCTTGAAATCCTCCTTCCCTTTCTTCTCAGTCTTGCTTGTACATCTAGTTGATCAAAGCTCTCCTCCATGGCTTTTCCAGCTCACTGCCAATATTCTGCCAGCACTTGGCCAATAACCCATCCAAATGACTCTTGACTCTGTTGGCCCCCACCACTCCTATTCTTAGATCTGTACTTTTCCCTCACTAGATAATTGCTTCTTCTCTGATGTAAATGTTCTGACCTCTCCCTCTAGATATCTCAGCCCAAGCATTAAAATGGAACGTGTCCCTTGAAAAGGAAGAAATTTAGTTCTCTTTCACATTTAGAGCCGACAGGGTAATGCCATAAATCTCTTAACTTAATATTTTTTCTTAATGACTTTTCTCATCAATGTGGCAATATCTTAAGGGCCTAGATTAGGGTGTAGTCTAGAGAAAAAAATGACCCATAAATCCTGTCTGGCAGGATTTGGGTCCAGACATTGTCCTATGAGTAATAGGATAATGATGTTCTCAGTCTCTATAGGGACTTTTTAAAGATTTACAGGCCTTTCCACTCCAGACTCTTCACACAGCAGCCAAAAGTGGTCCATTAACCATCTATGTCACCACCTCACTCTGCTCAAAATTTCTTATGGCTCCCACTTCATAGTCCCAGCATACCTCAACACCACTAAGGTTCTCATCAGCTCTATTAATATATTTGCTAATCTAGAATATTCCTAACCACTTTGGCATTGACCCTACCACATTAGGAGAAATGCAGTTGGATTCTATTTGCTAATGTTTTGTTTAGAATGTCTTCACTTATATTCAGAGGTGAAGTTGGTCTTTCGCTTTCTGTGTTATCTTGGTTTGGTTTTGCTGTGTAGACTCATTGGGGTTTTGCATCTTCTATTTCTCAGAGAAATTTAAATAGCATAGAAGTAATTTGTTCCTTAAAAGTCTGAAAGAATTCCACGCCTTTAAAGGTTTTCAAGTTTAACTGAAAGTTTTCAAGTTAATTAAACATTACATACATTAGGTAGTAAGGTGAAGAATTCTCACAGCAAGTTTTTTAAAACTACATGTAATTTGTTACCATTCTCCAGAATCCTTTCCATTCTGTCTATCCACTTAGCCTAACTCAAATTGATTATGAACACTTTGACTAAGGTGCTCCTGCCTGACCCATACCGAGTCCCACCTCAGAATCTCATTTCTGACATGCTCACATTGCTAGGGAGGCAAGTTAGCTTGGTGTCCAAATGCCCTACCTGTTAACCAGATGCCTGATCCAGAGAGCAAGTGGCCTTTCACTCTGTTCAGGTTGAATAAGTCAACTGAAGAAACCTGTGGTCTCTGTCTAGGACTCCAGATAAGCCAGGAAACACAATGCCAATTCTTTCCCTCTTCAGAGTCCCCTACATGCCCTCTCTGATGGCCCAGAATGAAATTGAAAATGAAATTAGCCACAGCCCTCCCTATACATGTTAAGGCTGGTATACTGTAACCTAGAAGGAAGTAATTTCTACTTTAGTCTAGTGGGAAAGTTAAAAACTGCCCCAACACACCCCTTTTTAAATTATAATTTAATTATTTTATTTAAACATAATATGCAATGAAACTTGCATGTTGTGATTCTCCTTAAAATCACCTCAGTCAATTTTTATAAACTATCTCTACATGAAACTAGTGCCTCTTCAGAAATCACTCTCAGAAAGAGCTTGGATCTATTACAGGAGAAATCTCACATCAATATGTAAACACGATTTTAGAATGGATATTAGACAATCACTCTGTTGTAGAACAAGCTTCTGCAGCCCTGAGAGTTGATGGGAGTGATTTTGGAACACTTGGCTGCCAAATATTTTAAGAATCTTTGCCTTTCAACTAAACCACACACTTGTAGGCAGGCCTGGGCTTTCCTGACGTTTCAAATGTCCCAGATTAAGACAGAAGTACTTACAAGGTGTTGTTTCCATGCATGCCTCGCTATGTATACTACAGAGGGTGGGGAATCTCTAATACAGTGTGAAGAAAGTATCCCAGTCCACTTGCAACTAGTTCTGCATTCAGCCTAGCAGCCTCAGCAGTGTATCAACCACACAATAGGACAAAAGTCAGCAAGATGCCCGCAGGTGGTCAGAGCAGCATAAATATTCATGACCATGACCAGTGGCAAATGGCTGCCCTATTACATAGCTCAATGTTTCCCCTCTCTCTTTTAACTCCTCAAATCAATTAGAGAGGTACTACACATTAAAAAGTGATGAGGCAGGGCCAGTAGGTGATGCAGTGGTTAAGGCACTGGACTCCCACATGGCCAATTACAATTCAAGTCCTGGACCTGGCAGCTTGCTTTCTTACTCTCTCTCTCATAAGCATATGCACCCTATAGTAAGTTATTAAAAATAATAATAATAGGGGATCAGCAGATGCCACAATGTTTATGTTCCTGGACTCCCACATAGTCAATCACAGTTCAAGTCCCAGAACTAGCGGCTTAAAATTCTCACAGGTACATGTACATATGTGATCAAAATCCCTCCACAATCCTTGAAGGAGAAGAGATTGCAGAGTGGCCATCCCCTGGGGAAGTGACTTCTTAAATGCTGTCTTTCTGTATCTCCAGTGAACGCACAGGCAATTTAGCAAAAATCTCTCTTTAAAAAAAAAACAAAAATGGGACCAGCAGTTAGCGTAATGGCTATGTCGCTGGACTCCCACGTAGTCGACCGTGGTTCGAGTCTCGGACCCGGTTGCTTAAACTCACACCGGGCGCGTGTGCGTGCGTGCCCAAGATCCCAAGAGGAGAATGGAGGAGAAGGGATTGTGGCGTGGCCATCACCCCTGGGGGGTGATTTCTCGCTTTCTATCTCTCTGTCTCTCTCTGTCTGTTTGGTGAGTGCACGTGCCCTAAAGCAAAAACCTCTCCAAAAAAAAGAAAAAAAAATGATAATAATAAATAATCTTAAAGAAAAAAAACACCACTAACCCCAAACCCTAACTCTAACACTAATCATACAATAAACCTAACCCTAACCAAACCCTAACCCTAACCCTAACCCTAACCCTAACCCTCCACAATCCTTGAAGGAGAAGAGATTACAGAGTGGCCATCCCCTGGGGAGGTGACTACTTAAATGCTGTCTTTCTGTATCTCCAGTGAACGCACAGGCCATTTAGCAAAAATCTCTCTTTAAAAAAAAAAAAAAAATTATAATAATAATAAATAATCTTAAAGAATAAAAACACCACTAACCCCAAACCCTAACTCTAACACTAATCATACCATAAACCTAACCCTAACCAAACCCTAACCCTAACCCTAACCCTAACCAAACCCTAACCCTAACCCTAACCTAATCCTAACCCTAACTCAAATCCTAACCCTAACCCTAATTCTTCACCCTAACACTAACACCAATCCTATCCTAAACCTAACCCTAACACAAAACCTAACACTAACCCTAATCCTAATCTTGCACCCAAACCCTAACCCTAACCCTTTCCCTAATCCTGCACCCTAACCCCAAACCTAACCTAACCCTAACTCCACCTCAAACCCTAACCTTTAAGCTAGCCCTAACCCTAACCTTAATCCTACACCTAATACTCAATCCAAACCTATCCTAACCGTAAACTTAACTGAAACCCTAACCCTAATGCTTCACCCTAACCCTAACCCCAACCCTAACCTAACCCTAACCATAATTCAAACACTAAGCCTAACCCTAACCCTAACTTTACTCCTGTACCCTAACCCAACACCAACCCTCAACTAACATTAACACTAACTCAAAGCCTAACCCTAACTTTAATCCTTTGCCCTAATCCTAACCCCAACCCTAACCTAACCCTAACCCTAAATCAAACCCTAACCCTAACCCTAATCCTGCACCCGAACCATAACCCCAACACTAACATAACCTTAACCCTAACTTAACCCCTAACCATAATCCTAACCCTAACACTAATCCTTTACCCTAACCCTAACCTTAACACCTAAACCTAACCCTAACCCTAAACCCTAACTCAAACTTTGAACCTAACCCTAAACCAAACCCTAATCCTACACTCTAAACCTAACCCCACCACTAACATAACCATAACCCTAACTCAAACTCTAACCCTAACACTTATCGTGCACCCTATACTTAACCCAAACCCCAACCCAAACCTAACCCTATTCCAAACCCTAACCCTAACCCTAACCCTAACCCTGCACCCTAAACCTAACCCCTAACCTATCTGAAATTTATCCCTAACTCAAACTTTGACCCTAACCCTAACACTAACCCTAATCCTAACCCTAACCTAACCCTAACTCAAACCCTAACCCTAATTCTTCACCCTAGCCCTAACCCCTGCATCTAACCCTAACTCCAGCCCTTACCTAACCCTAACTAAAACCCTAACCCTAACCCTAATCCCACACCCTAAACTCAACCCTAACCTAATGCAAACCCTAACTCAAACCCTAAACCCAACCCCTAATCCTAACCCTAATCCTAACTCAAACCTATTATTAACTGTAACGATAACCCTCACTTTAAACCCTAATTCTAAACCTAACCCTAACTGTAACACAAACCCTAACCACAACACTAACCCTAATGCCTAATCCTAACCATAATCCTAACCCAAACTGTAACCCTAAACCTAACTCTAACCAAACCCTAACCCTAACCCATAACTCTAACCCAAAACACTAACCCTAACCCTAACCCAATCCTTAACCCTAACCCTAACCCTAATGCTAACACTGAACTCTAACTCTAACCCAAACTCTAATCCTAAACCAAAACCTAACCCTCACTCTAACCCTATTCCTAACCAATCATTCACCCTAACCCTAAATGTAAACCCTAACACTAACCCTAAAACAAACCCTATTCCTAATTCTAACCTTAACCCTAAAACAAACCCTAAACATAAAACTAATCCTAACCCTAACCTAACCCTAACCCTAAACCTAACTTTAAACCCTAACCCTAAACCGTACCCTTACCCTAAACCCAGAACTAACCCTAACCCTAAACCTAAACAAAACCTAACACTAACCCTAACCAAACCCTAATCCTAACCCTAGGCGCAATCCTAACCCTAACCCTAACCTTACTCTAACCCTAACCCTAAGTCTACCATAACCCTAACCCTAACTTTAACCCTAAACCCTAACTCTAAACCTAACCCTAACCAAACCCTATCCATAACCCCAACCTTAACCCTAACCGTAACCCTAACCTATCCCTAACCCTAAACCCTAACTCTAACCCTAACCCTAACTGTAACTGTAACCATAACCCTCACCCCAACCCTAACCTAACCTTAACCCAAAACCTAACCCTAATTCTAACCCTAACCTAACCCTAACCCCAAACCCTAACCCTAAACCCTAACCCTAACCTA